>BNCR01000006.1:9473180-10119117 GCA_014656515.1 Oryzias celebensis | reverse complement strand
CCGGAAGACTTGATCATCTAGATGTGCTTGACCCTGTGACTCCGAGGCTAAACTGTAATCCTTTGACTGTGTGTAATGGTTGGTGTCTACTGGTGGGCTGGGGTGGGGGGACTTGGCAGTAGCCTCAGGAATGGTTTGGGGAGTGAGAATATGTGAACAAGTATCTAAGACGGGACGCACGTGCGCTAAACCTCTCCTGATTTCATCTTCATTGTTTACGTTCTTGTATGGAAGAAAATATAAATGATCCAAAAGTCTGTTTGCGTTTCTGCGGATACAAATACGTAAACATGTCTGCGTCCAGGCCTTTGATGCTGACCACAGTGGCACTGGACTGCAATGAACTGTGAGATGGAGGGGAGGGGTTTGACAAATTTTTATGTCAGAACAAATCTGCAGTTATACAATATGTAGATATTCTTTAAAGTCCCACCCCACATTTTTGATCTTTTGTGAAAGCATTCCCAGTGTTTTTTTTTTAATTTATCATAATGCTGTTTTTAGCCCAAATCAAAATTTTGATTTTTAGGATTGGATCTAGGATTGCAGAGTGGCAGGAGGTTTTCAGAAATGTGCAAGCCTGCCCTCATTTCCCATCATCCTTTTGTTTACACTATCTCCTACTAGCTTACAGCCCTCACAACCCTAACCTAACATTCACATCATCAACAGCTATTCAGACGTACAGTTTGGAGCCAGATGCCAGCTTGAACGAGGAAGACGAAGATGTACATGGATCTATTTGTCTAAAGGTGGCATCAGATAGGAGCGGAGCAGGGAGCTTGTGGCCTGCCAACTGGCAACTGTGGCGTTCAAACAACATTTTTTCATCTGCTTTTGATTCACTGTGATTTGAATGAAGAAATACTCAAAAATGCAATTCTTATCATAATTTTCTTTATATATGTCCTCTATCATCAGAAAAATGCCAGAAGTACATGTTAAAGTCACCAAAATCAATGCAGTGGGTGTTAAACAAACCCGGTTCTGTGTTGGGGGCATCTTTAATGGTTCTTAAGGATATCTAGCTGTCAAAGCTGTCAAAGCCCAATGATGAAGCAAGCGCTGCTTTCAAAAACACACAAAACAGCTCTCTGTGGATGACCTTTTCACCTACTAATCTATTAATTTCTAATGGTTTTAAAAAAAACAAGGGCACTTACAAAGTTTGCATTCAACACATGAAAACCTCTTGTAGTGCTGAAAAAATGTGAACTGACTTTCTGAGAGGGCACAACTAGATAAACAAAGAGAGATAAGGCGATGACTGGATGCCGCTTTTTCTTTCTGTTCCTGTGAGTTCATGTGAATGGCTGAGTGGAAACACACCAGCCGTCTGCTGACCCTTTATGTCATTCACTTCTGCTGAAGGCCAAAGAAGCCACTGTGAACTCTGCGGAAGGTGAACAGTGAGGGATGAAGTCCAGCAAACATGCCCGTTTGACCCGGAAATATTTGGCGGGGTCAGAACCTCGAGCTGTTTGAAGCGAGCGGCGAGGAGGACCTGGCAAATATACGCCTGTTTGGAGGCCAAACAGTGCTGATGGCAAAGCTTCCATGGGGAATCTGACAGTGGAGCATGATAGCCAGCTGCTGCTGGCTCTCCACTGTTCCGAGTTTAAATAAGAGGGCACAATAGGCTCAGTCATTATAGGAGGAACTCCCTTGTTTGAATATAGATTGGTTTCAGAGACTCTCTTTGTTTTTTCAATAAACTGCTTTCTTTGCATCTCATTACTTGTTAGCGTCTCCTCCAGCCTGCAGAAAAAATTGAATGGTGAATGGTCAGTCTACTTCAGTTGGCTTTGCTCAATAAATGAATCTCATTTGCACCAAAAACAACCATTGTACCCCAAGTTTCCAAATAAAGTCCCATTACAGTATTTTTAGTATCTTCCTAAATGACCATGAAACTGAAATAACTTCAGCAAAGGCAATCCAATTTATTTTTAAAGTCTAAATGAGCTTTCTTTGAAATCGAAAACTTGCCCCCCCTCTGAACCTCAAGAAAATGACACATTTGTCAACACCTGTAATGAATGTGGTCATCTGTCCATGACACAGATTGCTGGGCCATGGTTGACAGTCCTAGACAGAAGCTTTGAAGTGGGACCGGAGTGCTCTCCTTTCGACCCAGTTCTCATGCCCTTTCCCTTAAATAGAGCATGACATCAGACCCTGCGCAGGTCCGTCGGCGCGGGCCCAAAACAAGTGTGTCCAAACAATGCCACATCTGGAGTTAAACACAGCCGCAATGAGAGGTGAAGAGAAGGAACGGAGTGGAAAAGGGGCTGAAAAGAGAAAGCATTCCTGAAGGTATTTAGCTCTCGGACTCAGGCCAAGACATTTGGCCACGCGCCTCATCTGTAATTTACAGGTCATTCCCCCTCTGCTTTCCACCCAAAAATATATATGCTGCACATACACACAAAGCAAAGTCCCTCGGGGTGGATAAACAGCACAACTAACATCTGTCAATCATTTCTGTGCAGAAGACAACTTACTGTGCGATTTTGAAGCTGCACCAAAATGTAAAATGTGGTTGAATCTAGTTCCTAAATTTTTAGGACAGAAAGTGAAGAGTTCTGCAGAAAGGAAGCCTGTTCCTGTTGTCAGTGTCAGAGACAATCACAGTTAGCCCCCCCATCTTCCACCTCTCAAATGCAAAAGGATCTGAGGTGCAAGGCAAAAATTCAGGCCAGTTTTCTGCCTGTTATATGAAGTGTCCAATAAACACACGAATGCTGATGCAGTGGTTATTTGTCAGCAGACACATAGTATACCGCCCACAGTCTGACACAGATATTTGGACTTGCAGCTGAAGACACGTAAATTGAAGTTCCAACACACAAACACCAGCGCACTCCACCACAGAGTAATAGACATATATTTTAGACTCTGAGTAGATTTGTGTGGGAGTTTCAGGAGCCCCTCAGATTGAAGATGTGACTGAAGAATGAAAGATCTATGATGAGATGGAAAATATGAAGCATGTGTCCTGATTGAAAAAGAGGAGACAGATATGGAGAGTAAAGGGAAGCAAAAAAAAAAGAAAAAAAGGATGAAATAGGGGAACCCTGGAAACCCATCTCAACTCATGTTTTTTACATCTGCACTGAAGTGAAGTTGTTCAAATACAGGTACTTTGTACATATACATGTAATACAGGCACAGCAGTCTGTCCACCAATACAAAGACGAAGGCAGGAAACAGCTTGAAAAAAAATCACTGTCAATAAGTCTAAAAAAAACAAATCTAAGAGAAAAACATTTCAACCTCTAGAAACACAATTAAATTAAAAAGCAAACATGATCAGAAATATCTGTCTTTTTAAAAACTGCAAAAGAATTTTCAGAACTCGAAACTCTACAGCAATAGGCTAGGTTTAGGACTGACAAGAAACCTGGGTTCTCTCTCTAGTAGCGCCATGAGCTAAAAAAAATCCAAAGTGGGTCCTTCAGCAAGATGCGAATATCTGGCGTAAAACTGCCAAACCACCTGAGCGGACCATTGAAAGCTGATTTGCTGTTGCGACTCCCAACGGATAAGATGAAAGGTGTGCAACAAACAAATGCATGCAGGTAAGAAGCATCCAATCATCTGATATATACATAGTATACAAAAAGCAATATCCCTGTTTGTTGTTGAGAAGGGAAAAGTTTTAGAAAGTTTTCAAAATCAAAATCAAAATCAAGAGAAACATTCTCACCAATTGTGTCATCTACGTTGCAAAAAATTTAAAGGAGAATACAATTCTTCAGCAGCACCGTCATGGTGTTTATCTTATGATCGAATAGTTTTTATTGGCAATAAAATATTGATTTCAAGAAACTAATTTACAAATCATTCAACAGGAAAATTTTACATTTTTTTTATTGGTTATATTTATTGGTCATCAAATCCCTTCAGGAGAAAATGACTATTTGTTGTTGAGGTTTTTCCTCTACTTAAAATAAATAATGCAAAATATTGAAAAAAGTTTGCTTGATTAACTATTTATTGCATGAAATATTGCAATTTTTAGAAATAAAGACTAATTTGTATTTGGCAAAAGCCTTTCAATCAACAAAGTTAATTTTTTTGACTTGGTTGTCGTGGTTTAAACTAAAAAAAATCAGATAAATGAAAAACTGAAATAAATGTTCACCTTTCAGCTTTCAAGGGTGGCGACAGGGATTCAGCTTTCACTCATTTGCAAAGGTGGTTTGACAGAGATGTTTACACTGGATGCTGTGCCTGACACATCGCTGTTTTTTATTCAGGCTGGGAACCAACACAAGGAGACTCAGGTTAGGGCCCCCTTGTGGCTATAAAGTTAGGCAGTAGAAGAGAGAATCTTTCCCAAGGACCTGCAGAAACCAAAATAATAATGAAGAACAGAATTTTTATTTCTTCTTTTTGTAACTTTCAAGAAGTTCCACTTGCATGACTTTATAGTCAGTCAACACTCTGAAATTTGGGAGAAGCATGTCCACAACTCTTACAAAAACCTTTGTGCTCATCACACTAAGTTTGGTGTTATACATTTAGGGAATCCAAAACCATTGTTTTGTTATAAAACAGCAAAGTCAACTGAAACTGGACCACATTCTATCTATGTTGGTTATTATTATCCTTGTCTAATTCATGTGACTGAATTTAGGATAATTGCAGTCACTGAAATGAATACAAAATGTATCAAACAGCAAAATGTGTTCAGTAAATTAAACACAATAAAATAACTTATTGAAATATGACTTTTAAATAGATATAAGTAATTTATACCACAAGTAAGTATGTCTGTATCCTTAAAATCAAGCGCAGCCTTTGGCTTTATGAAGATTTCATGTTTTTCTTTTAAGAAGGTTCAATAGAGATCAGCCCAGCAGATGCACGAAGCCTAAAAGCGACAACAATCAACAGGATGATTGAGGGCAAAATAACCACAGTGCTAAATAACAATCAGTGGACTTGCTGAAAATGAAGAGACCTTCAGGGCATGTCTTCATTAGGAAAGTACCACTGTGTTTGTCGGCAGTACTGCCCAATACTGGCACTATAAAGGGGGAAAAAAACGCAGTTTGAACCACCACAAATTAAAAAGTCTCTGCATCTTTCTTCACTAGACCAATTTTACCATTAAGACATTTTTAAAACTTTTAATGACTCACATTCCCCATTATTTCTTCTGTGCTTTCTCTTTTTTGTCTTCTTAATGTACACTGACTGTGGTGTGTATTATTTTTCTATACGTCTGCTCATTGGTTGTGTATTGCGCAGGTTTTACTTGCTAGTTAACCAAGATCCCAATTTTCAGCCGAACATTAGTTCACTTGTTTGGTTTGCAAAAAAGAAGAGCTCTGGGGTAAAACACAGCAGTGTGAAAGCACCTTAAAGCCCTCATCTGACTGTCTTAAATCAAAGTTTCATTTCATTTGTATTTATTTGATTTAGAACAGAATTGGCGTTTGTATGTGTTTTGGGTCTGTGCAGTCGCCCAAATTTAAACTCCACAATTGGATAAAACTGATAAAATGTGCTTTATCAATAAAAAGTTTTGTGGGTGTGCCAATCCCTTGGGTGTTAAGTCATTCCTCTGGTCATCTGTCTCTTTATAGCCTCTTAACAGACTGTTGGTTTGCAGTGAAGTCAGCCTGTAAGCATTCCATCACAGGAACTCTGTAGAAAAATGAAATCTTTTAGCGCAGACCAACAGTTGTAAATCTGTAGGATTGCCTTCAATGAAAGTGATGGCAGAAGAGAGGATGTGTCTGGTGGACTTTAGAGTCAGCTGGTAGAGTGTGAGAGGCAGGAGGTGATGGCTGGGTCAGGGGTCACGGTGCCCTGAGAAACAAATGAGCCACCCAGCGTGGAAGTCAACAGAAGATGCTTTCCTCTGAAGTCGTGGCAACAGCAACTGATGGCAAACATGTGTGTGACAAATGTGCCATCTGAATCAATGACAGAGCCTCAATCATCCCCATATGGGCTTGCCACACAAACAAGACACACAAACACAGCAGAGATGGACGCAGGGAGAAAGCAGGAGGTGGGGGAGAACAGAGGAAGTGGTGATTGTGTGTGTGTGTGGGGGGGTACAGTATAAGACTATGGGGTCAGCATTTATGCAATATGTTAGAATGGCCTCAGAAATCCAGGAACGTGACAAAGAGGGCACTTCACTGGTGTTCTGGTAGCATGGCAAATTGTGCAAGGTAAGCTGGAGTAAGCACACCACTCCAGTGGGGCTCAGTGTTATGAGTTCTCCTGCTGAGAAAATCACTGTAAAGATGCTGCTGTTCAGGAGTCTGCAGCCAGCCAGCTTTTACTGAAGGCTATCCTGTTTCCCTTGGGGGATAAGTAGTTCTCCCACTCATAAAAAAACAAAAAAAATCATTTTATGTTATTTAACCAGTCCTGACAGGTCGACTGAAAGCATCCTGGGGGGTCTTTATATTTTGTTTCCCCCTTATTTATCTAATCTCAAGAATCTGATGATTTTTTTTTTAAAGTTTGAATCTTGATCTTCTCTGTTCAAAATCAGTATTTTCAATCAGCCTTCCTGATTTTCAGCAGTTTCTTGGCCCTCAGAGATCTGTCTCCAACTCCTGCTCTTCGTGTATTTTTCTCCTTCCTTCTCCTCCTCTCTCCGGTTCTGGAAAGTACATTTGCACACTTCAACAGTGACACAAGGACCGTCTCCTTCATAGCAGTCCATGCTTGTGTTTTTTCAATTAAGCTGGGCTTCTGTACGTTGGGAAACCATAATTCTCGTCCCGGCAGAAACTAGTGGAAAGTTGCTTTTTTTTTTTCTTTCTGAGAGAGGTATTGGAAAGACCAATTCTCCGGAGTATGCCAGACAAGTAAGGATGAGGAGTAAAAGCATAGGAAAACTGTAAGAATACAGAAGGTGTTGATTGACACTGAAGGTCTCACAATGAGCGTTTAGGGTGCTGGAACCTGTTGGGGGAATCAGATCAGGAAGGAGGTGAGGCAAAGAATACAGAAGGATGGATTTCTAAGGGAATGTGGATAAAAGTAAGTGAGCTGCAGGCCGGATCTGGATCACCCAGCGGGGAGGGGGACAGATCCGTGGAAGTCACTTCAAAGCCGGTTGTCACGAGGCTGCAGATGCCCTCTATGTCATCAGAGATGAGACTCTGTAGCCTGATGCATGCAACTGTCTTTAATGTCAATCAGCAATAAAAGTAAACAAAGAAAGCACTATGCACACAACAGAGCAGATTTGTCATCTTCATTTCTGTTTTCTAGTTCAAAACCTCAAAAAATTAGCATGACATCGCTCTGAAAACAACATCTTTATGTGGAATCACTCGTTAGGAAGGCAAAACTGCTAACTTTGACTGAATTAACCAAGCAAATACACATTTCATCACTCACTGGCAATGCATGGCCCCCAAGTTGATAGATGGATATTTGCAACTATGGATGTGCCGTCTGACCAAAAGAAAAGTGAGGAAAAACCTGCCACCGGATAGTGTTATTTACTTCTAACAAAATATACAGACTGACGTTTATGTTTGCTTTGGTTGGTAGGCAAACAGTGACAATCATAGCAATCTAATGCCTACATATTCTATCAACACACACACAAAAACTCATAGCCAAAGTAAAGAATTGCTAAAAAATTATACTATCAGCGAGTTATAAATCATTCTAGAGTTCTTTCTTACAATTATTAAGCAAATGAATGTCCCAAAAACTGCAGTTCTCTATCAACTCAATCTGTGACTCCCTTTGCTGCTGGCCTGCAGGCTCATCGCAGTGCATCCATTTGCAGTGACATTGTTGTCTGGTACTGATGCAGCAACCTTGAATGGTGAAAAGTGATCATTTCTGCAAGACTTCCATTCACTTGATTCATCTCTAGCTTTGCCACTGTACTACAGGTGACCCAGGAGGTCCCACTGGATGTTTAGAGCATCTTCTTTTTGTCATCATGTAGGATTTGCATTTGGATTTCTTAAGCCAAAGCAGGATTGATGTCTTATACCAGCTGGCGGAAAAAGTTTTGCAGATTTATCCAAGTCACTGTTTATCTCATCAAAGAAGCCAACAATGTGATAAACAATGCCAAAACACAAAGCAGACAATGAACGAATTTTTTTCTTAAACTAACCAGAATCAGTGATTCGTCTTTCAATTGTTAATAAAGTTAGGAAACTTTTGATCTTTTTTCCCAGGATGCATCCGCTCCTTTTCCTTCCACAGTATGTTATTTATCACCATCAAAAAAAGTTGTATGTATGCCATAATTTAAATCTTCTACATACCATTTGTTAACACATGTGAGTAATTAGGACACATGCACAGGTTAAAAAGTGGGAGTGACCTAAACAGGACAGCACTGATAAACCCCCCTCCCATCATAACAATCAAAGAGCCTGACAGCAGAGGAGGGCAGTGACACACACAAAAAGCAGAAGCAGCACTTCAGGACGTCCCAACTCTTACCTCAAGAGTTAACGCAGTGAAGCGTACACAAGGGAAAGACTCATGACTGTAGAGGTCCCTCCCAGTGTCGGTCTCTTTGTAGCTTTGCTGTGGCAGACGGCAGCTGGGACATGCAGGCGGTGCAGAGCGGAGCAGCTTTCAGCAACACTTCACAGGCAAAGATGGTTGTGGAGCTGCTCAGACCCCGGCCCGTCCCCTCACACTGCCTTCTGAGGATGAAAAGAGAAGACTTCATTACCAACGTGAGACCACGCCTCCACCCCTCCGGTCTCCCCCCTCCTAGGCCCTCTCTGCACTCCTCCTTCACTACCTCCCGGCTTCCCTTTCCACACTCCCAGGCAGTAGCACGCTCCAGGGCCTGCCCCAGCCAAGAGAGGGGGAGCCGACTGCCAAAGAAAACCCTCAGTCCCACTCCCTGCCAGTGCCATGTATTCCAATGACAGAAAAGGAGAAGCTCTTTACTCCTGCATCCATAAATAGCGTAAAGTTTCCAAAATAAATGCATTGTGTCCAATATTAGCAAAGTAAAGCAGCTAAGGAGAAATTATGCCAAAAAAGGATAAAATATCCAAAATACTTAAATGGATTCCCAAACACGAAATATATAGAATCAATTCAAAAGGAGGATTTTTTTGAGAAAAATTGGGAAAAGTGTGAAAGTAAAGACGAAAAGGAGTGGAAAATGCAATTTAAAGGCGGGAGAGTGGGGATTTACTTGACAAAAAGATTGAGGAGACAGAGGGGGGGTAAAGACAAGTAGACGGAAAGAAAAGCAGACAGAGAGAGACTTGAGATCAATTAGTCCTTTTCAGAGAGAAAAGCAAAAAGAAAAAAAAGAGACATACAGTAGTCAAGCTGCTGGAGTTTTAATTAAGACTTACTGTAAGAAAGATCACATCAAAAGACAGTCAGACAGTGTGTGTTTGTGTGTGCTTGGCTGAGCGGGTGGGGACGATGTCTGTCTCTGTTAAAATCTATAAACCTCAGTCTACACCAATTCTTTTCAAACCGGTATAATAGTCAACACCCAGGAAAAAAAAACTGACAGCCTTTGTCCATCCATTGAAGGTCTCTTCTCCTTCCGTCTTCCTTTTCTGCTTTTGCCAGGGTGAACTCTCTCCCCTAGGCCTAAAAGTACTAGTTGTTTACTGTCTATAATTACCAGGGGTTGGGTACAGTCAGCTCTGCACCCTCCCCCAGTGCTACCACACACAAACCTTGGTCTACAAAGTCGGCCAATTTAAACTGGGTAGTGGCACAGAAAGGAGGGAGGCAGAACCCGGAAGAATGCTGACCTAAAAAACTTTAGTGAACTTGCAATAAAAGTCTGAAAACATGGAGGCAAAATGCAAAAAGAGCTCACAAAAAATGTCTATAAAAATGTATAATTGGCCATTCAAAGAGTACCGCAGCTCCTTGAAAAATGAAAAACAATCAAAACACTCCCATAATCTGGTGTATGTTGTAGAATAAGATCCTACCAGTGCAGGGATTTTCAGATGCTGTTTAATCTAATGGAAAGCATGAGGAAAAAGCTGAGTCTAAGGATCATCGCTGATGACTAATAAAATGAGGAAGGCCGGTTGTTCTGTCTGCACATAATGAGGCAACCATGAACTATACAGATTCTTGGCAATTTCCCACACAAACATTAACACCTACACAGACCCTCTCTGCGGCATAATGGTGTCAAATTTACACAGGTCCACTAAACAGTACTTAAGATTATAGGCTGTGCTCACTGTAGGCTGCAAACCCTCAGTCTTGGGGTTGGGGTTCAGACTGAGTGGGCTGAGAAAGGAGAGATTAACTCATTTCAGTGTACTTTATTGTTAAGAAACACTAATTCCTCACAACCATTGGCATAGCAGTCCTGTGCCTTTAATCAAGAGATTTAGTGACAAAAAACCTTAATCCAACATCTGAAAGCTGTTGACTGTTTATTGTCTGCTATATAATTAGGAATTCCCATAACAAGAGTGAATAAATAAAAATAGCACAAACTGGTCATATATAAAGGGTAATTAGAAGCATAATGACATGCTGTCAATCACAATTGGCTGCACAAAGAAGTTGCTGTTTTTTAGCATCTTTGTGTTTGATTTAAGATTTCCTCACAGGTTCAGTACTGTATGCAGCCACTAGGGGCTGATTTGGACTGTCCTTTGAAAATACAGTTCACTAACAGAGACCAGAAACAGAAAATTTGTGAGTCCCACGTTAACTTTTTCGTGCAATCTGCGCTTTTTCTGTTCAGATTTCAGAAAACAAATGGCCACATTAGAAGAAAATACCCCCTGCAAAAAACATCAAATTTGGCAAAAATAAATGTATAAAAAGTTGCTGCATCAACTGAACTCCTTTTAACCATGAAAAAAGATGAACTCGGATATTATTCCAAAAGGACTTGATATGTTCAGCACATTAATGCATGAAAACAATTACACAGGGAAACAAAACGCAGAAGAACAATACAAAATTAGGTTACAGAATAAGCAAAAACAGGCCATCACTGTTACTTGCTTTTAAAATCCAAACATCTGATGCTCAGGCATTTTGCAGTTTTGCCAACACATCATCCTGGGATTGGTCAGTAGGAATAACATAATATAATTCAGAGCAAGACTATTTAACTCTTTGGCTACAGAGATGTTTGATAAAAAAAATCCATAAAGCATGAACTTAATTTGATAAATGGACCGACAGCATGAAACAAGATTTAAAGCTTAAGTAGTGCGTCATCCAACTGCATCTGGACAGTTTTGTGAAGTTAATTAGATTTTAGAATAAAACTGAAGGATGCCGTGAAACTGAAACTTCTCTGATAATAGCCTAATTGGAAGTTAAAAAGTAGTACACAGATAGAGAGGGGGCTTTTTGTGCCCCAGAAATGCTGTGTGAGATGTCTCAGTTTCAGATTGACACTTCCAGTATGAATGTGATGGTTGTTGGAAATCTTGTCCTAAGGCATGTGCACACTACAATAGCAGCCACTTTAATTTTACTTGTTTAAATATAAAAGTATTTTCTGGAGTCTGTTCTTTTCCTCTCAAAGCCATTTTGTTCTTTGTTAGCAGTTACAGGGGTCTATAAATAGTTTTTCTTTGTCCAGTTTGCTGAACAAATTCCGTAAAAACACCTCTGTTCAAATGTTAAGATGCTTTAATGGCCTCAGGATGTTTAGATTCTCTTCAGGGAGCAACAATGGGGTCTAAAAAACAATTCAACTGGTTGTACTGTTACAGGTTAAGTTTGGCTAAAATGATGGATTGGAAAGCTTCATGGTAGGATGACTGCTGAGTCAGATTTGTTTAAAATTCCACTTTAAATTCTGCCTTCTGAAAAAAACAATGAATGCTTAGTGACTGGCAGTGCCTGGATGGCAGTTGGCAAGTGAGTGCTAATGATGCAATGAACGTTCTAGTTTGTACACATAAACTTTGACCTACTAGTGACTTTTCACTTAAGTTCAATCAAAGCTCTGGTTTACTTCAAGCTAACAAAAGGATAGCTGTTAGATAGATGTTACCTAAATATGCCATATTTGCAATTTAGAGGGTTATTCCAGGTCACACAGGTGACCCACACGGAAACCTAATGAATGGTTGTTCTATCTCCACCAATACAAATGTTCCTTTAATAGTCTTCTTTTGCATTTCTACTGTTTACTAGTGCTTGTCCACCACCTACAATTGGTAGAGGCTCGGTGAAAAAAGTCAAAGCAATGTAAATCTTGCTCCAGGCTTTGTCTTTCACAGCTCTATTTTGAGATATGAAATTCTTGGTGTCATATCATGCTGGCCAGGTAGAAAAAAGGCAAATATTAATGTATCCTTCGTGATCATGTTAACAGCGGATGGCACTTCCGTGCTTTGAAAAGAACGCTACCTACATGTCACTACCAAATCCGAGTTCCTGATTGATCACAGCCAAGAAGTTCAACTGGTCGAACTTCCAGAGCAAACTTTTGAAATTTGGGTTGACGTGCATTTACAGATACTTTTCATTGAGTCAACCTGTGTGTGTACATTGACATGTAGGAAAAAGCAGTGGTAGTAGGATTTAGAGTTGAGTCTTTTACAGACTTAACTTGTGAGTTTTTTTGAGACAAGAAAGTGGAAGTGGTGAAGAAGCGGTGACAAACCAAAAAAGCCTAACATCTGTTTCATCTGTTTGAGTGACCCTTCATCTTTGGAAAGACTGAATGAAGCTGACAGTCTGAGTTTGGGAATTTCACACTTTCAATGGCAAAAAGCAGGCGAGTAGAGGCCATCACACCCTGGTGTTCCCTTTCTGACGTAGAAAGCCCAATGGCCATGAAAACATGCTCTCAAACAGGGGGCACCCAGGCCAATGTAGACATAGCAGCTTGGCGATGTGTACTCACCCCATCATGTGGACCAGGAGTGATGATGTTCCCAGGAAAAATAATGTCTGGGGGTTTGGAAGAATGGACTTGGGGTATTGTAGTAAAAAAAAAGGAAAATGCCTTTTCTGTTTCTTAAGGAACAGAAATGCAACAAACCTAACTCTTTGACTTTAACTGCAGGACATTATTCAAAAACAGGGTGAACAAGACTGATGTTTCAGAAGATGTGCAAAAAGTATAATTTTTTATTGCAATAATAATCACCAACTTCTCCATACATTATATTTAAACTTTCTTTAGGAATATAGAATAATTCCATTGGACAGAGATTGCCAACAAATTTCCACCTCAGGTTTGGCTTGCTTTAACATTGCAAACATGGAGCAGGGAGAAAATGTAATATTCATTGACCAGCGACAACCAATAATTGGAATTGCCAGTTTTACCACAATGAAACCCCCCAGTGATTGTCACTTGTGATTTGGCTTCTGTTTTTTGGAGGATGGCCTTCCTTACTCAGCCTTCTGCATTTATCCAGACTTGGGACCAGCACAAAAAAAAGAAAGTGAAGTGCCCCCATGTACTTACAGTGACTTGACAACACTTGATAGTCCCAGGCAGCCTCAGCCATATAGATGCCATCAAGGACCAATACTGTTTGGCTTCTAAGATAATTTAGGGTGTATTCAGACTGGAAAAGTCCTCTTACGGGTACGCTGATAAGTGTTTATGACATGTAGATTATCAGAAAAACAGTGTGAGAAGTGAGAAGCAATGTGTATCACACTAAAAGTTCTTTTATTGAGCCTGCTCTTATCCGACCACATTCCAATGAGTTTCTGTGCATCATTGTTGCTGCACTACTCTGTTTTACATCCCATAATGCCCAACGTTGGTCATTTTGGGTTAGTTGTTATACTACCAGCTTGGCGCCTATACCAGGGCTCAGTCTGATTGGTCCAGGACCAGGAACTGCTTTGGTGTGCTAGCACTGAAAATTATTTCCGGATTATCGGGGGAAATGAACTCTTGTTCACTTTAAGCAAACCAAATGTGTACAGCCTGAACACACCCTTGGAGTCACAAAGGTTTTATGCAGTCATACTAACCAAAACGGTATTCAAACAAGAAAGATGACAGTAGAGTAGAAATCCCAAAATCACAGTAAATGTCATGTAAATTATAACAACTTTTTTAGGTAGCGCAAACATCTCATTTCCTCCTCGGTGCTTAAATCTTTTCTTCACCTTAAAATGATTTCATTTTTAAAGATTCTGATTATCCACTGTAGTCCTGGTGTCCTTCTCTGTTGTTAAGCCAATATGTCTGGACTGAAACACAGAAAATATAGAGCTCTCATTGAACTGCAGCAGAGCCACAGCACAGCAAACACTGAGATGGCAGCCCTCACATAGACAAATGGGCCTTTATAATCCTTCACCTCACTTTTGTTCCGTCAATACTGTACTCTATAGCAAGACCAAAGCCACCAACTCCAACCTCTCCTCTGCCCCCCCGAACACATGGAAAAGTGAATGGTGTCTACTGTACCTTTGAGCCACTCCCCTCTCTGTGGGGTAGAACGCATTTTGACAGGCCTGTATTTATGGCTAACTGGAGTCATGTTGGAATGAATCATGAAATGGACCAATCATCCGGCTGGATGCGCATTTATACCAAGCGCTGGTCAGCTGTGTGGCTCGTCGTGTGTGGCCTATACAGAGAGAAAAGGACTTGGCTTGTGTGAGTGTCTGTATGTGTGAGAAGTTTCAGATAAGCTGTTTAATGAGGAACAAACTATGTTTGTGTCTCCTTTTTATCTTCATATTTGTTATCTTTTAATATTTGTTCTGTTCAATGTGTCATTTTCACAGTTGAGATAGGGTTCTTTCAGTGTCAGTCTGATGCGATACTGAAAAGTTTAAACAAAACTAACTTAGACAGTAATTAATCAAGACCATTTCATGTATCGCTTTGGGAGTATTGCTTCTTAAAAATTACATAAAATCCAAATGTGAAAACATTGTTAAGTTTCAAGTAGCATTGAATTAGTTGACAGTAGAAAAATTAATTAAAAAAGATATTTCTCCTATGCTTGAAAATTGGACTAAAGAAAAAAAAAAAGACAAACTCATCTGAAAATAAAGGGGTTTGGTTTTCGGACACACATACTGTATCACTCCAGGACTCCTTCAAGTCTCACTGTTTCAGTGGCTGTGTGGTAACAATGGGAACTGGGGTTAACTAGGGCAAAGATCTTCGTCCTTCTCCACATAAACCTTTAATGTGAGGCCTCCTCAGAACCAGTTGGCCATCTAAAAGCCTTGTACCCTGTAATTGACCTTAAAAATACTTTCCGTGGAGGTCGACAGTCATGTCATTGGGCTTCGGCCCAAGCAGCGGCCGCATCTCCTCAGCCCAAAGAAGCCTGGGAAGGCCTCACAGGGTATATTTAGTGGCCCTGTCCTTTGAGTGGAGCAGGAGATGCAGTTAATGCCAGTCTGCATATAAAACCACTCTACCGCCCACGAGTGGGCCTCTCACAGTCACATCTGCTCCCACGGGGATAGATTTTTGGGAGACACAGGTTAAAGCAAATGCAAGTCAGGTGATCCTGAAACAGACTGGACAGCTACTGAAAATAAACACAGAGTATTGATGCACAACAAGCTTGAGATGGACAAACCCCACTGTGAGACTGCTGCAGCTTCTCAATGGTAAAAATGCAGAGTTTCAAAAGCATCTGTAATTGGAAAGATGATTCGACCCAAGTTATCCAGCAGGTTCAAGAAGTTGGGAAGCTGAACCACACTTGTCTTTATGAGGGATGTTTTTGTCAACACGACTAGCACTAAGATTTATTTTCTCTACACAAAAGTGGAAGACAGAACTCAGATAATGGCATCTGCTCCCATAGGGGTGTCAAGTGTACCCACTGAAACGGTTCTTTTTTAAAAGTATTCTCACACTACAACACGAATGATTTTAGACAACAAAAATGATTCTTTTTACAAAACATAATATGAGCAAAAACATCTTTTTGCTCCTCAGATTACTCTGGGAGGTCATTCAATTCCACAGGGAGCTTCATCCAAAGACTACAGAATGTGGTCACACATGGTAAGAATTTCTGACCTGAAGATTTGACCTTGATATGTTCACGCCTGCTGTTTGTACACAATAATGAAAGATTTATATAATAAATCAATAGGGTACACTAAACTCTGAACAGTTGTCAGAAATATAACTATAGAGACCAATATTGGTTTTTAACCCCTGTGACTCTGGAGCTTTAACTCCAGTGCTTACATTCTTTCGAATAGAGTAAGACTTAAATCATTTATGCAACTAAAGTAATTACAGCAGATTCTGAAGCAGAGAAAAGCAACTTTGCAACAACGTTTTGCATATCGGTGAAAGGCAATATTAAAAGATGTTTTTCTCCCCATCAGAATTTGCTGCTTCACATTGTTCACATAAACAGTCGTAGATCGGTAGGTCAAAGAGCATTTTTTATTTAGGTGTTGCTGGAGACATTTCTGGGGTTTAAGGGAAGGGTTAGAGAATCTGAAAAACATGCTTTTTTTTGTTGCACAAGTGCAGCAACTAACAATGGAGCAAGCCTGGGGTACTTGCTTTTGTAAAAAAACAAAAAAAACAGATAAACAATAGTTTTAACTTAAGACTTTTGTTCTCAAATAAATTTAGGTTCAGACTAAAAAGAGAATTGATCATGTTAACATTTACAGTCTGTAAACTTGAGTTTTGCCTTATGGTTTTATGCAACAGGTGTTTAGACTTTAACCATCAGGTATTTACACCCAAACAGGGGTTGTGGAATCAGCAAAAAAAGATATATTTTATGACTATAACACTCAGATTTCGTGTGATGGTGTCATTAGGTCGAAATTCTTAACCTCTTGACGCCTAAATATATGTATTTTTTTTTTAATTACCTGTGTTTTTGCTTTAAAGTAGATGCTAAGTTAAAGTCAGTTTGGTGTCAAAGTGGTTTGATGAATATTTGCATCAATAGACATCAATGGGTTAAGGATTCAATGTTTTAAAAATGATGTTTTGTACTGTGGAGCTGTACATAGTGCTTTGAAAAAAGTTCTGATCCACTAACAAAAAAGCTAATTTTGGATGAAAAATTAAATGTCCTACTACAACTTAAGCTATAATTACAGAGACCTATACACCAACATTGAAAAACCAGAAATATTGACACATTTTTTGCATGTCATTGTGTGCGTAGCTGTGTTTGTGCAGTTTAAACCAAACCATCATGGCACTTTAACCTGTTTGTCTGGTGCCACTCACATGTAACATTCCTGCTGGTCTCTGTTAGAGACTGTTGTCAGAGACATCTACAAGGTAATTTATGAACTTTTTTTTATGAAAGATTGCAGTTGAAGATAAATCACAGCTTTTCTCTGCCTTGTAAATATGTTGAATGTGGAAAGTTCAGTTGAGGAACGAAAAAAAAACCCTCCAGATTCTTTTTTCTCTCTGAGAAATGACCTGTGCATGAACATCTCTTGGCTTTTCTTTTTTTTTTTTTTAAATAAAGCACAGTTGTGCAGATGAGGACAGTGATACAAAGCCTTTGAACTGATCGTAGGTATTAGCCTTTTTCTTAGAAACAGAGTGTCCTTCAGGCCAACAGGTCCTGCTTGATGTATTGATGTGTTGTACAACCCCCCCCAATTACCATCTTATCTGTCTTGTTGCACTTCTGTAGGTGAGAGGAACAACTGATAAATAAATGTTTCCTTGTAACAAATGGAATGATACCTTTGAATTCCTCACAAAACAGGGAGGATGCTGCAGGTCACGTTCACCTGCCTGGATCCCAAGAAATAAAAACCGAAGCCTTGGCAGGTTTAGTAACACTTTAGGGAAACCTTACTCTTCTAACTTTAATTTTAATTATCTACAGCAAAACTCTACTTTCTGTCTTTTAAATCTGGGTTGAAATTACGATTTCAATTTAGACTTTAGCGCATATCTTTTTTAGCCCAATGTGCAAAGGCTAAAAACGAGAAGAGTGACAGAAAAGGAGATGCAGACCTAGTGTCAAGTTCTATACCAGAAATAACTGTGAATACTTTTGATCTGTGGCATAAAGGGACAGTTGCAAAGCTCAGCTCAAAGGTTCATGTGCTCGCTGTGGTCACGGGGACAGATCTGCCGAGCACTCCTGGCCCATCTGGACTGCCGGTGGCGCTCGGCCTACTCTCTGAGGACAGCAAGTTCAGACCAGTAATTTAATTCAGATGAGCTAAAGTAATATTTCCAGATTAATGTGAGCCATATTCTTTTAGAACTGTCTTTTCTTTCTCTCCTTCCCACCTTTTTTTTTTTTTTTTTTTTTTTTACATTTTACATGTCCAAAAATGTCTGGCAGAAGATGAAAGAAAAAAGAAAACCAATGAAAGATGAGTAACTGTTATACCCTGTGATGCACTCACAGGAAAATGCCCATCACGGAATACCCATTCTTTTAATTTTTTTGTTGTGTTCATTCTGGAACACATCTAACATTTATCTAGCTTTTTAATAATATTAATCATGTTGAAGTCAGTCAAAAAAAGGTTAGACAAAGCTACAAATTTGTCAAAACTTTCTTTTTACATCATTAAAACCCTTTAAAAATCTGCAGCTAATAGACAAGACACCAAAACACCTGGAACACATTCAGTAAAACATAGAGTGCATCATTTCTTCTAAAAATGTTCCAACCTCTCAGGTTACCAAACACATGAGAACCCCCAACAGGCCCAAATAAAAAAAAAATGAAATACCAAACATGATGGCATTTATGAATCTGATCTTTAATCACCCAAACAGCTTAAATATATACATATATTCTTAGTTTTTTTCAGAAGTTTTGTAGTCTGTTAATGTCTGACAGCTGTGCCTGGGTTTGCTGCCCTGCTTTTTGACAGTGAGCAGCAAAGAGGGGACAAGTGAAGACATAATGTCGAGAGCTATAAAATTCCTTCAACAAGTCTCAGTAAATTAAGAAGAAAAAGAAAAGAGATGGATCAGTGTATACCAAATGTTCATAGGTCTGGCTATAGTTCCAGAAGATGGTGGAAAGGATGCAGAGTGAAGCTCCACTGCTAATGGCAGGGGAGCCGTTTCTGGCCAGAGAAACCAGCAGCTGTGCAGCAGCTTGCAACTAAAGCATAGTCAGCTGTGTGCATGCATGCTCCCCATCAATATCAAATGCATCAGCCTTTTTACACCACCTTTGTAAGATCCATAACTCATTAATAAACTACTGTAACCAAATAAAATCATCTGACTTTTAACAAGCTTTTATAGTAAACCTACTTGAACTGACAACAAAATATTTTAAAACCCCCCTCAAGTCTGCAGCATTGTAGGGGGTTGTATAATTAAAATTATAGCTTTGATCCTTTTCTTAATTAAAAAAACTAATACAGCACTAATAGTAAGTCATAATGTATCAACATGTGTTTTCAAAGACCTGAAAAATAGTACATCAAAGCTATTTGGAGGTATGTTTCTATAGCTTCTCTGACTTGGAGATGGTGTTACCAAGAATTTAAAGTACATGCTTCCCCTTGAACCAACTATGTAGCCACAGAAGGACCCGGGTCTGGGTTTCCCTGTGCCGGTCCACAGTCCGGATAAAATCAGGGTTATTTGTTAGGAAGGGCACAAAACTCTCTGCAAGACAAATGTGTGGATCAGTGAAAGCTAATTCGTTGTGGTGACCCCTGACAAGATATGTCGAAAGGAGAACAACAGCATGTCGCTGCTTCTTCTAGGTTTAAAAATATTTGCTTTGTAATTTGCATTAAATATGTGTTATGTTACAATGTGTACTTTTATGACAGGAAGAAAGCAAGAAACCACAACTGATTTAGTATCATATGCCTTTCATATCAGTGCTGATCAGTGGTGGAGGAGTCAGGGCCTGCAGGGCTTTCTCTGCAGGCCTAAACATTTGCAGAAATGTAAAATTATTGCTCTGTTTTTTCATGAATTAAAATTACAGCTGCAGACATTCTTGTTCACTAGGAAAGAGTTTTTATTCATTCATGTCTCAGCCAGCTTGCACTGCCAGGTTCTTTGAAATCTACCCAAGGCCATCAGAATTTTTGAAGCAGACTGCCATGCACTATAAGCTGCAGAGTTTGACACAGCTTTATTCTCCGTCTTGTTGGCACATTGCTGTCCCTGTGTCTGATGCATCTGTTTTTTAGCATTAAAACTTGTGCTAAAAAACAGACAAACAGCTATTTTCATTAACCATTAATGTGAAGATGTGATGGACATAAAACACACCAATAAACTATAAGTGTTGCATAGTAATGACGTGTATGCTTAAGATTTTAGTTGGAGTTTTTGTCAGTCCGTTAGGTGTTGTAAGTGTCTTGTTGTAAGTGTTGTGTTAGTAAAATGTTGTTGTCCCACCATGAGTGAAGACTTGTGTCTGCATGTATTGTAGGTGCTGTTCAATTACTCAGGTCATTTTTTAGACTTTTTGCTGACCAACAGAGTAACTTGAGTCAACTACCTCACAGTTATGTTTGCGTTGAGTAAATTTAACAACAATTTGTTAGTATTCTTGGGCTTTGGTTTAATGCTGATGATTGTAAATAATGACAAAAATTCTGTCATTAAAGAACTATGTACCCGACCCCTTATCCTTTAGGCTTTCAAGCAGGTAATCAAGCAAACAAACCCGTTAAGATCCATTTAGAATTTGAAAAGAATGCCATGTGCTACAATACTATTATATACAATTACTTAAAAATACAATATAAGTATTGTATTTTAAAGAAATGAAAAAAGGTACATCATATCATTTGGAAATATATTTCTACAGCTGTAGCTTCTTTGACTTGGCAACGTTGTTAAAAATTGAGATTCAGGAAGCTGCAGCTGTCACCATCTCTGAGCTGTCGACTGAACACTTCACTGTCTATTCATGAGACCGTCCTAATGACACGAAACACCATTCAGCTGTGAAGAAATACACATTTTTGAAAGAGAAGAATCAAAGCATAATATTTGTATTAGTAACTGGCCTGAAAGAGGTAATCTCAACACAAATTGGCAGAAAAAAAAATGCTAAAACCAAGAATTAATTGGCAGAAAAGCATCTGGCTGGTGCTCTCTCTAGAACAGCCAGCTGGATGATGAGAAACCCCGCATGCTGATGCTTTCATCAGTAAGCCATTTTCTAAATGCACTCATTGGAGATTAATCATCTGGCTCCCTAAAAGTAACTGGAACAATGCATCTGATCCATAGCCCCTGTGCAGTGTTCCCAATGGTTTTGAATAATGCTCTGAAGGATGTTCCATTATTTACTTCATATGCACAGCATAAGGCAACCTGCCACTTTGGCTGTGGTTTTCATAGCCTCATTGAAGAAGAATCCTAATGAAGGACTGATGATGGATGAACAGCAATAGCAACGTCTCAGGGCTGTAATTATTTTATGGTTTTCGTACTCCAAAAACCAAGTATTACTGTATTTTTGCTTTTTAAGTAAGAACTTTTGGCTGGGTTTTATTCTCTCACCAGTTGTGCTCAAACTCCCTGGATGAAAGTTAAAATTAAAGTTTGACTCCTGCCTCTGCTGCTGTTTTTGATGTTTTTTTTTTTCACAGTTTCTTCATCTTCCATCCATCACCCACCCAGCAGGCACAGACAGTCAGGACTGGACTTCCTTTCAGCTTGGAGTTTGTTAATGTAACTACTGAACGGTGGAACTGGAGGGAAAAAAACACAAACTCAGGGGTGACTCATTTCTGACCACAATATTATTGAATCATTTCTTTACCAGAAATGATTTCAATTGATCTGCAGTTTCCTGAATTCTGAGGGTAAGAAGCCAAAAACATGCTTGCATTGGAGAATGGGAAATTAGGTCTTTCACCTTACGTAAACCTTTAACAAGTACAAGTTGACTATAAGGACAGATGCCACACATGGAAGATATTTAACAAAACTTAACATAGTATTTAAGTAAATGACTTTCTCCATGGCAAATATATGATCTGCCCAACTTGCAATTTGCGTTGGGTGTAACAGTGGTGATAAAACCTGTAAAGGAAACTTCACAGTTACTGACAATAATATGGAAATGCACTGGTTTTATACACCATTTGGGGAGTTTTATGGGTAGGAATGGAATTTTTTTTAATGCTGAACAATCTGACACCAGCTGAAGTTCAAATGTCACACACTTTAGAAGTCATGTCAGGATTGGGACGATTGGCCACTACTGTCGAGAGGTAAAATATCTGAAGAATTTTTGTCTACAAAACCTAACTTGTGGCTGAAAAATGAGTAGATTCTGCCTTTCCAGCCTTTAAAATGCAATTATTTCAGCGTAAAGTCTCATGAAAGTGAACACACAACAACAGTGCAAAGCATAGCAACAGTCAACTAACAAAGATGGTGAGAAGAGTCAACTTTGCGAGTGCAGCCCTCATCTGAACAGTTCACACCCAGCTCATCCACACATTCCCTTGCTTGAGCTTGCCATTAACCCCGGTGACCTGTGACTGTGTGTGTTTGTGTGACTGCGCCCAGTGTGTTTGCATATCCACTGCTCCTTGTGTAGAGGGCAGCCAAGGGACCACACCAGAAGAACAGAGGAGCTCTTCCTTTTTAAACAACTTCTGAATGAGCCATTGCCTGGCAGAGCCTTTTGCCAAACTTATTGCCAATAAAATAGTTCAGATGTAATTTATGGATCTACTATGACAAGAGCATAATCCCCTCCCCCAAAAAAACAAGCAAAAAAAAAAAGAGGAAAAAAAACAACAAAATCCAACCAAAAAACATTTTCTTTGTATGTTGGCAAGGTGTTGATAAAGAAAGCCATTCATATCATAAGCTGTCTCTGAAGTAAGACTTTCCAGTACATTTCTACCATCTCTCCCGGCTCGATCCACAGTTTTGGTTGGATGCCATTCTATCTTAACCTTCTTTGATGCACTATAATGCATTGTGACCTGGGCCTATCAAGCGTGCGCTGCACATGTGTGTTGATGTATCAAGCCAGTGCACGTTTAGCCCGACAGAATGTAGCTTTGCATTTCTGAGAGTGGTTGAGATTTATGTTAGTGCTGTGGGGTGTGCATGTGGCTAACAGATGGTGGCACCCTGCTCGACTTTCCTCTATCGCCACATAACTGCTTACTCAGTCCCTCATCCCATCCCTACAGCATCAACCTTTGAGGATTGTGTGAAATACACTCAACTCATCTGTCATCAGAAAAGCAAATATGCAAAATAAAACGTTTGCAACGTGTTCCAACTAAATACAAGATAAAATTCAGCCCAAATTCATTTTCAGAAAGTAAATTGAAAACATTCAGTGGCACGAAAGAAATTACACTCTATCATTCTAGACCTATCATTCTTTAGTTATTCTTCGAATACGTCTTCTTTATTGAGTCTCTGATTCAAGACGGCATGAAGAAAAAGACCCAAAGTCAGTATGTTTATTTAGTCTGAGAATAGGAAATGAAGAATAGAAAACAATCCAATTCAACAATATTTCATTCAATGAAGGAGTCATTAGAAGCTCCAACCATAACATTTTTATGAAGCTTCTGTAACAGACAAAAATGACTCCCAAAATGACTGATTTATTTTTAAATGCAACATTACTTGTCCTTTTATAATGCAATTCTGCATTGATAAATCTTTTAGAATCTGTTGCAACAGTGTGATGCACAATGATCTTAATCTTGACCAAATGTTGTAAAAGTCTAAGCTTTTTTAAGTAATTTCTAAAGAGTAACATGAATTTCGTATTCATTTATTAAAATTACTTTTTTTTTTGGTCAGACAGTGACCCAATGGTAAATGGATCAAAACTGGTCCATAGACAGCACAGCTCCTAACTACAGGAACTTTGATGATCTTACAAGACGAGTCATGCACTTTCTAAAGAGCTTTCATCCCAATGTAAAAGATGGTTTTTATATCACAACATAACAAAGAATCAAGTCTGGACCATCAGTGTTCAGCACTCTTTCCATTTCACAGCAATCAGGAATCCTGACCTCTGCATGTTAAGTAGTTCTACGAATGTCTCTCAATGTTGTGTGGTCACACTCAGTTAAATTTTATTGGGCTGCAGGCTTCAAATGTTTAAACCATTCATTTACCTGGCTTTAAATTAACAGTAAGCGCTGTCATCACAGTTTGTCTCTACTGTGAGCTAAGCATGCTCACCTACTGCAAATCAAACTGCCTCTTCTGTATACAAGGAATTCAAGCAAAAGTATACGAATAGGAAAACAACTTTTAAAAAATGCATAATTTACTTACTAATACATCGACTTGTTGAAAAAGTGCTGTTGGGTTATCTTTCATCCCCTGCACTATGAATCATTTGAAGCAACATGCCAGAGCATGCACGACATTGTTCTTTTAAATAATTGTGAGACAGCTGAGAAACAAGCTTACAAGTTTCCAGCTCTTTCCATTCCACCAAGGTAGCACTGAGCTCTATGAGAATTGTCAGGCAATCTGAGAAGGCATTCAGAGAAAAAGCATTAAATTATATACCAGCTAAAATGGTGATGTGGTACCAAAAGCCATTTACACAACTATAAAAGGCTGACATATGGGAGCTCAGAAGAGAAGGCTCGATCCGGCATGAAAAAAGAAAAAAGCCAAAGTTGAGCGTTCCTTCCCACACACCTCGAGCTGGCATTAGTTGTGAGGATCGTATCACTGTGCAGACACAGATACTCAGATGCAATCAGACAAGCACACAACCACTAAGTACATTTACAAGTGTTCCACTCGCAAATCTGATCTCACTCTCAGAGTCTGGGAATGCACTGTGCTGCGGTTTGTGACACACTCTGTACCCTGATGTGGGGGAATCACCTCGAGGTGCTCTGAATCATCTGTGTGTGATTGTTTAAGTGAGAGTCTGTCTATAGTTCTGATGCCTGAGTGTATTGGGGTCAGACCAGAGAGCTGTGACCGCATTGAGTTAAGGACTTTAGCTGTTGTGACAAATACATGCACTAACACACAAATGCAACCGCACGTGTGCAACCACAAATCCACACACACGCCCACAATTTACACATGCACTCACGCACACACACACACACAGCTGGAAACTGAAATCCTATTAGTCACTGAAGACAGTAATGACATACTGATACGTACTCTTTGTATTTTCCTCATTTATTTTTAGAAACTGAATACGAGGTGTACTCAAAGTGAGCACGCCCTCGCTTTTACAACTCTGAGATAAAATATCAAGAGACTCATGGTCAGTTTTTCATACTTGAGCCTGCATTTCTGTGTGGTAAGCTATTAAAATGAATTTGGGCTGACTTTTATTTAAAGTTATGTCATTTGGTTTACATTCATTTAACTGGTCATGAAAGTAGGTCAAACGTGAGTAGTTCAGATAGTTTTTTGTTTGTTTGTTTGTTTGTATATTTAGGGACATATTTTCCCCACATTTTTTCTCACACTGACATGTTCCAAAATTTATGACTTGGTGCTTTGCTCAAGCATACTTCAAAATGTAGACAACTGAGGGATACAGAAAAGCCGCAGCACTTGAGTTATTCCCTGTTCAAAAACAACTTCAGGTGATGTTCACTTCCAGAGTCTTCAGCAACAGTGAAGAGGGAGTGTACTCACACAGCGTCTTCTCTGAGTGCACGCCAATTGCCTCTGGACATGAAGGGAATGTGTGTTGTGCGTGCATGTGGGTGTGTGTGTCTTTGCTCTGCAGTACCCGCTCCCAGCAGGGAGGCGTTATGATTTCAGCTGGGCTGCATCTAAATTAGGATGTGGAAACAACCTGGGATCCAGATCAAGTCTTACATTGTCCTTCACACTGAGCAGGGAGGAGGCTTTAGACTGTAAACAGAAAAAAAAAATCCAAACCTACTACAAGCACTTGATAGACTAAAGGATTTTTGTGCTTTCATACAGAACCAAGAATCACAGCAGTTTATTATTTCAGTCAAAGAAACTGAAAGTTTCCGAAAAGCTTAAATCGGAACAGTCTGGCTGCTGATTGCAAAGTTGGAAGAACAAATATTGTTTCTGTATTTTTACCACATGGTCCCAAACATTATTTGAATTAAAAAAAGAATTATTAATTATCCATAGATTGGCAATCAATTCATATTTGAAGTTAGTGAAAGCTTGATAAAACATCAAAGGAGCTAGAATTTTTTTTTGTGTTTTGACATCAGTTGATTTTGTCAAAATTTTTTGTCTAAATACACAACTGTTTGATAGTTTCAAAGTTGCAGCACAAAGCCAGCTGCCTCATCTGAAACACTACCACTCCAAACCTGTATGACATTCAAAGGACAGCTAAATCAGGATTTCAAAGTGCCCAGCAAATGTCATAAAAGTGATTTCCTGTCACATGACCATATGGAACTGCTAAATGTGCTTATGCGTGGTGAGACTTCTCACTTTTGAGAAATGTTTTAAAAATTGAACAACTCTTGAACTGAGACAGTCATCAGATCATTTTTTCAAACAGGGGAATGTTTGAATCATCATTGCACTATGCCCCCCCTCCAATCAAATGTGTCAGAAGTTGAATCAACATTTGCGTTTTCCTGTGCATACTAAGCTTCATAAAGAAAATTTAGAGTTTTGACTCAAGAGTTGCCATAAATAGCAAAAAAGTTTATGAAATATTATTATATAAATAAAAAAATACAATAATAAATGTAAAATAAATATGATAGCAATCTTTTACATATTACTAACATCTTAATAATGTGAGAATTAACCTAATCCCTCACGGACCCTGTCTTTAGCGACATGCAGGGGCTAAGGCAAGTGCTTGCAGGAATTGGTTTATCCGACCTGTGAGGATCCACTGTGTATCTTTCTCTCTGCAAACGCAAACTCTCAAATGAAAGGGGTCGGTATGTACCAAGATTCTTCTGAAACCCACTTGCCTTTTGCTGAAATAACACTTGAAATTTAGATTGGCAGTTGGCCAGAAGCTTGTCACAATGACAGCTAGAAGACAAAGCATTTTTTGAGTTCATAACATATTTTGAGGAGTTATTTGCTAAGCTTTGATTTAAGGAGATACAGCGGGAGAGAAACAGAAAAAAAGTGCCCAGCATGAATACACAAGAACAGAACGTTTCTAAAATAGAATTCAGAAGACCAAACTGACTATTGTGTAGAGAATTTTTTATTTTTATTTTCTGTAGCTTTGCCTAGGAAATGAATGTTTTCCCTATTTAAAAAAAAAAAAAAACGGACACAAAAAAATCACTCTTTTATACTTTTGTTATAAATTACTCAGCACTTTCAAGCACACAAATTTGATCAAACACCCTGTTCGTTGCTTTTTAGTGCTCTTGGTAAAGTCTTTGGATCTGCATCTGTACACCCACATTCCTGATGTCTTGATGTATCCAACCTCATAAATCAATCACCTCTCCCATAAAATTCTTAGAGCACTACCAGGTTAGTCTTTTGGTACTGAGCACAAGACTGTGGTTGCCAACTCTATGGAAAAATCTGGCAACTAGCTGTAATTTTCTCTGTAGTTGTGCTTCCATAACTGACTTTTTGAGACACAAAAAACCACAGTGGGAAATGCATGACATTTATAACAAGTCCTGTGTCTGCAGTTACACACCTTCATGCACGTAACAGTTTATTCATGCCCTTAAGACAGCAATAGACTGAACAAAGACTACACTAATTATTTTCAATGCTGCAGAAAGTGTGTACTGTGCACATGTGACAACACAAAAATCCGGACAGTTCTGCTAACTGCTTCCTTTATACGACGTATAGTGTTCATCGCTTTAAAAAAGCTCTGCAGGCCAGGACACAGACACAAAGCACCATGTTCTGATCTTCACTCAGACATGTTGAAGGCACACCTGGCTAAATGCAGCAGTGCCTGTACAGGGGGAATGCCACACTTGGCAGGAGTGAGGATGAATTTCCACCTTTCTAATGAGTGTGGTAGTTAAACTGGCACAAGGCGTCCACTTGGCATGACTAGGCAGGCTCCATTTGCAGATAAGGCAGAGAAGAGGAAACGAGATGCCAGGGCATGTGTTGCTTTGAAGGCATTCATGGTGGGGGTCATGAGTATTTGCAGTGTAGATGTTACAAACATTGATCCACTACCTATTCTTGGCCCCGACCAGCGCCACACCCTGGAAGCTCTTACCTGTGTGAGCTGTTGGCGGTGGGCTATGAGCAAAGCAGCCTGACTATAATAGTCCGATTAATTAAACTAGGCGTGAATCAGATGCAAAGACAACAACTTCAAAGTGTCAACAGGGAGCATGTAGAAACAAAGTGTAAACTGTATCATAGCAAACAGGTATGGGCAAGACTAGCGCAATTCCTGCTATTTAGATATGCATTATAATTTCTGCATGCTTGCATACTTATAAAAATGATTGTATATCGGTGGGGGGTCTTTTTCATGTCACAACTTCAGTCTGCGTCAAATACAAGCCTTTTCTAAGAGGAATCCTCTGCTAAAAGTGTCCCCATGTTGTGGCCAGATGAGCTCTGTCTTTCCCTCACTAGGTGTCCACTGCTGATGCAGTTAAACAATTCCTTACTGTTGGAGGTCTCTCAAACGCCGAAATGAATGGCAAATCCAACTGAGCTGACTCTCACTGTGTGTCTTCTGTTCCGCTTCACAAGATGATTCATGCACACACCAAACTGTGATCTTGGGAAGGCAAACCTGTCACACACACTTCAAAAAGTCGGATCACTTGCACAACTCCAGTATATGAATAACAGCCTTCACGAAAGTGGATTCAAAGGAAACTAACGTACAAAAAGCTTCCATGTAAGCACACAAATGCATATGCATGAGCATAAAACGCTGTAAAGAAGAGGGGGGGGAGAATATTCTCTCCTCAGCTCACCTCTGTGGGCTGCGCAGTGACTCCAAATTCCGGTGTGTGAGGTGGGTGGCAGTCTCTCCTCTCCTTGATCTGCAGCTCCCCTTCCCTCACTCCTCAACCTGTAGTCTTCACGTGGCGCTCGCTACACTCTACTGCGGTGTAAGGTGAACAAAGACAGAAGGGAGAAGGAGGAAAGATGGGAGGGAAAAAAGGACAAATGAGTCCTGCCCAACCTGCTGATGGAGGTTTCCAAAAAATGCCCTCAGGAGAGAGAAGATTAAAACTCATCACTCCTTTTTAAAGCTCTCCTTTCTCATGTCTACACTGTAGTTTGCCTGATATTTCTAACCAGGTTTATTCCTCCTCACTTTCTGCACCTTTTAAAGTTTTTCTAAACCCAATTTTGCCATTTGATGTCCTGCCAGCCCATAAACCACTGTATTTTCAAAAGTCTTGCCACTTTTCTCGTCTCTCGCACGGCTTACAAAGACTTGCCTCTGTTTCCTTTCCCCTGCTGCAGTCTGTCAGTGTTTACAAAATTGTATCTTGAGTTTGCCTTTTTCTGCAGGTACTGTTCATAAAGTATGTGCCGTTGAAGTGATTACCTCTGCAGCTGCGTGAAAAAGACACACCTGCTATCAGTAAAGTGTGTATATGTGTGTAAATGTGGGTGGCAGAAGGCTCATCGTTGAGCAAAAATATTTTTTTCCACTGCTGTCCATATCACTCAGCTGCCAACTGTTTTCAAAAACTGCATCGCTGAGACCATAAATTTCTGGTCTTTTGAAGGTTTTTTTTAATAAATGATTCTAAGAAATGCATGTGGTAGTTCATGTATGCAATGATATGCAGTATGGCCTCCCCAGCTGTAACCAACTCAAGTCCACACGCACATGTACACCTCATGGTTTTAATAGCCTTGACACTTTCTTTCCAGAATGTGAGGAATGCACCATGCTTGTTGGGAGGCAAGTGTGTGCCTTTAAGAGCAAACCTACGAGGAGTCTCCAAAGGGTCATGACCTTGTTGAATGGAAGCAAAGAGTTAAAAAAAAATTGTTCAAATGACCGTTCTTGACAAGCACAAAATGCAAAAAAGGAATTTGAATCTGAAATTCCTAAAATAATTCTAAATGTGACCATCCTACTGCACATTTTTAAAAGATAAAATGTCAACAAATGTGCCCGTGCCGTACACTGAATCCAGGGAGCCAAAATCCCAAAGACTTGTGTTATATTTGTCAGAATAACCATTCTTGCTCTACTAGCTGTTTTTAACATGTTCTGGCTCAACCATTCATTCATTTTCAGAACCGCTTTATCCCTTTCGGAATCACAGGGCTGCCGGCTACTCATGGGCGAAGGCAGGGGACACCCCCTGGACTGGTCGCCAGTCGCACACTCCCATCCACAGCTAGGGACAATTTAGAGTGACCAATTAACCTATGAAGCATGTTTTTGGACGGTGGGAGGAAGCCGGAGTCCACGGAGAAAACCCACGCATGCACGGGGAGAACATGCAAACTCCACACAGAAGGGTCCCCTATTGGTGACACTGTTTCAAGTCCCCCAGCCGGGACTTGCTGTGAGGCAAGAGCACTAACCACTGCGCCACCGTGCAGCCTTCAACTGACCAATCAGATGCCTCCATAAAATATGTGGTCTCACATTGAACGTTCAGGATGTTTGATTGACAGATTTAATGTAACCCGCATTCAAGTGGTAGGGGTGTGGTCTTCCAACAAACTCACTCCTGATTGGCAAGAATGGTTGCCTATTGAAATGAGTCAGACCGACTCAGATCAATCACTGCTTACTGACATCATCTGGATTCAACATGGCGGCGTATGTATTGACAAAAAAAGTGGCTCACATTGTTGGAGCCAGACATAAGCCCTTTTCTATGAGGGATGTCAAACTCTTCTTATACAGTCAATGGTTTGACCTCATCCCCAGAACTCTGTACAGCAAAAATGAAGCCTGAAGTAGGGCGGGCTTACTGGCTGAAGTTTACTTTGCCCAACTGAACAACCCTCTGAAAATAGGCATTTAGACTATTGAAGTGAGTTTTGTTTGGTCCACTCACCTGTCAATGAAATAAGCATCAAAGCAGCTGATTTCAAAAGTCACACCTCCCCTCCACTGTTGTCATAAACAGAATATGAAGCAATAACCATAGAAAATATTCTGAAACCATACTGTGCATTTATTTTCGGTATAAATTTTAACTTTTTAAAATTCTGCCCAACAGGAAAATACTCCCATACAAAACCAGCTTCCAAGTCATTTGAGAAATTCCAACATTTGGTGATTTCAGTTTTACCTCAAAAGAAGAAGTTGAGTGACTCCAACTTACCTTTAAGCCATTTTTTTGTAAAAACGTTACAGTAGATCCCTGACTGCAGAAATGACACATTCATTCTTAACACACAAGTCTATTAATCACATGTACTTCCTCATCTAAAACTGGGAACACACTTCAGTTTTGTCTTCTGGCAGACTTTCCCTGTGAGCAAAATTTGTTCCTGCCTGCGTGAGTTGGAACAGTAGATAGGCTACTTGACACAAAATTCTTTTGAACGTGTTTGTTTACCGTACACATGCAAACTTGCAAGTGTATAAAGTAAACAAACCAAACTGAACGTCGTTTACTGCAAATAACTCAGGTTAGATTTTTTTTTAAGCCAAATCTGGATGCAATTGGCTATTGTGTATGGTTGCTGACACAACTGCAAACATATGTTGCCAACAGTCAATAAAAAAAGGGTAAGGGGTTACAGGAAATAGAGTCAGAAGATGATGGTTAGTGTGTAAATATCAAAACAACAACAGAAGTGAGGGAGGATAGAGGTGCCAATGAGGAAACATGGCCAAATAGTCAAAGAGGGAACATGAGTGTTTCCAATCTGACTTTAGTGCATATCACAACTGGGCAAACTTGTCTTTGTATCAGTGTTTGATCAATCAGCTGGTTTTGGTTAGTTTGACTAATTATGTTACCTGATTAACACGAAGAGAAAGATGCATCTACTCTAATAATTCAGCGGTTACACAAATTTCAATCTCAATTTGTCTCTCAAAATAATTCTGAAAGAAAAAGTGTGCACAGCTTCATTTCCACATCCTTTCTATTAATGTAATCCTTTACATCTATACCCCTCAGCAAACTCCACGCATAACTTCTGTGCTACCCTTTCTTTTATGCTCCCCCACATTCCCAGGGAGTAGTACTCGAATCAAAGGACAGGCAACAAGAGCAGCATGTGATTCAGTAACAAATTATGAGAAAAATCCTGTTTACAAGCATGGGAGCCTTGACCTATTACTCAGTGTGTAGTCTTTGAGAATCTGGCAACCTTTACTCTCTCTAGCATAGGCATTTGTCACTCCCCCAACTCCCACTTGTCTTGTTTGAAATTTGCCTTTTTTTCTGTTATTCAGTTAGATTAAAAATGGAGGGGTGCAACTGCGTAGAAGATTTGAATTTTGTTTAGATAGAAGAGGTTTCTGAAGAGGACTTCAAATATTTGGACGTTAGCGTCTTGCTGAGTGTGTTCATACTCATGGATTTCGGCTGAAACTGAATCTGACATCACTTGTTACAATATTTGCTATTCGACTGAAAAGAATGTCAGTTTTAGGGCTGATTATATGGGTTTCGTTTTTTGTTTCTTTAAAGATCGACATATTTTCCCCTAGAAAAAAATGCTTGTCAAATGCCCTTACAACAAGATGAGAAACCATTTTGGGTAGGAGACTTGCTTTAGTCTAAATGATGATGTCGAGCAGCAATACTCCATCTAATTCTCTAAAAAAAAAAAAAAAAGGAGTTAGATTTAAGTGTTTATTATAATATATTACAAATAGGGAGAATTATAACAAGTAGTTATTAAAATGTGGAGAAAATATCAATTGAAGGTGGTTGGAGGACCCAATGCTGTGGTGTAAAAAATACATTGATTTCCTGGAAAACAAAACAAAACAAAATGAAAAATGGAGAGAGGTGCAGCAACAATGAATAATCAGTGAGAAGACCCTTGGATAAGGTAGAGGCAACCTGACAGCCCAGGTCCAGTATGGACTGAGAGGTTTTTTAACAAAAGGAAAGCAGGGAAAAAATTAACCGGTGTGAGCGATACAGAGGGAGGCCGGCTGAGCAGAAAGCAGTTTAACAAGCTAATCTGTGAACGGGAAACTGCTAAATACTAGAGCGGTCTAAGTATTACAACAGGTGTAAAGCTGAAAATGATTACAAAGAACGTGGAAGTTTAAAATATCACAACAAGAACTACTACAACAACAGAAGCACACACATGCATGCTTGCTCAAAAATTCTGTGGCGTTAGTTTTTGCCACCAAAAGGTTTCCTACGTGTAGATTCAAGGTCAGCTTTAACATAAATATACATTTCTAACTTTTGTTTGGACATACTTAACATAATTCTGTGGATTTCATGTGTCAGATCTAAAAAAACAAAAAATGTGGTGTTCTGTAATCAGTTTTTTTTACTTTGAGAGAGATGCAGGTTTGGCGCCCCTGTGAAGTCATCTTTTTGGAAGCAGATGTGTTCACACTATTTTTCACCAGGATGGATGTTTGTGGAAGTTCTGGTTAGCTTTCGTGCATGTTCAGAGGCAAAAATTGGGTCAAAACTTGTGAGGCAGCAAGAAAAAATAAATAAAGCTGCCAGCAGGATTGGATAGTTCTGCATCTTTCTCCTATATTCACTTCTCTCGGGCCTTGGTCATCAGTCTAACAGAAAATGCCGTCACAGTAACTGGATCCGCCCTACTAAACAAATGACAGCAGCTTTTTAGCACTTATAGCGGTGAATGACTTTCGTGTTTTTATACCAAAATTGTCACGACAGTTAAAGTATTAGCTCAAAACAACCCAATGTTTGTTGGTTGTCTAAAGTTGTTAAATGTGTGTTTATTTTCATTGCAATGTACAAAACTACATGTTTTGATTACTTTGGCGAGCGGCGCATTTAGAAACCCAACCCAGATCTGCGAAATTCATTACAAAAGTGATTTCATTCCATTCAGGTCCAGGCAATGCTTCAGTGTGTCTAATTTTATATCATTTGAGTATGTGCTGGTGGAAGATTCAATGTTCATGTAACCATGGCGAGGACGCCATCGCCAACAACAACACAACAACAATGATATGCAATTGATTCAGTAAGGATCAATACAGGAACAACTAAAGAAGTAAGCGGCGTGGACTTTCATGAGATAACTTTCGCGAATGTTTTTTGAACACCAAATCCAGATTCTGAAGTGTGCACATGACGTGCAGAGTCTTTTCATTCAGGTCTGACATAAGTTTCACTGTAGGCACTAAGGAAATTATTTATTGTCAGGGCATCTGTGGGTCCAAACTTTTGTAATTGTTGCAGTAAATGAATTTTACCCTGAAATAAAGGGAAAGAGTGGATAAAAAAAAGCACTTTGCAATGTCTACCCACTGCATAAAGGGAAATAAAGGGAAAGAGTGGATAAAAAAAAGCACTTTGCAATGTTTTGCAATGTTTACCCACTTTGTGGACTCAGGCTATAATAATTAAACCATGTACAAGGCAATGATCGTCTTCATTATAACTACATCTCTCTGCGATGTGTCAACGTACTGAAATGGAACTCTTAAGTAATGCTTGCATTGCGTTGCAAAGGGATGGACGTACACATGATGGAGGCAATGTAAACATTCAGAATGATTAATGAAAGTTCTATTTTTTTGTGTCAACACAACAGAGACACAACACAATGGAGACAATAGACCAGTTTACATAAACCCTTTAGTTTCTGATTCGTGTGGGATCCAAATTAACTGTTTTTCTTTCCCAGAACACAAAACAGGAAGAGTAGCACTACTACAAGACTTCCTAAAATACAAAAAAGTTTTAACAGCAAATGTAAACACCAAGAAATAAAACTGCCAACACTACCTTTAGGCCATTTGAGGGGGCTCCGAAGTGACCTTTAACCTCAGCAGCCGGATGACTTGTAAGTCAATCATGTATTAATCTGTTTATCAGGATCCCAGAGGATTTAGGAAGCAGGAAAAGGCTGTATGAGTTAGCCTCTGTGATAAATGGTTTGTGCAGCACTACTGGAAACTGTGCATCACAATTCCAGTTAGGAGCAGTGATCATGGGGATTCACAGGGGGGCATGAGACGTCACATAAAGCATGAGAGTAGTGAACGGGAAATACTGGGTTTGCGTTTTATGCTAGGAAACTTTCACAACCACAATCTTTCAGCCACACAAACAATGGTTTGCAAATTAAATGTGGTGAAACACAGGGGAAATATTTAACCTTAAAATTCCCCATCTCACAAAAAATGTTCTTTTACACTGATAAACGATAAGAAAATGTGCATTACTGGTTCTTCTTTCATTCGTTTTTACTGTTTAGCTGGCAAAAAAACCAGTTAAGTCAAACTTCCTTCCTTCTCTCTTGACAGACACCTTTCAAAGTCCAAAAAAACATCATGGAATATTGAGGTTTTCTGTCTTGAGCTTTCAGAATATGTATTTTTCTGGCAGCAACTCTTGCAGCTGTTTGAACAGGTAGATTGAATTGCAGATGCTTTGAACAAATACAGGCCTGCAGCTCAGATGATTCGGACCTCACCATACTCCATGCAATCAGAGCAACCTACGTCAGTTGATGCCACTGTCTAATAACGGCACCAAATTCCTTAGCAATATGGCATTGCAGTTCCCAGGATGATTGATTTCAGATAAAAAAATCTATAGGTAAAAGATAGAAATGAAGCCCATAAGGTGTAAGATTTGCATGAGCGTTATATGGATGATTTCAGCAGATAATGACTGGAATCCAAGCCCAGGGGTGATAAATTCTTCACTGGGTGACTGAACTGAAAGGCAAAGAGAAGGTATAGACATGTTTCTGTAGAGGCCCATAAGGGGGAAAAAGGAGAAAAATGCATTTTTGTACCGAAAAAATTCAAAGATTTCCAGCATGGCTTCAGTTTTCATCAGCACCTATCAGTTTTTTTAATAATAAATGTAGAAATATTATGTCTTTACACAGGCCTGCATATAGGTTAGCCATTCTTTGAGAGATAGAGATAAATTAGCGACACTTTTAAAATGGTATTTTTGTGCATGTGAAAAAAAAGAGTTGTTCCTTAAGTGAGTGTAAAGTAAGAACAAGTGTTCCCTTTTTAAGAACATTCCCCGAAGCAACAGCTATGGATAAATGCATGTCATGAAAATTGAAATCCATCTTCTATGAACCTCAGGACACATAACCTTAGCATTTTTCTGAGACGAGCACTGGAGAAAATGATTCATTAGTTATTGTTATCACTGAAATCAGAGGCAGGACATTTAGTCAGACTTTGAAACTTGCCTATAACTACTATATAAACACGCTCAGGGTCAAATATTGGGAAGAAAAAAAAAGAAGACTCAATCATTCAAGCACAACTGAGTGACAGCCTTCCTTTAATGAGAACTTTGACCGTAAAACAATAATTAACTATAGGGTTGGTAAGATGTACAAAGAACTAGAAAGTTATTCTATTGAGAAAAAAAAGCATCTGATGCTCAATTTATTTAAATTAAAGCTACCATATGTTGGAAATACTTCTAAAGTAAACTTTTTACATGGTCAACCTGTAAAAATGGTAAGAAAAAAAATATTGTTGGGTTTCATTGTCACTACCAAATGCTGAATTGGTACAAATTTGGATCCAGAAGGCTTTAAATATATTTTAATGTTGACACGATTGAATGAATCATCATATATTCATTTGAATGATCGAGTCATTGGTTTTGGTTTGGATTGAAGCTCCAAGAAAGGGGATTGGTTGGGGTTTGTAGGGGTCCGGGTCAGGATTAGAAGCAGATATTTCAAAGGAAAAGATTAGAATAAGGATAGGCTGATGGACAAGGATGTCTCTTTACTTTAAACTAATACAGTAATTTATGATATTCTAATTTAAATATTCGCCTTTAAGGTCCACCGCTTCTCTCTTGAAAGGGTTCTGAGTTGTGAAAACACAAACAAGCACAAACTCCAATGGCTCTTCAAAGAAAACTCAGCAGACACACAACAAGACACAGTCAATTAGACTAAAAGTGTCAACTTTGCCATGTAATGCACCCTCATTGGTACAGCTCAGTTTTCTAAGGTACAGTTTTGCCTTTGGGTGACTTTTCATCTTTTTTATCCACCCCCTGCTGTGCTGTGGGGGTGTTGTGTTGACAGGATGGGGATGAGACAGGATGAGATGAAGAGGACGTGCAACCTAAATACGGCTCTTGCAGCCTAGGCCACAGGGAGACAGAGAAGGGGACCACAGACTTCGGCAGTGTGCAATTATCCAAAACAAGAGTCAAGCCAACCTCCTCTCACTGAGACTTGGAACGGGAGTCTTTCACAGTGAAGTCAGCGCAATTCTGTTTTTTTACCTTTAAACACCATTGCTGATTTGATGTATATTGAAGAAAATAATTTTAGTAGAAATACTGACTTTCCTTGGGTTCTTCGCTAAAGAAATGCAACTTTAAATGCAAGTCTGAGCACTCAACTGCCTTACTATCAAAACAAGCATGTCCACTGCAGCATTTGGTGCAGACGTAAAGGACTGTCTGCCTTTGTGGTGGTGATAAAAGTGCAAAGCTATCTAGAATTAACAGCCACTCTTTCTTCAGAGTGTGTGGCGATGCACCTGTAGAGCCCAACCTCCAAGGTTGTTTTTATTTAGACCTGAGAGGGTCACAGGAGTGTCATAGCTGAGAGGAATTAGATCAGAAAAATTGATCACACTTGCAGGATGTCTGCTTCCAGAAGATACACTCAGGCTGGACGAGCCTGAGGACATTCAAACCTTCAAGAACGCCCAGAGATGAAAGCAGATCAAAGGCTCGAATGGCATGAACTTGTGTGTGAACATGTTACAGATGAGCAAAGGCGGCTGACAGCCATCTGGGGTTACATAATCATACTGAATTCAAGGCATACAAAATATGGATATACTGCGCAAAAACAGATGACTTTAAAGAAATAACAACGAACACTTTAGCTGCAGCACTGCACCTTTGGTCTTCAGTGGATCTGGAAGGGATACTTTGGAGTAATTGCTGTTCTCTTCAAGCAGACACTATAGTTTACTCTTAATTAAACAAATAAGCTAGAGCAAGCACAACACAGGAAACACTAGATTCTGCATTTTTGTTCAGCTTGGCCAAAACATGAAAAAAATGCTCTAATAACCCTAATAGGTTTCCTTTAAACTAGGACATTATTTCAATGGATCCAAGTCTTTGTTTCACTTCTGTTGCCAGTGTGTGCAACGAGATTAGTTATGGAAGTGACCTCACATCTGATATTTTTTAAGGAAAATTAAAGTGGGATGCCTGTGATGCCTGTTTGATCTTGTCTCACTTGAAACCATCAAACTATGCGTGTTAAAGGTTTACAGATACAATTCTTACAACAATCATTAAGTGGTTAAAGATATAAACTTTTTGACGCCAAAGACACAAGAGAAGAAGCTACCAAACCTGGCAGACAGGGGGCAGGCAGAGCGGAGATTCTTTTGGAACTAGAATAAAAGTGTTCAAGATGGAAAAGAGGAAACCCCGATGTCAAACACAGAAAAAAGATCAGAAGAATAGTCTAAACTAAACTGGCATCCCTGCCCTTAGACCCTCCTTCTCGGTGAGGAAAAGCTCATTAAAAAAACAGATTTATGGGGAAAAAAGTTAGAAACCTCAGATATGTCCATATGAAGGAGGGATCCTCTCCCATCACAGGAGATGTAGAAAAAGAAATAGCTTAGCTAACTCTTCAACTTTTTAGTTCCAGAGTGACGGAAAAACTGCCATTGGGCTCACGGTATGTTTTTGCTGATTTTTGGGAAAAAGCAAGAAGATACTTTATTTTGAGGCAATTGCAAACACAGGATACTTTAACAAGTCCAAATATGGAATTGGTGAGGTTCTGGCTACTTTTGAGAGGATGAATGACAGAAAGGCCAAAAAATGAGAAAAAAAGGACAATGAAACGTGGTTTTCAATGTAACTGACACTGTGGCCGAATCTGAATGCTTCCCTACCCCTCTGGCTTCTCCCTCTTGGTTCAATTGTAGGGACATTGGGAGCTGCAGTGGTGTTTAAATTTTTTAAGGAGACTTAGGGCTGGTTATTCCTCTGCCGGTAAGATGATCCTTGTCACAGTTATAGGTGAGGAGAAAGTCATTCCTTTGTGTGGGTGTGGTCTGGAGCACATAAGTTTACATTTAAATGTAAATATCGTATTAATCAATGTGATACTTATATGAGTTTTTATTTTTGCATTAGTTTTTAAAGTTATAACGCAGATGTTGTTATGTATTTTCCGAGTCCTGGCAGCTACGCGCTAACGTAGATGACAGGTAACTATTGATGACGTCATCAGGTAGTAGTAACGTCTAAATTTCCATATCTTTCCGGCTTGGAGGAATAAATGTAGAGGTAGAGAGCCATACGTTTACATGCACACCAAATATCTGATCACTACCTGCTTTGTTTAAGTTGTTTAATTTTTCAATTACCATGTAAAGAAGATGATCAATTGCACGTCATTCCATAAATAATAACAAACAAACCAAAAAAACATTTGGCAGTAGGTGTGCTCTTTAAATCTGAGCACGTGTAAATGAAATGCAGAAAAAGAAGTTACACAAGAACCTAAAGTAGAATTCTGAATTTAAGGAAACCACAGTTTCTTTATGCAAAGTACAAACAAAGAAACAGCAAGGTGTTCCAGACAGTAGGTAGGGCTTTTGAAGGTAACAGAAAGTTTCAAAATGTCCTTATTATGTACATAGTTTACTGAACAGATAATTGACTCCAATGTCGATCAAATGAATGCATCTCCTTGTTTTTGTGTTTTCATGGGTAAATAAATAAGCTTACGGTAAAACGACCTTAAAGAAAAAACAAAATAAAAAAATGTATTGCATCCTAAACTGGAAAACAGCCAAATAACCTAAAAAAATGATTTTTTTTAAATCAAAACTGTTCATTAATTAAAACAACAACAATAATAACCTAATCCCCAAATGTGATTTTGTTTGAAATATATACTAGATTGGATTTGATCCAATGAAAAGAGCTTTTTTTTTTTTTTGGCCAATTTGATTTTTGGTCTTCTGACAAAAATGTGTGTTGATTCCTAAGAACTATAAATGACAGCAAACAAACAAAGGACATATATGTGTAAAGAAAGCAAAAACAGTCATTTCGACCAATAACACTTTTGGCTGTTAAATCACCAGATATTCAATCATTGACTTGATGTAAGTGAGTCCCAGCTTTCATTCATAAAAATAATGTTTAGAATGATCAAACATTTCCTCTGGAGAATTACACCACTGCCCAGAACTAATTACTTTTATTTTAGAATGTGTGTCTATGCCTTTATATAGCATAGACTGTATGAAATGTATTTAAATATATAAACAAAATGGTGCCAGGTCAATGACATTTGTCAAAGTAGTCATTACATTCCTCTTCCTCAAAAAGACGGAATTCAGAGCTTCAGTGGCTCACAAGAGCCCAGCTTTCATTGTTGTATTACTCAGTGTGGTCATCTTGCAGTTCATAAAATCAAAGCTGCATAAAGACTGTAATTTTGTAGACGTATAATTTACCTGTTTGAGTTTATAGCTTTAGGTTAACCCTTGGTGTAGAATTATGCATGGCTTAACTTTCTGCTTTGAGCAACGCAAAGGGGAAATTGGTTTGAACGTTGCTGGTGCTGTGGTTAGAGTAATGAGGAGGGCCGAGGGGTCATCTCTAGGATCAACTGGCATTCAGTCACTCTGCAGCTGGGGTTAAATAACCACAACCACCATGAAGAAGGACACACAGATGTATACGGATTCTCTGCAAGGTTTCAACAACCTGTGTTTTAGTGAACCTTTACATAGGTATTCTCAGTCATGCTGCTTCTCACGTACGCTTTGAGAAAAGTTTGCTTTTAAGTGCAGTTAGTGCCTAAATATCTCATCTTAAATGATTAATGGCTGAAGCAGGTCAGAAAATGTTAATGATTGTAAAATTTGTTAACTTTTGCACAAAAAAACATGCCTTCTCAGAATAAAAAACATATTTTTCTTAATAAAGCAACAGAATACTTTTGTTTCCCCCTTTTACACAAGGGAAAGTGCAAAAGAATTATCAGTCACACAGTCATTTGAGAGATCCACACCCCCTTTACACCAACCAACCACTTGTCTGTCACTAGCAAACATGAGACACGAGCTTCAGCCTGCATGTCTGGTCCTGAAAATGGATTCTCTGCCTCGGGTCTGTACGCCCCATGACCCCCTAACTCACTCTCATCTGTCAGTCAGCCTGCGTGCTTCTGATGAGAGCAGGCTTAATGAAAAGGAAGACTAAACAGTGTGAAACCTGCACAATTCAGGCACAAGTTGCTGTTCCGCCATTCAGTCTGATAGATGAAGACTCCACTAACAAGGGTTTCCTTAGAAATTTCAACAATACTTAAGATAAAACAGCAAAGTGACAGCCGTGCACACTGACGGTGCAATTACACGGGTGAGAAAGAAGAAGCAAATACGACAGGTGTAAGAGATCTTTTATTTGCAAAACTTTTGATTCGTTTATTTTATTTTGTTTTTAAAAAGCTTTGCTTCTAGTAATATTATTGCAATGTTGTAACCTTCAGTATTGAGAAAGGTGCTTTACACTGCAATCATTTTTTTTATCTATTGTAAAATGTTCTCTGAGGTTTTTTAATTATGCTTAAGCTGTTTTTTCAACCCAAATCAAAAGCTTGTATTGTTTTTAGGGCATAGTTTCTGCAGAGCGGCAGTAGTTTATTAGTAGTTGTGGACGAGGTTGTTGGCCCGTAGTGAGCCTGCTTTTATTTCCCAACCTGCCTTTGTTTACACTCTGGTCCGCTAGCTTCCATACCCTCACAACTTCAACCTAACGTTCTTAGCGCCATAAAAATGGTGAACAATATTGAAACTTTCAAGCCGTATAGTTTGGAGCCTGATCCCAGCTAGAATAAGTAAAACTAAGACGTCATAGAGGGGAGCAGAGAGCTTGTTGCCAATGGTAGATTTTGCTGAACAACTAAAAGCTTTTTCAAACAACATTTTTTGTCTAATTCTAATTCACAATTTTAAAAAAGAAATACTCAGACATACAATTTTACTCTTAATTTTCTTTATATATGTCCTCTTTCATGAGAAAAATGCTACAAGAGTAAAAACACAATAAACACAATTTTCATTTGAGTGAGTCTTCAAATAAGATATATAATTATTATTATTATTGTTTGCTTTCCAATAAACATTAGACACTATACAAGTGTAAAATTGTTGCTTTAGGTTATTGCACCAGTGCAAACTGGGTTTTCACAATTTGCTTTTTGGAGATGAAGAAATCTGTATTTAACAATAATAATACTTACACATTGCATGGAAACCTTTTTACTTACAAAATCTTTAATAGCTGTAAAGATACAATGACTAATTGACTCTTCTTCATATAAACAGAATTAATGTTGACTACTTATTCTCTTTTTTTCCTCCCTTTATTATTTTTTAACTACGCAGATTTTCCCCCTCCATCACTCAGAATGTGCTCTCAATCTGAACACCTACCCCATTCACAAGCTGTCTTGTGATTACTATTTTGGATCCGATCAAAACCTTTCAACCTCGTCCTGTCTGAAAACTCACAACCTCTTTCCTACAACATTACCTTGTCTGTCCAGTCCTCAACCAAAGACTTCTCCAGGCTCCCCAGTGCGCCTCAGATTGAGTTTGATCTTCTTCCTTTTTGAAACAATGCTTTTTTCCTTATAGGAAAACGATACCTTGATTGATTTTAAATTGTACAGACAGCAGACATCATTGACTCTGCTTATTTTCCTGTGCACATTTCTGTAGCATATGCAGCAGACCAGTTCCTGTCCACATGGATGCTGTTTGGGCAGGCTGCAGCACAAGTAAACAGATCTGTGGATGTATTTATTTGTGTTTGCATTTGGGAAGGTTTGCACCAATTACATACAATTATCTATACTGTAAGTGTACCATAGGTTTCCATCATCTTGACTTAATCTCTATCATATGAGCAAGTCTGACTGTGAGGGAGGTCCAGATATCTAAACCAAGACAGAGAGAATTAGGTCAAAATTGGTAAAGTAGACGGCACCTTTAAATATGTATCTGGTCTCCTTGTCGTTTTAGTGTGGAGCAGAATTGTATGACCACATTGCAAAGCACCACACCTCTTCACACATACCACTTCACAGTATTCAGATCTGACTCGTCAGAGTTCACTAAGCTCTCCAAAGATGCTGGATTGTTATCTGGGATATCTGCAGGTTGGGTCACTACTCTCTGTAGTGGTTCCTAAAAATGCAGGTGTTCTGCTGAAGGAGTCCATTGCCCTCAGGTAGTTCAATGAAGAATGTGCTTTGGTCTAAAAAAGTGTTCAAGTGGAGGCCTGGTCCAGACAATTTCACACATGATCAGCAGGCATTCTGTTTTTTTACTTCATTGAGTAGGGGTCTTCATCCTCAAGCTTTTTGTTTGGATTTGGGTCATTTTGGACGACTGTCCCTATGTAATAATGTGGAGAAAAGAGCTAATTGGGTTCTTATAATTAAAATCTACCTTCTTGATACTATGAAGACATTAAAAAGGGTTGTAACATAGATGAAACCACTTTAAAATATAAAGACAAAAATGTACATAAAATGAAACTCAAAGCTTTAGAAAGTGTACAATTAATGCAAAGGAATTGAAGACAGACATTTGTGACCAAAAGAAGTTGTAAAGCTTTGTGTGAATAGCTGTGAGAATGGCAGTCTGTTACAACAAACCTGGAGAAACCTCTAACTTAAAGACCCACCGCAATAAAAAATGTGTTTTAACACGTTCTTGTGGATTTATTTCTGATCATGGAGGACATATATAAAGACAATAAGAGTAAAATTTCATATATGGGTAATTTATTTTCAAATCGTAAATTGAGAGCAGATAAAAAAAATCCTGTTTAAAAAAGCTTGTACTTGTTATGTGAAATCTATAATTGGCAGGGCACAAGCTCCCTGCTCCGCTCCATTCTGATGCATCCACTTGTAGAAAAATAGACCCATGGACATCTTCATTTTCCTTATCCGAGATGGATCTGGGTTAAAAATGTGCAAGTGAATAGCTCTAATTTTGCTCGCAAGTTTTTTTACACTGGTAACATTAGGTTGGGGTTGTGAAGACCTGTAAGCGAGCAGGAGAGTGTTACCAAAGGGATGATGGGACGTACAGGCTGGCATACTCCATGACACAACTTAATTCAGGGGCGAATTTCTAAGTCTTGCTGCTCTGCAAAAACTATGTGATGGGAAATGACAGTTTTTTTAAATTCTGGCTAAAAACAGCATAATCATAATTTAAAAATTGATGGGAATCCCTTTACAATTTGAAGAGCATACGCAATGACTTTATTATGGTATGCTGCTAAATTAACCCTTTTCCCCAAAATCCTAAAATCCTCAAAATAGAGCCAGCTTTAATGGTAAAGAGGTTTTTTGTTCCACGATCTGACAACAAAATACAAAGATGCTAAAAGGAGCCTTCTGGACTGGGGATTTGGGGGTGGAGTGGGGTGGGGGATTTGGATTTCCTTCTAAGTTGATCCTGTGGAAGAAGAAGTTCTTATTATTTGAGTTCTGGTTTCTTTGTACTGAGATTTAACTCTTTCTAAAAGCTGCAATTTATTTGTATTCCTAACAACACATCTCAGGTGTTTTTCTGCTGTAGATGTTTCAACCGTTTTTCTACGTAAAAGTCGAAGTGAAATTTTTCACCAAAATCCCAAGTTTGTGGAACTTGTCCTCCATGTCTGGCTTTTCTCACAGGGAAGGTCAACAGCTTTGCTGCTGCGCTAAAGAACTCATTGGTGATTTCCTTAAAATAATATTAATTAGTTACCTTTCTGAAGACTTGCAAATTATTTAATGGAGTAGTTAGAGCTGAGAGTATTCAAATTGCTAAGAAAAAGATGTGCGCAAAAGTCGTATGCAACCTAAAAATATTTACTTCTTGTCTAATCTATATATATATTTTTTTTATATTTTTGAATTCACCGGCAGTTTCATCTTTTGACAGCTTCATCAACAAAAGTCTTTGATTAGCTTGATCTCTTGGAAGAATAATATGAGTCCAGGCAGTAACAGTAAAAATCACTCAACAGTGTTAACTAAATGTAACGAAATCTATAATTAGATGGTTCATCAAATAAAATGCACACGTTTTGTTCTGTCTCTCAGAAGTATTATGACTAAAACATGAAACAGATATTATGAAACCCTGGGTGCCTATTAATATGTTTTTATTTTATATTTAAAATGTAAATATGTTTCAAACCATTTCCATCCTTCCATTTTCTTAACCCACTGTATCCTTTTTGGGGTCGCATGGTTGCTGGAGCCTGTCCCGGCTACTGTTAGGCAAAAGCGGGGTAGACCCTGGACAAGTCGCCAGAGCCACACAATCACTCACACACACATATTTACAACTAGGGACATCGAGAGATCCTAATTAACCTATCAAGCATGGTTTTAGACTGTGGGAGGAAGCCGAAGTGCCCAGGAAAACATGCAAGCTCCACAAAGAAAGGTCCCAGCTGGGATTTGAACCGACCTCCTTGCTATGAGGCAAAAGTGCTTATCACTACGTCAGCATGCAGCCTGCATCAAACCACTTTTGCTCCAAAATTACTTAAACCTTGCATCTACTTGAAAGCAAAAGCACAAGTGATTTGTTTTGTCATAGCTGGAAAAAAATTTCAGGCATCAAGGGGTTAAATGTTTGGGGAAGAAAATAAATGCTAAAAATGTAATTTTATGGATCTACAAGAATCAATTACCTTAAAGTCTAAACCTTCCTAAATTTCTAAAAATCTTGCATCTAAAAAACAAGACAAAAACAGTTTTTAAGGTTCTGGATAAAGTAGCTACATCATTATTCTGGTTGTCGGGTAAATATCTACATACCAAGATCAAATTTAAAGTGATGGATTTAGTAAATTCACATAATGGATTTGATATTAGAGCAGAGCATAGCTGAGCTCTGAAAAGCGTTAAGTAGTCGTTTCAAGACTGTGCAAACTGGCTCTGCTGTTCTTTAACCTCTTTTTGTGGCTTTGAAACCTCATGTCTTTGGCCTCCAGTCACTCTCTATTTATGCAAGAAAATAAAGAAGAGAACGCTGCCCCTCCTAAATCCGTAAACTGCAATTAAGCTGAATTCCAAGTTTATTTCCAAATGCCGTCCTTGCTCCAGACCATGTGAGAGACTTGACTCTAAAATTATCACACTTTTGGTCAGGAGGCGAAGACAAAGCCAGAGTTGGGACTGTCTTCTCACGGGCCGCAGGATGACAAAACTCGAGAGATGAAAGGAACTAATACAGTATTGATCCGAACATGTATTTGTCAGATTTGTTTAATCCACAAAGATTGAAACCTTTCAGATTGTTTCTAGACCATACAGAAAACAGAAGAAAATGAAAGGTACAGTCAGCTCAATGACATCTCATCATAGTGAAATGAGTTATGGCTGTTGTTTAGAAATCCCTCAGCCCCCTGAAAACCAACAGCCTTATGCACTAAGGCAGCTTAACTAAAGGGATCCTGTCAGTTTAATGGCCTTATGCTAGCACTTCTAACCCAAGCTCTTACATCTTGAAGCAAAAAAAAAGCTGTCCACGCTCCCAGCAAATCTCTGTCTTTGTCACTGCGTCTGTCTCTCCATCATATGTTTACACACTGGTAGAGAAAGTGACAGGGCTGTAATCGGAAGTCCACAACCATGTCATTTTGAAGACTGTTGTCTTTTTCTGTGAGCGTGGTTGTATGCAGAAAAAAAAAAAGATTTACATCTCACAGGGAAGGGCAAAGCATCAACCATGTATTATCCCCTATTGGCAGTGGTCAGGGATGGGCGTTAACGTGTGGGAGTGATGGACAAAAAGATGCAAAAGAAGACTGAGCTCAAGGAGGTAGTTACACAATAAATGCATCAAAAATGAGGAAAAAACCCATTAAATAATAAGCATACAGTACTTTTCAGTTGACGTAAACTAAAAACTCAGAGCATTGTTGATAACTTCAAGTGTTTTCAGTATTTCAGACTCAAAACTCCATCTATGAAAAGGAAAGAAAGTGCTGCATTTGGATTCCAAAATATAACCGTGTGGTTTTTGCAAAAAGAATCTTGGTATTTCTGAGGTTGTTTAGTGAACTCCATATTTTTGTTTTTCTCTTTGATTTCCTTTGATATCAAAGTGGCTTTCCTTTTTTCATTGGATGTATAAAAAAAAACAACCCATACATAATTAAAACTTCCTCCTTAGGAATTTTATGGCAGTTTTATTTATTTCTTCAAAAAGTTTACTGTTTATTCTTTGTAAAACTTTTGGAGGTTTATTACCGCAAGCCTTCCATCACCTCCATAAAAGAATTAAACAAAGATGCTTTTAATTCTTAGTGTTTGCCAACAACAGCCGGCGTGATGACACGAACACGCAAGTGTTCCTTTATTTAGTCAAGCAGGAAATTTTCCAATACCCTTGGAAAATTGAGACAGAAAGTTACTTTTATTTAACCAGAGACTTCATTCTCCATTAAAAATAACACACATGTCTTCTTGTAGTTAAAAAAAAAAAAAAAAAGATCTAATCTTTTTTTATATTGTAAAAAAATTGCCATGATTATGAAAAATTTTTGGGCTTGACTTTGGTATTTTGTGGTGAAGTCTACTTATTTTCAGTCAAAAGTTTCTCTCCAAGAATCAGCTTTTTGAATAAAGAGCAGAAAAGGGCCATGTGCCCCACCAGCACCATGCCGTGTTTTCAATGTTTTCAGACGGGTCCAGCCAGACACGCTTAATCCCACAAAGGTTCAAAGCTTCACCAGTCCACATGTGGCACCAACCTGAAGAGAGTTAAAGCAAATTTTAAAAAAAAGAAAGAACAAAGGCCGACTGAGTACAAGAAGACTGTGAGTAATGTATTGAATTGTGTTGTGTCTCATGGAAGCAGCCAGACAGCTTATTTTTCCCAGTGATCTGTGTACAGTAGGTCTGTGTGTATTTACTCGTTTAATCTGATCCACATTTCATTGGGAGTTGGTGAACTCAGCAATTTCTGCATAGAGCACCACTAAAGATGTTAGCAGTGGTCACTGCTGACGAAGATCAAGCGAAATGCTTATTCACCCAGATGACTCCTCCTGTGACTCCCACCACGGGTTTGAACTAAATCTGGGCTTCAGGGCTCAGAATAGGAAGGCGGTAGACACACACTCAGAAGTTTCTATTTAAAGTTCCACTCCGATCATCTTTTTATCTGTTATAAAAGCGTTCCCAGTGGTCACGTATTGATAATTATGCGCCGTTTTTAGCCAAAATCAAATTTTTTTTGTTGTTTTCTAGGTTTCTGCAGAGCAGCAGGAGTTCACCGTAAATTCGCCTCTGAGTTGTGGGTGAAACGGTTGGGGCAGAGTAAGCTTTCCTTCATTTCCCATCATCCTTTTCTTTACATGCACTTCTGCTAGCTTGCAGCCCCTAACGCCCCCAATCTAACATTACGGGTGCAACAAAAAAATCCAGTTGTCTACAAGTGGATGAAGCCAAATGTAGTGGAGTAGGGAGCCTGTTGCCAGCTGATTGTAGTTTTTACAGCTACAAACTCCTGATTCACCACAATTTGAATAAAGAAATACTTAGAAATGCAATTTTGAGCTTAACTTTCTTAAAAGATGTCCTCTGTCCTTAGAAAAATGCCACAAGAAAATGATGAAAACATCATAAACACAATTTTTATCAGAGTGAGTCATTAAAGATTAAAACTCAAACAAAAAATATTTAGTTAAATAACTAACTAAAGAAATCGAAGAAGTATCTTCTGACCAGTAGCCCAACCTTGCTATTGAAAATTCAAAACCTCTTCAAAGAACCATGATACATTCTTAGAAGTATGAGATCCTTGAGGAGTTCTGGCTAATATAAACCAAATGTTCGTACTTGTTTGCTAACCAGCTTAAATCAGGTCCACAGAATATTAGAAAAATGGAGTAAGTCACCAGTTTCCTCCAACATCTAGTGTGCACAGCACTTTTCCAGCCTTTTTGACCAATGACATCCCTTATACTACTTGGCAAGGATAGATGGACTGTTTCCCTCACTGTTGGAATAGCAAGTGACCAAGGACATGCCCAGATGGATGGTGCTTATGTCAATTCCCTTTGATCACGTAGGACAGAAGGCCCAAAGACTTAAGGCGTCTGTCTATCTGATAAGACGAACGAATGGCACGGTTTAACAAGGGTGTATCATAAAACCGTGTGATTTATTCTTTGAAGTTGACCCAAACACATTCTCAGAAACACTATCCAAACACTCGCACACAGTAAGACATAAGAAGTGGTTTGGTGTGTGCTCGAAAAAAGAGACCGTCAACATCTGCATCACATATTGTATCACATACCAAAGGTTGCTTATGACTTATAACCAACTTCAGCATTATATCACCTCCTTTTTTTACAGTCTGGTTTTGCATGTGTTTAGTATTTAACTCATAGAATTAATACAGCAGCTATGAATTTCTTTTTTTTTTTTTTTTTTTTGCATTTGAGTATACACACAGCTGGAGAGTGAAAATTTATGTCCATTACACTTGAGATGTGGGACCTGCCCAGCACGTTGGAGTGTGAAGGTAAACATATCTGCGTTCATTTGGGAGGGAAAAGCCCTGCTGGGGTGTGACTGCATTAGGAAGGCCAAACAGAGTCTGACTCAAACTAAACAGTCATAGCGAGAGCAAGGGGACTCTCTGAGGTCATAGTGCAGCATGGAGATTTAAAACCAAGACAAAAGACAAAAGGAGTATGCGCAGCAGCTGCACTCACTGTCACTCAACTGATACACTGGAAACTTTTAGAAGAGTCGTCTCCTCTCTGAGTTACAAATTATAAATGTCACAACGAATAAAAATATACATTCAGCATTAAGTTAGACTTTTATAAATCGGTTTAATTACTCTTATTAACACCAAACATAACAAGCATCTTTGCTTTTATGTTTTTTTGACTGCTAATATTTAAAAACAATATACACAACAGAAACTGTAAATGAGTCATGTTGGCTAAACTTCTGTATAAGTTTTAGTTCTTTGAATGTTTGCATGCTGGCTCTTTGCTTGGCCAACTGTACCACAAAACATTATTTACGTTGTTTGTGGTTCCACTTGTGTTTTAAAAGATCTCAACAAAATTCTAACAAAAAAAAAGATGCATAGCTACTTTTTTGTCTGTTTTTGTGTTGTTTTTATAACTGTTAATGGCCACAAACACAATCTAATGGTGACCAAATTATAGGATGTACAGGCTAAGAGATGTTGGGCTTTCTCACTATTCATGTTTCTTCAATATTTTTGCTGCAAATATTGAATGTTGCCAATTTTAAGAAGAGCAAAAATGAAAAATCTTTAGTCTCAACTGTTTTTACGGATAGATCCAGGCTGTCTGTGGGTGCAAAACGGGGAAATCTGTAAGCGGCACGCATGCATGAACTATCAAGTCTGTAGACCACTCCAAGAGCCCATTGAGAAAAAATGTTCAAGCAGATTTTTTCTAAGGGCACGCTACGTGTGACAGGTTGTAGTGACAACACAAAAGGTTCGGTAAGGGTGGAGTAAGTGAGACAGATATATTGTGGGGATTTTTCAATCTCCCCAAATCTTGCACACTATGCAAGGGGCCTGTTAGTGCTGTTCATGTGTTCAGTGTGAGCTCCTTTTGCCCAGTCTGATTCTTAGAAATTACTAAATTGACAATCAGAGTGTATTTTACATCCTAAAGCGTCCTATGGGCACTAATATATCATGTGCACACTTCATGTGTCCGGCATTTGGGTGTGGTCAATAACTGGCCAGTAGATACACCTTGCTAAGAACTAGAGCGTGGAGTAAGGGCACTGTACAACACCATCAACCTGTATGTCGCAAGTGTAAGCAATTATTTGCACGTTGCACTTCTCACACGCACAACAACTGTGCGTTCCATTTTCATGATGTCCCTTGAGGTGGCCGTACGAGCCTCATTGGCACTGCAAGACAGATGCAGCTGCTCCTATCTATGACCCTCCATGGGTCCGGAGAACCCAAAAACCTGCAGCATCCATAAAGGTCAATCCGCATATGGGTGCATGTGACTACGGCCAAAGATGAACATATGAGCATAACAACGCATTAAAAGAGTTTTATCGTTGTCATCTATTGTCAAATTTAATAGAAGTTGGAAGGAAGCCACCAGTTCTCTTAAATTACCAGCTGAGCAGAACAGGTGCGTTTTACAGGGTCTACTTTAGTCAGATTTTAAGAATAAAGAGAGATGAACGGACTTTGTTTCCATCATATTAACTTTAACTGCTTAATGATGACCAGGTAGAATAGTCAGAGCTTGAAGAATTCAGTGAGTCACGTCTTGGTGTTGATGAATGGAGTTCCGGGAATGTTTACTTTTGTGATAAAAGAACAATCACTTTGTGTAGAATGTTCAACATGTTCTAATAAAACTGAAGAAATTGTGTTGTTTCAACTTGGTTTTCCGATTCCTGAATTTGAATTAAACTGACCATCTTTCTTTCACTAAATGTTAAAGTTAACTAAAACATTGCCGTCTTTTAAAAAAATAACTTTACTTTTCATCCCATGTAAAAAAGAAGGCATCCATAAACAAAAAAAGGCGCAAACCTATTTGACAGTACATTACCGTTTGCCAAGCAAGTAAAATAATCACTTGAGGCACAGTTAAATCTATAAATTAAACTAACGTTTATCATTTCCTCATGTTAGTTGGGATCTGTGCTGATGTCCATGTGCAGCCAAAAATTTATGACTGCTCTATTCAGACACACACCAAAGTATAAACACAACCGCATGTGTGCCCACATCTGTGTCTGTTTCAGAGCATGTCAGGGCCTTAAGAATAAGGGTGCTAAAATTATTGGCTTGCAACCTACTTGTGAACTTATGAAATGCTAAATGCATGTCAGTCAGCTGCATGTAAATTAAACAACGATATTTACTTTCCTTCTTCCTTCCTAAAGTGCTCACGTGACATGATCTCATTTCCTAGTTAGGATCTAAGTGTTACATTATCATTTTCTAGTGACTTTTCCTTAAGTAAGCCAAAGACCACCATCATACTCATCATACAAAAATAAAAGTATGGGTGTAAGTGATTGCTAACAGACTGTCAAAAGACCAAAAGCCAAGAAACAATAAGATCAACTGCAGCTCGTAAGGTAAGCAGAAGGTTTTTGCTCCGTCTGCAGCACAACTTCAAAGTCCGAGCTGGCTTGTTTCAGAAGCATGGCATGACAGAGCACTGACCATTCAGCAGAACATGTGAGATCATTAGTTTACTGAAAGGGAGCGTGCAGAATTGTGGAGTTTTATCCTTAAAATCTAGGAAATTGTCTACCTTCTTGTGGAAAACGTCCAGCCTGTTATTTTTTTTTTTTAAAGAAATCAAACTTCCGCCACAGCTGCACAACAAAATAAACTTACTGTATGTGTTTAGCACAGCCTCCTTAGCACATGGTGCTGATTCTCTGCACTTCTGAACAGTGAGGTATGACCACTGCTGCTTTATGCTACATGCTGCTCCCACTGTGTCTGGACCTCAAAGTCCCACTCCAATCATCTTTTGATTTATTTTAAAGCTTTCCCAGTGGTCTTTGAATTATGATTATTTTCTTAGTTATGCATAGTTGAAACATATTTGTCGTTTTCTAGGACATAGTTTCTGCAGAGTAGAGTAACTCATCAGAAATTTGACTCTGAGTTGTGGGTGGGACTGCTGGCACTGAGTAAGTCCACCTTCAGTTCCCACCATCCCTGTGTTTACACTCTCCCAATAGCTCCCAATAGCCTCTGACACTCCCAACCTAACATTAACGATGTAACAAAAATGGCGAGCAATTTCAGAGATATCCAGTTTTGAGCCAGATTACAGCTCGGATGAGGAAAAGGAAGCCGTACGTGGATCTATTTGTCTGCAAGTGGATGCATAGAATGTAGTGGAGCAAGGAGCTTGTGGCTGCTGACTTTAGCACCTACGTCACCGCTACAAGCTTTTTCAAACACGATTTTGTTTTTCTGCTCCTGGTTCAAAACAATTTTGAATAAGGAAGTAATCAGTAATGGCATTTTAAGCTTTATTTTATTCATTGATGTACTTCTACATCAGAAAAATGGCAAAAGAACATGTTAAAACAATATAAACTTTGGTATTTTACTCAGAGTGAGCTGTAACTGCAGCAAACAGATCACTGACTTGTTATTGGCAGTACCCTCTCCTGATCAAGAGCTGCCTCCCATCTAAACCTTACATTTACAGTTTAGTTATTTTTACTCGTGAAAAATCTCCTGGTATGCTTTAAATAGTTTATCAGAGTTATAAAAGATCAAGGCACATCAGCCACACAACTGTAAACTCCAGCTTCACCACATCACTGCTGCACCAAACTACAACCAACCTCCTCTTTACATGATTTATCTGGAAAATACATGCATTTATTTCATTATTTCTACTTGAATCTAATAATAAATGGTGCATTATATGGTATTTGAAGCTGTTGGTGTTCCATTTCTGCTGATTTTTAATGTTCTGCAACATCTAATAAAAATGGAAACTGGAAACATCTAATAAAAAGACAAGCTGCAGCGGGAAAATGAGAGCGGTGGTACAAAGGCAGGACGTGGAGAGTGCGATTAGGGTATTGATTTAACAAATAAACCAATAAAGTCTGCAGATGAAAGAAAAAAAACTTTTGTCACTTCCTCCATGTTAAAATAAACAAGCACACACACCAGATGTCTGTGCTCGAGCCTGCCAGCTTGATTTTCTCATTCTCTGCAGAAAGGAGAACTTGCATGACCAAAGCTCCTCTCGGCCAAGTATGGTATTAAAAACAAATGTCATGTCAACATAGGCAATGTTGAATCACACAGAAAAAGTACAAAGGAACAAATCAAAAGGTTAAAAAGTACCACAAATTGTTCTGTGTTCCTCAACACTTTAATAAAACTTAATTAAATTCTTATGCACGCAAAAGAAAATCTGCTTGATTCACGAGGAGCGGTTGCTGTCAACCTTCAAATAAATCGCACGTGACTCACACCTGTCTGGAGAGCTCCTAATGGCCTGCAGCTTTTCCATCAGCGTGGCCTTGCCGTGACCTTTGAGTTGTATTAGCACTCAGTGTTGGCCCGTAAAGCAGATGCACGAGTCATTTGTGCCAATTTCGATTTGTTAGACTCATCTGTCTGGAAAGCTTCACACTTTTATCTCATCTTTAATTTCAAAAGTCTGATGCCCTTGATTCCTTAAACACCCTGCCATGTTTCTTGTCTGTAATTGCAGAGAACAGGAAAACATACAAACTCTAAACATTACCAGGAGGAAGCTTTCAGTGTTTGACGTGAGTTTATATTCCCAAATGGTAAAAACATTTTCTTAAAAAGAAATAACAAATTAGATTTTTGAATTCAATGTAGAAAAATGTACCTCCCTTTCATGCCTCCCATGAAGATCCCAAAAATAGTTTTGACAGCATTTCCATCCAGAAACACAAAGAAGTCTGCAAATGTTCTGCCTTCAGCCTAATTAATAAAATTTTCAGCGATAAACTTAATGAATGAAAAATGAATCAGTAAACATGCAGGTCTGTATCAAATTGTATGCTGACCATTCCTTCAGAGATGGGTAAACAATTGTGCATTTTTCTTTTGGTTATCTTCTAGTATCATCTATTTATCTATACAGGTTATCTCTTTTTTAATCAGAAAAAGGAAACCTTCGAAAATGAGCAAAACCAGAAGAATTTCGAGGCTGCACGAGAATCAACATCTATTTCCTGAAAGATAAATATACTCACAGTAAAATGCCACGACTGTCCGATGCCAAGAAAAATGTTTACGCCCAAAAAAATGCACTTTTGTAAATCGAGCATGTCAGTCCAAAAAAAATGGATATTTCCAGCAGGTTTTTTGTGAACGAACAAGAGTTGCACTGAAAAATCCCACATTTTATCAATGTTCTGTTCTAAGCTTTTAAGTCATAATTAAGAAAATTTAATTAAATGATTAAAAAAAACAAATAAAAGATCCACTCCAATGAAAATTGTATTTTTTGTGTTTTAACATGTTCTTGTTGCACTTTTCACATGATTTTTAAGAAAATTCAGCTTTATTTAAATTAGTTTTATAAAGAGATTATTTGTGAAAACATACCCTGGACGGGACACAAGCTCCCTGCACTGAGCTCTCAGCAACCAGGAGGGGAAGAAGGGCAGGGTTACTCCATGCCAACGATCCCGTCCACAACTCAGAGGTGAATTTCTAATGAACTACTGCCATTCTGCAGAAACTATATCCTAGAAAACAACACAGATGTTTTTACTTTGGGTAAAAAAAATGTTAAAATCTTAATTAAAACACCACTGCAAATTTACAATCCATCAAAAAATGAACGGGTGGGGTTTTAAGAGAATAGCTTTTATATCTAAAAAGAAAACGAGTTAGAGGAAAATAAACTACTTTAGTTCTTTAAATCCACTTTTAAGAGAGTCACGTCTATGTATTTGAGACATTTATGTCACAGATTCAGTCTGTCAGACATGCTTTTAGCTTCAAGTTTTTGTCTGACAGCTGGGATGATGAGAAAGACGACTACCTTATACGGTATGCTGAGAAAATAAATGGAAAACTATTTTACATGTTCACTCCTGACATGGGCCACACTTCACTGGCCTTAATGTTTATTATTATAAGTAATTAAGTACTTAATTAAATTAATATTTATTAGAGGTCAATAATGATTATATGGCGGGTTTCTCTTATGGGTTTGTCTGTAAATCCCATATTTTTTCTCTTTTTCTTAAATTTCCTGTATAATCTTCATGCTTTCTGTTCTTGTTTATTCCCACCACTTCATTACCTGAACTGATTAGCTGTTCCACAGAAAGGCTGGTAGACAGTCTAGACAACTTTAGATTGAGGTGGGAGCTCCATGCATACCCCTCAACCACACTTACAGTAATGTGCACTCTCGGTTTTGCTGTGCCCCAAGCAGCTCCACTTTGCGAGTTTCATCGATGTGGCTGGCGTGATTCCTCTGCAGCGTTAATGCCACTGTGCATACACTTGGTGTCTAAGCAGAAGAACGTCAATACACAAGTACATGTTAATTCTCTTCAACCCACAAACACACAGTTAGAGAAGAGCTCATCCATCTTCCTAAGGTGCACTCTTAAGGAAAAAAAACAAACTTTCTGACCTGAGTCTACTGTGCAGACACAACACGTGCATGTTCATGCTTGTACCTGGGAGAACACTCCTGAGCATCATCATTCCATACAACCATAACTCTTAAAATCAAACTGGATGCCTCATCCAATCATTCTTCACCTGCCCTGTTTGAAACCCTTAACCTAAAATGTCAAGCTAACTTTTCATTAGGAGTGTAGCGATTCATTTTAACTATTCGATTCATATCATCATTTGTGTTTGCTGATGTGATTCATAGTTGACATTGACTCATTTTGAACAATCTGATTCATTGACCTAAAATCGATCCAGGACGCCTTTACCCAAAACCTCAACCAGTGTGACACAGATAAATACCTGGTACCGAAAAGTGCAGGTGAAGTTTTCCAGATTCCTTGTATTTTTTGTAAGATAATCAAGTGTAAAATAAATATGTGAACAAACAAACAAGTAAACAAGATTTTATGGTAAATCCATTCACATGTTAGTTCAGGCACAATACAAAAAAAAAGTAAAGTCTTTGAGCAGAGAAGCAGTTGACACAGGAGGACCAACTGTGAGGCTTAGGGGGGAAGCAGAAGTGAAAATGAGTCACTGCCGCACACTGAAATATGGGGTTTCTGCTAAAGGCTGGTGGTATTATAAAACAGAAACACTTTAATGCATGTGAAGACACACACAAACACATGCGCAGAACACATGTAATCATGGCCACGAGGAACAGTCCCGTCTTTATCCCTGCCTTTGGCAGCAGTCACTTCCTCAGGATACAGACCAGTTTTGTTTAACTTCAAACACTGCCTCTCTTAAGTTCCTGCCCTGTCCTGTTCCCTCCCCAGTCTCATCCTCTGTCCTTTAGAATTTTCTGTCATTTGATCAACTTCTTTTCTTCCCCCTTTAATCTTTAAAGCACCGAACTCGAGCAGGACAACTGAATAAAGGAGAGGAAAACTCATCAGAATGAAAAGCTGTGGCTGATTTTTGCCAAGCCAAAACAAAACCAGTCGCACTTATAGCCTTACCCCGATACTAACCACACACTCAACCCAAAATTACCATCTGCCAAGCATGACAATCTTATAAGCCCACCCACAATTTCAGCGAAGCTGCTGCCTCAAAACAGGACAAAGAACGACAACTACTACCTCTGCTGTGTTCAGCACACTGTAATCAACCTGGTCTCAGGCAATTAATTTGTGTGTGCGTGCATTTGTGAGAATGCTCACATCAGGAAATGTTGAGATGCGTGGAGTTCATGCACCCATACGCCTTCATTCCACAGGCATGCTTGAAAGAAAAGTGATGAACAGGTGTGTAAGATTGAGAGACAGGGCTTGGATCACCACAAACTCCTTCAATGTCTGCCAAAAAGTGGAGGCTTTTTTCACTACAAGGACTGATAGCATCAGTGAGTGTGATTACACTTTCAGGCAAACCAGGAGCAAGGGTGGGGCAGCAGAAGCCGCGTGGTCTTATTTCAGTTGTTGGAGTCAAAGCCAAATTTGTTAGGAGGCAGTGACAGGTTCATCGTGAAAAAAGTAACAGAAGACCCAAGTGCTCTGTTTGGTTCATGATCCTGCAGGCTGCCTTAAGCAAATGAGAGCGTCATTAGAGCTGTTTGAGGTCTTGCTGTACTGTGTGACATGCCAGGTCATCATTAGGAGGATTTAAAGGCTGTTGAATGCAGTCGGTCTGAGCATGATGTGGGCAGGAGACTTTACTGGTATCTTGACTTTTAGTGAAGTTAAATTCATTTAATTTATTTCTGTAAATGTTGTCAACATTACAGCCACTGTCATGAATCTCCCATCACCTATCCTAGGTAAGGGATTTGGCAGTTGATTGGCTAAAGCACAACAATGTGAAGAAATAATGGCAAATACTTTAGCTTCCATAGTTCCAGCTGGTTACAGTTTTCATTCACAGAGTTCCACGTTTATCTCCTGAATCCTGGCAATTTAAGAACAAGAAAAAAATCTACCGAAATCACCAATGTTAATGTTCTTATTAAAAGCTGGTAAAGCTCTCAATTTCTCTCAATTTAGGGATATGTCAGCAGTGAAAAAAATAAAGGAAAGAGTTTTTTTTTTTTTTTTTTTTTTTTTTTTTAAACTTGTCCTGTCCAACAGCTGAGCAAACAGATATGAGCTGAGAGCCTCTCGCATTAGACAGATTTTACTCTTACAATCGGGGGTTATAAATCATTGGGAACACAAAATGTATGTTGGTATAAGCCCCTTTTGTAATTTCAACGAAACTTTATTAATATTAATTTTGTTTGTGTTCTTTTTGTTGGACCGGACGGAAAAAGAAAGGGGGAGGGGGGGGGGTTATAGATTTTAGAGGATGACTAATGGAAGGAGAAAGTAGAATTGTAAGTCTACAGGCAACAAAATGCTGAAGCTTATACCCATTACAATAGTGAGTGTTGGTCCAAAATGGGCGGGGCCTGTCCACACACTCAGCTGCCACAAACATACCTGCCGGCTCCAAGAGTGTTCACAAACTTGTCCACAACCAGTTTACACGCACACTTGTGCATACCAACCAACACATGTAAAGCATTACATTCTGACACGCACACTATTTGAAGGTGCAAATGTGAGCTGACGCCTGTGCTCAGGTGAATGTTATGTTAAGCTGAAGTGGATGAAGGAATGGAAAGAAAAAAAAAAAAAAAAAAAAAAAGGAGGGAGAGCTCCCAGACATCCCCACACCAAGACCCCCGCCGAGGCAGCAGCGCCGACCAGGGCCCGCCCCCGCACCCATACTGTGGGGTCAATGGAGGTGATCCGCCCGCCAGGTAGTCCGGCCAAGCACCCAGACCAGGGCCCGCAGGACCACCACATGGGCCCACAACACCCGAGCGCAGTGAGGTACGGAAGCGCAGAGCGCAGGGCCCAGCCCAGTCAGGAGAGCAGCCCCCCCACCGCGCCGGGCGGTCCAGTGCGGGGCCCCACCCCCGAGAGCCCCACCACCCCAGACAAGCCGCCCACCACCACCCAGGAGTTCTGAGCATCCCCCCACCCCAGCCCCAGGTACGAGCCAGGACCCCCCAAGGGAGACCCGCTCCGAAGCTCCAGGCAGTTGCGGAGATCCAGAAGAGAGCACAGCAGGGGTCGGCTACCCCCACCTAGAGGAGGGATGACCAAGAGAAGTGGGGGTCCCCGAAGGAGTACGTAGCCTGACCAGGCTCTCCTATGTTGTGACTTAGAAGGGGCCCGTCACCCGAGGGTAAGGACCAGAACCCGCACCACAAGGACACAGACACCCTCCAGGCTCAGATGGAATATGATCCCCCGCTCATGGACTTGCCAGAGGACTGAGGGATCCCTCTCCCCGCGTGGGGAGGGGGCCGCCGGGCCCAGGAGGCCGACACCCAAGAGACAAGGCCGCCACCACTGAAGGTCCTGTTCCCCCCACCGGGGATGGGGTAGGGGACAGAAGATCAGTATTCCCATCTTCCTTGTGTAATGTATTTGTGTGTGTATGTTGAGGTGGGTTTCTTGTGGTTGAAGGGTGTGTGTCATAAAGGGTGCAGTTAAAATTGGCGAGCAGGGCACTGGGGACATCTCCTGATTGCTTACAGGGATGTCCAATCACCCTCTCGCCAAGGAGCCCTAAATGTCTACGGTGCAGTTAAAATTGGAGGGTTGAGCACTAGGAGGACATCTCCTGCTTGCTGGCAGTGATGTCCCAAGAGTTATTTTTTTCATGTAAGATCACTTCAGTTTAAAAATAAAAAATGACAAAAATTAACTAACAAACCTTTTATTTATTCAAATCGCTTACCTTTTCTTCAGAGCCAAAGAGCTATAATGGAGGAATAAAAGAGCTGCCGCATGGGTCTAAGGGCAGGTATGTCAGCTTAGCTTTGTCTGTTTAGTTTAGTTTAGCAATCAGCTTTTGTTTACATTTTTATGACTGACTTTGTGCTCTCTGCATAAATACTGGTGTGAAGCCCATTGAGACGGCGATGGTTGTGAAATTGGGCTAAATAAATAAAATTGAATTGAATTGAATGTGGCTCTGGAGTTTCAGGTTGCAGACCCCTGAACTAAACTGATTACACTAAAGAGCAAGATGCAAGGAAACTGTGTTAGGATGTTTTTAAATCTGATATTTTTTGGATTGCACAAAAGGGAATACTTTTTATATGAATTACAATTGAATGAATGAATTACTATCAAGTTGCACTGCTAAAAGCATCAATGCCACACTTGAAAAACATAAATGACTATAGGCTTTTTTATTTTTGGTTTTGTTATCAATATTTTTTGCATTGCAAACTAACTTAATTTTAGTTTTGGACAGTTTTTTCCTAAAGCACTCCAGGTGCTTTACCAATCCATTCCATTCATCTGTAGGCCAGAATTTCTCAAGTTGAAGCACTTCTTTGCTTGATTCATAGAGCAGTCGCCTCCAACTTCCGATTTTGTAAACAATTGTGAAGTTGACAGCGTGAGATTTAACAGGTGTCACTTGTCAAAAGTAAATATGGCAAGTTGTGTTCTTAGGTGGGGTTAAAGTGGAGTTTGTTATTTAAGGCCTGTTCAAAAGCAAGTAATGAATTCCAGAGGAGATCAACAAGTAGATTGTTGCTGGATCTGCAGTAACGGAGAATATGTAGTGAAATGTGATGGGAAGGAAAAGCTGAGCTCAAAGGCAAAACTGTCAGTTCAATAGTCGATCTGTGTTCCCACCCTAACCTAAGGTCATGTACTGTCATGACATAGCAGGAACAAGCAGCCTGAGCTTCCTCTAGAAGGTGTCTGGGTTTATCTGTGGAGAAAATGAACGACGTGGAGTTGAGCTATTTGTTGGGGACCGTCACTGCTAATACACTATTTCTGGGAAGAATAATAAAGAATATTTAGAAATATGTAATTTCTTTTTTTTTTTTTTTTTTTTTTTTTTTTTTTGGGGGGGGGGGGGGGGGGGGGGTTCTTTATTCCCATTTAAACAGTTTTAACACTTTTGCACTAAACACGTCTCAGAATTTATTTTCTTGTTTACAGCAATAGAGGCAAACAGAAAAGGAAAATCTGCACAAAATAATTTACTAAACACAAAGAAAACAATCTGTAATTCAAAATTCCAGCGATCCGTGCAGTTACCATCAGTTAATGAATCAGTTAACGTCAGGCTCTGAAGACTGCAGGCTCTGGAGGGCTTGAACTGATGATTGCAAACTTGCAAAGCAGGCTTGTAAAACCAAGGGGGCCTGTCTACACTATGTAAAAACATCAATAAGCTTTCAGTAACACCACAACTGCTGACATAAAGAACAAGAAAACAACATGCATGACCTCTGATTTTAAAACAAGGCTTTAAAGCCTACTCGTGGCACTCACTGACACCAAGTCCATCTTTTAAGATGCATTTTAATGTATTTGCACCAAAAAAATTAAGAGAAAAAAGCTAGATTTTTTTAATTATATTATGTCCTAAAAAAGTATAACATACATGCACAACTAAATGGATGGTTTTTCCAAAGCGTTTCTGTTTTTAAAATGTTCAAGAGCATTTCTGACCTAGAAAGTCTGACAGTAACAGACATGATTTTGCAAGACTGTGACAATCCTGGTGGCATTATTAAAATGTCATTGTATTTTACATTCAGTAAGGCAGAGAGTTCAAGCTGTGTGTCTTGGCTCTACCCCCGGTGACACTGAAATGAAAAATGAGGAGAGACAGCAGGCTACTTGTTATCAGTTCAAATATTTTCCTTCCACATACCATGAATATAACTCCAACAAATGGCTGGAGATTAGATTAACTACAGTTAATGTCAATTTGAATTGATCCATCTGCAGGTATTATTGTTTTTAATGTAACCAACCACACACGGAGCATTTAAACCTGTAAAGTTCACATAGTGGAGCAAATGCGTCAAGTTAAAATCCTAGAAAAAAGAAAATATATGCATGTAGGAGATTTCAGAGGGTCTTTATGATAACTATATTTGGGGTCTTATTCATTAAAAAAGGGGTTGCTCTAATTTATAAATAAAAATATTCTGTATTTCTAAATAGATTTTGAAAATATTTTTTGTGAAGTTGGGGCAAAAGGAAAAAAGGAAAAAAGTCTATCTGGTACATTTTTCAAAATAAAACCTATTTTTTGCACAACACAGTCAAATATGCAGCACGGAACGGAATATGTAGCATGGAACTCGTATTGACACTTTTGTCTTCTATAAAACAAGTGTCTTTACAAGTTCTGTGCTTACCCGTTGTATGAAGATGAGTCAGAAACAGAAGAGTTGTGAATATAATCGAAAATTACTGTGGATTGAGGGTTTGTTTACTAGAACTTCCTATATAAATGGCGGGTTATCACGTGAACCTATGTGAGTTTGGAGGTTCGTGAGGTCGGCAGCAGAGCCTGTGGCTGCAGCAGGACCATAAGCCATCTGCTGTAGCTAGACCGTTCCACAACCGCACCGGAGCCGGACCGCATGCGGCCTGGTTAGGGTGTATTTAGACTGGAAAAGTCCATTAGTCCGGACTAAGTCAGCTCAATTTGATCCAGATTAGTTCCTGTTTTCTGTTTCGGCTGTCAGACAGACATTACTGTGTCAAACTAAAGCTTGTAAACAAAAGCACATGACTAAAGACATTTTCATTCATTGGCCAGGAAATAAAATTGCGGGGCAAAGCAACGAGAGAAAGAAGAATGGAAGTCCTAAGCTTTGCAATCCTTGTCGAGATAGTTTACTTATTTAAACTTTATATTTCGCTGACAATTTTGATCGTCTGTATCAAGATCAGGTACAACACTCTTTACTTGCTATTTTCTGAACGGCATATGCTGAGGCGTAGAAGATATGCTGATAAGTGTTCGTGACATATACAGAAGATTGTTAGGAAAACGGTGTGAGACAGTGTCCATCATGTTAAAAGTTGTTTACTTGGACCTGCCTTTTTCCGACCACATTTTAATGAGTTGCTCTTATCATTGCTCCTCATTTGTCCACAACCCATCAGTTGCTTCATTCCTACTCTGTTTACATCTTGTAATGCCCGGCATGGTGGCCGTTTAGGTCCCGTTTATCCGCTCTGTGCATGGAGCCTATTGAGAGTAAGGAAACTCAGAGCGAACAGGCGGTTCGTCTGATTGGAAACAAACTGAGACCACCTCGAAAGATGAGTTTGAAAGCGGTTCCTGATTCCCAGGGTCCCCTTGGGTGATTCAGACTAAAAATTTGTTCTAGATTGTCAGGGAAAACGAACTCTAAGCAAACCAAATGTGTCCAGTGTGAATATACCCTAAAATGGTTGTCAATTGCAGAGTTGCAGCTCATGTTCGCAGTCCAATTGTCTGAGTTTTGTTATTCTCTGGTCTTAAGGGTTGTTGATTCTGAATTCTGACGCAGTCCCAGTTAGACATAATCAATCAGCTCTAATGAAAAAACAGCATTAATCTACGCACCAATGCATCAAACAGAACAAGGACATTTGATTTTTTAGTGGCCAACCCACCTTATATCACCTCAGACTTTCACACAAATCATATTTCTGATCAGAATCTCCTCCAGAATGACATTCAGCAGTGCAAGTCTGTTAACCACAGAGCATTAGATTTGTACTGATAACACAAGAACCAATCAGAGAAGTTCCAGTGTAGTTATATAGTCTGTTTTATAAGAGAGTCTGTGGTACTGTTAGTGATTCCTGCTAATAAAACACAATCAGGGGCCTTCCTGTTTTGTCTTCACTCTGCAGTTAGAGCTGACGATCATTTGGACCCAAAACATTCTTGTGTGTGTTTTTTTTTCCTAAGCAATAAAGGCTGAGGTCTGACCTCTGCACACAACCATGAATATGCCTCTCCATGGGCTTCAATTGGGACATAAAAATCAGGCATAAATTGAAAATCTTGCTCAAATGTGTTCTTGTCTGTGATTGTGGAAGCCAAACAGCGAAAGAGAAATACCATCTTTCAAAGTGTTGAGGGATATAACATGACAAGCACACAAGTAAACAACCAAGAAACATGTGGACTAAATAAAGGGGCTTTTCTGAAGCTTTAGGGAGCGATGGTGCCAGACAGCGAAGGTAGCCATAATTCAGAATCCCAGTGTTTGAATAAAAGCCTAAAATGAAGGGTTCATTTGTTTTTATGACCTTGAAAAAAAGAATATTTCCAGAGTCTTTGAAATGGGTCCTTAAAATTATGTATTTGCATGGTAATTTGCTACTTAAAATATCAATAATTTCTTCATTTTGTGACAATAATCTGCTTACAAGATTATCGTATTTTGAATACTGAATAATAGTTTTTAAAATTGTATTAACAACAAAATAATTTCACATAATCATAATTATGATAATTTTAATACAACTTGACTACATAAAATCTTGACTAATGTGCAGTCTAGCATTCATGCATTGATCATCATATTTAAACCAATCTAACCATTTAAATTATCTTCAATTCTAACTGATTTGAACTAACTTAGATCAAATGGCAGATTGGCACATAAGTGAAGCTTTCAGATCCATGTCAACCGGTTCTTGTAGGGCTAGACATGAAGGCCTTGGCAACATAAGATGGCCCCTATGTTGGTAATACATGTTACATAGGGGCCATGTTAAAATAAACCAATCAAAGAAAAGTTTAATTAGAAAAAGCTATTTCAACTTATCAAAGCCATGAATTAAATGAAAAAATCTATATTTTTTTTTCAGACTAACTAAAGGTCTTCTTTAACGCCTTAAAGTTTAGTACCTTTTATATTTTCTGTAAAAGTAAAATTAAAAAAATGATAAACTGTATCAAAGGGTCAAATGTTTCTTTGTTAAAAAAGCTACAAATATTATCTAAAAATACATATTAGGAATTTACTATCCCAATAAAATTATTTCAATTTGTATTTTTTATAAATTTTTGTTAGTTGCAAAAACATGACAATAGTTGACATAGACTTAAAAGTAAAAGCAAATTGTAATATCAGTACAGCTACGACTCATTTGGCATTAAGACAGTCAGTTCTGATTCAAACCAAAAATCAGAGATTACTGCAATATTTTTGCTACCTGTAAAATTATCTTGAATGTTTTAACTTATCAGTACATATTTACAATTTTTTGCATCAAGTCATAGAAAAGCACCATGATATTTAGTTGGTATAAACTTCTGCACAAACAGACTTTTCTACTAAAGCTTTTAAAGTTCTTTGGTAGTCAATTTTACTGCTCCTTAGTGTAACAATCTTATCAGCATGATAGCAGATGAGCACATTTTGAGATTCAGATGATTTTTTTAATAACCAGCTGAATATCAAACCACTTGACTACTACTTCTTGACTTCTGTACTTCTATACAACTTTGTAAATGAAACATTTCCGATATCAAAATTGCAAAAATGCAAAACATACCTAAAAAAAGAGCAGGTTTTTGGACTAACATTTTTTTATGACAAAAGTTAATACAGAAAAGAAACAAAAGCAATAGAAATAACAAACTGCTACACCAAATAGATTGATAACTTAACATTAGGAGCATAAAAATAGCTGACTTTTGAATATTTACCCCCCCTAAACACTTTAAATGTCTTTCATGACCTTTTGAAAAATAAAACATAAATGTTTTTTGTACTTCAAAGTTTTAATTTACAACTTTGACCTAGAATTTAAAAAGAAATGTTAAAAAGAAAAAATTGTAACAAAACATAGTGTGACTCCAGTCAAAAGCTGCCCATTCAAACTGAAACTCCCACATTACCAATCAATCCTGCAAACATAAATAACCCTCTTAAACCAAAGAGTCCACACAAACAATAACAATGAAAGTTTAGAAAAATATCAATGGAAAAGTTACTTTCTGACAGGTCTGACTCTAAGAACACATGACAAACAACACGCTACATCAATAAATACTTCAAACTCTCACCACAAGAAGACAAATGGAGAACAACAACAACACACACTTTTAGACACGCAACGCAGGGGGAAAGGAGTGCCAAGGCAAGCAGTTATTTTGCATGAAGAAAAAAACAGCCCTCAAAAGAAACAAGATGCATCATAAATCATTTCAATCCATCCAAAGCAAACACAGACTTTCTTTGAAAGACACTAAAGTGTCATGAAGTCATTTTGGGCTATTTTTTTCTGACCCAAGTGTAGGAAAACATTCAAACTATTCCTGGATTTTACTGGTTATATCATTTTTCTTTAGGTCAAAATGTGTATTTATTTTTTGTTAAGTGTTATCGCAATTGAAAATCCAGCGCTTTTAGGGTCCTGGTGTTTTGTTGAGATGTGCAAACACTGTTTTACCTAATTCTTTACTTTAAAGTAAACTTCAGCTCCATCATAGCATCTTGAGTTTTTCACTTCAGTTGCTTCTGAAGAAAAAATGTGTCCTCTTGGTCACATTATCTTTTGCATCATGACATTAACATGAAATGCAGCAATGCACCTTTGAGTGGCCATTTCCGATGAAAAGTGAATGTAAAGGTGCATCTCTGGCTTCTGCATTTAAAACGCTCACATTTACGTGTAGCCTTGCAAGTTTTCATGGACATTTTCTGGCTCAACGTTCAGACTTGTGACGTCTTCGTTTGTTTTTCAAATTAAGATAAACCTTGACATATCACCGATATTTGACATTGCAAGAATGCTAGCAATGAACCAAACTGTTTCAGTTACCATTCGCCAGATTTGAACCCCTATGACATTTTGCACCAAGCGTCTTCCAACTGTAGGTGGCAGACATGCGCTAGTAACCAGTAGAAAAAGAAGAAGAAGCCTCTTCTTTGTCCAGTGTGAAAGTCATAGGCTAAACCCGAGTGAACATAGCACAAGATTTAGTCAATAAGCAGAATTTGAAGACAAAGGAAATGCTATGCATCAACAATGAACAGCTCCAGTCACTTATGAAAATAAAACTCAGATCTTGTCTGGACAGCTGAATGTGTGAGATAAAGTGCTCACCTTCAGGTTAACGGTAAAAGTGTGCAACGCACATACCTGCATTACAACAGGAAAGACAAACACATAATGAATCCTTTCTTCTTCTCTTAAAACGAATGGTTGGGGATTTATTTTAGGCCCTTCTTTAAATAAAAAGCCCATTTGTCTTGGCTCTGCAGGCGTGACGTTTGCAAAGATTTCAGAAATAATCCCAACGTATTAGAGTTTCATCTACTCATCAGATGGGAAGAAAGTGTATGTTCTTTTGTTCTTGTAGTGCTGTGTTTGACCTGACTAATGCAAAAATCCTTAAAATAACAAGCAATTAGTCTTTCCCGTAAGAAGGGGAGCTCAGTTCATACAGGATTTCCTGATGAGCCAACACAGTGACATCAGCTATTGTCACTCAGATTTCTGTTGATGTTGTTTGAATGTTTAATAAAGATAAAGGATGACAACAATACGTGTTTGTTTACATCTTTTTTATGACAATTGTAGTGTTTTAAAATTACAAAAAGGCTTTTGTTTGATAATTCAGTAATAAAAAATGCTTTTGGGAATTGCATGACCATGATTGGTGAAATACTTGTAAAAAAATGTCAGCATTTCATACCAAGCATGGTGAACTGTCAATGATTTGGGCTCATTTTGGAACCACAAAGTCTGGACACTGAGTTGTCACTAAGACATTTTATTAGCTCATCTTAACCTCAGAGTTCTCTAGCATGACACATTGGGGGGTTTGTTGGACAGAGAAAGCATGTCAGACAAACTATATCAGGAAACTCAAAGGAAAAACCACTCAGGTTGCATTGGGCTCAATCTGCCCAGAGTCATTTGTCTAATTTTGTGACCTGGCAGGGACTTGATGATTTTTCCATTTGGTTGCTGGAAGTAAAAGCTTATGGAACTGAAATGTGGTGTAGTTTGAAAACATGACTGCCATATTTACCCCTTAAACCAAAACATTTAGGGGAAGGTAGGTTCCTTTGAAAAGACATCCTAACACAGGACATGTTTAGACATTTTCTTAGGTCATTCGTGTCTTTCTGTTGCACACATTTCAAAGTTAATTCTAATCACTGAAAGCTAAGAGGGGGCATGAAACAAAACCATGAAATAATCTGTCACTATACTATAACACAAGACAAAAACAAAAGGTTCAACAGCTGATGAAAGCTCAAAGGTCTAAGGTAACGGAAAGGCAGCAAAGTCATAAGGAAGGACGTTAAAGAAGCTTGAACATCTTGTCTTTTACTTTTGCAACCTATTTCTGAACTCTTTCTTTTTTTTTTGGCTTTTACGGAAAGTTTTTCTCAGAGCAAAAAAGCCAAATGTCTGCAACATCTACTCAAACATAACCATAAACCGATGAGCTGTGATGGGAGCATTGCATCATTGTTGAACACATCTGAGAACAGAAAGAAAACAAAAAGCCAATTTACCACAGAGTATTAAATTTTCCAAAACAGAGTCTGCGGACTGAAAGCACACATGCAGCCTCAGCCAGGCTGAGAGCAGCACCACAGTCAAACCCTCTGTGTGAGGACCAAGATCAGCAAACCGACACAACACAATGCACTGAACCACAGAGTGGCCTCGTGGCCACTTGGACAGCAATGGATCCAAATTCTCACCATAGGTTTAATAAGAGAGTGACCAAACTAACCACCACATCCCAAAAGTCAGGTCCAAGTCCTCAAGACATGATTTTGCTGTTTTGGCTCCGAGTACTGCGTCAAAGTCCTGCTACACTCTGAGATAAACTGTTTTGAGTTTTTGGCACAGTTCAGAAGACCACAAAAGAGAGCCAGTTGAATCATATTAGGTAATTACAGTCCTTTTTTGGTCACACATATTTTGTTTTTTTAAGCCATTCTTATGAAAAATTACACCCGGGCACAAGCAGGGATGTGTTCGGAACAAAACTAAAATAAAAGCAGAAAATAACTTCAAAACCGTATTTCAACATCAAGTCCAGCAGAAAGCAGGATGACTTGCAGACAACTCTACAGTTGTGCAGTCTGCAGAGTAAGACTATAGCAGAGAGGCAAGGTGCCAAGAGCACTTCCGCCTGGCAGCGGGAGGGTTGTTGCTGTGGTTGGATAAGAACGGACCAGAGGTTTGGAGAAAGTCCAGGATATAGTATGAGGTTCTGGATGAGGTCCAAGCCAGCTGGAGAGCAGCAGAGTCAAGTCTTACAGTAACCTGGATCTGCGCTGCCTGGCCACACTGCTGACAGATTTATCAACCTGGCAGCATTAACTCTGCAACTACAACCACCTCATACAGTCACTGCTTTCTGCCTCTCTTCCACCTCCTATTTGTAGTAACTGACTTTGTTTCATCCATTTTCAAAAAAATGAAATTCCAACTTTATGAAGTCTAGTCTTTACTGTAGTTTTTTTTTTAAACCCTGTGTATATGAGCAATATTAAAAATAATTAGACACTCAACAGCAGTTAATCTAAATTCTACAGCATGAATCTCAAACAATACTTAGTGCTGTAATGAGCTTTCCAGTACTGCCAACTATTTTCTTATCCATTAATAGTAGTCTAAACTAATAATACCAGCCATGACTGCAAGGTCTTTGAGGTGCAGACTGAATTTACTAGATGATGGCAGGAAAGAGGCGAGAAGTCAAGGCGAGGTGAGTGGTTGGGGGCACACCTGCCTCCTGATTAAGCCACAGACAATGAAGTGTCTGTTTCTACCTGTCCACCTGTCCACAAAGTGGACCCCGGCCCCCTCCCGCTGTATCCTGCAGCTCTGAATTCCTCTGTGCCTCCAGCACACTGTCCACCTCTGGGTCCTGCTTGATATAATAATAAACCAAAGACATTCTTTAGCATGTGGACACCAGAGGAAAACAAATGGATTAGAGGATATTTTCATTCCAGCAATTTGTCAGTCCAATATTACATCCAGAATATAAAGGAGTGTCTGTCAGATTCTAGCGGCCAGGATACTGTGTATTCTCTTTTGGATGAAGCAAGCAGTAAGAATATTATGATGGCCTCAGCATGGACTTGGGGAAGAATTCTGTCATTCCCTCTGACTGTGACCTGATGAAAAAAATTAAAAAAATGCTAACGATCTGCATAAAGTCCAACTCCAATCATCTTTTGATTTATTTTATAGCGTCCCCAGCTTTCTAATCATGATTATGTCAATTTTTAGCCAAAAGAATTTTTTTTTTGTCATTTTCTTGTACATAGTTTCTGCAGAGCAGCAGTTTGTTAGAAATTCACCTCTGAGCTATGGATAGTACCGTTGGTGTGCATTAAGCCTTCCACCATTTCCCATCATCGCTAATTTTTCGTGCTGTTTACGAGTTGTTTACAGCCCCTTACAATCGCAACCAAACATTGCCACTGCAACAAAAATGGCGAAAAATTTTGGAGCTATCCAGCCGTACAGTTTGGAGTCCGATGCCAGTTTGGATGAGGAAAACGGAGATGGACTAGTCATCTGCAAGTGGATGCATCAGAATGGAGAGAAGGAAGCCTATGGCCTGCCATTTGCAGCTGTTATATCACAGCAACACACTTTTACAAAATGACATTTTTTGTCTGCTCCTCATTCACTACAATTTGAATGAAGAAATACTTAGGAATGCAATTTTGAGCTTAATTTTCTTTACATATGTCCTCCATCATGAGGGGAATGCAACAAAAACATGTAAAAAAGATCAAAAACACAATTTACATCAAAGTGGGTCTGTAAAGGCGACTTATCTTGAGTTCATAGTTATGTCTCGGCTGGCAACTTTTATGTTCCTCAGTTTTTCCAGCCCATTTAAGAGTCTTAAACCTTGTTTTCACTGATAGTGGTCTGGTACAGTAGAGTCCGGTATTTTCAGCGTTTCCATTGCAAAATGGACCCATTAAACAATACTGTACTTTACCTCTTGGGGGCCCCCATCGATTGTAGGTCCATTGAGAAGTGGTATGGAAGAGTTGGGGCGGAGCTACTGTTGATTAGCAGAAAGTGATGACGACATTAGAAAGCCCCAATATAGTGCTCATTTAAGCTAACATATCCGATGTTTTTTTACGGCGGTATTCATCTTAGCCGCCCACAATCTTCTTTCAAACGACATTATATTCCTGTAAACAAGATTTACCAGAAGTAAGGCAATAAAATACGGATGACCTCAATTGTTGTTGCTTTTCTAGTCGTCGCACTACGATGACACACTGGCGGTCTACACCACGCATGCGCCGCGAAAACAAACCGCTCAGCCAAAGCGGGGCTTTACTGAGTGAAAACGCTTGTTATAATTAACGTATTACCGTAGCACTCCTTACCATGCCGTACCGGACTGAACCTCGTAGTGGAAACAAGGCTTTTCAGTGCTTTACGGATTTTTAAAATCAAAAATAGGCAGATTACATTCAGTACAAGCAACCATCCTTGGTATATGGTGAATGGTGTATACTTCTATGGTGCTTTTCTACCTTCATTGAAGGCCGAAGGCGCTTCACTGTCACAGTCCCATTCACCCATTCACACACTGGTGGTGGCTGCCAAACACTGGCGCCAACCGTCCACCAGAGACAATTTGGGGTTCAGCATCCTGCCCAAGGTCACTTTGACAAATGGGAGGGCAAGGCGGTAATCGAGCGTGCAATCTTCCGATCGGAGGTCGACCACCCCACCGCTGCCCCACAGCCGCCCGCCATACCTATTTAAATGTTAACTCTGAGATGTTTTATGCTTCTTCTTCTAAACCTCTTCTCCACATACATTGTGCCAGTTCTGCTCAAGATATCATGAGCCAATGAACATATACATATTGTGAATTCATACAGTAAAGATGCAGCAGACAGCTCAGATCAGCCACACAAAGAAGATCCATTCATCAAGCAAACTAACAATGTCCTCATTTGCGACTGTCATGCAAACCCCTTATCGTGTGTGTTTATAGCTCATTCCAGGGCCTTCTCTCTGTCACATGTCTGGATCATAGCTTGTATAATATGAAGAATGTGCACAGTATCGCTGAAAATAGTGACGAATGATGTGAATGTGACACTAATGATTTGAGGGCTCACCGAGTCCCACACCAAAGAGTCTACTAGAAGCTGGTGACATATTTGTGGTGCAGAGTTTCTCTTGCATATTTTTTTTCCAGATTAGAGTATAACTTTATTAATTGTTTCTAATATTTTTATAATTAGGCAGTTTAAAAGATAACTAAACTTTGTGATCATTTTGAAAATTGTTATTCAGTTGTTCCATAACAGGTCAATTTAATTTGTTGCAGTTGATTTAAGGCGTTTTTATGACTAGAAAACTCAACGTGGGATAAGAAGTACTCAGGCAGACCCTTTCAGTATTCATATTTAAAATAATGTATAAAATGTATTCATTAAAACCTGGACAAAAGTTAATACATTGAACAGATTGCAGCTTCATAGAGTGGATTTTTCATTGCTCTAAATGTTTCCTGTGCAGAAAAAATACTGGATGCATGCACCCTCAATGAATATGTTAACATTTTTCCCACTTCACACTCCAATAGGGTATCAATAATATTCAAAAAAGTTTATATCTATTTTAGTTTAATTAATGTAAAGACATGTCAAACGTAAAAATAAATTCATATTTTTTCCAGAAAGTTTTGCACAAAAAAATAATTTGTCTACAACTTTGGCTTTATGAATATAACTTTGTCTTTACTAATGTGTTTCTTCTTGACAGTTTCTTTTCACTATAAAAAATAGACTCATTGTTTTAACATGTTGAATGTTTGTATATAAATATGCTTCTAGAGTTTAAAAGAAGTAAATGTTGTAAAACAGTATCAAAAGTCCTCCCACAATCTTCATAAGTTAATTGGAGACTCTAAATTTGCCCCTAGGTGTATGTGTGGCCCTCCAACAGACTGGGAACCTATTTATAGAGTATAGTTACTTCGCCAAACAGTAGCAGGGTTGGCTCCAGCAACCCTGTGACTCCAAAAGGGAAAAAGCGAGTTCAGAAAATGGATGGATGGAAATATAAAACCAACAACACTTGGGACGGTCACAAATGGGACTGGGACTGTAAAGTACTACACTTTATCATTTTACCATTTACTTGCACTTTGACTGGAATTACAAAGAAATTGGGAGTGAAAGAAATAATCAATGTGCAAACCTTTTTGTTTACCAAAAAAATTCTGACTTGATCCCACCATTAAGAGAAGGAAATATTTTTACCAAAATCTTTGAAGCAAAGTAAAATGATCCCATGTGAGATTGTTTTCAATTGTTTTCTGAATAGCTTTATGTTTTCATTAATAGTATCTTTGCAGTTTTGGTTCAGTGTCAAAACGCTCTGTCTTCATAAGAACTTTTCTAAAACGCATTTGTGCCAAATCTCAGAAAAAAAAATCTTTGTTTTCCTCCAAAACACATATAAATCTTTACCATAATGACACCTCCACACAGTTTATTCCCTTGTGTTAGTGAGAATGATTGCCTTAATAGCATCCATCATGAGATGTATATAGTGCGGTCATTAGCAAGGACAATTAACCCCTTATAAATTTTCTCCCCTGTTGTGTGTGTTTGAGAAATTTTGTCATTACATTTTTACACACTGTGAGAAAAGGCAGTAATGTAAATGTACTGTATGCTTTCAACTCATCTAGTTGAAGCCATTTGGTTAAATTCTTCACAAAACACTTACAGATGGAGGATTTAAAAGTCTTTGAAAATAGGTTGACTTTGTTTAAAATGCTTACAAGAAGTAGCCATGTAAAACGGGTAAAGAAGATTCCAAGCGGTATATATATTTAAAAAATAAAACATAAAAAACAAGAGAATAGATTTTCAATATGTGTGGTCAGGAAATCGTGCTATTTTTCTGTGGATTTGTTATAACTTTTTGCATGCTGACATTTTACATTTGTCAAAACAATTGCTAAAAACGTTCCAAGGCAGACAAATGACAGCCTCTGCACCGAAAGCAGAGAAGTGCAAAGCTTGTTAAATATCCACTTTTAAAGCCATCCCAGCTGTGAGTTGTCTGACCGCCAACTATTTCCATTAGAAAAAGCCTCAAGGGCTTCAGCTTGTTTTGTATTATGTGAATCTAATACTCAATGTTCACATTATATGACCCTAGATTCCAACTCTGCAGCAAAAATAGTAGAGAAATGAGAAGTTTAAAGCAACTGGAAGTGTAGCAGTGACCCAGAATGACTGGAGGATAGATAGTGGTTTTGTCCCCTATCAGCATCAACACTCTATGCCAAAATTCTCAATGTTGATTCACTCCAAATCATCCTGTGTTAAGGTTCGGATGGAAAAGCAAACAGTGGTTAAAGAGTTATGCTGCATTCTCACAGAACTCAATTCGCACATCAAAGTTACGTTGGACGCCTCTCTTTAATTGCGGGTCAAATTCGCAGATCAAAGCTTGTTGAAAAATGTGTTCATAAAGGCAACACATCAGATGCATGTGGGAGGAGCTAATGTTCAAAGTTATTAGCCTCATGGCTACATTGAAGCATTGTCTGTATATTAGTATATCTTTTTTACAGTCAATGCATGGAAGACACGAATGATGTCGAGTTCAGATTTATTTATTTTGAAGAGCTCTACAAAAACATTGATATTGATTGATTGATTTTTGGGGTGGATTGTAAATGTATGAGAAAATGGCGTGAGCAGAAAGACGGTTGCAGAAAAAGGAGAAGCAAAAAACGATTGCCTGGTGGAGGGGCAAAAAAACAGCGAGCAACAAATTAGAAGTACTGGTTTGAACACGGATTAATGAGCGAAGACGGAAAGGGGAGTGTGACTCCAGGTAAATCATTCACATGAAAGCAAAGAGGATTTTCGATATGGAGATTGATGATGCTTCAAAGAGAAAAAAGCAATTATAGCCGGTGCTAATCAGAACGCTATACAATGTTGTTATCATTTCAATAAATTCTGAAATGTTCATCTGGTGTTGTTGTCTACATTACGTAACGGAATTTCACAGCAAAAGGAACCTATTCCCCATTCTGTCTGTGATGGAAAAAAAGCAGGTCTCCGACTGTCTGTTTTAAATGTCTGGCCAGCTGCCATCTTTTTGGAATAAACGGTTACTAACGGTAGATATACGGTAATTATGTCTCCATGTCTAGGTTCATGAGATTATTCAGATACTCTCCCAGTACGGTGAGGTTCACCATCTACTACAGGCGCTTTCAGCTGTACCTCCATCTCTCTGTGATCCAGTTTGACGACTTGCTGTCCCACATTAGTCTGAGAAGGGATCCAAATAAAAAGAAGAAGAAAATTAGAGGAACGAAGAACAATCAGCTTTTCCTCCATGTTGGTTTAGGACTCCACCTGCTTATGACATCATCACAGGCCACAGCTGAGTCCCTGACTGGTTGACGGGACATATCTTCTTTGCCAAAGTTCAGACATTTAAATCCTCAACATGCCACAATATGCATTCGTGCTGCAGGACAACAGATCGTGTCTGTAAATTTACTTAACATTGAAACTGGACGCTCCTGACCCGTGAATTGCATTCAGCGTGAACGCAACTTTGGAGATACAGAATGTTCACCTACAGTGTTTAAAACTTTTGAACTTTCAATACCTTGTTAAAGAAAAGTTTCCGTTTCTTCACAAATTTAGTTCTTCACTGAAAATATTCCAGTTTTCTTCCCAAATAACAGTTTGTGATGTAAACTAATGAAATAAATAAGCCTGAGGAGAAAAAGTTCTTTTTCATTTTGGCCTGGTCCTCAAGCGTCAGCTTAAAGACCGGTTTTCTTCTGCTAAAATCATAGCGTATCTGTCCAGCAGAGAGCACACTCACTGCAAGCCACACCAGGGGCAGCACAAGCAACCATCTGCCAGCTGCTGCAATGCTGAAAACATCCATGTTTGGATGTGTGCGTCTGCATATTTGTGCATGTGGTGTTTTTGTCAGGTGTTTACATGTTAATCATTGCAGGTTCATGGAGAAATCCTGGTTACTATATTTCATCATCACACTTACTGGTCCTTCAGTCTTTCCTTCTTAAGTCTTTTTTCTTTGCGCACTGGAGGAAGTCCATCTCCTTAGTTTGTGAACACAAATCTTGCCGGTAGCGTGGAAAAATGATGTCTCACCTTTTTATCTGAAAATGAAGACGTAGAAAAGGAAAAAAAGTATTTAAAAGTTGTTTTGGTGCACAAATCAGAAACAGATTTATATAAGGATCCGTAACATGGCCTCTAAATTTTCTCATCTGCCAGACAGATTAATGAATGTATCGTTCTGTGTGCTTTGGCAGCGGATCAGGCTTCTCTGGCGGAGCGATGCGAGCGTGGCTACAGATGTCTATCAGGGTTATCGGCTGCCAATAAAGCTCACAAAGAAAGTTGAGGGACCTTAATATTTCCACAAACTTGTACCTAAATATTTGTCTCAGTCCAACCACTCCAAATGATTTTAAAGTGCAGGTGTCCAACTCCAAGAGAGAGCCCCAGTCCTTGTAATTCTGCCTGTGTAGCTTCCTACTGAAAAAAAATGACATCCAAGTAATCAGTAGCAGGTGGGACGGGTGTTTCTGGAAAAAACAGCAGAATATCCGCCCTCGAGGCCTGGAGTTCGACACTCCTCAAAAGCGACAAATTTCGACTGTCTGTTCCTGAAGCGGCTGTTTCAGCATGATCAAAGCGGACCGCTGAGCTTGGTCAGGAGGAATCTCAGAGGTTTTGATTCAAAATCTGTCAGAGTTTACATTAACGTGGCTACAATCAGAGAACTGTAAACCACATCTGGTGTACTCTGCGCTCTGAGGTCTGTTTGAACACACTAAAACTATGGTGGATACAGTTTCATATACAAACTGGCTATTATCACAGATAGTTTAAAAGTCTGCATGCTAAAATTACAAAGAGAGAAATGCAGAATGATGGATTGTATACAACAACTTTACCATGTCGTTTACACAGTGTTTAACACTCTGCCTATGCCACTGTCTTCTTCCTCTTTGCCTTTTGCGTGATTACTCTGTTATTTAAACAGACATTACTTCTAAAGATCAAATTGGCTGCAGCCAATAAGGAAAAAAGGAAAATCCCATATGCTCAGCAGAAACAATAATAATAATGACATTTTAGTTCTTGCACATACTGATCTAGTCAACTTCACAACTGACCAGAAACTGTGCTTCAAAAAGGCTGATAAAAGAGTGTATATTATGTACAAATATTTATGGAGAAATGAAACATCTGATAATATATCTGGGTGAAAAATTAAAGCAAAATTAAGAGAAGATAAAGAGTTGGCTGTAAATGTCTATGTGAGCAGCTTTAAATACTCAAACATGTTCATTTATGTGTAAACGTCTTTAAAAACAGCCTATTTGCTTTGTTAGTTCTATATACATGTGTGTCATGACATTTTGAGGATTTAAAGAGTTGATTTTAAAACGATTTTAAATGTCTCACTGGGCAAAGGCCTGGAGAAGACCCAGGACACGCTGGAGAGACTACATCTGTCGGCTGGCCTGGGAACGCCTCTGTGTCCTCCCAGAGGAGCTGGAAGAAGTGGCAAAAAAGAAAGAAGTCTGGGCATCTGTTACGTCCTCCTGCTCCTGCCCCCTCATCCTGTCATTCTGCTCACCTGGCAGGTGAAGCCAATCGTCTTGATCAGCACCTGCCGGGTATTTAAGACGAAGGAGGCCTCAACAAAGGAGGCAGAAGGTAGAGGGCAGAGCAGGAGGCTGAGAGCAGTGGGTTTGGTTTGTGTCTCTTTTGTTTCCTCAGCAGTGTTATACTGTTGGGTTTTGTTATTTTAATTTGGGTTTGGGACCTTGGTAGTCTTAGTTTGCGGGGTTTGTTTCTGTTTTCTGTTACAGGTAGTTTTGATTAGGCAGCCCTTAGCAGATAACTGTTGACTCCGACGGTCAGCATGGCAAAGTTGAAAACAAAATTGACTGTTTTTGATATTCTAAGAAAACGTTTTTTCATTATTTCCGTAAACAGTAACATGAATCACACATTATGTAACAGATATGTAATACTCATTGATTATCAACAGAACACAATTTTATACTAATTTAGAAATCCTTCCTACACAATGTAGATCAAGTTTTCAAGTAACAAAAGAGTGTTTATTGATCATCCTCTGAAATAATACTAAGCCGGCCTTCTGCTGGTTTCCAGAAATCCTGCTGAACTTACTGTTGATTACCTGGATCAGGTGTGTTTAGCCAATAAGGAGCTTCAACGGCAGGTTGGTTGGAAAACATCTAGGACACCAGCCCTCGGGGCGTGGAGTTTGACACTCCTGATTTAAATGGATTGGCTGGGTGATTTCAAACTAGCTTAGTCTGCAACTTTTGTAGGAGCCAGGACTCATTAATCACCATGCTTCCCCTTCAATGTGCGGGCAAAGAAACGCAATAAGAAACTTTAGGAAAAGAAATTCTTGCAAAAATGGAAACGTTGCATGTTTTGATTTCAATAGTGGCTCATGACCACATTTAGTGCAAGGAAATCCAAGAATAGCTCGTCTAGAGTTCATTATTTTGCTGGGATAATAAATATTTCCACTTTGGAAAATATCGTTTTGAGGTGCAAAACCTACATCTACATTCAAAATAGCTGCAATCAAATAGAAAAAGCTGCTTTTGGACTCAATTGCGTGCATGCAAACCAAATTTATGATGCAACAGAATTAGACACAGGGCAAATTTAAAAAAATGAAAGAAATTAAAAAAATATATCTATACTACCATGTTTGGGGTGATTAAAGATTGGTGTGATTTTTTCTGTAAATAAAACATCTGTATTCCATTTACACTGATGATTTAGAAGTCAACTGACCACCATTTCTCACCATACAGAGCGCTGTGATTCGGACATGTGGTGTTTATTCAGACAAGCGCAGCTACACTTCTAAATACACATATAGTGTGGGCTGAATACCACATGTTTACCCCCAAACTTCTCCAAAAAAGAAGGAAAAAAGAAAACCTCACTTTCACCCAATGCATTCATGCAAGGTTCTACAGCTATATTAGAACAATGCAACTGAGAGCCATGGATAACATCTTCTCAGAAAGTTAGTCATTTCAGAAACATGGCCAAAAATGAAACAGCATCAAGGTAATGGCATGAAAGAGAAGTGAAGGAAATGAAAGCGCTGAGGACAGTTTGTATTTCCACTGATACTCTGTGTTTTCTGTGGCACACTGAGTTCTTTTCCAGGGCTCACACATACACATCCAGGAGTGACTTTGAGTTCTGGGTTATTTTCTCCAAGAGTAGATGGTTAAATCAAAGTGACGTTACAACGTGCTAACTGCCGGAAAATGAAGTCGTTTTGATTAAAACAGAAAAGTCAAGGGTAACTTCCCAGAATGGCTATTGACACAGCAGAGGGATTGCATGTTGCTCTATAGGAATATTTGCAGTAAAATATGACACTACAGACATTACTGGTAGAGGGCTCGGAAAATAAATTAAAAAAAAAATCTTTACAACTTTTGCATTCAACTTTTACATTCACAACACAACCAAGGTAATTACCAAAATGCCTGAAGCGTCTGAATTTCAGTTTTACAACAGCGGAAATACAGAAAATATGTCAGAAAATGAACATAAAAGGCATAGGGTGAGGCACATACACAGATTCATGAAAGGTCAAGATGCAAGGAAATGTACATTCATTAGCAGTTTAAGGCATGGATTCTTTTTATGTGTAAAGACATTCTGATTTATATAATGCGACGTAAATTGTAAAATTTAACTTAATCCAATATGCGGAACAAATGTGAACATACAAAAAAGGTTTTGAAAAAAGCATGCTCATGAGGAAAACATGCAATTGTCTGATATAATCAGAAATTTTCTTGATGTTGAATCATGGCATCTGGACTTTCTTTGGTCAGACTAACTGATGATGTCACTTGGCTGACTGGGGAAACCTTTCAAAGAAAGGAAACTATACTATAAGTCCAGATGCTGTGATTCAACTGCAGAACACCTAGATGAATGTGAATTTTTATTGACGAAATCAGAAACTCATATATATATATATATATATATATATATTTTAGAAGATTTGAAAGTTCCATTCCAATCTTCTTTTGATCTATTGTAAAAACATTTCCAGTGGTCTTTTAATTATGATTCTGATGATTTAATCGAAAAGCCAGAAACCTGTCTTTTTCTTTTGCATCTGAGTTGTGGGCAGGACTGTTGGTGTGGTGAAAGCCCACCCCCCCCTTCCAATCATTCATCTGTTTACACTCTAGTTTATAGCCCCCCACAACTCCAAGCTAATATTAGCAGTGCAACAAAAATGATGAGCATTATTGGCACAATCCAGCCGTACAATTTCGAGCAAGAAATCTTTAAGTTTTGCCTCCCTGTGACGGGGTTCTTCACAGTGGCTAGTGCACAGTCAAAAATAGGACGACCAAGCCAGCAGACGTTTGAAGAAGAAGCAGTAGGATTTTATTGTCCCAACAAAATCCATTCCAGGTGCCTTTTCTTCAGACCTTAAAGAAGTTAGGCTGATGAAATATAGCAAATAAGACATCCAGTGACATGCAGTTACATATGGCAAAAACAAGTGTTGCAAAACAGTTTCCTTTTAAGCTGAAGTGCATTTTTTTAACCACTCAACTCATGGCAGTATTTGTACCATAATAGGTACCCCCCCCCTTAGAGGTACTTGTAGGAAAGATGTAGGGTTTCAAAATTCAGGTATGATCAAAACATCCACAAAACTCTAAAAACATCCGCTACATGGCAGAGGAAACGAGCTATAGGTTTACAACTGAGATAACCCTTGCTCAAGCTTGGCTGTAAAAGTGTAAGGTAATTGCATCTGATTAAACAAACAATTTCTTTAGGCAAGCCTGTAAATTAGGTTGTTAAAGTCAGGTAAATGTCCTTCTGGTGTCAGTCTATTAATGTTCTCCCTGTTTTCTCCTGCAAGAATTTAATCTGGAACATATGGAGATCATGTTTGCCAAGGACAGCGGAAAAGAAGACACACTAACTCAAACTGAGACCCCTAAAAAATTTATTTCAAAGGACATGTTTTTGCGTCATGCCTAAAAGCACAACTTCATACCTTGTGTAGATGCTGTAACAATTGTAATTACAGGTAGAGGTTATTGAAGAAAGCATTTTAACAGTTTCCATAGATTCTATTTGGCCTCCACATGTAACAGCTGAATCGCCGTCTGCTAAAAGTAAACTGATCCCATCAAATGACAGCTCAGAAACCTATATAGTTAGAAGAGGACAGGAAAAAATCCCTGTAACTGATCAGTGTGTGTATATTTTCATGTGTCAGCATAGGTGAGTGTTGTGGTTTCTCACAATAATAAATGAAAAGGGTTTAGGACGTGTAGCAATGGATCCCCTTTCAGAACTCATGGTGCTTTTTCTTCTTTTGACGTATAAGTCTAATGTCCAACTTGCAGTGACTGTGCCCTAATGAGCCTAATGAATGTGTGTGTGTCTGTGTTTTGGTTGAGCATATAAGGACATGAAGTCACAGAGTGCACATTAGGACACATGGCTACTGTTAAAATGCTGGCTGTGATCACTGGGATGGGCGTTTGGTTTGGAAACAGCCAAAAAGACTTTGCATAGTGGAACAATTATTTGCAGCTGTGGATGAACATGCTCCAACGCGGCTCTTTAAATTTAGGGCTGCTTTGTACTCAGGTGTTTCCACAGGAGTCATATTAAAATATAATCAAGACAATAAAATCGATCTTAGGAAGTACAGTGACTGATGGCAGGAGTTTAAACTGGAGAGAATAAACTGTGTGTGGTAGTGGTGTCCCGTGGGTGCTGGGGGCAGGGGGGACTGGTCTCTGTTCAGGCTGGGGCTTGCACTGTCTGTAGGTATGTGTCCCCCCCTGGTCTCGGGTGGCAGGGAATCTTTTGGTGGCCTGTCTAGCCCTGTTTATTGGTGTCTGTCAAGCTATATTCACACTGGGTATGTTTAAGAATGGGCCCATGGCGTTCAGGCTGGACAAGCAGGGAGGGGCTTCAATTTCTTTTTCTTTGTCTCCTGTTAACTAGCACCTGTCTACCACCTACAGTTGGACAAGGTTACATCCAGTCAGATGCAAACCACAATATATTAATTTCTCCTTCATGATCAGTTTTCAAACGATTAGTACCTTCATGAATTAAAAGAGACGCCACCCATATGTCACCACCAAATCCGAGTCCCTGATAGGTCAGAGATCAGTTGGTTTAGCTTTCAACGCACTTTCTGTGACCGTGCTTTTGTACGTAGAGCCCGAAAACTGTCTTAAATAAGTGCGTAGATTAAATGTGTGATTGTGAGAGTTTTGAAAGTTGAAGCCCGAAACACAAGTTTACACGCATTTACAGAGACTTTCTTAGGAAGTCGTCGCCTGAACTCGCTTTGCCGAAGGCAGTGTGAACATAGCTTCAAGTCTCTATTTTTCGAAAATGATGGTGGTGGTGGTGGTGGTGGTGTTGGTGCTGGTGGTGGTGGTGGTGGTGGGGGGGGTGTCAATCGGGGGCCCTTGTTACAGTACTGTCTTTAGTGGACATGTACGGTGGGATCCAGATTTTCAGCATTTCCTTTTAGTCACCTAAACCCTTTAGATATCCATGCAGGTCAGATATTCAATTGGGAAAAATATATTTGACAGTCACTTATTCTGCTCATCTAAAAGATTAACAGGACGGAAGAGGTTTGTAATGTTTACCATTGGTGCACTTCAACTGTAAAGTTTAGCCTCAGATACCAAAGGGGTTTATACAAGTATACACCTTGTGTGCCCAAAAATCAACACAACCGTGGTTGGAACATCACAATCTGGAAAACAAGAGAATCTTAGCTCCCATTCGTATTTTGTCTTCTTACAGGTCAAGTAAAAAACAAAAAGAAAAGACAAGAGAATGAACTGTCTGCCTGCTATTCCCAGTGATTTGTTGGAACAGTGAGATCATTTCGTCTCCTGGGTGTCACATTAGGCATCAGATAAAGCAAAGGTCGTTTTCCTTTTACTTCAAAGGACACTTCAGGTGAACTATGATGTGATAAAGCAATGGCTGGAGGTAACTTGGGAATGATATGTGTGGTTGTCAGGGTTATGGAGAGGGCACGTTTGAGAAAATTTAAGTGCCATGCATGAAGTATTGCATAGCAAGTCAAAGCAGGAAAAAGAAAGCTCATGTAAACCAAGCACCTGCAACAGGAAGGAGAGCGCAAACCTACTGATTAAAAAAAAATACTAAAAAGCAATGCAATCTACACTGTAAGGTGAGATAAAAGTAAAAAGCTGCGAGGAGGAAAATGTGCAGTATTTCTTGGGGGGTTTATCATCCAGTCACTCAGCTGCTCACAAAGCCAGGTCATGGCCTAGTTCTTCAAAGGCCTGCCCATCTGTAGCATTCGATATTACTCCATGTTTTTTCACAGAAGGGCCTGTTTTCATGTGCCCAGTCTCCAATGACCAATATCCATCTGTGCGCTGTTCCTACAGCAGGGCTTTCAGCACCCTCATAAAGGTCCAGGACCTCCTGCATTAAGGCTTCTGTAACCAAGTCTGGGTTGGGTTAGAGGACACTCACCTCTTTTACAGTCCATCCATCTTTATCTGCATTTTATCACCTTTTCTCATTTTTCCCAGGGATTTTTTTGTAAACACTGTGACACACTCACACAAATTATCATCAGGGTTGTAAGTAGTTTGTGTAGGGTTCTCTGGCGTGTTTTAAGAATTACACACTTAGAGAAAACAATAAATGTGTGAAGTTCATCCTGGGTGTTTGGGTCTAAGGAGGTTAACAAATCTGTAGACTCTTAAATCACAAGAGCTATTTTTAAGAGCTTTGAGGCATCACTCTTTAAGAAAAATGACCAGCAGTAACCCTGAGCAAATGGAAAAGCATGACAGACCTCACAACAGCAGAGAAGCATTTCAGAGGAAAAATGAAATGAAAATGCTGCTTAGGAAAATGAATTCCTGAAACCTGAGAGCTTTGGGAAAGATAGTCATCTGGAAGCTCCATTTACCTTTTCTCTATTTTTATGTGCATGTCCCTGCTATTGTCTGCAAGTGTTGCTTTTGAGTTTGACCCAATGCTTTCCATATGTGAACTGCAAAGTCAACCGTGTCATTTGTTTGGATGGGACAAGATAGATCACAAATATGTTGGGTCCAGAGAAGAGCGCAGTGGCTTTGGGTGCTGACACCAAAGCTTCAGCACAAAGCCCAACATCAACAAAGCTCAGACAGTAACCAACAGAGGCGAAGCATTTGACATTTCACGTGCAGACATCTCTCACAGTGATTTGTTTAGAAATAAAAAAATAATAATTTTAGCTTTTGAAAAAACAAAATCTTTGCTGTTTTTCTCACACAGACACACGCACATGTTTTTCCTTGCCTAAAATCATCCCTCTGCGGAAACAGTAGTGAGGTGGTTGCTGTGGCTCAGGGATCCCAGTCTGTGTGATGTGGAAGCTAAACGTCTCCTGTTTCGGAAAATAAACATAGCAGGATTGTCCCTGAGTATCGCACACTTGCAAGCAGACGGATTCATAATATTTTTCCCCATATAATGACAGCAGGGGGAGATTTCCAGAGTGATAACAGGAATATTTTCACACCCATTGAATGCATGGGCTTACAGTGTAATCACTGAGGGAAGTTTTATACTTAGAGCTTGTGCATAGTCCAAATAAAGCAGTCTCACACAATTGGAAGCAGTGACAGACAATATTATGGTCTGGTTTTGACTTTCTGTTAGTCTCTCAAAGGGGAATTCACTACAATAGGGTTTTATTTGACTCAGCTCAAGTCCTTCCTAACGTTTGATTTTCCTGGTGTCTAAAAAGAATTTTTTGGGGAAAGCAAACCCAAATGTATATGTTGTGATTAATAGCGTCTATATGCAATGTACATCTCTTACAGTTTATGGCGAGCACCCACATGCATTAAAATGCAAAAACGACATCACACAGCACTGAAAGCAAAATGTAATTTTGAGGATGAGCCAGCAAAGGGTTTCGGATCAAACAGAACACTATGCTCACCTAAGGCGTTGGGGAAGAAGTAAAATTGCAATGGAAAACCCTGAGGCTCACTGGCTTCCTGTGCGTTCCAGAAACCCCTGTCCTGGCAGGTTCAGAGCAGCTGTTTGCACACCTGACTGAGCTCATTATGTTTTCCTAATGGCTATAGGAATCATTAGCACTTTATAAAACACCAGCAGACATATACACACATAAATGCACGTTAAGAGACCAGGGTTTTAATATTCCCCTATTTATCTTAGCACTTCACAGAGAAAAGCCACACACTTCCTAGAGTTAGTAAACTTTACAGCTTCTCACTAAAATTGTACTTAAAGTGAATAAAATCAACTTTAATGTTTGTCCATGAAATAATTGAGAGAGCCAAAGTGTCAGACAGTCAGAGTAAGGAGTGATAGAGGTTCTGAAGACTGCATGACTGTAGCTGCTGAAGAGTATAACTATCAAAAAGATTGTTAAAATATTCACTTCCAACAAGAGTGTTGTGGGTCGTCAGATGCCATGACAGCACCCACCTGTGCTCAATCAGCCACCAGGTATGGCCACCATGATTGCCTGCACCTGGGTCTCCAGCAGATGTATAAAGGATGGTGGAGATCCCAGTTCCGGCGCCAGACTGTTAGCTTGCCCAAGACGGTAACGTGCTGGCTCCCAAGACGTGTCTCAGGACTCACTCTTGTGTCATAGATTTGCCTTACTAACTTGTGTGTTTGTTTGCCAGTGGCTCCCGCCTTCTCTCCACTACCCCTGCTGCCTCCCCGAGCTCATCCAACTCCGCTCCCGACGCAAGACCAATCCATACCGGACTTTCCCCATCAACATGTTAATTGTGTCAATAGTTGAAGAGATACAGAAGTCATAAGAATGTAAACACTGGAGCTAAAGTTCCGGTGTAAAAGGGTTAAAGAGTACTGATTAAACTAGCACCAGATATTTAATTGATAGAGATGGATAGAGATGAGCAGAAGAGTAAAAAGTTACAACTTTCTGAGCTCTACAACTCTAATACCTGACCAGCTGGCATCACCATCAGCCACAATCATCATATACATTTGATCAAGTTTATTTACAAAAGCAGTCTAACAGAATCACTGCTTCCTGCAGTACATCTGAAGAACAGCCAGATTTCTGTGAAACTGAGCACAACACCCCATTGAAATGTGATGCGTTTGATGCCTTAGTCTGTTCTCAACATGCATGAGTTTTCCTCTGTTTTTTATTTAACGGTCTGGGTCAGCCAAAACAAGTGGGGTACTGAATAAGTAACCAAATCTGTGTCCTGATGTCTTCAGGTGTAATGTCATATCCTATCATGGTGGTTTCTACTTATGCCAAAAGCTTTAAAAAAGGCATAATCAGAGAAAAGAAGTAAGCCCAAAATGTCCAAACACAACCAAATCGTTGCAACACACTATGAAAAACATCATTCTACATGTGGGAAAAGAATGTTAATATCCGATAGGAATAATGCTGGAAAGAGTTATCTTCATTCCAGAGAAGGAAAGTTGATCCGAAGAAAACTCAGAGATAATAATACAGGCAGAAAGACCAAGAAAGTGAAGGTGTTGGTGATAGTAGAGCAAGAAACTGAAAAAAGATGTACATTTTATCCTTTGAAATGTGGATTATAGTTGTTTACAAGAAAAAATATCTGAAGACCCCCTCAGTTGGTTTTAGTTACCAAATGTATTCCAGTCTATAGACGTTGATCTGGTTAAACATTAAATGTACACTGACAAGTTATTTTTTGCCAAAGAATAAAAATGGGGAAAAAAAAACAAAAATTTGGGCAAGACTTCATCTTCAAGTTAAATAAATTTTGGTGAAAAAATACAATACAAAATTCAGCCGAGAACGCAGCAACGGAAAGGAGGGTGGGGGGAAAGGGGAGATAGGGATGTTCCACGCCAACAGTCCACAACTCAGGGGCAAATTTCTAATAAACTACTGCAGACAGTATGTCCTAGAAAATGACTGATTTTGGCTAAAAACAGCATAATCTTAACTAAAAGACCACTGGAAACACGTTAAACATGCTGTAGTTCAAAAGATGATTGGAGTATGCCTTTAAAGCTGTGTGTTTTAAAGAGCATGATCAGATTGTGCAGATCAGATATATTCAATAACTTTGAATAGATAATTGAGAAGCACACTCTTGATAACACAAATGTGAGTTCGGATCCAGCCCGTCCCCAGTGTCTGGACTCAAAGACTGCGCCTACAAATGCGCAGACAAGGATGAGCTGACGTGCTAAATAAAAAAGCCTATGGTCTAAGATGAAGGTAAGGAGTTTGTCACAGTAAATTAACGCTACACTGAGCTGAGCCGGTTTGATGAAGTCATAAATGCTAAATCCCATTTTGCTTGAATTTACAGGACTTTCTCTGCAGTGCACAAGTCATCAATCATGTCTGTGCTCAGGCTGCCTGGGGACAAGATGTGGAAACAGCCACATACACTAGCATCCTGAACCAAATCCATACCATCAAAGGCAAAAACTGCGCATTTAAACAACGAAAGCACTGTACATTTAGCCATTCTTTGGTCGTGTCCTCCCCCAACATTTTTTCCTTAAAGCACACACACACCCACCCACATCTGTTAGACAACCTTTTCAGTCACTGAAGCAAAACTAAAGCAGAACTAAAGCAGTCTATGCATTTAGCTGTAAGCTAAAGAGCAATGAACACAATCAATCCACTCAGAGGAACAGGCAGAAACTCAACCATTGCTTCTTGGCACAGTCTAAATCCTTTGTACCACAGAATGAAGTACTGAACAATACACACTTTTAGAAAATCCATCACATTTGAACAGAAACATTGTAAAACAAGTAATTTTCTGCCATTTTTATTGAATTATTGATTATTCAATGGGGAACACACAAGAGGAAATTTTGAAGAATGAATGTGCGAAGAAACCCCAGCTTCCTAATGAAGGATGTATGATGTGGTTCAAACTTGGAGCCCATAGGCCTGGCGGAATATATGAAAAACAGAAGACAGTGGCAGGCTTTAACAATGTTCTGGTACAACACATAGATAAAACCTTTTGGACTCTAAAAACCACAACATTATTCATTCTAAGCGACCAGTCCCTCTCAAGGAAATTCCTCCTTACGGCAATTCATTTCAATGCAGCCACTTGGCCTGTCGTTTTAATGAACGATGGTTCCACAGCCAGTTCTGGACGAGCTTCAACATCATTTTTGTCCATCAAAGTCCCACAAGAGTTCATCATCTAAAAAAAATCGTTTCGAGCAAAGATAAATCCAGTGCATGACTTCAAATGTAGCAGCTGGACTATCACACCACCCTCCATCGTGATGAGCAACTTCCACCATTCAGTGCTGCTGCCTCTCAACATGAGCTGGATTACATCCCAGAAATGTCTGCATTCATGACCACAGGGAAACATACTGGAGAAAGACCGCCGTGTTCTTGCTGTTGAATGAAAGCGTTGGCTATATCTCCAGCAAATCCCACAATTAAAGTTGAAATTCTGCCGGCTGTTGTTCAAACAAGTGATCTGCATTGAATTACCTTATGACAAACCCCTCCTATTACTGATCTCGCCATTATTTTCATAACTCGAAATCATTGCCACACTTTTTTCATACATATGGAATTAAAGCTGAATTTGAAGGTGGACAAAAGCAGTTACTGTTAGTGTTAGTGTGAAGAGCTAAAACTCCACGATCTTGCTCTTCAGTTCATGAGTACTTGCCTTGTTTCCAAGAGTAAAAAGCCGTTTTTATACCAGAATATCCTTATTTTCTCCAGACATGCCCACAACTCCAATTGTTTTTGTTCCATAAATATTCATAAATACTTTACAAGAAATCCTAATTCAGTTAACATTTTGATTTTCATGCATTCTAAAAACAGAAAGTTTTAAGTGTTTTCTCAGTCGCTCAAATGTTACATTTATAAAATGTTGATAAATATCTAAATTGATTTTGCCAATGCAATCAACGTTATTTATAGTGAGATAGCATTATTTTATTGGTATTTTTTTATTATTAATAAAAGTAGGTGGGGAAAAAAACACAAAATCCACTCTGGTTATGAATCTAATATACAAGTTATTTTCAGTCATTCGTTCATTAATTTATTCAGCCATTTTATTCATTAATAAAGCACCTTCCACCACCAGCAAAGGAGGCCCAAAGTGCTGTACACAAGGAAAGCACAGAAAAAAAATGTAAATCATAAAAAGAATAAAAGACATAAAAGCAAATGTAAAGCCAAAATTAAAATCAACACAATAAAGGGAGGTAGAAAAGTCTCCAAGTGTGTAACCCAAGTGATTCCAGAGTTTAGGAGCCAGAACACATAACGCATGATCCCCATGGAATTTACATTTGGTTACCGGAACCAGTAAACACACACTGGTATGCAGAGCGCAAGGACTTAAGGGGGGTATATTTTAAAAGCAGACAAGAAAGGCAAAAAGATGCAGTACTTGACAAAAACCAGACTTAAAAAAAAGACAAATAAAAGAACACTGGCTACTTTTCATTGTGTCAAAGAGTCATTTCTGCAGTGTTGTTCTATAAAAAGATATAAATAAATATCAGCAGAATTTGGAGGGGTGTACTCACTTTTGTGAGATACTGTAGTTTGAAAACTGCATTTTCTACACAACAATATTCAGGTAGGCTGTGGCGTTGTAACCATGCTCAATCGATGCCAAGTGACCCAAAGTGTGCCTCTAAAATATCTCCCATACCATTACACCACCACCACCAACCTGAACTGTTAATACAAGGGAGGATGGATCCATTCTTTCATGTTGTGGACGCAAAATTCAGACCCTACCATCCGAATGAAGCAACAGAAATGGGGACTCATCAGTCCAGGCAACATGTTTCCAATCTTCTATTGTCCAATTTGCAGTGATTCTGGGTAAATTGCAGCTGCTGTTTCCTGCTTTGTTGACAGAGGTGGGACCTTATATGGTCTTCTGCTGCTGGAGAAAACTCTCTGAGTTGTCAGACTTTGTTTTTTTTACAAAAACAGAAAACAGTTGATGTTCTGGCACGAGCAGCACTGAACTGCTACAGGGTTAATCAACTGTACTTGTATCACCAGTCACATGAATATTGTAAGATTGCTGTTGTAAAATGTACAATAAGACATTGTTCTGAATTCATGTAAATTTGAAACCTTGAAAACTCCCATTGTTGCGATGTTGTAAAACACTTGGCGAAAAGCAAACAGAACCGAATGCTTTTACAAGACTAATTGGGTGCTAATAGTCCTCTTTTATTGTAGGTGCTGTAAACATGGTCTTAAATGTCACCTAGCATAATGGTATATCTACTCAAAAGTATCCCATTTTGGAGGCGTTTCCGTATGTTAATTGAATGTTTGATTCTTCATTCTGTGAGAACACCAAATTGTATTGCTTTTGTGCTACAGAAAGCTAAGGCTGTTGGGTAATTGTTTCACTTTTGTCAGCTTTACATCCAAAGAGGTTGTTTTGATGGAACAAAAGAAGCCAGCTAAGGCCAGACAAAGATGCCTGAAAGTAACAAAGAGGAGCAAAAAAATGACTGTTTGGTTTATTGCACACTTAAGAAATTAGTTCCATGGTGAACTTGGGCTTAAGCAGCAGAACTTTATAGCTTTTAATTTCTGAATTAAATTGCAGGAGACAGGAGTGTAATGTTCTGCTCTTATAAAACACAGCCGAGAAGTCTGGAAAATGAGTCAAACATACACATAATGTTGGAGGCTGATAGGGAGCAGCTCATATCATGTACGGAGATGAGTGGGGAGAGGAGATAGAAAGCCTGCAAGAAACGATTTGGAGGTTTAGGATCATTCATGCAAAAGATGTGAATTTGTCCTAAAGAGTAACTGGCTGTAGTCCTCAACTTTCATTAAACTGTTGACTTTGAGTACATTTGAAAACACAAGTGAAGATCGATAAGAATTTTCCAAGCCTTTAACTGAAATGTGGATTAAGACCTGGGGAGACGTGAGATGTGACAATAACGCTGAGCTGGCAAAATCCCAGACTCTCTGTGCCAGGGGGGAAAAAGTTAGTCTGGCCAAGCCCTAAATTATACAACATTCTGTCTAACTAACCATGATCAATGTGGTAGCAATCAGTGATGGTGCTGGGGGGGGAGGTTTAAGGGAAAAAACAACACACACCCACTTAAATATTCACCTCCTTCTCCTTCATCCCGCTTACAAGGAGATGGATAAAAAGACTGACGTGCCGGTGGTCATGCTGAAAACACCACAGCTTCCTTCTGTTACTTCTCTTTGTCTCAGACCACACATCTGAATATTTGCTGCTACTGGAAGAATGAATATAAACATTGCTGTTTTCCTTTTTCAACTTTGACAGTAAGAAATGAAGATTCTTTTATAGTTATATTTAACAATGTGTAGTTTGTTCACAGTTCTTCACAAAGTCTGGTAAAATCCTGAGATGTCTAATGGAAAAAAGTTGGTTTAGAGTTGAGTAAACCAAATCTTGACAGAAGGTCGGTTCAAGATATTTTGAAAAAGATCTTCACTGCCACAAAACGACATTCCCAGGGATCATTGGACAAATCAGTGTCACAAAGCCTTTGGTACTTGGTATATTGTGACAAACCTAATAAATGATTCTTTCTGTGGGCTAGAAAGTGTTTCTGCATAATTTCCACTGCAGCGTCATTAAAAAATAAACAGTGAACATTAGAAAGCCTCTGTATTGGTGCAGTTCCCCGTGACCGTGAGGACAGTGGAGCTCTGCTGTTTGTCTCTCTTTAATAACCCCCAAAAAAGGACCCACAGATCGAGCTCCATGTTTTTTTTCCAAACCATTGAGTTATGGTTCTACCACACTGATGTCACTGTTTAATAACATGGAGTTTGCTGAATTCTGAACTTTCCTTTGGTGCTTAAATCATCTCATCAACCCCAAAATGAGGACAGATCGTGTTCACTGCACATTTGCTGTGTGCACAATCAGTGGGCCATTTATCTAGATTAAGCTATTCAAATTGTGGGCAAGACCTTGGACCATGCGCTAGGGCAAATGAAAGCCATGGATATATGCGCTATGATTTGGTTTATGATTCACTGTTTCTGCAGTGATAAACAGCTATTGCAGCACGGAGCTTTGGTCTCAATTTGAACAACAAGCAGAAATAATTAGATAGAGAAGTTTATGCAATTCATCTCAAAACTTGCCTTTCTGTCGATATTTTATTTCATTTTGTTATTTTCAATAACCAGCAGTTATGATTCCAAAGCTGGCATCAGATAAAAGGTCAACTCTGAATTTTTCATCAATAAAGGCCATTTAAGGGAAGTAAATGATGCCTTTTTGTCCTTATGATTGATTTTTCCTGTTTTTGCTGAAATGGCAACACATGTCTATGTTGTTTGGACCATATTAGAACATGAAAAAGCAGTTTGATTCTGGTTTGAATCAAACTACAACACATGATGTTGACAACAACTGAGTAAAGAAATTATTAAATTCTTCAAAGGGCCAATACTATGCAAAATCAACTTTTTTGAGCTTTCAAGTGTGTAATAATGTTAATTACTCACAAAAAAGCAACACCAAAGCGTTTTTTTAGTTAGTAATGGTAGGCTGAAGCGTATTTGGTAAATATTACAATAAAATGTTGTCTAGACCTCATACGCTTAAAAGATAATAATTGAGTAAAATTATTTTTTTTCCTAACATTCTGAATAATCTTTGTGATATGTTTGCCCTTTAACAGAAAAATTGAAAAACGTTAACATAATTTGGAGTTAAATCTAACTCACAGTTACTCCATTACTCCATAGAAACCCTGCAAACGTTTCTAGTAGGGGTCTCATGATCAATGGATAAATTGATTTATCCAACCAGATCAATCAATCTGAGGTGTTAATCAAATCAAACCAACTTATATCATTAAAAAAACTTTAAAAATGTTACACGAATAAGACTATAATATTGATCAATAATTTCTAAATTATATCGTAGGCTTATTTTACTATAAGGTAAAAACGACCAGCGGACAACACACGTGATGGCAGCAAAAAAATGATCAAGCTATCATCACAGTTCAATGTGAGGAAACACTGACTTCTGCAAAGATGTGATCATACAGTGTGGTAGAAAGCTCTAAATATGTTCTGTTTGTATTATTTTCATGTGGAAAAACAGTGGGCAGAACTTTATGAAACTGAAATCTGAATGGATTTGCCAGTAATTCTTGCTCACCGGTTTGTTTGTACACATAATTAGTTTACACTTGATTATCTTGTAAGAAATACAAGGAAACTTCAATTGCACTGTTTAGTACCAGGTATTTATGTCTGAGTCACACTGGTTGAATTTTTGGTTAAAGATGTCCTGGATTGATTTTATGTCAGTGAATCCGATCAAATCGAATCATTCAAAATGAACCAATATTGACTATTGATCGTATCATCAACCACAAATTATGATATGAATCATTGCTTTAACGAATGGGTACACCATTAGTTTCAAGACATTACAAGGTCTTTCCTGGGGTAATAACATTTGGTAAAGTCCTCCCACTTTCTGGCTCTAAAGTCAAAAGTTCAGTCTCCAGCCTCGTGTTGTACTACAGCCTCTGAAGCAACATATCTTTCTTAGGATACAGCAAATTGGGCTTGTGATTAGCTTTCAGAAACTGTCTACACGCTGACATTTTTCAATCTGACAGTTGTGAAGATGGTTTTGGAGGTGGTAGCTGTGCTTATGTCGGAAGGGGAGGGGTTAGGGAGCAACTGTCCTGGCTGCTCTTTTCAAGGCTCACTGGGCTGCCCATTATTTCCCTGATAGCCTTTTAAAAGAGGCTCATCCATCACTCTTAGACACCACCTGTCTACGTCTGACCTCTCTGACCTGAAATGAAATAATATTTTTAAAAAGTCATGCCAGTGTAATGGACAGCTCCTCCCACTGGGCAGCAGGAAGCTGTAACTGAGTGTGTCACTCAAAGAATTCAAATGAGTTTGTGAACGATGGAGGTAAAATTCAGTGCATATTTAGGAAAAGAAAGGAGTAAAAAAACAAACCACCCCATCTAACTGAAAATACATTAGACGTTACAGAAAGTTGCAAAAAATGCTGGGGAGAAATGTAAAATCCAAATAGGTTGGCCCAATAAGAGGCCAGAAGCAGCTGGGAAGGATTTTCTGGCACTATTAGGGGAAGTTACAGTTCCTACCATGGCTAATTTTCTAAATTCTTTGCTAATTATATCTGTACATTTTTTTATATCTATAAAAACAACCCACAGTTACATTCAGCCAGTGACTGTGTTTGTGCTTGACCGCTTTGCTATGTTTGTTTCATCTTTATAAGTTTTACTTATCTTGGCAGTTTAAGCACACACGTGTGCCGCAGCCCAGTTTCTGTATACATTACTCCATGCATCCCATTCATGCAGATTGTGCCTCTGCGTATGTGTGTATGTCTGCTGATTGTGAGCATACACACATTTGGATGGTCTGTGCCAGGGCCTCTTTTCTGTTGATTCTCTGGGTTCCTGTTTAAAACAGACAGGCCAGATTAACTGTGTGCCAATTGGCTTTCTCCTTGGGATAATGAGAGACTATGGCTTGGTCTTTAAGGATTATACAGTAACACAAACAAACTACTATTTGGCCCTTTGTCAACTGGGCTCTAATGGGCAGGGCCTAACTGGTGCTGGAAGACGAAATGTGGAAGAAAAAATGTCCCATGAACGGAAAGGAAGCTATTACAGTAGCTAACTCCAAACTGGGTTAGCGTCCCTCTAGGCCTATGCTGCACTTATTTTCCCTTATTGCACATGCATTTTTTTGATTGAGATTATTGGTTCATAGAACATTTCTTTGAAACAAAATACAATTATGTAAACTGTACAAACAGACTGAGTTTCACTACATAGTTCTTTTTTTAAGTCAACTCACTCATTAATGTCATTTTGAGCTCTGAAAAAACAAATTTAGTGCACGGCTGTAAAAGGATATATCACTACTGAATGAAGTCTAAGTCATCTAAAAGAAAATGTAATTTTTGGCGCCAGACACATTACAAACTTAGGCTCATATTTTGGGCAACATAATAAGTGTGAGGCCCAATAAGCTCCAAAAAAGCATCAGCTCAAAATGTGTGCCATGCATGAGATGCATTGGTGTGATGCAGTGTTTTTACAGCTTTCCTCTGCTCCCACCAAGGCCTTCTAAAAACAAAAATCACAGTAAAATTCCATAATCCAAAGAAAGTAAATAAACCAAGCATTAATTGTGAGCAGACCGACTGCTCCACTTTCTGTTGGGTGATGTTGTATGTCATTTGGAAAAATAGTTAAACATACTTAACAAAACAGCTAAGATACAGTATGTACAGTGCACAACGCCAAGCACATTAAAGTGGTTTGATTGTAGTAATCATTAGTGAAGCTACTTTACTAATCAGGTAAATATGCAAGAGGACTATTTGAAGGGACAGATTAGGTAAATTAGTAGTAATTTTCATATGATTTTTTTTATCATATTTGTTTGAAAATAAAACATTCATTTACAGTTAAAAACAAAAAAAAAAAAAGAAAACCAGTAATTGATATAATTATCAACCTACTAAGGAGATGAATCACCAAAAGTGGCACATCATATACATATTCGGGTTAAAGATTTTTTCTTTTTTGCTTTAGTCAACTTTTCAAATTAGTTGTTCTTTAAAAAAAAAAAAAAAATCATTTCAAAAAAATCTAATTGTACAATATTGAATTAGAACAGGTTTAGATATTTGCCAAAATGTAATTGTAGAAAGGCTTGTGTTCACAAATTTGCTAATTACTAATTACTAATTACTCCTAAAATCTGCACTTATGCTTAATTCTTTGAAAGAATATTGACAAAAGAAACTAAAATATGATAGAATATACAAAAATTTAATTGAGTAAAATTATTAGGCAAAATTTGATAATCAACTTTAAATTTAACTGGTAGCCAATGTAAAGAGGACAGTAAAGAAGTTTATTGTGCTTGTTTATTGGCTGCTGTTAAAAGCCTTGTCACAGAGTTATGGACAAGTTGGAGACGTTTTAAAAAGCTTTTGTTAAAAATCACTGCTTTTGTCTTCTGAGCATTTAAGCGTAGATAGTTATCAAAAAACAATGACTTAATGATTGTTAAGCAAACCAATAAATTGGTCAAGAATTTTTTTTTCTAATTCAGGGAAGGAGCAATGAAGCTGCATTTGTCAGCATACAAATTACACAAAATGTGGCTACATTTACTCATTAGTTTCTCAAGAAGAATCAAAGTATATAAAATAAATAAAATGGGACCCAGAATGGAACCCTGGGGAATGCCACAATAGAGGATAATGAATCCACAACAACCTTGAAAGTTCTTCAGAAGAAGTATGAGACAAATCAATCTAAAACAGACCAAAATCATCACGAAGACGTGCAATCATAATGTTGTGCTCAACAGTATCAAATGCAGATTTCAGGTGCAGGAGCACCAAGACAGTAAACTGGCCAGAATCTGCCACCATGAGCACATCATTCGAGACATTTAATGAGCTATTTCAGTGGATCCAACTTTGTCATCCACAGTTCAAATGAGCTGGAGGAGTCTGAGCTCAGTTTGGTACAAGGGAAAGCATCCTGATGTATAAGAGCCAGTCTTCCCTCACCACGGAGGAGTCTGAGGGACACAGTTCATACAGGTGGATGTGGTTCCACACCCACTGCCTTGTCTCTGTGAGGCACAGCAAGTCAAAAAACTCTGATGTGAAGGTATCGTTCAAATAAAAAGTTTGACGGCGCATTTAGCAGCGCAAACCAGAGCTTGTTTGTGATGTTCATTGTGTGTTCAGACCGCTGAGAGCCCTTTGTTTTCCTGGTACACTGGTCGTAAGGACAATATTATTTGTTTTAATTTGTAAACATGCATTCAGTTCAGTTGTTAAAGAAGATTTTACACTAAGGCCGAATCCAAATTCCTCTGCTACCCCTACGGCTTCTCCTTATTCCTATATTTAGCCCTCCAAGCATAGAGTCATGGAAAAATAGTGTCTTGAAATTTGGACGTTACTTCTACTTGATGACATTTGTAATCTACGTCAGCGTGTAGCTGCCAGTGCTTGGAAAATACATTATGGTATTGTTTTTGCAACTTTAAAAAGTCATGTCAAAAAATAAAAAGTCTTTACTTACATTTAAATGTAAACTTCCGTACTTCAGAGCACACCCACGTGAAAAAATGTCTCTCTCCTCGGTAGAGGAATGAATACACAGCTCTAAGTTCTTACGCCTTCCTCTTAAAAAACCATTTTGGACAGCACTAAAGCTTTTAATCCTCCTATAACTGAAGAGATAGCAAGAAGCCGTAGGGGTAGGGAAAGAATTCGGATTTCAGCCTAAAAATCAACCTGTATGTCAAATTTTCACTTAGTGAAAGAATGTGAAAGATTTAGTACACAGAGACACACACATGCACACAGACCAATGTGCACGTACACAAACATAAAGAAACATGCACACACACATACACATGCTGCTACAGCCCAGACAAACACGCTTACCTCAGTCTGTGGAAGAGCCAAAATAAAGCCATAACACATGAGGAAACACAGTTTAATGTGCAAGGAAACTTTGTTTCCTGCAAAAAGAAAGGAAATTAAATTAATGTGCATGTTCAAAGTAGACAGACAAAAATAAAATGAGGACTGGAACCTAGCCAAGCAGAAAATAAGACAGGATGACGGTAAGACAGCAGCAAGATGTAACACATAGACACACAGTCTATATAGACACACCATCACACAAAGACACAAACTTTAGTCAGTTTTTTAATGTGGAATTAAGTAGACTGCACCCAAGGCAGATTTAGGGGAAAAAAACTTTTCATACGAAACTAAAAAAACAATATCACATTTAACTGAAGCTCAATAGTCGTATAACCACAAAAACTTGACAAATAATAATAAATATAAATAAAACCATTAAGCTTTATCCATTTTTTAAGATATTTTTTCCACTAAGGGAGATAAGGTTTTCTCTCGATTTATATAATTCACAAAATGTAATAGCTATTTCACTTCCTGTCATCTTTGTTGCAAAAGAAACATTCGGCTTTTCAGAAAAAAATAGGGTGTGCAAATAATGTCAGCAACTGCAGCATTCCTTCTAGATGTCCCAGTTCCAACAATCTGGTTTTGCCATCGTGGCTTACAGAAATGCTTAATGACTGAAAAGAGCCATAGTTCACAAGTTAGGTAAAAACTTGCTTCATTCCAGACACATCTTTTAGTTGTACGTAAATGCAGTCAAAATCCTTTTGCTCTGAGATTTAAAAATGTCTCATGATTTATACATTTGTATTCTAATTTTATTTGGAAAGATGTTGCAGACTAAACCAAAACTTTTAACATAAGGTAAACGCTCCTGATCCCCACACTTAATATGGAAAGCATCATTTTTTTCATCATTATTTTCCTGATTAGGCTTTCAACTGATTAGACCTCTTGGATTTTCAGTCTGAGACCTTTGAGCTTTTTCCAAAAATACTTCCACATCAGCTGAAGGAGTGTTCAGTTTCTGTGGTCCAGGTGTCTCTTTGTGTACAGTTTTTCATCTATATCCCCCTCACTCAATTTCCTTCAAATAAAATAAGTAAAATGATCACTGTAATGTTCACACTATACTCCTGCCTCTTATCTTAAGCTGCATTCACACCAAACGCAGGTCCTGTGGAACAATTTGAGCATTGGGCATGGTGCGTCGACCTGACAGCAGTGTGTTTTGGGTGTCGAGGCAAATTTTTTTTTAAAAGTTGCCATAAAAGACAAATGATATCAGCCAATCAGGGACTCGGCCTTGGCTCGTGGCGTGTGACGCAATCAGCGACTGGAGGGCAAAACCAACATGGAGAGAATCTGATCATTCTATTTCAGAACTTTGTAAGATTTCTTTTTTTTTATCAAGACAACAATGAAAAGTTTTTATAGTTTTGTTTATATTTTTTCCTCCTTGGACAGAGAGACAGAAGTACCGCTGAAAGCAACCCCCATTCAGACGTAGCTCCTGCAGTAGATGGTGAAGCTCACTGTACTGGGAGAGTCCTTCATGAACCCAGACATGGAGATGTATTTATTGATGCTTTTGTAGAGCTTTTTTAAAATAAATAAACCTGATCTATCAACATCATCTGTGTCTTTCATGCACTGTAAATGAGAAATACAGCCAATGCTTTCATGTAGCTATGAGGCTACAAACTTGTCTGTGAGATCCTCTCACACACATCTGACGAATCTAGTTTATGAACGCATTGTAGGAACAAGGGTCGAGCAGAAATTTGACACGAGGATTGGGTTCAGTGTGGACACAGCTTTCCTCTTTAACACTTATAGTATTAAGAGTCTCGCACCGTTTCACATGTTCAGACAAATGATTGACGTTATTTTGCCCATGTGCACCATCCCAATCTTTGCAACTCCTCTAACACACTTTAAACTTTTGGATTATTGACACCAATGATGAAATCCATTAAAGCAATTTACTGTAAAAGATTCAGAGTAAGCCCAACCCATTCCATTTCTTAATGTACTGCATGAAAAAAAAAAAAAAAATTGCCAGAACATTAGCACAGCCCAGATTACCCAGTGTGATCGTTCATGTTCACTCCAGTCTACATAGGCTTTTGTGCAATTTAATAAACTACACATTCTGTTGATGGTTTTTCTCTTGTGCCATCATTCTGTCAAAAACTCCCCAACGCAGCACCTGCACCTTAAAAATAGACCGACTGCATGTGCTTGTCCACATTAATTATTTTATCTAACTAACATTTCTTCCCTTTTTCAACAGTGCATGACTGCTCTTCTTTAGCAGCCTTCCACCTGCTCTCGTGTCTCACCACACTGTCATCTGCAAACATGATTGTTTAAAGATACCATATGCTGACAACATCTTTCAGTGAGTTTATCTTGACTGTGAAAGAATGAGGGTTCAAAACTACTCCTCGTCAAACCGATCTGTCACTTTAACCACATCAAATATGCCATAAGGAATGCTAAATGTTCAGTGTTTATGAAGGTCTTTCACCTTATAAGTTACTGTATGCATGAACTGCACATAATCCACATATCAAGTGCACATTAGGTTGAAACATAGTGTTGTCTTTTAAATTAAATAGCTCTTTATGAGGTAGTAATAAAATAAGCTTTTCATGTCAGATATAATTTGGAAAATGCAAGTAAATACATGGTAAATTAATGTATGCTTGCAATTAAGTGTATGATTGCCTTTATTTATGTGTTACTGCAACATGAATGCCGTATCTCTACCCATCACATAATCAAAAAGGATCATTTTATATATAAAAAGTAAAACATAAAAAAATAAAAAATAAAAAAAACACCTGACAGCTTTAATGCAACATTGCTGGAGTAAAAAAACAAGCGCACAACCTGCCAGGCCCAGCATCCCATGACGGTTGGGAGGCAGCAGGGAGAACAGAGACGTCTCAGGAACTGGGACAGCAGCGTCATTATAAGTGCCAAGGAAAAATAACCAATGTTAATGCAACACAGCACAGTCCGGCCAGAACTGGCCGGTCCTTGTCAAACGGGCCTCAGATAGCAAAGCCCGCAATGTCCAGCATCTTGACAAGTATACAGGAAATCCAGATAAATGCATGAATAAATAAGAGTGTTATAGTTGGCAGGCCCATGTTGTTTGAGAATACCACTGTGTATTTTTATTTCTACTTGAAGCTCCCTCCAGTGCTGGGCTTTGAGTATCTATATGGCTCTTTCATGGAACAGACCAAGTCTGAATGTGGGGTTTGATGATCAGGAAGGGAATTAAAATTTACCACACGTAAGGTGTTGAATGCTTAGTCTGTGAAAATATACATTCACTGTAGCATGTTCTCGACATCATTATATGACATTCATGCTAATGGAGGTGCTGCTGCAAAAACCCTCTATGAACACATTTTCCTTTCCGTGAACATAGAGCAGAAATGTTCCTGCAAAGATGCAGAAAACATAACAAAAAAGAAGAACATTTATGAAAGGAATCACTGTGTGAAAATATTATCTTTTGGGCTGTTTAACCAAATATGTTTCTTAGACATAATCTGATTTAGTGTGACTTCGCCAGGCATGAACAAAAAAAGTTATATTCTTTCTTATGATTTTGTGTTTTTTGAGTAAATAAATCATGAATCACTTGACTGTAGAATTATGTTCATTCTTTTTGTCTTTTATTTAGAAAACTGCACGAGTCAGAGTAACAATCAAATGCAATATGAATGTTTTCCTCATCTGTGTTGTTCTAAACCTAATTTCTGCCAAAGCTTTGGAAAGGCAAAGAAAGGAGGCATGAAATCCTTTTGAACACAACAGCTGAGATCTGGGACATGTTTTAAATTTGTGAACAACTGACTCTTTTTATGGCTCTTCTGTGTTATGTTTACTGGGCCTCAGAAACATTAATAAGACGTTTGACCCCCCCTTCGGTGCATCTCATACATTTTGCAGTCTAGCTGTTAACATGATCCAGGTCCCCTGGACTTCATCCTGCTCACAGGACAAGTCATATGGCTCAATATGCAGCAGATCAAAGACAGAGCAGATGATGGAGGTCATGGAATCAGAACAAAAGCTGGAGGAAGAGCATTTCAGCATTTGAAAATGTTATAAATTGATCACATCCAACACTTTAGGATAAGAGTCAAAGAATGTGCTGATTCTTTAGTATTTCCTTGAGTCAATCTGTGCAGCGAAATCATTACAATGTGTGACTATTTGTCCCCTTTGTGTCTGTGTTGCAAAGTGACAGAATGGTAACGGATTGGTGCTTTTTGTGTGGGACGAATTTAGGGTGTGTTCAGACTGAACACATTTGGTTCACTACATCTAAACCAGGGTTTGTTTCCCCCGAAAATCCGGAACAAATTTTCCATCTGAATACACCCCAGCAGACCCCGGTCCGGGACCAGGAACCGCTCTTGGACCCATCTTTTGATATGGTCTTGGTTCGTTTCAGATTAGCCTGAGCTTCAGTTGGTTCTGAGTTTTTCTCAGCCTGAATACACTAAGCGCTTGGAGCAGAACAACTGGATCAAAACGATCACTGTAGCCGGGCATTACGGGATGAAAAAAAGAGAGCCACGTACAAAAATGGAGCTACAATGCAACAGCAACTGATTCAAATATAGTCGGATAAATGCAGGCTCATCAAGACAACCTTTTACATTAACACTTTGCTTCTCACACTGTTTTCCAGAAAACCTATATGTCAAAAACACTAATAAGCGTACCCTCTTAGCCGTCGCCTCCTCAGTAACTACGCAGCAAAGGTTAGCGAAATATAAAGTTTGAATAAGGGAACTATCCCAATGAGGATTGTAAAACGTAGGGCTTACTTTTTTCTTTCTTTCGATGCTTTGCCCCGACCTCATTATTCCTGGCCAATGACTGAAGAGATTTTTAGTCATGTGATTTTTTTAAAGGCTTTAGTTTGAAACAGATATCTCTAGATTGCCAGTTTGAATGCAGACCAGACACAAGGTTCAGTCTCAATCCAGAACAAATTAAGCAGACTAGGTCTGAAAAAAAGTTCTCTTTGTAGTTTCTACATGAAAAAATGCTGTTTTTGGTAAGACCTTCCCTAATAATACTGACATGGTTTTTACATGTGACCTCATTGCTAAAGGCCATGTGACACAGCCTCTATGTACATTGACCGAGTGGGAGTCAGCTCATCCGGGCGGGGGTCTCTTCCAGGGGGGTGTCTGGCACAGGAAGGTTGGGTACGGTGGGCGCACATGCGACTCTGGAAGCGCTGGGGGCCCTTCTTGCCAGCTGGGGCTCCCGCTGGGGGTCCCCCATCTCTGCGGGGGTCCCCCCCATGGCGGGCTGCCTCAGCTGGCGGCTAGCAGCTGAACTGGTGTGGACCAGGAGACTCCAACTGTTTAATTAAAACAAAGTATCGTGAGGGCCCAGGGCGAGTGCTCATACGATTTCTGCTCAGTACACTGAATGTCAAAGTGAAGAAATTCAATGAAGTGTAGGTTTACACGTTCTTTGTTGGGTTTATTTGTACCTTTTCGGTGGTTTTAGCTTGGTTAATTTGTGATACGTCTGTAAAAAACTTCAAGTAAAGACCACAACTTTTCTCACTTTTTCCACGTACATATGACCAATTTTCATGCGTGCAATATGAGCAAAATGTACGCAGTGGTCAATGAAATGACTTTAAGACCTGTAAAGTCTGAGATAAACCTGATGTCTATTTTTTATAATGTTTAAGCACTTTCTTGTCCAATCTTGCTTTAAGGTTCCCCTTTAAAAAAATGCAATTGTAAATGATTTTCATTTTGGAAAAAACATAACTGTTCGGAATCTGCACAAAAGCATGTTTATTGTTGAGATCAATGCTAATGTTATCCATCACTTTTCTACTTTAAAACTTCAGACAATTTAGGAGTGAAATACAGTCTGACACATTAGGTGGATGGAACTCATTTTCCCTTTCTGTTCAGCTGAATTTTATCATGAAAATCTTGCTGCTGCATCACATACTCGTACCTTTAAAAATGGCCACACAAAGAAGCTTCCTATGCAGCGTGAATGGGATTTTCTTTAGAGATGACCTTCAATGTTGAATGGATGAATCAGGTAAGTCTGTCTTAATAAATAAGCCTAATAATCCTACCTCCAGTTGAAGGTTGCAGTCTTAAAAATGTTTTTTTTGCCAAAATAAGAGACAATAGGGAGTTCCTCAAACAGGAACAGAGATGTAAAACCATTAAAATCTGTATCCAGACTGCTATCTCCATTATCTCTGTGGTGAAATGAGAAAAGGTGAAAAAGTCATCAAATACCAAAAAGTTTGACAAAAGTTTTTGCAGGTTTAAACATCAAAATTACTTCATAACAACAAAGCATATTTGTGGACATGGAAAAGAGCAGTTTTTCTCCAGATGCGGTTGGAAAGCCCAGGAAATGACTTAACCTCTATTTATCAACACCAAACTCACATTTGTTTCCCTAAACAGGAAACCATACTTCACTGTTTGTCCTTCAACTGTGGTCTATATACTTAAAAAAAAAAAAAAGATCGTCAATTTTTTTTAAAAGGACACTTTTTTGACAGTTTTCTGACACAAAAACTACAAGTTTCTAAAAAAAAAACTACCCCCCCCATCTCATTAATCATTTCTGGTAAAAACAGGACTTAAGACATGTTTTCAGTTCGCTCTCTACCAGTGGCTGTAATTTAGGAGTAATGGGAAAGGTAAGATGGAAACAGTCATAGAAGAGATTTATATATTTTTTTCTTTTTTATCAAAAACACAGTTTTTTTTTTTTTCTTTTAGTCAGACTTGTTTTGTCAGCTGGCCTGCAGTCTTCCTGAAGAGTTTCAGGCTCATCAATGACCTGTCAGTGTCATCTGTTTGTGATGGCCAAGCCCACCTATTAAAACTACCTCTAGTTAAAACTATCTTTTGTCTTCATTTGTCTGACAACAAATTCAAACTCTAGCTGTGTAATCAGTCATTACAGCTTCTATTCTCCGGCTCGCTCATTACACTCAAACATGTTTTTGGTCAGATTTGGTCAGGTATTTTGTCAGATAAAAAAGGACACAGTATTGTAAATATCAAATGCATATAAAATGCATATAATATACTGTTATATAGGGTTTGGAACTAAAATAGCATGTGCTACAATTTAAAAATTCACTATGATTCCTCAAAAAACAAAAAAAAAACAAATGGCCTTGAAAAGTGGTTAAACACAGTTGCATCGCAGTATTCTGAATAAAAACTAATAGAGACATCATGCTCATTTCAAAACTAGTAAATGTAACTTTACTTTAGTTGAAATATTCTTCAATTGCAAAAAGCAGTTTGAGACGAGTTATTTGGCCTCACAGCCCCTAAATTTCTGCTGTTGTCTAGACTGAGAGCCAATAATGATGGCGGTATAGGTTCAGCCAATGTATGAACCACAGTGGAGCTATAAAATCGACATCATTTAGAACCTATTATTCAAATCACCTGCTGAGTCGAAGATCTTGTTTATGCTTATACGAAATCAGCGGGTTTTTCTCTCAACAGGAGGAATACACACACGAATGAAGGGATGGAAAGATGAGGGGGAATAGATGAGGCCATGCATGTTTGCAGCCAACAGTAAGAACTGTGACAAAGACGCACTGGCAGACAAGCACTCATTCACGATCTTAAGAGCAAGGCCGTAACTCACACATGACATGCAATCATTTTATTTTTCTATCCTTGCTGCAACAGCATTGGTGTGAACTGCTGACAGACATGCACACATGATAGTGTATCACTATCCAGGGTGCTGTCATGGAGGTATAAAAGCCTGCAAAGGACACATGAGAACCAACAGCAAACCAGAAAAAATAAACCGCACTGTAAGATTTTCCTCTACCACAGGGGCTGAGAGAAAAAGGGATGAAAAGAGAAAAACGGAGTGAGGGTAAAAAGACGCTACAGAGGTTTAAAAGGGAGTGAAGCCCACGGCACGCGGCTGAGAGTGTGCCTCGCATGCAACCTCCCACCCACAGCGAGAGTCTAACGCACTGTGCTGGCTGTGACTGGATAGAGAAAGCTGTCTGGAACAGAACAGATTAGGAAGATAAATTAAAAAAAAGAGATGCTGACATAGCTCTATAGGTAAATGCAAAAAATGCTTGCAGAGATTGACCTTACCAAATAAAGGGTTTAAGAAAAAGGAAGATGAAATACAAATATAAGCCTAAAACTCAAATTATTCTGTCATAATATATATAAGTAAGTAACCTTAAAAGGACTTTGTAAAAAGTAAAATCTTAGACGTATATCCTGTATGAGGCCATTCTTACATTTTAGAACATTAATGAAACATTTAATAACATCAATGAAAAGCAAAGAGTTTTCTTTATAAGTTCAATAGAAGCCAGATGAGAGTAAGGAATAAGTAAAGCAAAAGTAAGGTATAGTTCGTTCCCACTTTGAATATTTGAATTAACAGAAAGAACAAAATCTTTTTCTCACTCTTGAGAGCAAAAATGCTATTGGTTGCTGTAAACCAGTATCAAAAATTGTTTTGAAGATGAACTTTTTTGTGATTTGACTTTTAATTCCTGGCAAAAGTAGAATTTTCCAGCAAAATTCGTGCCCGGAACCCACAATTTAAAACTTTAACAACAAATATATTCAACAAAACTTACTTAAATAGCAACTGTGTTTTATCAACTCAAATTTCAAAAAAGGTTTCTGCACATCCATCCCTTTCATTGCAAAACAGTTAAAGGATTCTGCAAATCCTTCCAGTAGCAGGTTAGCATCACAAATGTTTAGGTAAAGTCCCACTCCAATCAAAAATCAAAAATTCCCAGTGGTTTTTTAATTATGACTTTGCTGGTTTTAGCCCAAATCTAAAAACCTGTGTGGTTTTCTATGACAGCTTCTGCAGAGTGGCAGTAGTTGATAAGAAGTTTACCTCTGTGGGCGGAACTTCTGGCACAGAGTAAGTCTTCCCTCATTTCCCATCAACCATTTGTTCACACGCTTTTTTGCTATGTCATGGCTTGGTGCTCCCTTCCCCTGCCTGCCTGCTCGATGCTGCCATGTCATCAGGATCATTGGATTCACCTTTGACCCTCCCTTCTTGAGGGGCAGCAAGGTTGAGAGCCAGTGTCAGATCGTTTTGGCTGCTAAGTCATGGCCCTGGTGTGCATGGCCAGAGTTGGTGGATCCCATCTAGTTTGTTTGTGCCCCGCTTTACCAAGTTTGGAGTCTGGACCTTGGATTCATTGCATCAAGTTCATGTTCCCCGTGTGCCTGACCAGAATCTCTGCTCCCTACCAGCAAGTTAATCAGCATCTTTGCTCAGCTCTACTCTTCTATTTTCAACCAAGTTTGGAGTCTGGACCTTCAGCTGACACCTGGTCCACCCAGTTCAAAAAGGAACCATGTTAGAACCTTTCTAAAGGAGAGCTTGCCCTTCCTGTCTTGTGCTTTTGCATCCAGCCACACACCCAGTCTCTTCCAGATTGTCTCCCCCTGCTATTCAAATACCGGTGGTGCTTGCTGGTGTTTCGAGACTGCTCTGTGTCTGCTCCTGAGCCTGGTTCTACCTGAATAAACAGTCTTCTTTTTCGCAATGAGTCTAGTCTTTTCTGGGGTTCAAATCACCTCCTTACAGGCTAGCTTACAGCCCCATGCAACCCAAAACTAACATTACTGGTACAATGAAAATGCCAAGCAATATTGAAACTATCCAATTGTACAGTTTTGAGCCAGATGCAAACTCAGACAAGGAAAACAAAGACGTTAATGGATCTGTGTCTACAAGCTTGTGGCATGCTGATCGTAGCTCGTGAATGCTACAAGCCTTTTCTAATGTGTTTTTTAATCCCTAACCCTCCTAGTTCATATCAATTTGAATAAATACATAGAAATGTAATTTAAGCTTAATTTTCTCCATATCTGTCCTCCGACATAAAAGAAAAATGTTGGGGTGGCTTGAATTTACAGTATATACCCAAAGAGTCTTGACTTTAAGAAAAAGGTTAAGAGGGTTAAGAAAGTGTTTTTTTTTTCTCTTATTTTTATGTCCAATTTAACTGAAAAGAGGCAGAATATGAAGGACTCAAATTATGGATTGTGGACTGAGGAGAAGGAGGCCCGTTTCTGACCTCAACTACGGAAATTATCCTGCCAATTATCCAGGATGTATTTCCCTGGAGTTCCAAACACTCAGCGGCCAGGCTTTACTGCCTTAGGAAACTTTCTGTTTTACTGTGGTGACCTCACCTAAATTAGCATGCACTATAGCTCTGCTGGAAAGAAGGAGCTGCTACTTGTGACAACCCAGAGGTCTAACATTTGGAGAAAAGGGTTTGAAGATCTTTACAGCATCTACACAAACAAACTTAGAAATATCTGAGGGATGTAGGAAAAACAAGAGATTTGATTTTGTTTTAACTGTTGAAAACAAGCATCAGTTCTTCACAAACACAACCGTGTTTTTGCCAAAGGTCAAGTTTCTTGAGTACACAAAGTACCATAGAAATAAGCAGATAAAAACTCAGAATGACGCGACATGAGGTGTTGTTGAAGACAAACAAGTGAGAAATACACTTTTCTGCTCCTGGCTTTGGATTAAAATAATTTTGGATATTTATCAAGCCAAGCAGGACACTGGAAATCATTGTAACGTATTTCTCAAGGGCTCTTTGACTACTTCACCAGCTGCCGCATTTTTATGGCATTTTACAGGTTTACATTTGAACACAAAAATATAGAGATTTGTTTTTTTCATCTGTACTCTGCACTCCACATCAGATTGACAATTCCTCCCTGCTGTTTTTACCACTCCATCTGTTTCCTACTCCTGCAGGGTGACTGATTAAATCAGTCCAGAATTGACAGATGAGTTTTTTTTGTGTCTTTTCAGTTTTAAAAATGCCCTTCACCATGTCTAGTTTGTAGCATTACAACATTCAGGTATTAAGTTTAAGATTCCACATTTCATCCTACAAACTGCTATCAATCATTTGTATATTTTTTCAGCTAGAAAAATTTTTTTTTATCAGCTGTTTATTTTTCAAAATTGTTAGTTAGAATCAATTACATTTTTAAAGGAATTATCACCAAAAAGAAAATCACCAAAATTGTTAATATTGACTTACTTTTATAAAGGAAGTCCGTGTGTTGCTCCCTTGTTTAATGTGGTCGTCCATTCTTAAGAACCACATTAAGAACCTGTTTGTAGAAGTCATCCTTTTCTTTCTTCAGTTTTAAATATCTTTCTGTCTCAGTGGAGATCACTACCAGTGATGTGTCAAAACAAATTCTTGAGATTCGGGGTTTAAAAACGTAATCCTCCATTTAGAAAATGATGCTAAACAATATGAAAGAGTAACTTGACAGCTGCACATGCCTTGCAACCACTAATTCTACTATTCTTTAGCTGCGGTGTCACATTCTCCGGGCTCACCAGCGCCCTATGCCTTGAGGCAGGAATACTGCATGCCTCACCTAGTGTATTTCTAAAGCGCATTTTTAGTGAATAAAAAGACTAAACGAGGCGTGAACTGGCACCAAGGTAATCAGACAGATGGCGAGAAATGAGCAAATTAGTTAATTTTAAAATAAAGTGTTTTTATAATGATAAAAAGACCGAATAGTGCATGTAGCTGTAGCTGCAGCTACAGCCAGTGTGTGCGGCGCTGGGAAAGGAAGGAGCTGCTGCCTCGCCCATTGCTGTCTTGCGTATTTGAACAAGAAACTCGTAAATTCGCTCAAGAAACGTTGAAAACCCACACAGAAAAAGGTAATCATTGAAAATATATGACTAAAAAATAATATTTGATTTTTTTAATTTATTTTTTTATTTTAAAAGTACATTCATCTTATTTTATTTACGTATTTTTTAAGTTATATTTTGCTGGTGAGGAACAGCCTCACCTGCTTCCCCTGACTGCACCACCGCATTTGTTCTTATTTCACAGTCACAAAGCAAAACAACTTAAAATCTTGCAAAAATAAAAAAATTACCTCCTCAGAAAAAAAAAATCCATAACTGCAGTTTATTTCGCTGCACACACAAGTCTCTTAATACAGATGAACAAGTCTTCTCTCCTTCTAATGTTCTTTTGTAGATCCAGGAAAAAATCCGACAACAAACTTTGTGTTTTCGAAGAGAGAATTTTGAACAAAAGTAGCAGAAAAAGAGGGATGAAAAGGCACAACAAGCACAAGGGTGGAGAATCAAAACACAGTCAACCAATCAGAAAGTGGGACTTTCAATTTACAAGAAAGATGCACGCCATAACACAACACGCCATTGAAACCTCTCATTCATCCAGGTCACATTGCCTTTAAAATGAGTCATTTTAGTTCTGCCACTCATTACGAGTGGCAAAACCTTTCAAAAGGTCTGGACTCTCAGTCCAGATGCCACAACTCTACTTCAAGACACAACATTTTATTCTCCATACAATCATAGTTTAAAATGTTTCAGTGAGCAAAAGAAGAGATATCTTTCAACTGTGCTTAAGAATGCTGATAACTCACATGGTGTGATAATACGAAAGCAACTCCAATGGTTTACAACGTGAGCAAAAAGTGACCAGATATTTATTTTCAGTGCTTATTTTGTTTTTGTTTTCTTTTTTAATTGAACAGATTGTACTTCTTTTTTCTTTTCACTACCTGAAAATGTTCAGAGAGGGAGTATTTGGCCACAAATTTGACGGTCTGAAAATATAATCAGGGCAAGTGAAGCAGTAGCATTTTACAAAGATTAATAGTACATACACTTAGTTTCCCACCAAAAGCACAATTACGTTTTCATGATTTCATTCATTTACAACAATCAAAACATTTGAATAACTAGTTATGGTTGCAACTCTAGCATATTCTTTTTTACAGGCAACAAAGAACGATTAATGATCCAGATCCATTTTAGTTAAACCACATGGGTCTGCAGGACAGAATCCAGCAACAAAATTACCAACATCACTCCTTCTGTAACAACAATATGAGAGAGGATAGAGAAAATCACAAGACAATTTTGCTGAAATGGTGGAAGATTCACTTAAAACTGACATGTTGATAGAGTCCAGACAAAAACGAAAATGAGCAGAAAATGTTGAGAAATGACAATGTTTTATCCAGCTGAGCAAGAACACAATATTATTGCATACAGTAAATCCTGCAGAGCTGCTGGCCTTTTTTTTCTCCTTATCTGTCCCAACACATGGCCTTGTTTTTTAGGATAGTTGCATTTAACTGAAGATGCGTATGGAGGCACATGCATGAGATTACCTTGTGTTTAGCATAGTGCTGTCATACCATACATTTTTTTGTGTGATTAATTAATCGTGGCCTGTAATTAATTCATCTAATTAACTGATTTTAATCACATATTTTTAACTTTTTTTTTTTTTTTACCTGGCTCCAATAAGACCAATTCACAACAGTTACATGCCAATTAGTTTCTGACAGAACGAAGATGCAGACCCATTGCCTGTATAAGAGAACTGGACAGAGCAGGTGTGATGTCCCCCATAGAAAACTTACAGCTCCAACAAATTTAAAATCAATACGGTCGCCATTTTTTCACAATAGGGATACCGCTATGTTAGAGCCAGACCATGTCAGTGTCAGGGTTGACGTGAGGACACAAATGCAAACGGCACTCGTAACTGCAAAGTCTTCAGTTTTATTTAAAGTCCGAACAGGAAAACTGACACAAACTCGTGTCGCACCCAAAACCACCCGACAACCAGTGCAAAGGAGACGAGGACTTAAAACCAGAGGGTGAGGATGAGGTAAGTGTCATCAGGTGTGCACAGTAAGGAGGGAAGTGACAAGAGACCTGAAAAGAGCAGTAAGGTGAAAACACAGGAAGTACAAACCAACAACAAAATAAAACAGGAAGTGAACACCAAAACAAAACAACCAATGTCCCGGGTCCAAATCCCCACAGTCTGAGTTGTCAGAGCAATAGTTTTTATGGCAACCATCCAAACCAATCAGAAGTAAGCTTGTTGGAAGTCCACATCTCTACCACTTGGAAACAGTATCATGGGAAACCTGGCAATTAAGCATTTTAAATATCTGACATGGAGCCAGCACACACTACCTATTTTTTTGAGGTATTTGATTGGCTAGTATATAACTTTATTAATTTGCACTACAGTAAAATATAATGGCAAAATATAATTTGGATTATCAAGAACAAATTAAAAAAGTTAGCAGAGCAAGAATGGTTATTTTAACAAATATAATGATTAAGTAATAGCTGTTTATTTTTCTGTAGATATCTATGTTTTTGGCCTCTTGGAGCCAGCAGATACTTCCTATTTTGAGAGGTAAATCTATTCAGTTCTCATATACTGTACAGTCAGTGTCTAGAACAGTTTAGACTGAATATTTGGGTCAAAAGTCCAAAGCTGTAACTTAAGTTTATGTCTGTTGTGCGCCCTTGTGGGAAAAAAACCAAACACTTGTGCATGTGTATGTGCTGTTTTTTGGGGAGTTGAAAAATATTTTCTAAAGACAGAAAACATATTTGCTAGCATGCAAACTATGTTTACAGCTGTAAATCTGTTTTTCCATGTGCTCAAATTATTTTTACGGCCGCAATTTTTTTTCCACAGGGACAAGTTGACATTGCAAAAGCACACAATTCCTCTGCGCTTGGAATTGTTCTTTTCAACAGATGCACAGATTTTTGCACATTTTTGCAAAAGACTTTAATTTACAACAAACTGATGTGTTATTTAAACACAATAAGTGCAAATAACTCCTGCATTAAAAAGCTGAATCACCAGCAGAAACACTTGCTTCATGTCAAGTTCTAATAAGAATATACTACACTTCATCTTGGCAAAAAGGCCAAAAAGTGATTAAGGCCAAGAAAAACACATACACACATTTTATTTTAATTAAAAAGTATTTTTACCACAAAAAACAATTATCAAATGCCATAAATTGTCTTGCATTTTCTGCACCAAATATGGGGATGAGTAAGTTTATAAAAATAATATGTAAAGATATTTTGAGGCATCTAAATAGAACTTTAAGGTTTATAATTAATAACGTATTACTGTGCTAGATTGAAAGTGTTGAAAGTTGAGTGTTACCCTTCAACCCTACAATCAGATGTAAAGAGAAATCTTGTCTTTCAGATACAGTTTAAACCAGAACTGTTTGCTTTCTGTTCCTATTGAATGGCAGTGGATGTGGCAGCTGAGACGGAATAAGTGGAGGGTATAGCGTCTCAAAATAAATATCTTCAGCTGTAATATCACTTGGTTTAACAGTTCCAGTATTATCACAGAATGTCAAAAATGTGAAGTTGATTTAAAAATAGATAATGTGGTAAAACAAACAGTAAAGAATGAGTCAAAAGATTCATTTATGAGTTGCTTAATATGGCTCAGTTATATTGGCCAATGAAGTGCTTAAAATTTGTCTAAGCATGTTGAACTACATATATCAGTGATTTCACAGTAAGACACTGGGTGTTTCATTGCTTAAAGCATTTTTCATTTTTACTGCATCTAATGTTGACAGTTCAACACTGCCAGTATATTCTGCATCTAGACTTTTGCTGGATATAAAAGTCTGATCTACAGGAACAAAAAAAAAACATAGAAACAAACAAAGTAATAAAATATGACAACTGCTATTTCACTCATAATAGTGCATAAATAGTCTCTTCACAGTAGACTGTAGCTAATATTGTTTTATAGCCTCAGATCAAGAGAATTTAACTTAATCAGTGCTTCACTGATGAAGAATAATCTGTCCTTGGATTTGTTTTCACCAGGTCTCATAATAGAAATGACAATGAGCAGACTGCTAATGGTTATCTGTTGAACCACAGCAAAGAGGGGTGGTAAACAAATGAGGACAACAAGGACATTGTGATGTTAAGGAGTTAATTAAGGATAAAGAAAAAAGCTTAAAGACCCACTCCATTTAAAATTGCTGTTTTGCTTGGATTTGATAGAGACATATGGGCAGCATCTTTTTTAATTTACTAAAGTGCCAACCATGTGAAAATTAATCATGGAGAAGAAATTAATAATTGCGGTTTGTGCCTAGCCTGTATTACATGACACTAAGACAGCCATATTGTATATTGTAATAGAGCTGTGTAACAAAAAGACTGGAGCAAGATTTACAATATTTGCCCTTGTCAGGCCTCTAACTTTCATCTCCACCTCCGACCACAAGAGGGAGCCATTTCCAGATTTCATTTCCTTGATTTTCTCCTGAGCATCTTCCTCACTTCATCTCCCATCAGTCTTTGCCCTCGGCTCCCAGGTCTCACCAGCTGTTCCTCATCATGCAATCTTCACAGTATTTAGTCTGGCACGGAGCAGAGCACGGTGCGAAGTCTTGTTTTGCTATTGCATACATTCTGAGTGTTTATTCTGCAATCTCCCCGGTTAGCCTGACCCTTGCCTGGTTTTGACTCTGTACTGCCTATCTCTGTGTATTTTTGACTCCTGCCTGGTCTCAACTTTGTCCTGCGTTGCCCATGTCTGATTACTCTTGTTAATAAACCAATTGCACATGAATCCAATACCTCTGCCTCTTCGTCACAGCACTGCTTTGACATTTCGCACCAAGTCTCTTCTAACTGTAACGGGTAGCAACAGTCTAGGACAGGGATGGGCAATTCCAGGCCTCGAGGGCCGCAGTGTGTGCAGGATTTCCAGATATCCAAGCCCTACTCATGACTGATTACCTGCTTCAGGTGTGTCCAGCCAATTAGAACATGCCAGATCATGGTATGTTGGAAAACATGCAGGAATGCGGCCCTCGAGGCCTGGAGTTGCCCATCCCTGGTCTAGGATGAACAACATTTGCTAAAAGTGTGTTCAATCATCTGCATATGAGAAACTGATTTCTTAATTGTACATCACATATTCGGGGTGACCATAGCATCACAGAAAAGTTTTTCTGCAGGAGTTTTCCCGAATCTTTATTTCCTTAAAAACAAGTCAAGTTCTCTTACCTCCCCTCATGCTTGAGCCCTCTGTCACTGAGCTGAGGAAATGACTAGTGACAGTTGTGTGAAGTAAATGTACTTTTAAGCTCAGTGCTACACTCTTTAGCAACCAATAGTTGTCTCGTGCACAGAAAAAAAAATCTATACACAAAAGATCAAGCAAACCCGCCTGACAGATCCACCAAGGACAGAGAGCAAGAAAAACATACAGGATCAATATACACAGACACTGACGCAGGAATATAAACTGGAAGAGTTGAAACATGCTGCAGAGTCAGCCTGAAACATGAAGGAATGGAGAATCAAAGTAAATACATGGACGTAAGGAAAATATCCTCAGGTGACACATGCTGTACAAGCTGAAGTGAAAAACAGCTCTGGGCCTCCAACAAAAATAACTGCTATAAACAAAAAACACGACCTCAGGGTGGCATTCATCACATTTCAAACAACTATGTCACCGGCGCCACTGTTTATTATACATGTCCGTCCAAAATTTGTGTCAGTTTTCATGCTACATTTAATCTATCCATTTACTAAACCTCATCATTCTGCTTGTTTCCTTAACCCTTTGAGGTATTTTTGAGCTTTTTTTTTTTTTTTACTACTTTACAATTTGCTGAAATGATTTCCCTTTTAAAACTGTTTATTGTGGTATTGCTTGATGTCTATCTTTTTTTGTAAAACCCCGGCCTTTTTTTTTACTGATATTTTTCATCAAATTGCACAAATTGAACAGATAGAAGAAAAATGTAAAATTCAAAAACACAGTAAAGGCCTTGTGAAAATGTTTGGAAAAATGTTCAAACTTCCAAAATACTGTATAAAATATTTAAATGACCTATTCAAAGGGGTATTATAATTATTTGTCATAATTATTGTTATGTTTATTTTAAACCTAAAATTCCAAAGTTAATATTTTTTCTTGAAACCTCACCGTTAAACTTTGAAAATTATACTAATTATTCCTTTGTTCACACTTTTTTTCACTGGTTTACAGCCCCTCATAAGTTTAACATTAGCTGTGCAACAAGAACAGTAAACCATATCTAAGCTAACCTGCCATACGGTTTCAAGCCAGATGCTGTCTTAGACAAGTAAAACAAAGACGTACATGGATCTAATCATCTACAAGTGGCTGTAACAGAATAGATCGAAACAGGAAGTTGATGGGAAGCCTAAATCACACTTTTTTTTCCAAATGATTCAGCAATATAATTGTAAGTTTATTTTCTTTTTCTATGTTGTCCATCACGAGAAAAACAGGAACATGTTAAAAGCACCAAAAATAAAATGTTTCTCAAATAACCCTTTAAAAAGGGCTACACACCAACAGACTTGCTTACTCACTAAATTAAAATTAGCTGCAAATATTTATGCACGTTTGTGGGAGAAAACAACATAGAATGATAAAGACTATACAAATACAACACACTAAACATTTATATGTCATAAATGTAGGATTCCCTGAAAAACCTGTTCATCTGAGCATTGAGACGATCAAAAGAACAGTTTTTTTTTTTAAACCAATCTGAATTTTCCCAGAATAAGCCTCTTCCACACAGTTTTCCACATTAGTATCCATTTATATGAATATGAATGAAAGCTGTCAAAGAAATTCCATATCACTCTATTTTCCATTCTCTTTCAGTTAAAGTGTTCCAGACGAGTGTGTGTGTCGTTCTGTCTGCCCAATCTCACATTAGTCTCTGTCAAAAAGACAAGGCTAACTGATTCCACTGTCATAAATTCATCTGCCACTCTTTTTTTTCCTCGCTCTGGCACACACGCAGGCATGGGAAGCAGACTCGCATTTAGTCAGTCACTGGCTCTCCCTCTAAGAAGCCCTTCCCAAACATTTAAATACACGAGGGCTTTTTTCCTGGCCAGTAATGTATGGCTTACGATGTAAGGCTTATAATAACATGGACATGTGAGACAAGTTTCATTAGGTGATTTACAGGTTTCCAGTTCCTCCTAGAATCCGTTCAGCATAAAAGAGAGAATAAAATTTAAACATAAATCAGCTCATGTGGTCATTTTGTTAGGCAAGACCCCAGCTTGGGAAAACTGAGTGCACACTTGTACAACAGCTCACCACAACACACATACACATGAAAAAATGCACTAAAAATGCTCGAGCTGCGACCAAGGATGGATATTCTGTACTACAGATACGTTTTGCCAGATTCACTGTGGATTTTACTGCTGTTGGCTTCTGTTTGACATAACATCCTTTACTTTACACACACACTATATTATTCACCTGCCTCACAGCTCACTACATTGCCAATCTAGAGGGCCTATGAGTCAGCGTGTACCTCACTGGTGTCTGGTCAAAAAATAAAAGAGAAAATTTCAACTAAAAAGTGAAGAAAACTAATAAATGTCTAAAATGTTGTTTTAAATATATGAAAGCAGCAAAAAGAGTCCTGTTTGAGAAGTAGAATTAGCGCCATGATACCACAAAACTATAATTCTGCTTTTACATACTAGACCTTTATGCAACACATAAAACAGATGTGCGTGCATGACATCACCAGTTTATATGTTTGCATTAACCCCAACATGCATTCATGCATGCAGCTCATGCAGTCATCACAATAGACGTAAATGTTTGGATACTTGGTGACACATGCAGAGAGACTGCTGCTAAATGATCCCAGAGGGAAGCTGGAGTCATCCAGCTGAGCAAACACATGGGGCAGATCTTCAAAAGGACGAATGCCATCTTGGCATCCGGTCTATTAATGCACAAGATTGAAAAAAACAATTAGCAAATATAATATAACATAAAAGTCTCTTTTGAATAATGTAAAAAATTTTGTTTATTTATCTTGTCTGCAATTATTACAACACAATATTTAAAAAGGAGAAAATTAACATCTTGTTAACATCAGCCCTATTTTCTATGCAAGTTGGAGATCGGTTGGCTTGCAATGGGACCAGAAAACCAATAAATGATTAATACAGCTTTCTGAACACTTTTAAAGTTATCTATATCGGTAGTTCAAGACCAATTGCAATGGTAGAAGTTAAGCAAAAAATATTATAAGTGAAAAAAGAACAATGCAGGGAAGATTGTTCCAGAGGAGGACTGCAAGTGAGGATGAAGATACACAAAATAAAATTGGTAGAAGAGTAGAAGAAAAGAGGAAATAAGGAGGAGTGAGAGGATTTGGGATTTCAATCCCTTGAGCCAAATGTCACACCTGGTTGGGAATAGGTACAAGATGAGCACATGCAACAAGTGGCAAGGCTTTCAAGTTCAGTCACCCAACAGCGGATAACGTTCATTAAAGGCCTTTTTGTGATAATTAAATGTAGATCTGGTTCAGATCAGTTTCATTTACTGCATTTCCTGAATTTATGAAGTTCTTTATTACAATAATCAATTAAAATGTTTTTTTTTTCCCCACAAAGCCACGTCTACATTTTTTATTTACAGTCAAGATTTATTCTCAACTGCACTTATCTGCATTTACTGCTATTAAAAAGATTCATGCAGATGTAATTTGTTATAGTACTCGCATCGGCAAAAATCTACTTTTACCTCTGGTCATAACTCAGATTTGCAGAACTAATCCCAAACTATAATCAAGCTTCATTCAATTTATATTGACACACATATTGATGTGAACAATAATCAATGCTTTTTTGTAAGTTGTGCACATCGTAAATGTGATTGCCTCCTTTCTTGTTGAAACCAAACAGCAGAAGGGAAAACACATTTTTCCACAGACTACTTCACTGTGAAACCAACTTCTTACAAATAAAGCAAACTGCTTTTCCTATGCATGTAATTGTAGCTTGGCTGCAAAATCATTCCAGGGTCACTGTGTTCTTCTTTAATTTTGTTTTGGTGTGAGACAATGTAGGGCTCATGTCTTCGGTTGGAGCTTCTTGCAGCCGTGCAGCATGACGGACTTGTCTTAATTGAAAACATCTTGCAGGTATGACTCCAACTACAGCTGAGCACCTCACACAGGAAAATATGCTTACACACTGATCTGTGACATTAATAACTGTATCAGGTTGTGAAAGTTCTGTCAACACAACAGCTCCTCTGAGAACATGTGATGGCTGCTCTGCTCCTGAGAATCAGTGCACCGCTGCAGAAACCAACCAAGGGACTGATTTGTCTGCACGTAAGTGTGGGTGAGTTTTACATTTGTCTTCATCCATAAATCTGCAGCAGAAAAAAGAAATATCTCAACTAAATTTCAACAGGGTATCTGCTAAATGCAAAGAAATGTTTCATCCAATCATTCAAAGCATTCCTTGCAGATTGAAAGATTTTGAAATTGGTAAATGAAAATAAATATCAGCAGAATTGAAATAAGCAGTAACTAAAGCCTTCTTTAAGGATTGTTTCCTGACATGAGAAAATAGGAAGAGCAGGCCAAGTCCCATGAGAAATTTCTGAATCTTTTTGGTAGCACATAAGCCTTAAAATGTTGTGGCAGGAATGTTCAGCATCTGCTTTCAAAAGGGCCATCAGGGAGTTTTGACTCTTTTGGTTGCATAAACAATGGAGATTTAAAGTCAAAGTGCCTTTGCCAGTAGACGCACAAAGACTACTGCCTGTATTATAAACTGTTTTAAATGACAAAATAAAACAAAAAAAAGAAAATAACTTGGATGCATACATTTAAACCACAGTATTTTCACCTACACAATCATACGACAAAATTATTGGGCCACCATAAAAAAAAAAAAAACATTTACTATGATAAAGTTATAAGTTCTTTTTTTAAGTTGTAATCTCACAAGAATCAAGTTGAAAATTTCTGAGAAAATTTTACAAGTGTCTTGAATGGGTCCCCTGTCTTCCCCTTTGGCCATCAGGGGGATCTATCACCTGAGTACTAACACATTCTGGGCCTCCACACTACACTTCCCATCAGCCCCTGCTGTCACTCCCAGAAACTCCACAGCCGTTGTCCTTCTGTAATCACTCCCAGAAGTTTGTAGTCAGAGAACTCAGTGCGAAGTCTTGTTTGTGGCACTCTGCCTGCATCACTAACTGTCCTATTCTGATCTGAACTTCTGTTCATCTGACCCTGCTTCATCTTCGACTCTGACTGTTTGCCACCTGCCTCAACCCCCGTCTAGACCCTGACCACTCTTATTGTTCTCTGATGTCCTCATGCCCGTGTTTAACCTCTGCCTGTCTGACCCTGATTTAGCTTCATAGACTTTTAGCTGTTCTTCGATCCTGCTCTCCAGTCTGTGCCAATAAACTGCATTTGGATTGTTTATGACAACAAAAATAAACTTTAAAATTCTATTATCAATATTTTTACAGTAAAAAAGTTATATTTTCATAAGTTATACATTTGGAATTTACTCGATTAAAGTTATTGTTATTATTTTATGATTTATTCTTGTACATTTTTGACTTTTTTGTCATAATTTTATGACTTTCTTCTCGTAAAATGACAACTGTTACTTATAGTTTTATAACTTTATTGTAAAATATTGTGACTGTTTTTCTTATAATTCTACCACTTTAATCTCATAAAATTACATATTGTTTTATTATTTTAAGACTTTATTCTTGTAAATTTGGGACTTTTTTGTCATAATTTTATAACTTTATTCTCATTAAAGTTAACATTTTTTAAATGATTTTACAACATACAAACATAAAATTTTGTATTTTTTCTCAGAATCTTACAACTTTATCCTTGTAAATTTTAGACTTTTTTTCTCCGAGTTTTACGACTTGAATCATGTGAAATTATGACTTTTTTCTCATATTTTTACAGATTTATTCTCATAAAGTTACATCTTTTTTCTATTAATTTCACGACTTTATTTTTGTACTTTTTTTAAATAGATCAGTAGAATCAGTGAGACGGGACAGAAAAAACAAAAAATATCTTTTAAGCAATGTAGTGTTTTTGATCAACCAAAGCAAAACTGATGTAAGAATGGAAGTCAAATTAGAATGACAATCCATGTGTGCGCACAAGCGCATGTCTATTTACACAGCTGGAAGTACTGCTTCACCTTAAGGTTCATGGACTGTCTGCTGTGATCCTACTAGAAGGCAGACAGAGTCTGGGCCCCTTCTACTGAAAACAAGAGGTCCTTACTTACTAAAATATCCCTGCATTAGTCCAAAAGGCAGTCCAAATCCCTACAAACCTCGAATGATTTTCTTAAGGGGGCAAAGGGTTCCCTTTCTAAACTCCTGATAAACGACTTCTCTGGCAGGATTCAGGTGGATCTGCTGAGTGGCTTTCAGCCCAGTTTCCACTCAGATTCGGACTTGTCTATACAATATCTTCCTCTCATCTCTTTTGATCTCATTGCAACCTGACTTTCGCACATCTTCCTCTTCAGGATATCGCCAAAATTCTGTGACACTTATGCCAGATTTTCCGCAGGGAGTTACAGATCCTTCCTGTGCTCCTCCCCTCCCTATTTTACACCATCAAACTGTTCCATGGTTGCTTCTGCCAGATGTGACTCACTGACATGTGGTTATCACTCATCTGTTCGCTCAGTTCACCGATCACACAAAACACACCTGGTTAAATCCCTACCTGGTCAATTTTCCACCTCGCTGTGGCAGTGCCTTAATTAGCATTCCTTTGCTCAATAAAAAAAAAAAAGAGAAGTCCTGTTGGCATTTCTCCAATGCCAAAAATGGGAGATTGACAGGCCTCCAGGGCATACTGACTATTTAAACAAGGACTTTTTGCAGTATACATGCTCTGGAGCAAGCATGCACAACTTCACTCACATTAAGCACAGATGCATGCAAACATCCATTTGTCATTAAAAAAATCCCTGCACACTGATGCCTTATACAAGGGTCTGCAGTGCATAAGGCCAAAAATGCTGAGTGATAATGCTGCTTTATATCTTGCATTTCTAAAAAAAAAAAACAAGACCCAGAATTAGCTGTAAAGGTTTCTAACTTTTCCTCATTTTAATGTTTTCCTAAAGTCCCACTCCAATGAAAATGTTGTTTTTGGTGTTTATAACATATTCTTGCGGCATTTTTCTCATGATGGAGGACATAAATTAAGTTTAAAGTTACATTTCTGAGTATTTGTTTATTCAGATCATTGTGAATCAGGAGCAGAAGCAAAAGTGATGCTGGAAAAAGCTTGTATGTGTGATGTAGAAGATACTTCGGTAAGCCACAAGCGCCCTGCTCCACTCCATTCTGATACATTTGATTGTAGAAAACTAGATCCATGTATGTCTTTGTTTTCCTCATACAAGGAGGCATCTGGCTCAAACTGTGCAGCTGAATAGCTCCAATTTGGCTCACCATTTTTGTTGCAACGGTAATAATAGGTTTATACTTCAAAGCAATTTGTAGTCGCTCAGGTCGCATTGGTCGCAAAGCCATCGGAACAGAGTTGCTCCTTTCGTTGGGAAATGTGACACCAGCTATTATAATTCGTGACTGTAGGCCCGTAGTCTAATCTCATCCAAACAGAGCTATTTACCTGAATGTTTTTTTGAGCTATTACAGTATGCGATGACGGAGCAAACTCTGTCCAGGAACATGTTATTTTAACCCTGCTGAAGATGTTTAGAAATACTTAGAGCAACTTCACACACAGACAGAAAAAAGAAAGTTAATGGAAAGATATTTCGTATACTGTAAATATGATCATATCTTGCACTTTTTTTTCTTTTTGTTGCTTCTGTACCACCTGCTTCTGTTTGGCGGACTAACACAAAACTTCCTCCTCTGAAGGATGTCATTTATGTGAAAACTTAACGTTGGAGACAATCACGTCCTATGAAAAGTATAATTCCGCTCAGTTGTGTCAGGAGTCTGAGCTCTGTCTCCCTCTCTGGTCGCTGGTGAGAGTCATCTGCTGAATACTGACACTGCATCTCCCAGATTCTCCAGCACACAGATCACCTGACACTCATCTACAATCATCCACAAGACACATAAGCAGCACACAGAGCCTGACTCGGTGTGAAGTATTGATTGCGCCATTCAGCCTGCATACAGAGTGGTTTATCCTGATCTGATCACCTGCTTACCTGACCGTATTCGTATTTGACTCGTATTTGGACTTTTAGCTGAGCGTTGTTCCTGTCAACCTGTATTAGTCAATGAAACCTACTGCACATGGAACCAGCTGCCTGCCTGTTTGTGACAGCATGTAAACCAATGGATGTCGGGAAGTGGAGGCGGGCTTACTCCAGACCAACGTTCCACCCAGAACTCAGGAGCAAATATATTATAAACTACAGTAATGCTGCTCTGCAGAAACTATGTCCTAGAAAACAATGCCGTTTTTTTCAAATGTAACTAAAACAATAAAATAAGATAAAAGACCACTGGTAACAAAAGACCAAAAGTTCACTTTAGTGGGACTTTAAGAATACTGTAACCATGTTGTTGGTTGTTTATCTTCATTAAATTGTAAAATAATGGAGATAGAAAATCTGCTTGAGGGTACTAACAGAGAAATAGATCAGGCACTCCTACACATAATTAAATGCATACATATAAATGACAGCTTTGAATTCCCACAGCAAGCGGTGTTTAAAGCGTAGAAAGAAGGGTAAGGATTAAAAAGCTATCCATGACTGACGGCACTGGCATACAAAAACAGTGAGCGTGCCTGCACAGTGCAAGCATCTGCATCTCAGTTTATATCTGTGCAGCCTTTAGCTTGGCAGTCACTGCAGTTCAGGGTCAAATTCTGCACAACACAAAAAGAGAATCTGTCTTAGAACTGTAACCAGAAACTACCAATTTACGAACTCATCCTAAAAACAAAGACAAAAACCTGCTGCGCTGATTTCAGCAGCGGCAAAACCAATTTTGCTTCACCCCTTAGTAATGTCATGTAACACGAGTTCAGTTCAAAGCATAGTTGCAGCCAAACATGGTTTTGATTAGCAGAATGTGAATATCCATGTCAACAGGCGGCTGCTTACAGTCTCATTTGCAACGATTAATGTCCAATTCAGCAAAAGTGATTCTTTGGGAATTTTGCAATTTGCCTTAATTTTGCCAAAGACTGTTGAGTGTTCAAACAGGCTGAAGCTGTAAGATCAGGCAGCCACTCACACTTCTCAGGACTTTGAGAGTGTGTTCTAAAATCTTTATAAGAACTGAAATGAAAACTAACATATTGATCCCAAAGAGGAAGTTCCCCACATGTATCACTAAAGGACCTCAAGAAAATGTTAAAAACAAATACCTTAAAAGACAAATAATAAATGTGTTGCTGATTACAAGGTGCATTTCCAAACAGTAAAAATCTAGAAATGGTTAAGAATAAATTAATTAAAAGGTATAATTCTGCATTTCTGATTGAAAAAGAAAATATGCTGCGATCATTTTAAATCAGAGGTGTCCCAACTTTTTGCAAAGACGACCAAATTTGGTGAGGTGGAAATGTGTGAGGGCCAACCATTCTTTTAAACTGTTTTAATAACATTACATTTAAATGAAATACATAATGAACATTTGATTGCAATGGTGTACTTTTTTATTTTTTTCAATTCCCAGTTTGCTTGTCGTAGATAGCATGCCTCATCAATTAGCGGCTCTTCATGGTCAACATGAAAACGTAATGTAGCCAACCACAATCAAGATTTATACTCAAAGTCTTTAGAAAGTGCTGTGGGCCACATTTTATTGGGTTTCTGAAAGGAGCCCGTGACCTATTGGAAATTTGAACACAGGCCGCATTTGGCCAACGAGCCGGACTTTGGACACACCTGTTTTAAATTATTTTGACCTTAGCGCAATAAACATGTTAAACACTCCTGGGATGGTGTAACAAATGAGCTACTTTGGTTTGTAGACCATTTATTTTGCTAAAGAAAATCCCCTAAGATATTTCCTTCGTGTCTCCTTTGTCTTTATGTGTTTCTGTTCATGTTGGTGTTTGAAGTTATAACTCTGAAAACACAGTTTTTTGAAGAAAGTGTGGTGACTTTACTCTGCTCCAAATTTTGTTTCATCAGTTTAGCTTTATTCGTTCTAAAAACCTTTTGGGTTCTTTCATCTTTTCATTTACATTGCATGATGTGCTTTAGAGAAAAGTGATAATCATAATTGTGTCATCTCTGACCTTTCAAGCAATTCATTTTTTTCCCTCAAATTAATTAAGTTAGACAGCAGGATGAGTGAACATTGACCCCATGATCTCATTGACTGAGCTCTTGTGCTGTATCCTTTCTCTCGTTCAGTTGGTCATGAGCTTCATTATGTCCATGGTTGACTTGAATGACCACACCTGTGAAGGTATAGATAAAAGACATTCCTCTGTCCGCCGGGGCTCATCTGAGTTTGTGTTTTTGTTTTTGGTTGCATGATTTTGTCCAAAAAATCAGACTCTGAAGGAAGACTCTATGAGTGTAAAGCAAATTTCTGAGATTTGCAGAGTTGATTTGGTGTTTTTAATTTCAGAATGGATAAAGGGGATGTCGAGGTAAGCTACAATAGGACGCTTTGTATCAATGGAAAACCCTTGTGACCCTAACACTGAATCACCATTGCACCTGTTAGTGGGTGGAATATATTAAAAAGTAACTGAACATTTTGTTCTTATAGCTGGTATTTGTTCTCATCAGATAAACAAGCTACTGCAGATTAAATTGCTAGAGTCATTTCTGGTGCTGAAAGAAAGATAAAAATCGGACCACAGTACAGTAGAAGAAGGCAGCCCGGTGTGATGAATCACATTTTCTTTTGTATTACATGGACAGTGGGGCGGGCTTGTGCTGCCTATTGGGAACACATTGCACCAGGATGGACTGTGGGAAGAAGACAAGCAATCAGAGAGAGTAAGATGGTCAGTGGCGTGCTGAGAAACCTTGAGTCCAATCATCTGTGTAGATCTTACTTTACACACATCTAAGCTTTATTGCAGACCGTATAGATCTTGTAGCATAAACTGTATTTGATATTTAGTGCCAGGTGCCACAGTAAATCGTCAAGAGTCTGGTGGAGTCAATGTCTTGACAGATATGTGCTGTTTTGGCAATGAAAGAGGGGACCAACAATATCAGGCAGGTCACATTGTACTATATGCTCCAGCAACTGCTCAAGTTATCCAAATTGGAGTTGTTGAGAGTTAACATGCCATTAAATTGTTATTTAACATTCCTCAAATTCTTTAGTTTAGGGCAAAAACATAAACTGGGGCTTTGAACCTTCAATAAGATTCAGTTTAGCCTCCGGACCAGGCTAATATCTGTGCCCGGTAATACAAGATTCCTTACTGCCTACACTATCATTTTGATGGCCTGTCCTTTGATGGATAGTCACAATTCATTAGTTATTTTGTGTATAAATACCAAACCTTGTGCTTCTGAATACGCCTGTCTTGAGATTGCATTTAAAGTGCAGATAAATTAATTCTTGTCTAAAGTAGTGACCTCCAACTACCAGACCTACATTTCTCTACTATTGTATAATAATAAATTGTATTCTTGGTATTTTTAAATATTTTTTAATGTAGAATCTTGCTATGTGATATTCCAGAACTGTAATTTGTGCGTACAAAATACATCAACAGCAGAATCATAAGCAGAATTTTAAAGAATTGTTTGCAGTTTTACTTCAACAAAACAAAGATGCTGATATACAGCCATAAGTAACAATTATTGTGCTTCTGCACTTTAAATGATCTGGGTGAATACTCAAATCTGATTGGCTGCTGGGTGTTGATGCGCACCTAAAAAAGGGGTTCCGGTCACAAAACTGAAATGTTTTATATCACTGCGCAGGCTTTCTTTAAAACAAACCTTTTCTTTGTCATCTGGACAAAAGCAAGCGGTAAGAGGAGATCTTTCTCTTCTCAACTGATGTTTTATTGAACTTGTTGTGACGATTAGCATATATATCGCTTTCCTTTGCAGCTACAATCAAGGTCTGCCAGTCCAGCGGCGCAATCATGTGTTACCGTGATAAAGGGCCGCACCACCAATTAAATAGTCCGCTTTTTGTGAAAAAGCGAAAAAATAACAAGAATAAAGGACTAAAAATGAATTGAATATTTATTTCTTTTGAAAGTGACTATGGTTTAGTAGTACCCAACGAAGTGTGCATTTTCAGAAACTAACGAATGCCTTAACCATGCATCGCAAAGTGGAAGACTGTCACTACTGACATGTAATTAATCTGCGTTAATAAATAATGACGCATTAATTTTTTTACATTAATCGTGCGTGTTAACACATTAATTTAAACAGCCGTACTTATTGGTAGACTTTTAATTAAAACTATTAAAACTATTAAATAAAGTCAAAACGTTTATTTACTGAACCATCAACATATTCTTTCTAATAGCTGACTATCCACTATTTTTAAATATATTCATGTTTAGATGGCCCTCAACTTTTTGTACAGATTTCATAAACCTTGTTTGCAAAGTGGATGCTTGATCTTGTCTAAAGGACCTCAGTTAACTTCATGGTTTTACAAGTTCTAAACAAAGTTCTAAACAAAGAAATTCATAATTGCAGAAAATCCTTGTTTCCTTTACTTCATGATCATGCTGATCTATGAATGCTGGCACCATTTCTTCATTTTTTTAATCTCTTTTCTGTTTATTTTGTTATCTTTTTTCTTCACTTTTTTTGGTTCCTTTTCACCAGCCGGTTGGGACAGATCATTGCATTTCCAACTTTTTTAAACGGTTGGTTGGATTTGTTGGGTTTCTTGGTAAAATGTGTTCAGTTGGCTTCCCTGCTTTGTTTTTATGTTATACAACCGCAACTGCAATGATATAAATTGAACTGACAAGCAAAAAACAATGTTTCTAGTCAGAGATCTCACCAACGAGGAGACATAATAACATTCTGAAAGACTTTTGGCCCATAAGAAAACCCAACTTGGATGATTGAGACATCTGCTAATCACCTGAACAGATATCATTTTAGAGTGGTTTTTGGAAAAATAGCAATCCACTGCAGGGATGGTACAAGAGGCAAGGCCTATGAAATGTAAACACACACAGACATGTGTAAAACACACAATACAATGCTGTCAGGGTGATCCTGTGCAGACCTGTTTTGATAGGCAAGCGACTGAGTGTTGGAGAGGAGACTTTGTGTGAAAAACTGGGCTTGCTCAGAAGCTGCTGTGCATGAAGCCTTGGAACGCACACATGGAACATTTAATTGAATGAGGAACAGTCTCTTGCTGGATCAAGACAGTTTTCTGGCACACCAGAAGAAGTCTGAAGTCGGTACTCGTTTACACTTTTTGCTGCGTTCATTTTGATGATAGAAGTTGTATTTGGTTAGCCTCTTTGATTGCATGCTCTTCTCCTTTCTGCCAAATCCAAAACAGTGTCATGAAACTGTGTCATTTTATAATTTATGAACAAATACCATAAATCAGATGTAATAAAGAATGGAATAGACCTTTTTTTAAAGGACTGACAGAGGCCGAACAATTGGCAGAACAACTCACTGCTGCTGGCTTTGCTATTCTACCACTCCAGTGTCACTGCTCTCCTGCCAAATGTTGTGATTCAGGTTTCAGAAGTTCATCACAATCATACTTCCACCCACAGTCAATCCTTTGCTACTCCGCAAACACCATCTTTCTACCACTGTCAATCAACCCAACATCCACCGAAAGTAAACCTCTGAGCTCTGAGTGGGCATCCTAATAACTGAGTGTTCTGCACACACAAAGTCATAAATAAATGGTCATATGTACTCTAGACAAGAGTTGACAGTCTATGATTTACAGTTTATAGCCACAAGGCAGTAAAATATGTTTCAACAGCCCCTTCATTTCTGTTTTTGACAAACTGATTCCTAGAGTCAATGGATCACATCTCATTTCACGAACTGTAGGAACGTTTTAATCATCTACCCGGAAATACAAGAAAAACTACAGCTTCTCCTTTTGTTCTCATAAGTTGTTAAATTTTGATAGACAAACTTGATGTTTTCCTGCTTTTAACACATTTTAAACATTTTTGACCAGTGTCGGCATTATTTCGACTACCATAACTCTTCAACCGTTTAAGCAGTTAATGTAATCGCAGCAGAAATGCGGCCTTGAGCTGATATGCAACACTTTACAGCAGTGTAGTACTGATGCAATAGTTATGCTGAGCGTCTGACTGGGTCACGTGAGGTGGAACTATTAAGCAATTGAGCGTGCTGCGTCGGGTATTTAATAGCAACGCACGCACTTCATTTGGGAAGAAGCACCGGCGAGACATGAGTCTCGGTAGTGCGCGTGTAAAGCATGCTTGGCTACCAACGCGCAAAAGAGTATCCATAAGTTATCTGTTAAAGAGGCAGCTGGTAAGAAGTGGCTTCATATAAGCGCTAGAACAGTCACGATCGCTTATTTCCTTTGTGTGTATTTCACGTACCAGTCAGAACTTTCATGTACATGGACTTTGATGTTTTACTCACGCTGTACTTTGTACATTTGTTAATAATTGTATACATTTAAAGTGCGAAAGTTACTTATGAATGTAATTGCTCTCTGCTAAGAACAAAATAAAAGTAATTAAAATAAAGTACGTGAATTCACAGCTAAGTTAAATTATATTATAAATGAGTTTACTAGTTAACTAAAGCCCTTCAAAGTACATAAATTATTATGAATTAAAATGGTTTACTGCTAATGTGTACATAGAATTTGAACTTGTACATATTTATTGTTGTTATTATGTGTTTTGTGTTTTTTTTCCTATTGACTGCTGACCAAATGGAAATTAAATAAAGATTGGAAAATGATCTTAAGTAGCAGTCTCAGTAAATCAATCTTCAACTTTGGATGCTCAGCCCTTTTCAAATGTGGGAAAAGAGCACCAAATAATTAGGATACACTTCACAGCAATCAATGTAAATCAGGTGATTCTGTTGCAGAACCTCTATATGTAGAGGAAAACAAAAGCCTTGAAACAAAAATCTTGACTTTTGACACATAAATAAATTATTGTGGAAACTGCTGACACCTTCTTTTTCCTGGTTTTACATAGAAGTTTTACATAAATAATAACCTCTAAAATTCTGACACAGAAGTATTGTACTAGATTACTTTTGAACAATATTATTCTGTGTTGGATACCAGATTAGCAGTAACTAGCACCACACTACATTTCACATAGCTGACCCATTCAAATAGGATTATTTTGTACTTGTTAACACTGAAACAGTGGTAGCCCCTTAGTTCCTATCTGTTTGATTAAGAAACTGGACAAGAATAGTTAAAAAATGTTTCTACTTTAAAAGGCCTACATCATGCTTTTCTTAAGCCTTTCAGAGTACATATATATACATATATATATATATATATATATATATATATATATAAAATATACATATATAAAACATTTAGCACACTAAATAATTTTATAATAATGAAATATGAGCTATTTTCGTAATTAATTTTTATCCCCGTTAGTAAGACCACTTGATCTCTGAGGCGCCGCCTTTCGGTCCTTGTGGATGCCGTCCATTTTATGATGTCATCCTAGAGATGAATGTGCATATTGTAAGAAACAAAAATTAAAGTTTTTGGTGAGTAACAAACATTAAAATACACTTAAAAGCTCAATAAGTTAATTTTGCATGAAATAGGCCCTTTAAGCCAATCGTGAACCAGCGTTCATGATAGACATCCTCTGCAATGTTTATGCACAAAGAAATCTGCAAAAAGCATTAGCATCTGAAGTGAGATCTTGCTGAAATCTGAACCCACGTTCCACTTGAAACCAGTAGCCGTAACGCCAAATCATATGTACTCAGGAACAATAACATCACACAAACCCGTGCAGAAACAAAAATAATGTCACACCACAGCTTCTCCTATTATATATCCTTCCACCGGCTGAATTAAACAGGCCAGGACCTAACACTAAACCACATGTCCACTGGGATTTTGGTCAAAATGAACAGAAATCGAGACACGTTCAACAATCCTGTTTACTTACATATAACAAGAACTTTAATACCAGTACATGAAATCAATACTACTAGTAGCAGAACTGTATCAAAAGAGCTTTCTCTTCAAAAAAGTTTGTAATTATAATAACAAATCCTACATTTAGTGAATTCACAAGAGGGGTTTTTTGTGAAGTGAAACAGTAATTCAATTGATTTATAGAGAAAATAGCAGCACGGTTAAGTTCTTGTTGGACCAAAACAGTCTTTGGAAAAATAGATTAGTACTCACCCACTCACCCAGCATCTTGCACTAACCTCTTCCTGCTACTGGATATAATGACCGACTCCCACACTGTTTGTCAGCCACTAAAACAATCTTTCTAGTTGCAAGTCGCCCTGCCAAAAAAATTAATTTATATGTAGGTTTTTCTGCGAAAACACATTAAAACCACCTTAAATGAAATGCCAGCTTGCATTTTGCCTAGAGGAACATTCAGTGGAAAGAAGACAAGTAGTCTTGGTTAGAGTCAAAGTGAACTGTGAATGTACTCAAGTGGGTTGTTGTTGCCGGAAAAGTGAACCCGAGTTGGAAAGAGAAATGTATTCCTTTCATGAAAGCATTTGGTAAAGCTGTATGATCCCACACAATGTTGAAGTCAAATCAATCATGTCGAGTGTCTGAAACAATGGTTTGGAGTTGTAACTCACTGTTTAAGGTTAGGGGAATTTGGTTTAGTGCATGTTGACCTCCACTGTTTATGCCAGTGAACTGAACCTTTGCACTCTGTGAAAAATTGCACCTTTGGTTTAGAGGCAAGAAAGGTGGCTTGGGACCGGAGGGTCAGCAAAATGCTTCATTGACAGGTAAGAAAAATGTAGGCTGGGGCAGTGAGTGACCGTCATCATTTCACTGAAGTTCCCTTCTGAACCCCTGCAACTGTTCTGCGGGTGCTGCAGCTCCCCCTTGCTACACAAGTATTCAGTGTTTGCTGTCAAGTAAGAAAAGATAGAGAAACTGTAAGTTAAACCTAAATAGAAAGTTTATGAAGATTTATACCTAAAGTGCCACCTAAAGTAACTAATTCTGCAACAAACCTGAAAAACTTTTTTTCAATTGACATTGGGCATGTCACTCTCAACAGCTCTGAAGGGCATAGGCTGTTTCTGTTACAAAGTCTATATGGTCTCCAATAAAAACAGACATGTGTGCTGCATTCAAGAACGCTCTACATGGTCAATCTGTCACTACCTGATACTAGTGCATGTTCGCCACCCAACGTTGGAGGAGGCTTGATTCGAAATGTTGCAAATGTCACAAATCTTGCTCCAGGCTTTTTACTTTCACAGCTCTATTCAGATATATGAACGACTTGGGAGTCATATAATTCTAGACGGGCAAAACCGCAATTATTTATTTCCCCTTCATGAGACATTTTCAAACGGTTGGCACTTCCGTGAAATAAAGAGTTTGCCGTTCATATGTAACTATCAAATCTAGGACCCTGATTGGTTCAAGTTTGACCTAGTTACACTTTCAACACGCATTCAATGGCCAAACAATTTTGTACATAGAGCCCAAAAATGGTGGCCCAGACTAACATAGTGACAAGAGTTTTGAATGTGGAAGCTTGAAACATGCTTCAATATGCGTTTAATTAGTGCTGTCAATCGAATAAAAATAATCAGATTAATCAGACTTTTGGATTGTGATTAATCACGATTAATCACAATGTTTTACAAGTTAAATTTTATGCAACAATATGTAGCTTCTGAACAAAAACAGGCCAGAGAGAACATTTTCCTTCATTTTGATTGTTTGAAATGTTTACATTTATAAAGTGTTAACTCAGAAGTTTAATTTGTGTGCACAAAACACATCAACAGTAAGATAATCAGAAATGTAAAGACTTTTATGTCTGCAGTATTTCTCCAAGAAAACAAAGGTGCTGATATACAGCCATAAGAAACAAATATTGTGTTTCTGCACTTTAAATGATTCGGGTGAATATTCTATTGTGATTGGCTGATGTGTGTGGACTCACTTTTAAAAAAGAAGATCCGGTCACAATGTTCTATACATGCAGGCTTCTTCAAAACAAACTTTTTGCTTCATCTTCTGGACAAAAACAAGCAGTAAGAGGTGAACTTTCTCTGTGAACTGATGCTTTATTGATCTTATTGTGACAGTCAGCAAATATATCACTTTCCTTTGCCTCTGCAGTCAAGGTCGCTGCCGTGTTCTCGTGTTACTGTGACAACGGGCCGCATTACGTATTAAATAGCCCGCCTTTTGTGAAAAAGCGATTTAAACTTAAAAAATAACAAGAACAAAGAACTAAAAATTGATTGAATATGCATGTCTTTTAGGAGTGACCACGTTATAGGTGGGATTGTGCCTGACGAAGTGTGAATTATAAAAAAATTGAAATTGCTGAAGACAGTTGCTTTGCGTACTGTAGTTAATTAGCATTAATAAACAATAACGGGTTAATTTTTTTAAAAATAATCACATTATCGTTCACAGCCCTAGTTTCAATACCCTTTTCATGGAACTGATCGCTTGAACACACGTTGCTGAGAGCGGTGTGAACATAGCTTCAGTCATATGTCGTCTGCTCTAGCTGCTATCCTGTGCATAAAGAAACTTAGAGGCATCTTTCTTACCAATTTAGCATTTCAGACACAAAATAATAAGAAAAAAAAGATTAACATTACTGAGACCAGATGTGTGAACTCTATATCCAGCGTATCTCTAAAAAGTTCCAAATACAAAACCCAAGACAGATTTGGAAAAGCGAAAAACATTTAATAAGTTGTTGTTGAGGTATATAGGTCACACTCAAAATTCCAATAATGTGGACATCTTTTTTTGTCCTAACAGTGTCATAAACTACCCCAGCATGCCAGGAATAAGAGGTTTAGCAGAGGTAGCCGGTGAAACAACATTCTCCAACTATGTTAATTGGCATACCTTCATGTGAGCTGGAATGCTACAATGACATCCAGCTCTGCTCCCAGGGGGGGGTCCTGATCCTGCAGACGTTCACTGGGTCAGGGGACCTTGATGTGTATAAAAGCAAGGTAAGAGTGGTTCCATTATGAAGAAGGGATAGTCTGTCAAATTTGGACACACATGTGGTATTTGGGTATGCTAAAGCTTCTGGCATTTTGATGCACTGGGGGGGTTTAGAGTGAAACTTTGGCTAAAATTTCTATCATTTGGGGGGGGGGGGGGGGGGGGGGGGGGGGGGGGGGGGGGGGGGGGGTCCTCTGCTGTCAGGTAGCTGTCACGCCCTGTGAACAGTGGGAGCCTATAAAGCAGAGGGATCAGTGGGGAAGTGGGGTGAGTTCTGGGACAAAGTGGAGCCCTGTCTCTGCAGGGATGGTAAGAGAGGCATGGGATTGATGGGGTGGTGATGAAAGATGAAGATGTCAGGGAACAGACAGCCATTGAGCGCAGGACCAGTTAGAGAGGCCTGCTAGGGAAGACGGAGGCCCATCTCCACCACACCTTTTTGGCATATTCTGAAGAGAAGAAACCGGAGAGAGGGAAAAATATGGAAAAAGGGGAAGACTGCTTTCTAAGGGTCAGTCTTAACAAAACACTAAGGGTTTATTGTAGCGGGTTACCTCAACCAGCTGCCCTACTCTTTACAGGATTTACATTATGAATGTATGCAAGGTACTGTGAATCGAACCCTTCTTTCTGCTACCTGAAGGCAAAAATGTGTGCATTAGTGCGGTGAATTGTGTGAAAGCACTGGTTTGGCTGTTTGAAGAGCGTGACATTTTGTGTAATGACTACAGTGCTTGATCTCACAAGAATTCCTAAGACTCAAAAAAATGAGACTGATAGGAATCAGTTCACTGAGGTCATAATGGACAGTAGTTCAGCTCACAGTATCAACAGAAACTAACTGAAACCCAGCACAGACAATGAGCTGTATTGCTAGCATCCTTGCAATGACGGCTATGGATTATCATCATGTCAGCATATTGGCCTGGGTTTGTCTTTATTTGAAAAAACAAACACAAAAGTCGTCAGACTCGTCACCAGATGAATCAGCTACGCTCTGAGTTTGGCGAGTTTCACCGCCTGCTCTATATCTCACAACTAAATCCAAGCCCTTGATTGGTCAAAGTTCAACCTGGTTTAGCTGGCAATATGTGTTCAATGGCCACAAATTCTGTGTGTAGAACCCAAAAATGATGGTCAAAACCTACATAGCTACACATGAACATAAAAGTTTTGAACGCGAAAGCCCACAATGTCTTTTTACATTTACTTTTGTTGGAAATGGCCGCATAAGGTGCACTTTTGACCCTGCGAACACTGGAATGGGCTCCTGCCCCTCATGACGCTGAACAGAATGAAGGAGGTGTAGAAAATGAGTTATTAAATGATAGAATGTGGAGATATGACGGGAAATGGGAACAAGTAGATGATGGATGTCTGATACAAAGCTCAGTGGCTAAAAACAGACAACACCAATGGTAACAGTTGGTGCTTTAACCTCATCATTCTTTAGCATAATACAGCCCTCAAATTTCTTAGTGTACACTGATCATAATGTAAAGCTATGGATTAAAAAGGGTGTATTTTCTTTATAATAAAACATCATAAGTCTATGGTTTGTTTCTGTTTTTCCACTCATTCAACCTCTACACAGAACAGTGCAGCATGTAATGTATACCGCTTTTTTGAAAATATTCTCATTAGGGAAACCTGGGCGTTTTTCATTCCTGTCTGTGTCTACAGACATAAAGCGATGAATGAATTGACTATTGTTTAGGGTGCACGTGGCAAACACGCCAAGGGACAGAGTAACCAGAGACAGACTCCCTCCATATCCCCACTGAGGAGCCGAGCCAGAGAAACTCTAGTCACGTTCAAATAAATTCTTTCCTGTCCAAATTGACACCCTTCCCTTGCCATGGAGCAGCTCTGGTTTAGTTTACAGTCATTTGGAGTCTGGGTGGCACAGGAATGTGGCGAGGGACAGAGGCTTCTGGTGCACTTAAGATTACCAACATACTTAAATTATGGGGTGGAATGCTAGTACTTATCACTTTTCCCGTATGCAGAGGACTAATCTACTTCTGAGAGGAAATTTTCTAAATTGCCTAGATACAAATCAACAACCCTCTGTTGGTTCCAACTCTGCAATGAACGTTTTAGCATTTTCAATAAATTAAATTAACACATCATTGTTTGTAAAAAGAAAATTCACTATTAGTAGTCTGGGGCCTTTTTGAGCTTTTTTTTCCCCAACTTTACAGTTTGTTTGACTTATTTTTCCTAAAATCTGTTTTAAGTTACAATGCTCAACATCCATCTTTTTTTTATTACAACTCCAGCTTCTGTTTTTACAGATAACTTTTTGATTATATTACACAATCAGTCCACAATGTACCTGAAGCTGTACAAAAAACTCAATTTTAAGTGTTAAATGTATATATTTATTTACTCCAATAATTACAAAATTTGAGATCTAACCGTTTTTATTTTTATAATAAAAGATTGAAACATGTAGAGACAAAAGAAAAATGTATGAATACACAAACAAAGTAAAAACAAAGTCAAGATAATGTGAAAAATGTAACAAAAATAAAAATAAAAAACATGCGAAGCTTTGCTGAACAATATACAAAGTTTCAAGGGTATATTTCCATGGGGTATCACAATTGTAATGTTCGCTTAAAAGGAAAAATTTCAAAGCTAAAATCTTTTTAAACCCTCCACATTAAATTTTGACGGAAAACAATGCTAATGGAGGGCTTGGTTTCATTCCTGCATCAACGTAAACAGCCGATGTGATCGACAAACTCACCGTTGAGTTCTTGGACGACTGAGGGTTAAGAATGTTCTGAGTAACCCTGCTAGGATTTTTGCCAATATAATCAAATCTAAAAAAGGACATAAAACCTACTTTAGTGTCTAAAACCAAGAAAATACCCTGAAGCTTGGGAAAAACATGCCAGCACATATGACGCTGATAAAAACGGTCATCAAACTCAAGAACCCAGAAACAACCTGCATTGAATTTGAATTTAACACCAGGTACAAGCTGGCTCACAGCGGGGGTGATATATCACTTGCTTTAGAAGAATACGGCAAGCTGACTCAGTTTTGCTCAATTTCAGACTATAATAGAACTACATGCAGTGTGGGTTATGTCCAAAAAAAAAGTTAAAAAGCCTGATTTAATAAAACGTTCCCCGTGTACACAGAGAAGACAGACACATGGAGCTTATAAGTGACATAATACTCTCCAAGCTAAATGGTAATGGAATCCACTCAGCACCAAAAAAACATCAAACATACTTATGGACAAACACATCCAGACAACCTCTCCGTCACCCCTCACTGTCTTTTCCCCTTTTCCTTTGCTTCACTCTTCACCTTTGATACACATGTGATCTAAACTGTCAGAAATCTCTTTGAATTCAAGCCTTAATGTACAGACTTGCATTTAAATGAGATAGAAAGCAGATCTAAAGCATTTCTTTTATTAAACTCAGCATAGCTCCATCCCTCATGGTTACCGACAGGGCAAACAAGGACTCTAAACCAGCATTTCTGCACAAATTACATCCACATGGCTTTTTACAGAGGTTTTAAGGCTTAAGAGTGAGAAGAGGCTGAATATTTTTTTTCTGAGAAAGCCTAAAACCCAAAGCAGTAATCAAGACCCCTATTTGCTTGCCTCACACTGGGGATGTGAGACCTCCTCAGAAAGAGATCAAATTATAGTGATGCAGTTGGATTCAGGGTCGCTCTTACTCATTTACACTGTTGCAAACAGGGCAGATAACATACATCATCATGACCTATGATTTTAAACAGCACGCTGGACTAACAGAGATGCAGCCTTTTTCAACTAAGGACTGGTATCTAGTGGCGACTAAAAGCTGCTTTTCCGTGTTTTAATAAGTCAGCTCAGCCCTGTACTTCAGCTGGGATGACCAAATTAAAAAAATAAAATAAACTCACAAAATACACAGCAAATACTACAGTGATGCAAAAGAATGGCCTCGTCAAAGTTGTGTTTATGATCACTCTTAATTTTAACCTTTCTTCAGGTGCCATAAAAAGTAAAAAAAATATTAAAACTGTTTTCCCCTGCCAAAACCATCTTCATTATATTAGCTATTTTATGTTTCTAACATCATCCTCTTATGTATGAATATTGTTTTATGGAGCAATTCCATCATAAATGGATCATTTATAGAGAATGAATTGCACATACTTATTGTAAAAACAAACTGCGTGTGCAAGTCTCCTCCCACTGCAATAACAGCTTCAACAAACATCAAAGCACAATTGACAACTTACTAAACTTGGAAAAAACTTTTTTTCTCATCTAAAGCAGTGTTTTTATGATGGAAAGTCAACGCAAAAGGCGGAAGCACTGATTGTATGACTGTAAGGCAGATTTTTATGAACCCAGCAGCAAGTGAAGGCTAAGATGTGATTGGTTAGAAACTTTCGTGTGACAAAGCAGTCTGAAAGCAGTGCAGCCGGTGTGTAGGGCTGTGAGAGATAGTTGACAGAACAGTTGGAATGATCTAAAATATCTTTTGGATAAGAAAAAACATTTCTCTGCGATTTAGATACTTCTTTTCAGATCATTTTAGGCCTTAACTGAAGGCTTTGTGGGCCCAGACGGTACGCCACTGGGTAATGGTTTCCAAAAGAAAACAAGTGGAGATTTTTCTGAAAAAGCTGAGGCGTTGGTTTAGATATGACATATTTTTTACAACAGACAAGTGGCGTGTATAAATGTTTTAGTGTTTGTTTGTTGTTTTACATATATATTGTTGTTGAAGGAACTTTTACTTAATGCAGCCCACAAGGAGCAGACAATCTTGACCTTGAATCAGTGTAAGTCTATTGGATTCTAAATTATTTTCTTGTGTTTTACAAACTTTTCCCATTTAACATCACAGATTTTTATTTAGCAAAAATGATAGAGATTTCTTTTATTTTTAGATGTGTTTATCCAAACAGTGGAAACTTTAGCCTTAGTCACATGCACTTGTACAGGTTCTTGGGTTGTCCGGGCCTGTGGAGGGTCGTAATTGCTAGGGTTCTAAAAGTGTGTCTTGCAGTTCCCTTGAGGATGAAAGTATTGGTAAGAATAATGGAAGTTATACGCACTTTTGATTGGGTGATGCTGTTTATGGGTGCCCTAACGCCCATACTCTAGTAGTCGTAAGTAAGGCCTCTTTCTGACCAAAATGCTGCATGCACAGCTACCTAAGTGGTGATACCTTTTGTGGCCGTAGGACACCGGCATGATGACCACACGGACTACACTGATTGCTTGTCTAATTTCTAATAGTCAAACCGCATATAAGGAGCACACACTTAACACTTGAACAGCACTAGTGGGCTCCTTACTCAGGGCACAGGGTTTGGGGGGTTGAAAAAAAATCTGTAGGACCCACTTGCACCTACTTCACCCCTACCCTTGCGTGTGGTTCCAGTCTTTCCTATGACCATCACCCACAGCATGCCCGTAGGAAAAAAAATTGCAGTGAGTATTTTCGCTCTTGACAAAGTGCTGAGCGGTTTACTAACTTGCCATTTCTGACAGGCCACCAGCATTCCCTGCACAGGTTTGCACATGTACCTGCAGACAGCCCATATCCACCCGTAAGGGCAGTTGCAACTAAAGCTTTTACTTCTTTCTCTGTCTAAACATATTGTGATAAACTTTAGACTATATGTCTGTATAGTAAATGTTAAATTTCTGGATTTCAAAGCAAGTAGTTTGTTAGAACAATTGTTAGAGGTTCAAATAGATTCCAATAAAGTTAAATTACCCTAAAACCAATTCTAATGGCTTATGTTAGTGACCAAGAGAAAATTAATAATAGCTATTCATTTTTAAGTGCCTTTTAAGGTAAAGAAGGTCACTGTATAAAAAAAGCAAGTATTAAAATGAAAGTTTAACTTTAAAAGGCAGAGAAATTCATCAAAATTTAGAAATCTTAAAATTGTACTTATCCGATCATTTAAAGTGGGTTCCAAAAGTAAATACATCCCCACAATGGCCCACTGAAAAGTATTTAACTTGTCATTAATTTTTAATCTTCATAAAAGTTTTCAACTTTTCATTTTTACTTTTACTAGGAAATGAGTGATTCTAACTCATGACAGTCATCTGTATCTTACAGATCCCAAAATGACAAAGGTTTAGAGTCTGATTTAAAGGGTCAAAACAGTAGCACACCATTAATCTTACAATGATGTTGGTCCTTTTTCCTGTAATGAAGCATCTAGCAAATGACAGCCTTTATTGTTATGTAAAAGTTGTTTTGCCGAGATAACAGTACTTTAACTCAGACAGATTCCATGCAACCACACACATATTTCCACCGACTTGCAATGGAACAGCAGTGGTCCAGAAAACTTGTACCAAACAATCCAAACCTTTCTGCATCTCCTGCTGAGGCGCATTGCTGACGTCGGCAACATATCTCCGGGGTTCCTATCGTATACCGAGAGACTCGGCTAAATGTCAGAGCTCATAAAGGAGGCCTATTATCATTATTAACAATTTTGAATTTCCATTTGTGGCTGCCCTGGCCATGACCACATACAAATGGATGGCGACAATAAATCTCTGTTCAAAAACAGGACGCGCAGCAGTCTTAGTGGAAACAGCTATTTCGAAAAGCAGATCACCACAAAGAAAAAAAACATCAAATGTGCTGTGGATGCAAGGCCTAAACAGCCAGTTTTCTGTTTTGACAGGCAAAAAAAAAAATAACAAGCCAGGTTAGTACAGTGCAAAAACACAAAATCTCACCAAGTATTTTGGTCTAGTTTCAAGTTTAGATAGTATTTTGGTCTAGTTTCAAGTTTAGATATCTTTGCACACTTTGTTTAGGACAAAACTAAATTACTGGTAACTTTTCACTAAGATGTAATGACTTTTTTTTAAGGACAATGAATCTTAAATATATAGAGAGTCATGAGATCTTGAAAACATCTTTTTAATAATTAATAAATAATAATTTTTAATTCAAAACTCAAATAAAACAAGTCTTTTGTTTACTTTACATATATATTCTTTAGCATAACTTTTATTTGTGGTATTGATTGAAAAACAGATTTATTTGATTTAAGGAAACTGCATTTAAGAACAGCAGGACAGAAGTTTAAAAGTTACAATACATTTTTAAGTGTGTAATTCTAGTCTCACTTTAAGATGATTGTTGACTAGACATAAGGATAGTTGCACTGTTGTAGTTATTAAAATATAGTAATTTGGGGGAAAGTGTATAAATATTCTTTAAAACTAAAGTTGTTTTTTTTTAGGAAAACATACTTATTTTAAGACATAATATTTCCAGTTTCCATAGCTTAATATCTAATTTAAGAGGGCAAGACGTCACGACGTTACTTTAAGAGATCTTACTAAAACAAATTTAGTCAGTTCTATTGGCAGATTTTTCACTTTAAACAAGAGAATTTTACCTTGTTTTGAAAGGACATTTTTACATTGAAGTCTTAAATAGTAAATTTCAAGCTACAATAACAAGCAGAAAAAGAAAAGAAGGCAATGTCAGCCCTACAACAGCTAAAGATGTTCCCTCAGCATCACGCCAGTCTGGTCAACTCTAATATATGTAAGGGCGAGACATACACGCTGCTGACTGGCAGCTCGTAGAAAAAGAGCATTTAGAGAATCAAGCTGTTGTTGAGATGTCAAAATTGAGGCAAGTGTGTGATTCAAACACATGTGGAAACTTGCTGTCTTACTTCAACCTTCTGTAGCGTCCTTCTTACATAAGCTGAAGGTCTGAAATAAAAGCTGTCAATTCTTAGCTTAGATGAAGAAATTCCAAAATAGCTAAAACAGTAGATATCTTCTGTACATCTTTTCTTCAGTGTGGGCCTATTGGTGACCTTTTAATGAGAAACTTTTCTTAAAAGAGGAGGCAGTCTTGTAAGACAAATATATTGGCAAGAAAAGTAGAAGAACTCAAAAAACCCCAGAAAATGATTTGAAGATCTTCTGTTTTCTGCTCCTCCACTTTAATTGTCAGAAAGTTGGGAGTCCCTGCACACATCTGTGCTGAACAGATTTACATTCATTTGAATTAATGACAAGCATGTCATTTTGTATCTTCAGGCGGTGCTACAGCCTGAATGGTGGGAAGGAGCAGAAGCCTGGCTCAGCCGCTTCATGTATGATCTGGCTCTGTTTACCTAAGTCGTGATGGAGTCCAGATGGGCTTCCTATGACTCTCCAGCCTTTACAGGCTTGCTGGGTCTGGACCACAGATTCCAGCAGCTGGTCAGAGTGGAGGAATGGTTTCTAAATGGCTGAAGATGTTGGATCCTTTCTAATTCTGAGCTAAGACCCAGCTGATGTGCCAACATTTCAAAGCTCTACACCATCTTTAAACTTGATTTCTCAAAGGCCACAGAGAGCTGGTGCACAGAGGAAGAAATGGACTATTCTCACCAAAGAACAACGGTTACCTCAGTGGTAATGATTCAAAAGGCTGAGTATTTCTCATTCTACAACATCTTCTCACAGACTATAAAACAACATCCTCTTTTAAGACTGCACATAATTTCTCGCAGACCAGATTTCACACTCTTCATGGTTAACCTCAAAAGGAAACCAGGCCTTCCCCTCTACCGGGGAAGAGACAGGGGGCTTCAGGGAAAAATAACCCCACGGCATAATGTATAGATAGTCTCCACCCCCCTTTTCAGTGTGGAAAAGCTCTGCTAAGCTCCCGTGGTAATAGCTTCCATGTGCCGAGCTGCCATTCTCCAAACAAAACTTTAATAACATTGAAAAGAATAAGAAGTGAACTTATTGTTTGCATGTCAACATCTTTGAAGAGTGACCCTGGAGTTTGTTGGAGAGACATGCGTCCATTGACTGGTGAAGCCTCAATGTCATGTTTGTTTTCACACGCCAGTGAATTCATGCTTCTGTACCAACACATTACAATAGGTGAAATAAGCCTACACAACAAGAAAAACCCTTCTAATTTAATTAAAAATAGATTTTCTACTTGAGTGTCCAGCCACTACACACATTGTAGCCCTACACTTACAATCACACCTAAGGGCAATTTGGATTAATCAATCAACCTATGAAGCATGTTTTTGGACTGTGGGAGCAAGCTGGAGTGCCTGGTGAAAACCCACACATGCACAAGGTAAAACATGCAAACTCCGCAGAGAAAGGTCCCATTCAGGATTTGCACTCAGGCCTCTTCGCTGTGAGGCGAAAGCACTAACCACTGTGCCAACGTACAACCCTGATTCAATTCATTTAGGAATTTCCTCATCATGTGACCAATGCTCTCCATCCATCCAACACCTGTTGCTTGTCTGAGATTCAGGTTGTGGGAGTCAGCAAGGTTTTTCAGATCTCAGGTTTGAGTGGCTGTAAGCTAGCAGAAGAGTGTGTTAAAAAATGAATGATGGGAAATAGAGGCAGGCTTACTCTGCACCAACTGTCTCTCCCAAAACTCAAAGGCAAATTTCAAATGAACTACTGCCGCTCTGCAAAAACCGTGTCCTAAAAAACACCAGAAATCTTTTGATTTTGGCTAAAAGCTGCATAATCATAGTTTAAGAATCACTGGGAACAATTTTACAATATATCAAAAGATGATCTATTTGAACTGAGAAACGGCAAAAAATGTGTTGAGTGCAATTTTCACTGTCCATGCTGTGTTAATGACATTTACAAGCAATGTTCTTTTTCAGAAGAAGCTCAGTTTTAATTTAGAGGTTACTATGACCATATTAAAATAAATTCTGTCAAAAAGGTTTGTAGAATTATTTTACCTTTGTAACTCTTGACCAACACCTTGCATCAAAAATCTGGCTATACCCACACTGTGACCATGGAAGACTTGTTTGTGGCTTGCTGTTCCACAGGAGCTAAATTCACAGATTTTCCCAGGAATAAATAAATGCAAATCTTTGCAGATATAAGTACTGACAAGACAACTCACTGGATGACCTTGGAAATATGCATTTTACACTGAAAGCCAGGTATGAACTCAGCCAAATGCAAGCTTCAGTTAGGTGCAGATATGATAGAATCTAAAAAGAAAACAAACGGAAAGCACACACCCTGACTTTGATTCTGCAGGTCTATATTTCCTCCATACCTATCACTTTGCCAGCAGCTGTTTCTATAGCAGATGTCAGCAATGCCAGCTCTTGAGTCAACTAATCAAACATGCACTTCTACAGGTTACAGAAAATGGTCTGTGTAGAGCAGCAACTGTAGTGGAACTTTAAGACATGCAACAAGGAAACACTTTTACCAAATTGTTTGACAAAAGAGTATTGACTTTATACTTTAACAACCAACCAAAGGATACTGTGTTTACATTAGTTGCTTACATTTGTTATAACCCAGATGTAAGTCATTAAACACTAATAAAGTACTCACAATTCAGTGAAGGACACAGGCCAGGTTGTTCACCTACCCATCCCACTATTTTCTAGCCAGTCAGAGAAATAGAGTTTCAGATCCTGGATGTTCTCAGAGAAATCTTAAATATGGCAGCTTCATATTTTTTTTATTTTTCATGCTCAGCATGATCGAGAAGCCAAATGCACAACAGGTTTAAATGTCTCATTTAAATATTAAACGCTGTTTCTGATTAATGGATGGACACACTCTTCAAAGGATCCTTCAACGCTTGAAATGGTTTAGCATCATAAACTTCACTATACCAAAGCAACAAAGACCATGCAGACAGTAATTCAAATTTTACTGGCCTGACAGCTCATTTCACGAGTCTTCCTCGTACCAGGCTTTGTCTGTAGGGTTCCTGCTGGCTGTGCAGTTTGATTACTTCCCCTACTTTCACTAACGGTTGAAAAATTTGTGATCGCAGTAAAAGGCCAGCCTTAGGATTTAGTGCAGTCATATTATTCCTAGCAAGAAGCAGTATGAGGGAAAGCAGCATCGGGCTGGATCTACATCATACAACAAATGGCAGTAAAAATAAAATCAAATATTACACGTGTGTGCTGAGTACATGCAGAAAATGTGATCCCTCCCCATCAAGGACCAAAGAGGCTGACAGAAAACATCAGCTGTCAATTTAATGACTGCCATGACTTTGTTTGACCCAAACCCCTCTGGGATTGTGGCCAGTAAGACAGCAGTATAACCAGTGGTTTAGTAATCTTCTCTTTAAATACGAGACAGGAGCTGATTTTGTTAGATTTTTTTGTTTAAATCAGCCGATGGTCTCATAATACCAACAAAAATCCATAATCCAGAAAAACCCACACCTGTGACGGACCTAAGATTCAACCCCATAATCTGGTATTGAACCGAAGCGCTCCATCTTTCATTCAGCAAAACCTGCCTCCACACCATATGAACAGTCTCAGTGACTGACTGTCCCCAATCCAAACTGTGCTCACAAGAACAAAGCGAAAAAGTAAACGTGAAACAGCATTTCAACTTAACTGCTTACACTGACATTTATATGCATCGGCATCCATGCCAGTTGGAGGAGAGAGGCAAGCACTGCTGAGTTAAATGTCATTTTCCATTTCTTCATTACATAAGGGAAGACTTCTAGCCCACATTCACTATACTGGACAGTGTCAAACACATCTGGGTTGCTCCAGTCTTTATGTGAATGATGAGGAAATGGATATCCAGACCTAATGCTAAACGGCTACACAAAAAAAAACACATATTAATGTCCCCACTGAGTCCACTTTCATCCCGTCTGCTCCCTTTTCTTTCCATTTACCTAACTCTGCTTCGTGTAAAGAAGTTCCTCGTGATCCAAATATTTGCCTCAGTGAAGTCTACCGTTATTCCCTTTTCTGACAGATGACAAACACAGTGTGCTCACTCACCCACCCAGCGTCGGCATTATGGCAGGAATATTTTCACCCTGGCAAAAACGGATCTCTGGAGGCTCCTCTCACCTCTTACAAAACACTGTCTTATAGCTTCAGGGGTATTTACTAAAATGCAGCAGGCCTTACGGATTGCTGTGACTGTGAAAGAAGCTGACGCAGACTCAAATGCTCTTAGTGACCCTTCTCTCTTTGAGAATATCTGCATTGTCGATATTAATGGAATGATGAATCTTTCTGAGCAACAAAACTGTAAATGTTATTATGTACGATAATACAAGCTAATCTCTTAAAGACCAACTCTGATCATCTTTTGATATATTTTAACAGCATTATCTGAAGTCTTTTCATTATGATCATTTTTTGGATGATAAGTCACATTTTTTTTTGCATAGTTTGACTAGGGGGTGCAACTTATTTGTGATTTGCTTTTCTTTTAATAAATCATCTCATATGTTTGTTATTTTCCCACTAACAGCCGCTAAAGGGCACTGTAGATATATGTATCAGTATTTGCTACTGACAGTAATGAAAAACAAGAAGCGCCACTCATGCTCAGTCTGATCACTGGGTGGAGTCCAAAACAAACATGGGGGAGAATTGGATTGTTCTCTTCCCATGTGTAATGAGACAATACTAAAAAGTCTATATATTTTTTTCTTATTTTTATTTTTTTGCAGGACAGCGAGTCATTAAACTGGGTCACAGACAGATGGAAGTCCCACTGAAAGCGGCCGTGCTCCTGCAGTAGATGGTGAACCTCATTGTAAAAAAAAAAAATGACTGAATGATCTCATGAAACCAGACATGGTGACAAGTTTAAAATTAATGAATTAGAAATTCACCTCTGAATTGTGGGAAGGACTGTTGGCGGAACCTCGCCCAGCATAGTTTCTATGTCACAAATAATCTTTTTCCAACTGCGTTTTTTTTGTCTGGTACTGATTCACAATGATTTGAATAAAGAAATACTCAAAATTGCAATTTTAGGCTTAATCTTTATATATATATATGTCCTCCATCATGAGAAAAATGCTACAAGAACATGTTAAAAATATCAAAAACACATTTTTCACTGGAGTGGGTCTTCAACATTCCAAAGCAAAAAGGATGGTTCTAAATTCTTTAATTTCCTCTGAAATAAGCCAAAAGGACTTTATTGGCAGATGTTTAATGATCACCTTAATCGTCGTCATGCTTGTGTTCTAGAAGTGCATGTTTCCGAGTTCAATCCATCTCTGTCCTTTCAATTCTTTGCCACTCCTTTTGTGTCACCTCCTCTCTGCTGCTCTCATCTTACATCAACTCCAGCAGGGCTCTAACACTTCCTTGTCAAGGTCAACCAACACCCAGCATTCTACTGCTGACCTTCCCAGCAGCTGCAAACGACACTTCAACAAATGCAGTCAAAGTCAGAGATGAGCTGACAGCTTAATCCCCGCTATCACTTAAGGAGCATGCTGCATACACACACCCACATGCAAATAGACAATCCATCTGTGTTGATTTAGCACTGACATTCAAACAATAGGCTGTCAAGCCTCACTCTGAAAATAAACTCTCTACTACTCCTCTTTTTGACAGGTAGCATGAGGTCCGTGTGCAGGAGGATTGTTTTTGTGCCTTAACTGAGATCATGTTAGAAAAGCAGGTTATAATGGGGACCATGAATGGAAAAGGTGAGTGAATTAGGAATGGCATTCATCCAAGGCCGCTGATGTGCGAATCAGTGAAGCTTAAATTTGGAAATGAAGTTCAGCAAGTTCAAACACAAATTAAGATGGATTAGGCTGACAGTGATAGCACAAACTCAGGCAAGTATGATTTCCTGCTGTGCGTCTTTCAACAACAATAATGACACAGTCTTCGTGGAAATGAAATCACCGAATGCAACGCAGAAATTCCAGCGTCTATGTCTTGAAGTGATTCATGAGCCTAAAGAAAGCCTGTCATTTACATTTAAAGTAAACTTTCTCCTTTTTGAGTGACACTGAATAAGAGTTAGACATAGAGTTAGACATTTCTGCTTGTACCGATGCATGACCTTTATTGGAAATGTGCATTTTAACTCTGACACGCTGCAACTTTGAACCTCCAGTTCACTAGAAAAACATGCAAACACAAACTCAACCCTTTTACTCGAGCCAGCAAAATCCCCCAGGGGAATTAAAGCTGAAAAGTGGCAGCTACGTGACAAAAGAAGAGCTGTGGTTTAAGGAACAATACAAAACGTTCATAAACTATGCAGTAATGTAACTGCGGTGGTGTGGTGGGACACTGAAGCAGTGTCGCTGGATGTGCTGGAGAACATCCAAACATCATGGTGAATAGAGGACTTCACAGGCTCACAGAACAAAGGCCGGCAAGTTTATCTTCCCTTCTGTTCAATAAAGACATCACTATAAAATTATGATTAATCGAATTACAGTGTGTAGACAGAGAACTCATTTTAGTCCCACTCCAGTCATATTTTGATCTTCACACTTCACAGTGTTTTTTAAATTATGATTATGCCGTTTTTAGCCAAAATTAAAAAAAAGTGTTATTCTCTATGACATAGTTTCTGTAGAACGGCACTAGTTCATTAGTATTTGCATCTAAGTTCTGGGACGAACTTTTGGAGGACTAAGCCTAGCTTACAACTCCAACGTAACATCAACGGTAAAACAAAAATGGTGAGCAATATCGGAGCTACTTAGACGTACAGTTTTGAGCCAGTTACCAGCTCAGACGAGGATAATGTAGACTTACATGGAAATTTAGAGCTTCACTTTCCTCTGTTATGAGAAAAAATCTACAAGAACATGTTAAAAACATTCAAAACACAATTTTTATTGGAGTGGGACTTGAAATATTTCTAATAAGTTTGTTCACATTTAAGGAGTAGATAAGACAGGTAGTTTGACCTGCTATCTAATAGGAAACTGAAAGAAAAACAGTCTGATTAATTTAGGCGAGGGAATAACTTAGAACACGAATAAAGCATCATAAAATACAAAGAGCTTAGAAAAGTGTTTGTTGTTAGACACCATAAACTAAGCCATAAGCTGCTTATTACGTGAGGTATCTGTTTTATTTATTTTGGCCTATATTTGGACATCTTTGTCAGATAGTTTATGACCAAGTGGGGATAATAATAATAATAATAATAATAATAATAATAATAATAATAGATAGATAGATAGATAGATAGATAGATAGAAGTTAAAATAGATATGTACTAATTTACATACATTTGCATGTTCAACAACAGTTTTCATTCAAGGGAAAAATACAAAAAAGTCAGGAAAAACACAGATGAAAAAACTTTGGAGTCAACTTGTTATAACTGGTCCAAAGCTATGAGGAAGAGAGCGTCATCTATGCCGAGTGTCTACCCCCTTGTGGACAGAAGACACATTGCTGGGATGTGAACTGACTACCAAACAGCAAAAATATGCTGACCTCATGTTGTACCCAAACAATACCTGTCCTAAAAGTCATTTTTCTTGTTGTAAAACTATATATATTAAGAGCAGCATATCATTTCGTGTGGTGATAAAGTGTGTCGAATTTATTTAACACTGCTTTTGTCCATGTTACCTGTCAGGCAAACCTCCATAAAGATAAGACAAATATGTGGTTTGGCAATTTTCACCAGGGAATTTCAGACTGCAAAAGCTGCCAACAGACAGTACTATAATGTTCAATGAATCTGCCAAATTATAACGACATTAAAATGCCAAACATTTTTATTCCTCCATTTTAAAACCATGTCTCATCCCTGAGGCACTCTTTAAAACAAATATAAAAATAAATGTATCAGAACTCTTAATTTTCTAATCAATATTCAGATTTAGAAACAGTAGAAAGGTTGTAACTCATCCATCGTCTCTACAGCAAACATCTAAAGACTGACTTTAGAGATTTAAGCTTCATCTTTTAGATTTGTGATTTTCATTCATGCAAAAAATCTTCTGTGTGAGATAAGTCTGATGCCAGACTCTTGTTAATGAGCCTCACAGTCATCACTTCATGTCTAAAAGATGAATGCAAACATCATTAAAGGAGCATTAATGACTAAAAAAATGCTTTTAGAGATGTATTGCAGCACATGTGCCCTCACTCCTTCCTCCTCATTTGGCTTTTACCGTCTCTTATCAGTCACAGCCACAGAGGCTGGGGCACAAAACCCCAAGAAAGAGATGCAGGAAAGTTGTTTTCCTGAAACTGATCCTGCATTTTGATAGCAGCTTCCCAACAGATTTAGATTTCTTAGAAGCCTGACTTTAAAAGGACACAGACATCCTACAGCAGTAGGTAGAAAACTATCTTGGTTGAAATTTAAACCAGATTCTTATCAAAGGGCTTATCTGTGACGCTCTGCAGAAACTTCTCTTTTGCTTTTGCATAAATAAGATTTAAAACTAAATCCTCAATTTCTCTTGAAGAATTAAAGAACACAAATTGCGAATACATAAAAAGTTCAGTGTTAAGTATCTGATGTGAGCGCCTCTCATCAACAACTCCAAACAAATGTTTACATAAATTGCAGAAAAATCCGCTTGAAAGGCTTAACACATTTCTCTGAACACAACTGTTTAATCCCTGTGATGTTGCTGGGTGTCCTCACTAAAGGCTCACTTCAGCCTCTTAAAAGTCTTCCCAGTTATTATAAAAAAAAGTATTTGTGGATCTATGGCAGCAAAAGTCAGAAAGACACAACTACTGTAATGCTAAAAGGCGTTTTTGCTGCGTCATGTTTTCATTTCTTTAAACAACAAACAATTGGCTAGATTACTCCGTTGGTTTTTGTCTTTACAAAAAGATCATACATAAAGTTCATACACAAATGTTCAAAGTTAAATAATCAACAATGATGCCAAAAAAGGTCATTTTATCTATGTTTAAAAAAAGAAATCTTTAAAATCACAAGAAGAGTGTTCCGTATTCCCTCCACTGGGACACTGTGGAAACATCACTCACATCAAGTCTCAGACCAGCATAAATGTGCTAAACCAAACCCCTTTGACTACATGTAAAATCATAGTTACACTGTCACTATCAATGACATTGATACAGCTTGGAAGAAAGCTAACAAACTTAGAAATGTACTTACAGTTGGATGACCCAATGTCCTCAGCAGTGTAGTACACTAGGGAAGAAAAAGGAGTCAGTGATACACTAAAGCAGGCATGTCCAAAGTCCCACCTGTGGGCCACATGCGGTCCACATTCAACTTTCCACCGGCCTGCAAGCTCCTGCTATAAAATTAATAATTTCCCAGCACTTTCTAAAAACTGGGTGTACAATTTCTTGATTGTGATTGGCTACATTCCATCATAATTAAGCTGTGGTGACACTGTCGCAGGACCCTTCTATGAAACTTTCTAGCTTATTTCAAAAATGTTGACTTTTGACAAAATAAACAAATTTGATTTTCTGATCGAAACCACGATGCTTTGCACTTCTGAATAAGACAACTGTTTTATTAATTTTACTGTTTCACATGATTTACAATTAGAAGTGGACAGTAATCATTTGGTAGTATCTATTGTATGTAAACCCATATGCTGACAAACATTTTTTTCTAGACAGACATTTTCTTCATTTTTTTCTCTGGTGTTCAAATACACAATTCACATTAATTTTGGCAAAAAAAAAAAAGATTTTGATGCATTTCTGTTCTATGAGAAGAAATGAAAAGCATCCAATTGCCTATGTTTTTCATGAAACAGTTCATTTGCTTTCAAAATTGTTAGAAAGATTCAAAGAATGCAAGTCAAACTCATACATTTTTACCTCACCAAATCCGGTCCTCTTTGAAAAAAGTTTGGACGCCCCTGCAATAAAGATTCACTACACTATAAAGATGCACTAAAGGTTTCCAGCTTATGCAGCGCAGAATTTGTCAGATTAAAACATCTTCATCCCAAAATGTTCAACTGTAAGAGTCTTGTGTCCGAATATACCTAAAAAGAGTAGAAAGAACAATATGTTTTCCTACATTACAGACTGTGTGTAAGGTTGATAAATGATTAAATTGCTGGTTTTTTCATTCTCAATGAACTCATAACTTATAATCATTCCTACTCAATGCACAGCTGTTAGATGCCAAGCTAGCAAAAATTAAAAATGCTTTATTGACCTTTAAAGGAAAACCAAGTTGCTGCAGTCAGTCATAAAAAGGAGTTCATCAAACAGAAAGTCCAGTAAAATAATGAAAAATGGATCATAAAGTAAGGTGTTTTTGGAGAGTTGGCCCCAAATGTGGATGGCAGTTTGTCAAAAACGCAAAAACCAGGATTTGCATTTAATTTTCTCTGGTTGCATTTCATTTGCTACATGTTGCTTTGCAGCTTTGTTTATCATTTATTCTGCAAAAGCCATACTTTAGCATTAAGTCATATAAATAAACTTTTTGGTGACATTTTTTAAGTAATTCTCACACATGATCTTTTTTTAAGATGCATTTTCCTCACTTTTCTTCAGTCATAATGTAGGTATGAATAAACAAATAGGTCTATCGACAGTTTTCCAAACACTTAAGTTTCTTTGAGCGGTCAGTGGGAAGCAACACCTGTTCAAGTGACCACTTTCAATGAAAAGTCTGTAAACATGCGTATATGGCTTCCCCGTTCTAAACTCTGAAATTAACACATTTCTAAGCATGGTTTAGGACTTCTTTTGGGCTCTACATGTAAAACTTACAACCATTGAAAGTGTGTTTAAAGTTAAATCAGTTTAACTTTGACCTGACATGTGGACAGGGTCCCTTTTCATTGACTAAAGTGGCAACTGTTTGAAAATTGGTCTAATGTCATGTATCGGAAGAGAGCTGAGATAGAAAAAGTCTGGAACAAGATTTGCAACGCTTCGACATCCCACCAGGCTGCTCCCAACTGCAGGCACATGCACGAGTATCAGGTAGTGACAGTCCAGTGTGGACACCATATGCTAATAGCCATTTAACAATCTGTGTAGCAGCTACACGTCTGTTCCATTAAACATGTTCTGCTGCTATCAAATGGGGGATAATTGCCATTGATGACTCTCACAAATATCTGCATGTTGATTTATTTAAACCTATTACGCTCATGTTTTATAGTCATTTGTGGTGATAACGTTAACGGAAAGGTTATGATTGCAAAAAGCAACGTCAAGGCATTTTCATTATTGTATGAAAAGTCAGTCTACAAACAACAAACTAAAAAGCCTCAAAGTTTTAGTTCACGGTGGTGAACTAAAACTACGTATACTAGTTTTTGTACCAGTATAAACAAGAAATCACTTTCCTTCAAATGAACAAACACTTACAGTTTTGGCACCTACGATACGCACTTAGAGTGTTCTTAAATGCGCGTCACATGCCCGGGGTTAACGTAGCGTAATAATTGACACGGAAATAATGCATGGAAAAACTTTGTGTATCAACATTGTATTTTAATCAAACAATTAAATTTTAATTGCCAAAAAGAAGATGTTTTTTTCTATGCATGTAATATTAATGTCTCATGTCTTTACATGCAGAGTAAACAAGTTCAATTCATTCTAAAATATGCTGTAATATGCAGGCACATCAATCATATCATGGAAGACATTTTCCCTCTTTTTAAACTTTCATAAATCATCACCTGAATTATTTTAAGTACTGTTGATAGTCAGGAAAGCCTAGTCTAAGCCCTGAAATATGGCAGAGATAAATCTCTTAAACATCAATTTCTCGCCATTCATGCCACATTATTTGTGTTGATTGCTTAGTAACAGCTCATGCAGGTAAATCCCTCCTTTATCCCTAAATAAAATTGCTTTACGGTAGCGATTAAGTTAGAAAGCCACCTCCACGTACCTTATAGATTCCCCATAAAAACGTTGCCACTATAGCCGTCAATCACTTTTAGTTTACCACCCTGATACATCCAACAAAGCAGAAATGCCAGAGGTAAAGTTGAACTGAAGCAGAACAGCCACATCTCCAAGGTAACAGAATATAAATCTCCATGCAGTCATCATGAAAATAGGATTAGCTTACAAAAAACATTTTCTAAACTTTTTAGAGTAGGAGATCTGGGGTCTCCGAGCTTTATTTTTTACTGTTTCCAGATTAAACTACACTCAGACCTGGATGTAAAAAAAAAAAAGTTTTCAGCTATGTCTCCAAAAATGTGCAGACATTCATTTAAACAGAAAATACCATCCGAGCAGAGGAATTTGTTTATGGAGAAGTCAAGATAGAAAAGTAAAGAGCTTTAAACAGTAAGATTATTTCAAAACATCACATTCTGCAGGAGAGCTTTTATGAATAATTGTAATTGCAAAGTAAAACTTGGAGTCTGAAAGATGGATTCGCACACTGTGGTTTGTTGGTGCTTTTCAAGAGCATTGGACTTCCAAGAATGAATTCATAGCCTACAGTGTTTATGCAGGATCCAGCAAGAAAGGGAACATGTTTCTGAACAGCTGTAAGACGTCACCAGAAGAGCTGCTGCTGCTGCTGCTGCTGTTATGACAACTGATGAGGTCTATCAGTGAGCAGCTTATCACTGGAAGGAAGTGGACCTGAAATTGTTTTGGCCTCAAAGGTTTTGGGTGGTCCACATACAGAGGAATTCACACACAAAGAGGAGGAGACAGAAAAAAAGAAAGTGTGAAAGCAAGAAGAAAACATCTCTGACACCACCCCTGCAAACACCTGCTATATCCATTCTGATTCTAAGACCGCTTCTCTGCATGCACTGATCTACAAGATCACGCGTTCTTAAATATGCAGACATGATCTCTGAAATGAATGTTTATAACATCAATCCACACAGATATGCTGATATGTCCATAAAGCGTATCATTAGGAACAATGAACCCACATGGACAGCCATGTGCTGAGAAATGTAAGTTGTGGGTTAAAATAGTTTCCAAAGCTGACTGTCAGTGACAGAGAATCTGGCAGAGATTTCTTGCGACTGCAATACAAAGCAGGCCTGTCCAAACAGCCTGTTAAGACCCGCCCAAAAGGAGCAGGACAGCGTTAATCCCCATGCAAAAGACACAAAGCTGGATGCATTGCAACTCCAAACCCAAGAAACCGCAGATGTGAAGCTTTTTTTTTTTTTTGCCTCAGGTAAGATGCTGAAATGGTGCCAAAGTATCAGCAATAACCTCCAAAATCACTTTGATTTTAAGGTCATATTTCATCTTTTAAATGTAATCCATCTGTGCCCAGCGGAGAGCAAACATCACTGCAACGTGTTACCAAAGATGAAACTGAACTTGGGCAGCCACAGGTCTCACACGTGTTGACAGAAAAACAACCAGCTGCCTCTAGGCTGACTGAAAGAGGCAACATCAGACTATTAAAAAAATCTTACAGTATTACTGCCCTTGCAGTGTCACAACCACACATGTACACACAAATGCACAGAGGCAATTAGTGGGTGGGTGAAAGACCCCAGACAGGAACTGCTTCGACCGTTTGTAGCACAGCTCATAAATCACCGCACACACTGGAGTAATGATCCATTCAGAGAAGAAGTGAAGCTTCCCTCAAATGTTCAGCACTTTGAAGGCCTCACCACAGTTCGAACTCCTTTCTGCCATCATGGAACAACACTACGCACAGCTTCAACAACACTGGAACACAAAGATGCAACACTCCAGGGATGGTAAGAAAAGTCTGTTTCATTTCTCTAACTTTTAACTTGTCTTGCCGCTTAAGATTCCATTTATCAAGTCTTATTATAAAGTCTCATTCCGATCATTTTTTCAGCTAATGTAATTTTGATTATGATTTTGCCATTTTTAGCCAAAATTCAGTTTTAAAGGACAAAATGTATGCAGAGAGGTAGTAAATGGTCCTGAGTTGTGGGTGGGACCGTTGGCATGGAGCAACTCCTCCCCCAGTTCCCATCATCTATCTGTTAACAAACTTTCCCACTAACTTACAGCCCCTCATAACTCCAACCAGACATTGGGGGTTCAACAAAAATGGCGAGCAATATTGGAGCTATCCAGCCGTACACTTTGGAGCCAGATGCTAGCTCAGACAAGGAAAGTGAAGACATCCATGGATCTAGTCATCTGCAAGTGGATGCATCAGCCTGGCCTGTACATTGTACTTTTATGCCATCCCTACAATGTTTTTTAAACAACAAATTCTCGTCTTCTCCTATTCGCAACTATTTAAGTAGATCAGAAATGCAATATTAAGCTTCATTTTCTTTATATATATATATATATATATATATATATCTGCTCATTTTCATCAGAAAAATGCCACAGGAACATGTTAAAAATGACAAAAACATAATTTTCATCTGAGTTGTTCTTTAAAAATAAACAGTTACTGTTAAATTCCAGTTAGCCCTCATGATACAAGCCATTACATCATGACCTTGGCTAGCCAAATACGAATTATCATCTGTATAAGTGATCCCAAAGTCAAATTTAATCCATGAAAAAAAAGTTGCTGAACAAAACTTTTAAATATATGGAATGGAGAAAATATTTTAGCACAGTATACAGAATAATTTGCTAACATAAAGATAGATCTGTTGAAGGATGAAACTGTTTAAGCTACAGCTTTTTTTGAAAGTGGATTTTCTGACTGTTTCCAAAGTTTTTATTAACCTGAAAGTATCACATTTTGTCCACACTTTTCATATGAAGGTCTTCTACGTATTTATTGTGCTTAAGAGAAAGGAGTTATTGTGGGTTTTTTTTGCAAGGATGGGGCTAAACACTAAAGTATAAAAAGATGAGCAAAATTGCTGTTATTTGTCAATTAAAATGAGCAGTTTAAAATCTGCATGTTTTAAGGCCAGAGTCATAAAAAAAGCATATAACATTGCCTCCTAGTGGCAGTTTTCAGGGCTGAGAGGTCTCTGTCTCAGCCCTGCTCTGTTGCAGAAGCTCTCAAATGCATCTGCTTCCGTTTTTGTTTAAGTTGAGATAAGATTGTGTCTATATACACATGAAGGGGACTGTAAGTAAAGAATACTCTGGAGGGTTGTGGAGCTGCGCCGCCACTGAGAAGCTGTGTGATGATAAAATGCAGAAAGTCTTTAGAAAATCCCCACAGCTCTTTGTCAACAACATGAAGCGCTCATGTTTGGTTCAGGAATGCAGACTTTAGCTTTCATCAGTGAAGCTGATTTATGAGCATTCAAGAAAAGTAAGATGACAAAGAAGAGACGCCTCTCTGCAATCTGATGGCTGATTATAAATGTTCTTTGCTTTGAGTCACACACAATCAGTGTCATTTAATCAAATACAAGTTTATTTTCCTCATCGTGCTTTTAAAAAGCTTGTATCCGCTCAGTTTCCATATAGTAATGAAAACTGTAATCCAACAATGGGCAATATTGGACATATCAGCTCATTTTATTCGGAATGAGCTGACATTATGACAAAATAAAATTCCTTAAGGAAAGGACACTTTCCGCAAACCCCATTAAGGAGCTTTTTTGAACAATAAATCCCTACATTTACGAGTGGGATCATATTCATTTATTTGATATTTTTTCCCATTTGAGAAACAAAAACGCCATAAGCTTGATTGGAAGCAGACAGTTTAACATTTTAGTGAGAAAGAATGACAAAAAACAGAAGGATAATAAAAAAAGTGAAAGTTTTTTTTCATGTTTTTTTGGCTAAATACTTTGTGTGATAAAGACCTATTTTAAAAAAAAACACTTTTTTGTTTGTCAGATACATTATTTTGAATCAAGCAAACACATTTCTTTTATAAATATATGAAAATATTTTCTTAGTTTTTCTTTTCTTTGCATTGCTTTATCACAGACTTAAGGAAGTCCCCAAGTGAAAGCATAAATATGATTTATGACAGATCTCCAAAAGACGGAAATGAGAATTTAGGAGATCTTTAATCATCACAGAACAAACCATAGATTAAGGAGGTTATCTCAAACTGGAGAGTAGTAACTGTGTACAATCAAAGACACTTCTCAGCTGAAGAACATCAGACCTACTGAACCTTATGGGAAAGCACATCTTGGTTTTAAATCAGATCATGACTCTTAATATCAAAATAATCCTCCTTTTTTAAAGAAAAAACATCTGTATTTAAATGACTTAAATTAACCTTTTTTAAATAAAAACTGAAAGATGTTTTACTTTTACGTTAATGCTGTGGACCTGCCAGAGAAAAACAAAAAGATGATTGATATGTAAACATTATATCTTATAAATAACTGCTCACTCATGCTTTAATTATGGCCCGCAGCAGCAGGGGTCCTGTCTGCAAGGACCATATTGTTTTTGCTTTAACCCAAAAAACGAAAAAGCCCTTTAAAAGGCCTCAATCCAAGGGCCTAAGCTTTAACAGACCTGACCAGTGTGTAGTACAAGACAAGATACACAAAAGGACACACTTAATTAATTCATATATCTGCTGTCTGATGCTCAGGTACTGTACACCCTCCTAGTATTAAGTGGAGCAAAAAACAAGTATTTTTTTTAAACACATATGAAAAAAACGCAAAAAAAAAAAAGGGTTAGCATTTTACTAAAGTTTGAATATCATTAAACATTTCAGTTTATCTGGGTAGAAAACCATGAGTACACACAAAAACGTCAAAGGAAAGACCTTCCCAAAGAACTTCAGGAAATAATGAACTGTCAAAAGATAAAAAGAAGCAGGTATTTAAAACGATGCTAATTTTCCATAGTGCATGAAAAATCTTACTGTCAAACCATGAAATCTTGACAATGCCTCTAAGTCAAATTTGTAAAACAAATGGTTTAATGATAAACTTTTTTGGCACTTTAGCGAAAAAAGTAAACTTCAGGCCAAAAATTAATTGAAATCCTTCTCGATAAGACGCAAAAAGGTTAATGTGAACTATGAGCCAAAAGAAAGCTAATGAACTAAATATGACTTCCATGTTCAACATTCATTTAAGTGCCAAAGCTTGAGCTGCTTTGGAACAGAACATAAAGTAATGGCACTAAACAGAGGCTGTCAAACTCAAGAACTCCTCAAAGTGTGAGGGAGCCAGTGAAAACAAAGGGGCTCAAAATGATGACTTGCACCATTTGCTCTGAATTTCTGCCAATTCTCCAAATTAGAGGACCGGCGCAGGATTGTTTTTTTCTTTAACTTCTGTTTTTTATTTATGCACTGATTTGCTTCAAGATAAAATATCCAGTAGATATGAAGGCCATATAATATCTTTTATAGCTTGCTTAAAGCCAGCTAAATATTTGGTAAAAAAAAAAAAAAAGGCAGTTACAGTTAATCACAGACAGCAGGATTTGGAGATTCACAGATGTGCAGGACCAGAACAGAAACTTCTCTGTGTCTGTGTGAAGGTGAAAGAAAGTCTTCCCCTTCAGCGATGTCCTCACGTAGCTCAGCAATGCCCGTTGAAGTGATAACATTTAATAAAAAGTCGACGTAAACACACATACACTGTATGCACGTTTCGGGCTTCCGTGTTGCGTATATGCCCCGCTACGCAAGTTTTTTTAGCCCGTTTTTGAGCTCTTCTTAGAAAATATGCAGCCACTAAACATGCATTGAAAGTTACACCAGCTCACACTTTGACCAATGCAATTGCCCTTTATGCAACTGAAAATTGATTATAGCGGACAAAGATTGTGAAGGACAAATGAATAATTTCGGTTTGTGGCTGGATGGAATTACATGACACAGAATAGAGCTGTGAAAGAAAATATTCTGAGTGCAATTTGTGAGATTTGCCTGCCTTCGACATTTCACACAAAGCCTCTTCCAAATGTGAGGACATGCGCTAATATTGGGTAACAATAGTCCAGTGTGAACACCGTATGCTAAAACACGCTGAAAACAGCTTCTTTAATGCCCCGCACATGCTCAATGTATGTAGCATTAGGCCTGAAGCACAGACTGATCCATTTGTAGAAATATTGACTTCACCAAGAACAGTTTGGCTTTCATTCAAAGGTTGAGCTTAATTTCACTAGGCAGCTACACTTTGGTAAATTTAGTCATGGATATGCTGTGTATTTCTTTGTTTAGTAGAATAGAAGCAAGGAAACTTCAATCAAACTCCAGCTGCAGGTTGGTGGCTAAAGTGTTTGTAGCCAAGAACAAGACGGTGTGCCAAACCAGGTAGGCTGCTATAATCCTTGACCTCAGGGTTAACATGATTGGGATAAGGGGATGGAAACTGATCCGGATCTTTGGTAAGGTTTTAGCACTTTGTGTTTTGAACCTCCTGTTGGCTTAAACTTTTTGGAGGACCGCATGCAACCCCATCTGTGTTGGCTGAACAGCAAAATCCTCCGCTTGAACAGGGTGAGACTGAAGAGCATGGGAATGGGTCATTACTGTCAAAGGCACGTGGTCAAACCCAAAGCATTTTGCTCTTTGGGCTTGGCAAGTGAGAGGCTGAAGCTGAATGAGTGTTTCTCCCCCAGGGAGTGATAGGGACCATTTTGGAAAAACAAGATGCCTTTTTTTTTACATGACCTGTTCTAGGTTTGTTTTTAAAGTGTTTTTTTCAATTGCAGCTTTCAGAAACCCACACCTCACACTGATGTTATGTATGTTTTAGTGATGCAGAGGTAGGTCAGCAAATCTTGATAATGAGGTTTATAAAAAGCAGGAAACATGGATGGCAGTTTCACTTTCTGGTCCCCCGTTTAGATTCATAAACAATTTTCCAGCTCACAGACAGCTTAGCCGTTCCAGTTACTGGCTCCTAAATATGTAACTTGCATGTTTTATGTGGGGATGCATCCTGTTGGCAGTTTTTTCTAAACCTTAAAGCTTAGGGGCTTATTGGGAGAAACTCAATCTCACAAGCAGCTGTTCAGATGAGTGATAAAAGGCATGTGTGTTATTTAGGATACATATCGTGTTGGAAAGTTTACAAAAGGATGTATTGAGGTTCTGCAACTTTTTGTGAACACATCTCCACAGGTGAGCACAGACAAAGAGGCTTAATCCCTTCACCCTTCATGCACGCCGTACATCAAAACATTTGATCCAAGTCGCAACTTAATTTAGCATTGCCTTAAATGGAAAAAACACTGAAGAATCTTTTTTTAGAAAACGTATTTTTCGGACTATAAGTTGCTTCAAAGTAAATGTCGAAGCAGCAAAAAAAAGAATTGTAAAGAAGACAAAATCACATATTAGTCGCACTTTTTGGAGATATTTAACAAAATAGGGGACCAAGAACAGATATTTGACACTAAAAGGCAAATCATCATAACGGAATAACAGCATTTGACTGAATATACAGTATGCATGCTTCACTGACATAACGTATTGATGATTATTCAAATCAGAAATCCCTTTATTGTCATTGCTCCACGACAAAAATTGTGATACAACACAAATTGTAACGCTCGCCAGCTGTTTTCAGAATTTGTAAAAGTCTGGGTTGAAATAAAATCCAAATATGTGTACAACGCGCTGAACATGCTAACAAGTCAACTAAACTTTTTAGGGCTCTGTTACTTCAAATCACTAAATCCATTCAGTTTTGAATCGTCTATGTTGCTTCATGATATTTCTGCCAAGCCCAGCAGCAGACTGAGCAGCGCTTCTTCTTCTTCTGCATTGCTGTCAGAACAAATAATGATATACACACCTACAGTGCTCTCTAGTGGTTGTTGCTATTTATTTTATCACATATAAGACACACCTGAGCATAAGCCGCACATCCGGCCAAACTTTGCAAAAAAATGTTACATAAAATACAAAAAATACAGTAATTGGAAATAAATTTAGGCATGAAAGAGTTAAATAGTGTTTTAGAGGTAAAGCTGCATATAAAACGCTTCCATATTTCTCATTTTTCATTTGGTTTCAATGCGGCACTGATCATTGGTTCAGTGTGAACAGCTGCCTCTTAAAAGCACATTTTTCACGCATCAATCATAAGCAACTGCTGCGTGAAAAAATATATTTAAAAAAAAATCCCACTTGTAACGACAGTGTTTTGTTTTTTGTTTTTTTTTTGTTGAGCATGAAAGATGTTTGGATTTGGTCACACCAGAATCTCCATCCTATACTGAGATACACAAATCAGTTTTCATAGAGCCCAAGTTACCAACATATTCCAAGAAATAGATCCCGTATGTGGGGGACAACGATGCTTTAAATATTTGTATTAAAAAAAGGAATGCACCCAACCCAGCCATCACAACGCTCCATTTGTATAAAAAAAACAACTCCAACCCATTTGATATTCTCAAGGTGATTATCCTGAGAATAAAGATGCACTGATGGGAAAAGACAGCAACACATGGAAGGCATTCATAGCAATTAAAGTACAGTAGTTGAGACAATTTTAAACAAGCTGAGCAACATGTATACAGTAAAAGCCCAAGTGAGCATCTCGGACTAACAGAGGAGAGAAGTGCATATATGCTGCCAAAGAACAAAATAGGGCAAACTTGCATCTCTGTGCCAATATCCAGGACTGATTAGCCTGACAGAGATGGGAGGTACATGCAACAGATCACTAACAGATGAAGAGGAAACACAAAGACATATGAAATGCGTTTAAATACCCAGCCGATTTCCCACAATTTACTAATCTCACCAAGTTGTTCCTGTCAATAAACTCCACTGAAGCCAAAGCATCTGTCGTGGATGGAAGCAGCCAGCTGTTAACGATTTAAGACCTTATTAATGTATGGTGCTTTTTACACAAGTAGGGGAAAAAACACTAATTGTCCTTGAGTTGGATGAGTCCTGGAACAATCAGGCTCAGTTTGTCCTTCAGGATTTTTGTTAGAAAACTTAAATACAAATGCATCAGCTACAAAACGCAGAAATACACACGTTCATGCTGTGCTTAATGCAAAATGACAAACAAGCTGTGGTTTCACCTTCCAAAATGAGGTTTGATGCATTTCAAAGTTCATAACTTTGCCAAACAGATCTCAGTTTCTAGAAAAGATCAAAAACTGGCACACACGCAGGAAGCACATGGTGATGTAATTTGTCTTTAACAAATCACCGTGAACATCATACTCATATTACCATGAACTGCTGTGGCAGAAATATTTACTCTAATGCTCCAAACTTCTTGTTTTCTCCTTTACCCAAGAAACTGGATAGTCGTATCTTAAAATCTGTGTGGGTGACAATCTCATATGCTGGCTGAGTGATGTCTGCATGCAGTTATCCAAGTCTGGTGCAGAGCCCTCTGCCATTCCATCAAAATCCCGATGAAAAAATACTTCATATTTCTTAAGTTATCTTGGATCCTATCAAGGTCAAAACAAAAACGGCGCCAACAAGTGTTCTACATTATGCGGCCATGGTGAAGTGGTAAGGTGGTCACCCTCTGATCTGATTTCACGTCTGATTCCCGCCTTGCCTGCCCATATGTCGACGTGTCCTTGGGAAAGACACTGAACCCCCAGTTTGCCTCTGGTGGTTCTAGGTTGGCGCCAGTGTTCGGCAGCGGAGTCACCATCAGTGTGTGAATAGGTGAATGGGACTGTGACTGCGCAGCGCTTTGGGCCTTCAAAGAAGGTAGAAAAGCGCAACGCAAGTATACACCAAATCAGATTGTAGTTTATACCTGCAATGTTTCTTTACTGGCTCAAGAACCAGACTAAAAAACAAAAGCAACATTTTTTTGGACTCCAAGTTTGCTCCATCTCAAGAATGATGTCACTAAGTAGTTTTCCCCCGACCCTGTCATCTCCTGCTCTTAAAGTTTGGACCTCCTTCAGTTCTGATGTCTCTGGCTTCGGACCATTACCAGAAGAGCTAGTCCAGAAAGATGGAATGAACGAGTTGCCAAACTGTTTTTCCATCATTTGATCAAGCCATATTTCTTTGCAAATTTGTGGCGAGACTGATTTGTGTGTTCACAAACACCTGCAGCTGGTTTTCCCATTTCTGGTTTTCTTGTTTTTCATGGTACGTTTAAAAGAATGTATGCTCTACTTGGGGTAAAACTGACAAACAGAGCTTTATGCTTTATAAATGAAAGAATTTGTCAAATAAATATGTCTAAACACAATTTTAGAAGACTAGAATAAAATCCATACTGTTACTTATAAAAACACTCCATATTTTTAGTATATATTAAGCAAATGTCTAGTACATGGAGGTTTCTCAAGTAAACATGATTCATTTTTCTTTAATCCAATCCAAAACTTTTTAAATCTTTATTTCCGTTGTTTCCTCAGAAATGTGTTCTCCAAAATGTCCTCATTTGATCCAAGCCCATCTATTCTGAAGAACCTGCGGGGACTCTACAACTGTGATCCTCATTTGGGACTTCTGAGTCCCACACAACTACAAAAGTTGCAGCTCTGTGTGGGCCTTACATGTGGAAGCAATCACAACAGACAGAAAAGAAATGAAATATAGAGCTAATACAAAGATGGACCGGTAATGACCGAAATCTGATACCTAATCATAATATGGTTGCTCAGCAAAAGCAGTGACTTCAGCTGTGTGGGTGAGTCCCTCAGATCTGAGGTCCAGGTCAGTAAAGGCCCAGATCAGATGTCATTTTTTCCTACACAAAGGAGTACTTCAACTATAAAACAAATTGAAGCCAAAACTACTGTTCACACTCTGTCAGTAATGTAATTCAGCTAACAAAATTCATTTTAAAAAGCACCTTAGGTGGATTAAATAGAAATGAGCAATTACCATGACATAATGTAGGAAGTTCTTGGTTAATTTACCATAAACTGTGGAGGCCAAAAAGGCACAGAAGACATATTTTTCAATGTCAACAACAGCTTCTCTCAAGACTGAAACACAAGAAAATGAGTTTTAATGTGTTTTAATAAAATTTTGTATTTTAAAAATCATTTTTATAAAGTTGTTATAAAATTGTAAATACATACAATTATAAATTATAAAATGTTAGAAAAAAATGGTTAGGATCAGATTAATATATTTGTGCTAAAAAACAAATTTCAATGTACTAATTACCATAGCTTAGTGTGTTTAGTTTACTACCAGCTATTGTTTATATTTTTATGACTGATTTTATGTTCTATACAGGTGTGATGACAATATAGGTGTGTAGCCCATCAAGATAGGTATGGTTGTGATTTTGCGATATATAGATAAAACTGAATCGAATTGAATAGAATGATTAGTATTTTTTCTAAACAAATAACTAGTGATAAAACGTCTGTTGCGCAATGTTATCCAGTCAATTCAGTTTCTATCAAATTGCAGTCTCAGAAATGCAGTAAAGACACACTCATGAAAATAATTTAGGAAAATCATGAGAATAAATCTATAAAAGCAAAATTAATCAGGTGGTTTCAGTATTTACTTTAAATGACTGAATGATTATGAAGTTTTTAACCAAAATCCCAAAACCTAAATGTCTTTAAAAAGCCATATTTCATGATGATCTAAAGCCTCTTTTTCCCAAATCTCCTCTGAGTGGGCGTGGCCTTTGTCACTGAGCTGAGTAGCCCCACCCCTGATCACCCCTGTAGATTTTTATATTGAATGGTAAATTGAAAAATGTATTTTCATATTAAAGCCTGAATTACAAATTGAAATGTCAATTGAAAATTTCATTTTTAAATTATATGATAAAATTGCAAATTGCATTGTCAATTGAGAATTGCATATTCATTTGAATTATGACTGAAAAAACTCCCATAGATCTGAGCAGCACCACTCTGCTAACAACACGCTACAGCTCCTCATCCTTTCCTTGCTGAGAAACTCCTTAGCCCTCCCTTCCTGAGGAACCGCGAGAAAGCTTGAAATGATTCAGATCTCTGAGTCTGGGCTGAATCATATGAACGGGTTTGAGTCAGGACTCATAACTAAATGAATCACTGAACGATTCACCTCCTTTCACGCTGAATCGCATGAATGAGTAGCTTACGATTCATGACTCAGAGCACACATGATCCCTGAGCAGGGCCTCGTTCCGACTGAATCATGAGTCAGGACTCATACCTCTAACCAATCACTGAAGAGTTCGCCTCGTTTGGAACTGAATCGTTTGAAAGAATCTCTGCAGCTCGGCCTCACTCCAAGCTTGTACAAGTCCATCCAAGCTGCAGCTTTAGCCTTAGACTAAAAAATAGCCTCATGAATGGAAAACAGATCCACACCACTAACGTGTTTATGCTTTCAAAGCTTTGTGCTCATCTTTCTGTCCACTTTCATGGAATGCCAAATGATACGGTTGTGATCCTCTAACGGAACACTGTGAAATGAGAAGAATCACAAGACAGGAGACAAACATCATCAACAAGACGGTCTTTCCAAATGAGGCAGGTTTCAAGTCTCTGATTGTTTGTGAGTACAATTCAGGTTTCCTCATATTTAAAATTCCTAAAATCATGGAGACTAACTGAGATCACAACAAAGACTACATTTTGCTTAAAAAAAAACTCATATAAGGGGTCCAATAACATGCATGTGTCAAAGTTAAGCCTCCATCTTCAGTAGGAAGACTCAACCAATGAGGAAAATGTTCATAATGAAGAGAACATTCTGATGAACCTGACAGAACATAAACTTCAGTTTTAAGTGTAACACGAATGAAAAGTTGCTCCAAATAAATAACTAGGCCAAACGTGTGTTACTATGTGATAAATTTAAGCTAGAACATATAAAAGTGGATACATACTTCTGAATCTTGGTGTGATTTTCTTCTTTGTCTTTTTACTAAAAGCAATTTTTCTCTTTTTAGATTGTCTGCATGGATTTACTGTTGCCTCTGGGATAACTGGCCTGTTTGTTATACAAAGAGTTATCCATTTCAATGCATCCCGTCTTGCTGTTCATCTTCAGTTATGTTTCTTTTTTAAGATATTGTATAACACTTCTTCATCTCAATCCAAACTGTGTTCTAATACATAAAACCTAAGAATTGGGGGAGACGGGTGCTTAAAGTATCTTTATAGAAGCATATTTGTGATCTGTATCTTTTCCCAGTGCAGGTCATCCATTCGTCACAACCAAATCCTAGTCCCCAATTGTTAAAAGTTCAACTTGGTTTAACTTTCAATGTGGGTTCAATGTTCATACGTTTTGTACGTAGCCCAAAATCCAACGCAGAAACTTGCATATCTATGCGTGAACGTGAGAGTCTTGAACGCTCGTTTAAATAGACGTTTCATTGAAAGTGGCCTCTTGAACCGAAGCTGGTGCGGACGTAGCCTTACAAAGTTTAGGATCCAGCAAATTGCATCAACAAATATTGTTCTGAAAAAGTCCATAAGAACAATTTCTATCTCGCAGTGCCGAATGTGAGTGAGCGAGTGTGAGGAACACTTTAATAAAAAAAGCAAATATTTTTTTTAATCCTGTCATATTTCTGTCAAAGTTTCTTCAAGTAGCACTCTGACAAGCTGTTTCTAAGGCCAGAGCAAAAGGGAATGAGCTTGTAATCCCCAGTCATCTCCTGCCACGATCTCTGAAAGCAATTATTCCTTTCAAAAACAGTTACTGCTTTATGACCTTTTTTCTTTTATGTGAGTTCAGCAAACAACCTGAGCACAGATTTAAAGACCCACTCCACTAAATATTCCGTTCTTGGTGTTTTTAACATGTTTTTCTCATGACATATATACAGAAAATGATGTTTAAATTGCATTTCTGAGTATTTCTCTAGTCAAATTGTTGTGAATCAGGAGCAGATGAAAAAGTACTGTTTAAAAAAGCCTGTAGCGGTTCCAAAGGTGCAACCGTTGGCAGGCCACAAGCTCCATGCTCTGCACCATTCTGATGCACCCACTCTCAGACAAATGGATTCATTTACGTTTTTGTTTTCCTCGTCCCAGCTGGCCTGTATAAAAACACTGAGCAGCATGAGCATGACATTGAGGAGTAAGGAGGAGAGGGCATGACTGATTTACAGCAAACAGAGTCATTCTGATTCTTTGAGATACCACAATAAAACGAGTAATTAAACACTAAATTTGGACAAAAAAGATCAGTAATGACTGTAACAAGGCTTTTTTCTGGTTGTGTGCAGATAAGTATTATTAAATATCTTTAACATGATGAATCAACATGTGTCAGAAAACATCTGCACTGCGTTGTTGTGGGATGTGACCTAATTATGGTCATTTCAAACAATTTTTGTAATTTAATAACATCTTCCACGAGTGAAAGGATGTGTCATAAAATATGGAAAAAAGGAAAATACTAGAAATCTTCTCGATGACTTTTAGGAACTGTGTGTTTTACTCACACATTTTTTTAAATGTCAAATTGTTGGGAAAAACCCAAGTCCCCAAATCTTTACATTTCAGCTCAAAGATCCAAATTAGCACTGCAGAAAGATAGGTTAAAGTTACATGGAGAAATTAGCACTTACAGAAAGACAAGAGCACCAGGAAATGAATATAAATCAGTATAATGTCCTGTGAAGTAATGGAAACACAACCGAGTGTGAGTGTTGTTACCAAATTCCTTCACCCACCGATCATGTGATCACAAAGAGCCAAACCAGATGGTGGAGAGTCAGTGTAAAAAATGAAAACTCTATTGTTTACTCACAAAAACAGGCGTGCAGACAAAAAAAAACAACACCCCTGCTTCGACAGTTATAAAGGACTGCACAGATCCAACACTATAAAGAGAGAAATTCTCGCTAATCTCTGATAATGTGACATCTTCACAATAAAATAGAATAATTCTCTTGTGATGGACCTCATGCAAAAACTGTCCTAAGGCATTATGCTCATCATTGTGGCAGGAACACATGAAACAGACTCACGCTGCCCTTTGACCCTGCAGTGCACCCCCTGAACCTGACGTTATGTTCCGTTCTGAGTTTCCTGAGTGGTGCTTCGTTAAGGCCTGCATGTGATTTCTCAGAGGACTTGGGGAGCAACTGCCAGCCACACTCACTTCTCCACATTAGTCATGGCCTTTGGGTGTTTCCTGATCTTATCTCTCACTGTCCAATTGCATTAAAGCACTGCAGTGCCAGGAAACAGCTGGGCAGAACAACATGCATCTCATTTTCTGGGCCGATCCGATTGATGCATTCTTGCTAAGAAAAAGGTTCTGCACTCATTGTAAGAGTAATGACAGTAGAACATCCCGACTTTGCTACACTCTTCCTTCCATTACTGCTTGACATCATGCAAAAACCTGAGCCCCTGTTTGTATTCAACCACAGCACAAGAAACATGAATAACCATGATGGTCATTAAATCCTTAAAAGTCATTTGCTTCTGTTTTTAACTTTAAAGACCCACTCCTATGAAAATTGCATTTTGGGTGTTTTTCCCATGTTCTTACTGCACTTTTCTCATGATAAAGGACTCATATAAAGAAGTTAAAGTGTAAATGGCATTTCTTAGTAGCAGTAAAAAATTCCACTGTTAAAAAGCAAGTAGCAGCAACTTAGAAGCTACAGTTATCAGGCCACAAGTTTACATGTTTTCTGAATTTCCTTTTATTGCCGTTATCGTCGTTGCTGCAACCAGTTGACTCTACGCTTTGCACAGGTTTGTAAAGTTTGTGCAAGAGTATTTCACTTGAAACAATAAGGTCAGAACTGCTGGCCTAACATCTTATCTTCTTTACGTGCAGTCTAGAGGGAGTCTATGATGACCCCTGCTCTTTGTCATCTTAAAAGAAGAGGTCTGGTCGCCAACTGAAGAGGTGTGAGATTGCAGCTGGTTGTAAAATATGCTGCAAAATCTCTACATTGTGCATCTTTAAAGCACATTGATAAAGATGGAGCTACACATGATGACATGGTCTCCACCAAAAGATGTTGCTTTTTTGTCCTCTAGAACCTTCAGGCCTATTTTGTATCCCATATTAATAACTTTGAAGGTTTATTTTTATTTATTAGCTTCTAGAAATAAAAAAAGATCCTCTTGGGGTTAAAGTAACCCTAAAGTCCCACTCCGATCATCTTTTGATCTATTTTCAAAGCATTCCCAGTGGTCTTTTAATGATGATTACTTTTTTTTTAGCCAAATCAAAAATCTTTGGTTCAAGGACATATCAGGTGTTCATTAGAAATCTGACTTTGAGTTGTGGGCAACAGGTGCAGAATAAACTCGCCCCAATTTCCCATCATCCATCAGTCTACACGCTCTCCTGCTAGCTTACAGCCCCTCACACTCTCAACCTAACATGCAAAAAAAATGTCGAGCAATATTGGAGCTACAGTTTTGAGTCAGATGCCAACTTGAACAAGGAAAACTAAGATGCTCATGGATCTATTTTTCTGCAAGTGGATGCACTAGAATGTAGCGGAGCATCTACAAGATATGGCTGCAAATGGTAGTGTATATGATTGTCTTTTTGCCAACATATTAATTTGTTATCCCCCAAATAAATAAAAAAATAAGATAAGGAGACAAATGTAGATTCTGGGATGGGATCTAAAACAATTTTAAAGGCATATATCATTTATGATGATTTAAAATTTATGATTTGAATAATTCCCATTTCACCTATGTTTGTCAAAAAGCATATTTTTCCTTTTTTTTTGTTTTTTTTTCTCTCTGCAACAATGATTGTCAAGGCAGCGGGGCATCATGGAGTGGCTGACTTGGGCAGATGTACAAAAGTTGTGAAAATCCTTCCGTTTCCTACACCTAATCCTCAGCGCACCAATCTCTGTACGTTTCCTGCAGAGTTAAATGATTTATTATTGCTTTTATCACTGAGCCCATTGAGGAACTGAATAACATGTTGACTTATAGAAAATTAAGGATTGGAAGTTAGTGAGTTATGATTTGTCATCCATAGCTGCCTTTCCATTGCACATATTTGCAAAACGTTATCAAAATAACGAAATATCAAACATAAAAATTGGAATAACATTGTTTTCGTTAAATTGTAATTGTTTGAATAGCGGTAAGCACAAACCAACTCACGTGATAAGTCATTCAGAAACATGACGACAGATGTGAACAATACTTTCATTGCAAATTTGCGAAAAACGTGCATTTTGATACCCCTCAAAAGCCAAGCACAAATTGGAGCAAAGCACAAAGCAAGCACATTATGCAAGTGTAGTATCGCAAATCCAATTTGCACAATTTCATAGTCAATGGAAACTCTGCTTATGTCTTCCTTACAGCAGAAACCATATTTCACTTGACATTTTTCTTTCCTCTACAGTTGGGATTTGTCAGAAATGTGTTTATGGAAAAGCCAGGTCAATCACATAAACAAAAAAAAGTTCCTTATCTCTGTATGTCTCTGTAAAACAGAGCAAGAAAAAACAACTGACCCTACACTTCATGAAATACTTTTTTGACATGTGTGTGAAATAGTTGATATTGGTTTAGGACAGAAGTTTGGTGAAGAACATTGCTCAGTTTTAAACTATTCCACTGAAATGCTTGTCAAGTATACACATTCAGATCTGCCAGCCAAAGTTGTTTTTTCTTTTCTAATAGATGGATGGTATTATTTTAACCTGAAACTAAATCATTATTTTACCTTTGTGCAATCTTTAACACTATTATAATCTGACTTTATTTCACAAAATTGTCTGGATTCCCAGCTCCTTCACTCATCTGAATCACTCGTGACTGACTCAATCGCGATGATAGCTCCATATCTTGATTTTCTATGAATGTGAAAACTCAGACGCAAAAGCATTACCCAAGAATTTCTCGTCTCCATTGACTTTGGTTTCGTGCCATTAAAAAAAACATGATTTACCTTCAAATTCTGCATTTACAACAAACAAAAATCCCTTCTGCCTGAAGTTTGTTTCTTCTGGAGACGAGCAAAAAACCAAGTCTAGAAAAAGAAGAAATGATGCTTCTTCCTCTGCTAAATATACCAAAACTTTAAAGTTGTGTAAACTACTTAGCAGCAAACACTGAGTGATTCACACAAATTGGATCTGTGGGAGTTTTGATGAGTTCATGAGTGAATACGGCCAAAGGCAGTGTCAGACAGCAGATCCAGAGACCTTGGAGTTCCTGTTTTCCTGGGCTGACCTCCTGGTACGGCTGGACCAGGGGAAAACATGCTCTGAGAGATCACCCGTGTATGGCTCCAAACAAAGCACTGTACTGCATGCCACATCTGGCATAATCATATTTGGAACCAAAACAAAGATAAGAGGAGGAAAAACCAAGTCTCTCTATGAGTATTTAAACTGCCTAATAAGAATCATACTCGTGGAGTTTCCTTTCATCACGTGAGAATTGCCAGCGTTAACAAACAAGCAGTCTGTCTCCCATGGAATCAAGAGCTGGCCTTGGTCCAAACTGGGCGACTTTGCAAAGTTTCTAATGTGTCTGCAAACAGATCATTCCAGCTTGTTAAAACTCACAAGGTGTGAACTAAAGCACACAGCAGAATGTCATTTCATGCTTCACCCCTGTCCGTCAGAAAGAAATTACATATATATTTGTTTATTTGTTACTAAGAAACACTCAAAGTAGATCTTTACAAAAAAATTGATACTGCTATAACTGATCTGACAAACATTTCCCAACATTTGAAGTAAGGTGGCTTGCTTCAACTGACCCACACACTGAATGAATGCCTTACACTGTCTGCCAGGAAGATTAGATGTTTATCCCGCTGCGGTTCATAAAAATGTCTAGGCCTCCCAACATCCCAGGCATGATTTCTTGCAAACCCCCTTATCACACATACCAAAACATATTCATATCTTTCTTTGAAATAAATCAGTTTGCATGTTGCAAAACCTCAAAGAAAATCCTCTTTAAAACTACTTTCTGTGTGGCCAAACACCAGATTAAGGTCTAAATATTTGCTTGTTTATGTGTTGACACTTCCCAATCTTGTAAATGGAGTCCATCACATGGTGCACTTGCTGGTTGCATGCTTGCAGAGACAGACAAGTGAGGTATGTTTGCCTAAATAATATAAAACTACCCAGAAAGCTACACAGCTCTGGACATGAGATAAAAACTAAAATAGATCAGTTGTTCCCTTAAATTAGCATTTTGTGCACACAAGTTATTATTTGGTGTGCAAAAATTGGTATTGCGTGGCAACAAATTATCAATTTATTAACATTTTGTGCACACACAAGTTAACTTTCCCAAACTTGTAGAGATTTGTTGGTTGCGAATTAAACAGAACCGGTTTTAAAAGGAAGGACAAGAGTCGGCTCCTTCCTAAGAATTGTGTTTTTTTTTATTATTATTATTTATGGTTACAAAATGCTTACTTGTGTGCACAAGTTGGAATTTTGTGGCAATAAATTAACACTTTATGCATACAAGTTAGTATTTTGTGCGCACAAAATGCTAGCCTCGCTAACTTGTAGTTAAGTCTCATCACAAATGAAATGGCTCTTAGAGCCAGTTCTTTGAAGGACAGAAGCTGGCTCCTTCCTGGGGGGGGAGCAGTTTACTTTTTCTCTGTAAAATTTTTTGGTCACAAAATAGCAATTTGTGTGCACAAAAATATTAATTTGTGGGCATAAAATGCTAATTTATTGCTACAAAAAAACAATGTGCAGACAAGTTAACATTTTGTGCAAACAAAATGCTAGTTTCCCAAACTTGTAGAGATTTCTCAGTTTCAAATGAAACAGAACCAGGTTTGAAGGGAAGGACAAGAGTCAGCTCCTTCCTTGGAATTGAATTTCTTTATTATTTTTATTATTTGTGGTTACAAAAATGCTAACGTGAGTGCACAGATTGCAATTTTGTGGCAATAATTTAGCAATTTATGCATACAAGTTAGTATTTTGTGCGCAAAAAATGCTAGCCTCGCTAAGTTGTAGTTAAGTCTCATCACAAATGAAATGGCTCTTAGAGCCAGTTCTTCTCAGAATCTGGCTCCCTCCTGGCGGCGTTTTATTTTATTTATTTTTATTTTTTTTCTCTTTCTAATTTTTTGTCACAAAATATTAATTTGTGTGCATAAAATGCTAATTTATAGCCACAAAACAGTAATGTGCACACAAGTTAGCATTTAGTGCACACAAAATGCTAAATTGTGTTAACAAATTAGGGGGGAAAGCATTTTATTTAAGCATTTTAGTAGCATTTTTGCGCACAACTTGTTTGCAAAAATGATAATGAAATCCTAATAAATTACTTTGTGCCCATAGTAGTGGAAATTTGTGCGCATAAAATACTAACTCGTGCACAAAAAATGCTAACTTTTTTGTAAATTATTTTTTTGTTGATTTATTTACTTTTCTGTCATTTCCAGGGCTCCATAAACTGGAAACGCAAAGAAAAGCAGAAGTCTGAAAATACAGCTTTCTCCTCCTGGTGACGTTTGGGTTAAAAACAAAAACCAAAAACAAAATCAACCAATAAACATTTCAATGAATGATTCAGAGTCTCCAACTCACCACACACGATCAAATCGGCCGGATTCGCCCGAGTCTGAGCTGTGACATCCCGGTTTGCATTTGGAGCCGTGTTTTGGACCGTGCCGCCGCTCTTTGCAACACTGTACCCCTCTTCTCTCACACATCTGGTCCCCAAACTGAAGCAGCACCTCCTCCCCATCCAGCCAGCCGCAGCTGGACACCGCGCGCCCTCCTCTGAGTTTTTACAACTTTTGACGAGGCGAGGGATTCCCTCCGCTGTCTGCGTGAATTATCAAAGCTGCACAAGCAAACTATTCATGTGTGATGTTCCTCGTCCCACTTCCATTCAGTCAGCGGAGGCTTTGATCCAAAACACTTTTCACACAGAGATGGGCGCAGTGGAGGCAAGGTGGGGTTACACGGTTTGCCAAAGACGCACTAATCTTCTGTTAAGGCTGGTAGTTGAACCAGCAACCGGATCAGCAGATTGATGCTCTTCTAACTTTAACTTGTAAACAACTTTTTAACATTGCTTTTCTGTATTTCAGCCTTCCAAAATAATATAATCTCAAATGTGGACTGAATTATTTGCAATGGAAACGAATGTAGGCTGACATCGGCCCCGTTAGGTTAGAGGATCTCTGCTCTTTAAAAGTTAACAACCAGTGAATCCAAATAACTCACTTCCAGTGAAAAGTCTATTTAAACAGGTGTTTTCAAACTTCTGCGTTCAAAACTCTTGTTTTTTGAAGGTCAAACTTTCACCAATCAGGATTTTGTGGTGACATTTGGATTTGGTTTGGCTACTCAAACACGGCAATGGGCCTGATCCCGTCTGCGTTTGCTTTTCAAATAAACATAGACCAAGGCCACTCTCCTGATATGATGGTAATCAATATTCACTATTGTTAGGACGCTAGCAATGAACCGAACTGTTTCGTGCCCAAATCACAAGATTTCCACCACTACGACATTTCCCACCAAGCCTCTTCCAAATGTAGTGGCGCACATATGCTGGTAAATAGTAGAAAAAGAAGAAGCCCCTCCCTGCTTTTCCACTGTGAACACCAAGGGCTGAACATGCATCTACTTCCCACTGCGTACATAGCTTTAGATCACCTGGGATTGGCCCTCACCGGTAGGAACAGCAGTCAATCAAGGGGATCTTTGACAGGTCTGAACAGACGTATTGTATCTCAGAGCAGGAAGGCAGACTCACCAACCAAATCCTGGTCCAAAAACATATGTTAGGGTTCATAACAAACATTCGTCCAAAGAGACATTTATCCAAATACCAAAGTGATGCGCAGAAACTTGTTTAGTGCAGTAACATTTAGACTTGACAGAACAGAATTTGGCTGTATATAGCCTGTATCCTCAGCTGCTTCTGGTTGAGGTGATCCTGTCCCATCCGGTGAACCACGTGGCATGATGTTGCTTCATGTTTTCCTTACATTTCTTAAGGCAGCTTTTTATCTCAGTTGTAATTTGGAGCTGAACAGAGGAAACGTTCTACTGTAAATCACATTTGTTCATTCTGTTACTCAGCATCTGAGTTGCACCTGTTACTTTTTTAAATTAAAAACTGAAAAACTCAGTCCAATCATCTTTTTATCTATGGTAAAAGTGTTCCCAGTGGTCGTTTAATTATGATTATACCGTTTTTAGCCAATATTTTTCTTTAAATGTAGTTTCCATGGTTTTTGCAGGGCAGCAGGAGTTCATGAAAAATTTGCCGCTGAGTGGTGGGTGGACCGCTGGCGTGGAATAAGCCCACTCACACTTCCCTACCTATCTGTTTACGCTCTCCCCCAGAGCTTGCGGCCCCTCATACCCCCAACCCAATATTACCTCTGTAATAAAGAAAGCAAGCAATATCAGAGCTATCCAACCAAACAGTTTTGAGCCAGACGCCAGCCCAGACAAAGAAAACAAAGACATAGATCTAGTCATCTACCAGCTGATGCATCAGAATGGAACAGTGCAAGGTACTAATGGCCAACCGACTGTAGTTTCTGTCACATCTACAAGCTTTTTCCAATGTCATTTTTTTTCAACCGCTCCCGTTTCACTGGATTTGACTAAAGAAATGCTCAGAAAAGCAATTTTGAGTTCAATGTTCTTTCTATACATCCTCCATTATGAGAAAAATACCTCAGAGAACCACATTTTCTTCAAAGTGGGTTCTTTAAGTAACTTATTTGAAGACTTATTTGTTACTTCTGTCAGAGTCAAATTATTTTGAAGAAAATCCAAATATACAGTGGAGGACAGAGCACTTTCCAAGGCCACCCGTAAGCGTATACGAGTATACGCGTATACGTCGGACATATCACGTTATAATTAGATAAAAACTATAATTAGAATAATTAATAACTATAATTAGTTAAAATTAGGCAAAGGACGCACAAATCACTAGTGAACTGCATACAACGAGCAGCATGGTCACGCATGGTTCATGCACGATTCGTGTATTGCATGACTGGTATACAAATCAGCCAATCTTTGGCCCCTCCAACAGTCTATATGGAGTGGTGGTGTCCGGCGCCATGTTGAATGCGGGCCCTAAGAGGGGTCTGGGTACAGCAGGCCTGGTTGGTACCTAGTAGCTGACTTGGAACTGGTGCGGACCAGGGAAATCAGACTGTTTAATCAAAACTAAGCATCACAAGGGCTCGAGGCATCAGTCCTGATGCCATGTGATTTCTGCCCGGGGTCAAAGGGTGTCAAAGGGAAGAAATTCATGGTTTAATTTGTACTTTTTGGTTCAATCTCATCTGTGAAAAATTTTACTTAAAAGACCACAACTTTTCTCACTTTTTCCACGTATATTAAACGTATGACCACATTTTTTTTTTGTGCAATATGTGCAAATCATAGCAACAGAGTGACACGGCCTTTACTTGTACAAATCTTGCCCATAGCTGATCTTTCGTTATTAGCCAATTCAGTGCCGGGGCTGGGACTCACAGTTAACTGGAAATATTACTGTTTGACTGGAATAATTTCAAGACAATTATTCCTCTTGAGCAAATCTCTACAGGTTTTTAGAAGCACTGAAGCTATTAAAGCAGCAGCCTTAACACCACCCACACAAATTAATTTGACATTCAATTTTAGGACTGCACTGGGAATTGGACGGAGTTACCAATATTAACAAGTGGCAAGTAGCCAAGCAAAACACAGATTGTGCTTTTAGTCTGTTTAGGTAGCTTATTGCCGTTTTAAAATAATTGCACTCCATTACCATATCAGTCTTACTATGGGAAAAACATCACAATAAAAAAGCAGCTGTGGTACAGAACCAGCCTTTAAATAAAATATGTCAAACCATGAATAATTCTAATTTGGGATGGAAGTTTCATCTTGAATTTCTGGCAAAGTGCAGTCAAGTTTTGTTTGCATCTGTGCTGTTAAAAATATAATTCAAACACATTGCTTTGAATTGAAAAAACGGATTTAAAAAAAAAAAAAGATGTTTTAAGCTTTGTCCTTAAGTTTAAAATGGTACATATGGGTTGAACTACTAACCACTATTCCTAAAGTAATAATTTTCTTTTTTAAATTGACCCCATTCCCTTGTTACATTTTGCACATTAAAATTAAAATATTTTACATTAAAATAGTGTTTTTGGTGGTTTTTGTTGCAATTTTCTGATGATGGAGGAAATATACAAGAAAAAATAAGCTTAAAATTGCATTTCTGAGTGCTTCTTTGTACATTATAAATCAGGAGCAGATTAAAAATGCAGTCTGAAAAAGATCTTATTTATGATGTACAAATTACACTGGGTGAGCCACAAGATCATTGTGTTCTCAGCGACAAGAAAGGGGGGCGGGGTTGCTGCGGTGCCAATGTAACCAGATGAGATTTGTGCTTTAATTACACAAAAAGGACACAAAATATTGGTTGTTCATAAGTTCCTTTCCTCCCTGTATTCAGTTCTGGGATGGCAGCCCCTCCTTAACTTGTTCTTCCTCACTGGTTTTCCCTTTATATGTTTGACACTTTCCATCTCCCTTTTCTGTTCTATTGTCCGGTGGGAGAGGTGGGTGACCTGCAACATTTATATCATGTCCAATATCATCTTATTTGAATTCTGTTACTGACAGAATAAATAAATAAATAGAATCTGATAGTCATTCCAGTGGGAGAGATCCGCAATACATGGAGGTGGTCTCCAAGGGTGCTGCTGCTGCAACGTCATTTAATTTCCTTAAACACAATGCAGGAGTGATCTGGTTACACCAACAGTCCCACCCACAACTCAGAGGCAAATTTCTAATGAACTCCTGCTGCTCTGCAGAAACTAGGTCTTAGAAAATTTACTTTAGCAAAAATGGCAGTCACATTTTTGACATCAACCATGGTCATTGCTAAGGAGCAGTTTAATTTTGTTCCTGTTTGAGCCTTTGAGTCACGCAAGTAACAATTTTCCCAACATCCCAGGCAAATGTAACTTTTTTTTTATATACAGCACTACAAATGACTAAAATAGGTGTACAGCAAACACTTTGCAAACTTAAGAATCTAAAACAAAATAAAAGTAACAACATAGTTTTTAAAGAATGAGAGATAAGTTTTCCAATCAGAAATTATGCATGAAAATGAAGTTTGGGTGCACATTGAAATTCACTCAGACAGCAGCCGAGGGGTCCACTCCACGTCATTTTGCTCCAATATGGTTTCTGCATGCAAATAATTTGATTTTCCCATCAGTAATCTTACAAGCATCCAATTCAATTCAGTTTATTTATAGAAAGCAAGTTTACAATTGAGGTCATTTCTGAGCATTACACGAAAATCAAAAACATCCAACAGAATTTTATTAAATCGAATGATTCAATTCAGTCCAGAATATTCCAGTAAAGACAGATTGTTCCAGCTCTCACAGTCTAAGTGAGTGATCAACAGATTACATCAAAGGGTTTTTGGATGCAATCCCAATACTGACCAAGCAAACTCCATGTTGCCATTGTGACCAATCCCCCTTTTGGGTGGAGTTTGTGTTTGTAAAAGTGAACGATACGGTTCTTTCCCTTCTAAATGTCTAGACACGCGAGAGGTTTACTGGAAGGGTGATAGCATCAGAAATCAGAAGAGAGCAAATATATATTACGCTCTGAGAAGCTAATCCACTGTCGAGGAGAATTTGAGTGGGAGAAAATGATTTTTTTGCAGGTCAAGAAAGCAAAAAAAAAAAAGGTTAAAGCAAGTTCAAAGAGAAAAATAAACATTGGAGGCACTGTGAGAGAAACTCACAACATGAAGAGGCTGTTTAAGGAGTCAAAACAGCAGTGACAGACTCAAAGAAGACAAGAAGAAGTGGCCGAGACCGTAGATGTTGATTTATCGGGTTCTTTTTGTCGCCTGGTTGTTATCTTCACTACAAAATACACTATTACATCACTTTGAGCATGGGAAACACATCCAATCTAACACATCCATCCCCAGTGCGTCTCAGTCAGTGTCATGTTTATCTTTTTTCTTTCTGACCACTATGATGCTCTATGTTAAATTAAGTTCAAGCACAACACGCCTCCTGTCCCTGGGAGTAAAAAATAAAAAAAAAAAAAAGTTGGCGCATGATATGATTTAAAAGATACGCTGAAAAGTAAAGATTGATTACAAACCCCAAAAAGTTTTGCTAAATGTATTTATTTCTCTCAAACTGCTGACAGTCCAGTAGCAAGTTTTTATGATTGTCGATATAATTATGATGCACATTTACTTCGGAAACAGAAAACAATTTAGCCCGGGAAACCTCCTCAACTTCAAATAGAAATGATTCTTCCAGACAGCCATAAACCATCTTATTTGTGTACCAAAATAAAAGCACCAATGGTAACCACAGACATGTTTATTCACATGAACAGATCGGTCACACAGACAAAATTGGAGGAAACAAACATCTTTTAAGGTTTTCTTGCCCACTGAAAAGCATCTAGTTCTGCCTACCACTGGCACCATCTCTTTAATTCGAGTCCTTCTGAAGTTAAAGCTTTCCATATTTAATACGTATCATCTTACAATTACATAAATAAAACTAACTAAACTGTGGGACTGAACAACTATGTAAACAAGCTGAACACAGTAAAAGAAGGTTAAGCAAATAGCTGGGAGACAAATTATAGACTGAAATGTTGTAACAAAAAAAAAAAAAAACTCGTAAAAACAACTAAAGTTAGCATTTCTTATCTAAATCCATTTTCCAGTGAAAATTCCTGTAAAGATTTAGTACAAATATCTCCATTATTTCCAAAACAGACGTGAAAGGAGAAATGGAGCTGATGTTGAGGCAGGGTGACGCTCCGCACAAAGAGAAGCCTCAGTTTTCTTCAGTGCAGAAAGACTTTTTTTCATGATGATGGAGCACAAAAAGTCTTTTTAAGGTCTGTGAATATTTCTACATTGCAAAATCCAGTTGGCAATGAAGGGAGACGTTTGCCAGGAAAAACAATGGAAAAAAGCGTTATCCGTTTCATCTGTGACCTTTGATATTTCTTCAGACTTTCAAAGTTAAGTGCTTGTTGGACTGTTCATAGAAATGTATTAAACCAAGCTGAGAGGAAGAGATTAGATCTATGTTAAAGACAATGAGATTTCAGGTGGCAACAGAGGTGACAATTTGGACAACCTCGCCGCTGCCTCCATGGATGGCACCTTGGATGGCTTCTTTCACCTCCATGTCAGCCTGGAGGGCGGGGGCCAGCTCAGCAGCCTGCAAAGAGGACGATGAAAGGAAAATACAGATAAATCATCACTCTTGAACTCATCATTTAATGGGACAAAGACAATTTTCATTTTTTTTAGTGCGTATCTGAGGCAACTGTCAGCTCAAATAATCTAACATGATTGATTCTCTTGCAATGAGCCGAACTGAGAAAGAAATGTCAGATTTTCTTTTTTTTGTTTTCCCAAGTCCTTCAGTCTTTCCTTTAAAGCAGCATTACTCAATGCTGCGCTTAAAGTGCCTCAAGAATGACAAGGAAAAAGCAGCAACATCAACTCCAAAGACTCACACCCTCAAAAATGTGTTTGTTTAAATCGGTGCCTAAAAAGAACAAAGTGGAAAGATCCAGCAGCAGCATCTCTGTAAAAGAGCTGCTAATGCCATTCCTAGGGAAAAAAGAACTAAAAATTCCTTCAAAATACTTGGATGAAGCTTATACTTGTTACTACGTGACTTCTCAGTAGTTACAACACCAAGCAGAAACTTTTCTGACAGGTGTCAAACTACAAGGAAATATAGTTAGACAAATAAGTAATTGTCAATCACATTTTCTAAAAGTTGTTCCAGTTAAATAGATGAGAAGTCAGTATTGTTCATGATAAGTGTTTACTTTAACTGTTAAAGACAGAATGGAAAAAAGAGTATCCAGGAACTCGTTTTCTATGTAAATATTTATTTGTACACTGGAGCAGAAAATACGTTTTTTGTCAATAAAAAGTTCATCTCAGTACTTTGTAATGTGACCCTGAATGGTAATTGACAAAGGTCAGTTGTTTTCTGTAGGTTTTCACCAGGTCTGAACACACTGTAGCTGCTATTTTGCTCCATTCTTGTGGCGTTTTAGTCAAAACACTGTGTGCATGAATTAGCACTTCTCTGCTGATCACGTTAAAAACCTTTTGTTTTGAAGCGTTTCACTTGTGTGCATCTGAGACAAAGCTAAAAGATCAAAGGATGAGGAAAAGAAGCAGAGAAAAACTTGACAAGAAAATAAGTCACTGTGTATAAATGCTGTCTGACTTCCTTTATGCTTCACGACAGAGTGAATTTGTGCAGCTAAAAAACCCAAGAAAGGTTAATGACTCAGATGATGACTATGAAGAATGACTCACTCCTTCCTCAAATACATGCCAGAAGTTCCTTCAAAGACACCTGCAGCATGTAACCCTCCCTGCAGCCCAGCATGCTGTCACTACACAACAGCTCTGAATGGAGAACAGCTGGACCCCAGCAAAAAGAACAATCCAACAATCAAGCAACCATCGGCTTAACAGAAGCCAAGTAAACATCAGACCTTTCAGTGGGGACTTAGCCCCTAAACATTGCAAAGTTGCAAAGAGAATATTGATTTTAGTAAAAAAACAAAATAAAATAAAATAAAATAAAATAAGGGATAACAGGTAAAAGTTAGTGTCTTTAAATATTAGAAATTAGAATAAATATAACATACAATTCTTGTGATTTATTATAAGTAACTACCAAGATTTTGGAATTGGACTTGGATTGGGACTGGTTTTGAAGAAAAAAAATATAGCTTACAAATTATTTAAAAATGTTTAAGGCCCACTTCTATGAAAATTGTGTTTTAACATGTTTTTGTAGCATAGTTTTGATGATAGAAGACACTTAAAGAATATTAAGATTAAAATTGTGTTTGAGTATTTCTTCATTCAAATCATTGTGAATCAGGAGCAAACAGAAAATGCTGTTGGAAAAAGCTTGTAATTGCTACTGTACAATCAGAAAGCAACAAACTCCTTGCTCTACTTTATTCTGATGCATCCACTTGGATGACTAGATCCAAGCCGGCACGTGGCTCAAAACTGTACAGCTGTTTTCCAACTAACCTGCCATTGAAGCTCCTTATTGGCTAAACACACCTGATCCAGGTAATCAGCAGCAGATGAGGCGGGGTTTACAGAAAACCAGCAGGAGGCTGGCCCTCGAGGCCTGGATTTGGGCACCCCGGGTACAAACAGATGGGTGACGGGAATTGCAGCAGACTTACTACATGCCAGCTGTCCCGCCCACAACTCAGAGGGGAATTTATGATTAACTACTACGAATTTGGAGAATCTATGTCCTATAAAACTACTGTTTGTTTTTTTTAATTTTGGCTAAAAGAGACATAAAATTATAATTAAAAACCACTGGGAACGCTTTCAAAAATAGATCCCATGCTGATCGGAGTGGGACTTTAGGATGTCAAAAATAGTTTTTTGCCAGGATACTTGTATAGTAACTTTCTTAAACATAAACATCCATTTTGTGAGATAAATGTATTGGAATTTTGCTTTTATCCACAAATCAGAAGATGTCTTTGGTAGAAAAGTGGATGTGAAGTTGCCACTGAAAAGGAGCTGAACATTGATGGCAGTGTGCAAGAATGTGCTGTTTATTCTTCATATATTAGACGGGTTAAATAAAGTTAACTGAAGACAACTCAATCACAGTTACTACTGATTATTCAGCCTTTATGCTGAAAATGTCTAAAATCACTTAGAAAACAAAATGCACTTCTCTGTCTGCTCAGACTCAAACCACACATTTGTTGGAACATTCAGTAAAAGAAATAAATCAGTAACTTTTATTGAAAAATGTGGATTTGAACTTTATTGCTCAAACTAATAATATGTGAAGCCTAACAGTACAAATGACTTGCTAAAATGCTTGTTGGAAAGCAAAAGATATCCCTTTGTGATAGCCCTACTTAATCTGGTAATGGAAACAATTAAGTAAAAAAGGAAGGGAAATGCCGAAGCAAATAAATAGATTGGAATGAGTAATTTTTCAAGGATTTGTTTAAATACTACCACATGTCTGGAGACTGATGAGAACAGGTCTCTTTGTAAGATATGTTTCCAAAAAAAGTGAAACAAGATCCGAGCTGACCTTTCTGTTAACTTTGACCTGATGGACAGTAAATAATACAATTGAGTTTAAAAACTATATTTGAAAAAGAAACACACTGCACCAGGTAGCATGAGCCTGATTCCTCCTGGGCTTTGAACGCTGCTCTGTTACTTTATCATTCAAACTTCCTTATGGAGGTTGTAAGGGGTTGGGGCAAACAACATGCACATTTGAGGCCTGGTTTCTACTAAATTAGTGGGGTTTTTTGAGGCCAGTGTTGTCCAGTGTTGCTTTTACTATTGTCCCAGCAACCCAAACCAAATGGCCCTACTGAACCCCATCTGCTCTAGACCGTACACCAGTGAATGATCAAACCTACGTCAGCTTTGTTGACTTTGCTGAGCTCTGTGTACAATCAAACACAAAGGAGTAAATTCATCTTTTCAAACCAAAAAGTCCCTTCAACCTAATCAGTTGAGTAAACAAACAGTTGATTGCAACAAACAAAGAACAATTAAACACAACTTTTGTGTTTTTTTCCACGAGTCACACCCAAAAAAACATAATTAAAAAAAAAGACAATGCTCATCTCAGACAGAACAATCATTTAGATGAATATGAATTGAGAACCAACAATAGTTTCAAACTGAAAAGGAAAAGACCACTTGAATCTAATTTGTAACATTATGAGGACCTCATCAAGACTAATAAAAGCAACGAGTGAGTCAGTCAGTGAGAAAAAAAAGTTTGGTGAAGTATTAATATGCAATTAGGTTTTGATATTTACATTAAATACTCACACATATGATGCTATGCTTAAGAACCTAATTAGCACCATCTTCATGGTATCATCTTCATGTATTTAATGGCAGGAGACCAATAATCTTTAGCAACAAAATAAAAACACAAAACAAAAAAGTGCACAGTGTAAAAAAAAAAAAAACAAAATTATATTTTCTAATAACAGTAGATTTAGGGAATAAAATAGTTTTCTTTTTAAAAGTATAAGTTGCCTGATACTTTTTACATTATAGAACCAAAAAGAAGTGTCAGCATTTATAGACCCACTCCAATTAAAAAAATCTTTTTTGTATTTTTACCATGTTCCTGTAGCATTTTTTCTCATAATAGAGGACCTATATAAAACAATTAAAACTGCATTTTTGAGTATTTCTCAATTCAAATTGCGTTGGATCAGAAATCAGAAGCTAGAAAAACTTGAGGTTGATGACGCTGCTACCCCCTGGGCATGCCAAAGTCTTTATTACCTCTCTGCTCCTCCGCCCCCTTGCACGCATTCATTTTTCTCATCTGAGCTGGCCTCTGGCTCAAAACTGTACGGCTGGATTGATCTAATATTGCTTGCCATTATTTTTGACCCGCTAATGCTACCTTGGGGCTATAAGCTCAGTGTGAGCGCACAAACAGAGCTCTCAGCGATGGGGAGGGTTGCTCCTCCCCATTGTGCCCAGCCACCCTACGGAGGAAGCTCATTTCGGCCACTTGTATCCAGGACCTCGTTCTCTCGGTCAAAACCCAGAGCTCATGACCATAAGTGAGTATTGGAGCGTTGCTCGACTGGTAAATTGAGAGCCTTGTTTCCTGGCTTAGCTCTCTCTTCACCGTGACAGACCCTTACAGTGACCGTGTGACGGTGGACGCAGCACCAATCCGCCTGTCGATTTCACCCTCAGATCTTTCCTTGCTCGTAAACAAGACCCCAAGATATTCAAACTCCACCGACCCAGAAAGGACAAACTACCTTTCTCTCGCCAACCAACAGTCCTTCTCCATGGCCTCACCGAACTCCTCCCAGGACCGAGTTTTTGCCTCCACTACAGCCTGAGCGGCAGCTCGCTTAGAATGTCAGCTGCCTCTGGAGTCCCACAAGCCAGCCAGACCCCATAGGACTCCTTCTTCAGCTTGACGGCATCCATTACTTCCAGTGTCCACCACCGGCTTCGGGGGTTGCCACCACGACAGGCACTAGAAACCTTGCGACCACAGCTTCAAACAGCAGCGGAGACAATGGAAGTGGAGAACATGGTCCATTCAGACTCAATGCTACCAGGCTCACTCTGTACCTGTTTGAAGCTCTCCTGGATGTGGGAGTTAAAGACTTCCCTGATGGAGGGCTAAGCCAGACATTCCCAGCAGACCCTCACAGTACGTTTGGGTCTGCCAAGTCTTTCCAGCCTCCTTCCCCGCCAACGAATCCAACTCACCACCAGGTAGTGATCAGTGGAGAGCTCTGTCCCTCTCTTTACCAGAGTGTCACACGGTCAAAGGTCGCCTGAAATGACTACAAAGTCGCTCATTGGTCTCCTGCCAAGGGTCTCCTGATGCCATGTGTTTTGATGGACACCCTTGTGCGCAAACATGGTGTTTGTTCTGGGCAAACTATGACGAGCACAGAAGTCCAACAACAAAACACTTGGGTTCAGATCAGGGAAGCCGTTTCTACCAATCACGCCCCTCCAGGTGCTACTGTCCTTGCCCACGTGGGCATTGAAGTCGCCCGGGAGGACGATGGAGTCCCCCGCTGGGGCACTTTCCAGTAACCCTTCGAGAGACACTGAGAAAGCCGGGTACTCTGAACTGCTGTTCGGCCCGTAAGCCGAAACCACAGTCAGACCTGTCTCGCACCCGAAGGCAAAGGGACGCAACTCTCTCGTCCACCGGGCTGAACTCCAACACTTGGCGGCTAAGCTGGGGGCTCACGAGTAAGCCCACCCCAGCCTGCCGCCTCTCACAATGTGAAACTCCAGAATGGTAGTGAGTCCAACCCCTCTCGAGATGTTCGTTCGGTACATCTGTTATGTTTAAAGTAATGCATATTTTTGTGCACACAGAGCATTCAAATTTGACAGCTATAATTATTTGGTTTACATCCTGATATATTTTGTTATCGCTGATATGAAATAAACAATATTGTGTTATAAGAAATTCACTATCACCCAGCACTAACCACGGCTGCCACTTGTGATAGCCCTCTATTATAGGTTGACCCGAGAAAAATTATGTAAAGTAGATTCACATTACTACTGATGGTCTGTTTTATAATTGGCAGCTGGAAAACATCCCAACAACAAAGAGTTTGTTTACCAGAGGGCTGAAGCTTCTTTGCATCTTTGTTCCCTTTCTGTGAGTGAACTAAAGTGTGACATGTGAAAAGAGACAATTTACCTGAACAGCAGCAGCGTGATCCGTTACAGGTGCTAGTTGGACGTACTGCACTTGGATATCGGGCGGTAGGGAGGAGCCTTCCACTGCTGTGGCTGCTCCATCAGCAGATGCAACAGCGATCAACTGAGCACCGCGCAGCACCTGGGGCAGTCAGGAAAGATAAAGCACAAATCTGAGTTTGGACTATAACAATTTCAGCCCTTTCTCTGCTCACCTGTGAAAAATGTAAAAACTTAATGACACATATTTTATCTGGTATCTAAATTGTGTTATAGTCTAATTATGTTTTTTTTTTTTTTTTTTTTTTTACAAACATCTTTGTGTTATTTACATTGAAAAGAAGCGAGAACATTTGCATTCTGCATGGAGGAAAGAACTTTTGTTTGATTCAGTCAACCTTAAAGTCCTACTCTGATCATCTTTTGATCTATTTTAGGAAGTGCCTGCTTGCTCCAAGACACCAAAATCCCATAGACTTCTATTTAGAAATATTACTCAGTTATTATATTTGTCAGAATAACCGTTCTTGACCTAATACTTTCTTAAATCATTTCATTGTTAATCCAATTTTTTTCATTATATTTTTCCTTCTTCATCACAGATTCTCCGGAGTCATGGACTTCGAACAAGCTCACTCAAAAGTGGCCACAGTAGTTGCCCTAGAAACGTTGACTCAGACCAACTCGGACCAATTAGTATCAATTGGCTCCAAATGGTGGTGTTTGGGAAAAATGGCGCCTGTATTGGCCTTATTTCGCTGGAGTTGGAAGTAAGGCGTTTTCCATGAGTGACCTGGCTCTGTCCATATCTATATAAGTCAAAGGGTGGGACTGTTGGCACGTAGTAAAAAAACTGTTTGGTATTTTAACATAGCATGTTAAAAATACCAAATAATACTATTTCATTGCAGTGGGTCTGCAAGAATACCAGTAAGAAAAAAAAAGCTTACTTGGTAAATGATTAGAATAACCCACTGTTCCTGTGAGCTGATTTTAGTGCATTAACTCAATGACACTGGGGTACAGCAGGAGTCATAATAGTCATCCCTACAACTTGGTGATGTTACAGGGCCGTCCAGAAGATAAATGCCATGAGAATCTTTATGGTTGCACATGTCCTCTTTCAAATATTCAGACACAGCTGCTGTGTGATGAGTGGGGCACTGCTGTAAATCTGAAAGACTTAACACCCATGTGACAAGAAACATACTAATCAACATGCAATCATCCTGTCATCACAAAGACAGAAAGATGGATGGCCGGGAAACATTCACTTAGCTTTGTGCAAAAGCATGTTCATTTTAATTAGACAAACAGCAATGAATCCCTTAAGTGTGGCCTTAATATTTTCACCACAAGCTTCCCAGAGGGAGACTATTACCTTTTTTGAAGTGGGCTATTTGTTGATGAGTTGATTTTTTTTTAAAGTCCTTGAATCTCCCAGCAATCCAAGTCTACAAATTATTGCGTGTATCTTGTGATGGGAGGTCTCTGTTGCCACTTTATCTTGTTTCAGCTGTGCTTGGTGCTTAAACTGACTGAGAAATCTTTAACAGACAATAAACATTTTTGTTTAAATATGTGGAAAAGTCAAAACCTCACAGGCCTCAGATGATATTTGTTGCTCTATAACCCACGGGGTTCTGAAAATCCTGAGCCTGACTGCGACTTTGATGTTCTGAGCTCGAGATGAGCCTCAGAAGTTCATTGTGAATTCACCAATGAGACACTGGCAGCTTCACCACAATTTCTGCTGCATCATCACCATAGTGTGCCAGGCCCAATCAGGCCTGATGGAAGCCATTAGTGTAAGAGTTGAGCCTGACTCATCCCATTACACAGCAATGCCACTTCAAGAAGTGACTGAATTGGGGTTGACTGTGATCCTCTTTGATATCACTGAGGAGTCAAACAGCTGTGCCAAAATGAAAACCAGCTTTTGGTGACCCATAAAACACAATCATGTGGAACATGCCCTGGAGGGATGCTGTAAACAGTAATCTATTATGGAATAAGTCACCATGTTAAGAAACACTGGGATCTGCCGTCCTGCCAGGGGTTTAAGGCGAATATCAATGCAACGTGCTTCTGCCAGCAGCCACATTTCTTAGCAAAAGCTGGGAAACTGCTAGAGAATGGAAATTAACACCTTGCAATATTTGGTAACCAGACAATAATAATGTTGTCATGCCAAAAAAATCACGAAATCAGGGCTTTCAAAGGCTGAACTCACCCAAACAGTGCTGACTCAGACTACTTATTAGGAACATGGAGAACCAAAAAGCAAGCTGGCTAGATATTATAACAAAGCACATCCACAGAGAGGAATCTTTTTGTCTAACTTGGTCTTTTTCACAAAAGGTTAATTTAGCTTAAAATGTAATTTTATTTTAGAGAAATGCTTTGGTTTTTCTGAGACAAAGTTTAAGTGAAAAGGTTTCAGGTTGCAGGTTTTAGTGATGCCATGCAAGGTCTCACATTCGTCTCACTCAAACAGTCGCTACTTTCATTTGAGAGCAGTTTGGATTCTCAGCTGTGAGGAGCGGCACACAGAGGCTCGCTAAAACACTCACAGAGTTGGAACAGAGTATGAGATCTGTGCAGTCATTACACAGGAACTTTTTGGCACTACATCCTGTCCCACGACTTTCTTTGAGAACAACTGGCCTCCTTTTATTTGGTTTAACCATTTTATACTTTAAAGCGTAAGCCAGAAGAAAACAATTAGAACTGAATGTACAATGAATACACAAAAGGTGTATTTTTATACATTTGCTAATGTTAAAACCTATCTGTAATGAGGTTTAATATGCTGCTAATTACCTTTAAATTTGTTAATAGAGCATAATTATAATTAGGCTGACTGGCAATGATTTATTTAAGTTGATTACAATGTGTTTAAAATAGTCTTAGTGACATAAAAATAAATCTAAAAGTTTTATTCACAAAAGCTATTTAAAAAGCAAAGGCAGACAACTAAAAGCACAATAAAGTTCGAGCACACAAACCTTTGAACACTACTTAATAATCACCTGAAAGACCATCTGCTGCACTTTAAGCATTCTCTGACCTCCAGATTTTAGGGACTGACACCGTTAATTAATCAGATTGTTGGCCAGAACAGAGCTGGAAGACCACCGAGCCGTTAAGACAGGATGGATTAAAGGACTATTACACTGTTACATAATGCATAATGGAAAAAAGAACATGGAATAACCTGAAAGGTCTGAAATTCCCTGCAGGTTTTTGCTTTTTTTTTACAGATATAGCATTGAGGAATGAAAATCAGTGAATGTTTGAAATAAATAAATGGATTCAAAACTCAACGGATGTAAAGCAATGGGAAAGAGAAGAGAGACACATAAAAAAGAAATACAGCAGGAGCTTCAAGTAAAAAAGCATGTTTCAATGACAGAAGGAAAACAACCCACTGGATAAAGAAAGGTTTAAACTGAACATCCATCTCTGCTTGTCAGAGAAGCTTAAATATAAACTAGTTTCCTTTCACATTACAGAAATTTGTAAACTAAATCATGACAACTGTTAAGACAGTTTGCAGAAAAATTATATATTCTAATTCTTACTACTGATCTTAGTCACACTTTGATGCACTCTTCTAATTTAATGACCCACTATGATGAAAATTGAGTTTTTGACATGTTCTTGCAGCATATATAAATAAAATTAAACGTTGTATTTCCATCCACCCATCTATTTTCTTACCCCGCTATATCCCTTTCAGGTGCACAGAGTTGCCAGACCCAGCTTCTGTTGAGCGACAAGGACGGTAAAGGGAAGGCTAACTCCATGCCAACGGTCCCGCCCACAACAAAGGTGATTTCTTAATGAACTGCTGCCACTCTACAAAAACTATGCCATAGAAAACAACACAGGTTTTTATTTTTTCAAGGAACGGCAAAATCATAATTAAAAAAAAATACTTGGAACACTTTTACAACAGATCGAAAGATGCGACTTTGACAGGAAATCTCAGTTGAATGCATAACTTTCTAATTGTTTTCCTTGACTGACTCAGTTTTTCTAAATATTGTAAAGCATCAATGTTCTTTGTCCAAAAGCACACCTGAATCTGTCTTTTTGACTAAATAAAATATGCATTTCATGCTACATTAAAATGAGCCACTTAAAGGTGATTTTTATTATACATAAAGAAACACCGGCTCTTCTTTTAAATCTAAGAGGAAGAAAAACAAGGAAACACAAAAAGAAACATTTGGACTTTAGAGTGCCTGGAACTTCCTCTCAATTCAGCAGCTGTCAACAACATCTGAGGTTTCCAACACTGGACAGATGTCCAAGCAGAAACACTAACTCCAGGTGGGTATTTGGGGTCAGAGTCAAGAAGTGAGAAAACTGAGGCTGGTCTGCAAATTGGCTGGGAAGATCCACATTTTTGCAGCAGAGCTTGTTTTGTGTGGGTCCGGAAAATCAAGCAACTTGTCTGAATATGCTTTATTGGAGTCAGTAAGTCTCCTAGTTAATCGAGCATCGATGACTCTCTTTTTAATAAGTCTGGGCCTCGGCACATACTGTAATGATTAAAGAGAAAATAGTGAGTTTGTGATCCTGCTGAAGATGAAAGAAGGGAAAACAGAAGTCAGAAATGTATTTTTTCTTCCTTTATCAAATGAGATTTCTTTCACCTCTTTGCAAATAAACACAAAATAATCAATACATTCACAACTTAATTCTCAACTGACATATAATTCTTTGCTTCAGATGTTACAAATGACCTTGTGACCTAAAATATTTACAATTTTCCCCCAAACCATGAGTCTGGAAATGAGCAACAGCTCAACACCTGCAACTAATCAAACCCTCTTTGGCTTCATAACTCCCACTAGCAAAGAGGGAGTCACACTGCAGCAGAGCTTATGAAAGTTTTTAACTGTAGCTTAGCTTGACCTCTGATCACCGGCCACAAAAACAGGAGAGTGCTGATGACAAAAGTAATAAGAGAAGTTGAGGAACAGAGCTGCCTAAAAAACAAAAAGTAAGACAAAGTTAATGAAGTTTTCCTCTATTCTCTATCTCAAAAACAAACTTGGCGCGCCTGAATGACGAAAGCATTTTTACGACGTCAGTAAATTTCTAGGATTTAAGATGTTGCCTTTATCATGTTTCCAATTATCCTGTTTGATTGAACGGAGCCAGAGAAGATGATATACACAGGTTCTAAAAAACTCTACCAACAAAATATCACACTAAGACACCCATCATAACAAATCAATTCCGCTTATGCCAAAACTTTACAACCCAGAGATGAAGGCCAAGACATTTCTTAAAAGAAGTCTTATTTTCCCAAAGATACCAGAGCTAGTGAATCCTCTGTTTGCAGTTTTAGTGCCTGAAAAATTAGGTACCAAGAGAAATGAAAAATATATATATATATATATATAGATCTGAGAGCTAAACATGTTCAGATCACCTGTGATTAAAGCCTTCAAAATGCTGTTGTCAAAGAGACAAAGACACTCGACAACTTGGAACCACAACAGCTGTAAATCTAAATAAGGTTTTGGATCCGCAGAGGACGCCATCATACTAAAGCAGAATGCAAGTCCATTTTTAACATCTTTGAGAAAAATTCTATTTTACTACTTCTAATAAACTTTAAACAAGTAAAATAATGTTTGGTTTACTCCCATTCCCATCAATCACATACTATCTATTTGTATTAATCACTTGTTTAGTTGTCACAACAGCATTTAGAAAGATTGGTGTATGAATTTTAATGTTAATGTTAAAAAAAACAATCTTTAGTACAGATTAATGTTACAAAATACTCTTCCATGATAATGGCAGCCACTTTTCTTTATTCTCATACAAGCTCAAGTGAGAGAATAAAGACACTTTGATGTATACTCTAATTTTATGCCTCTCTTTCAAGACAGCAACTTGCAAACAAAAGATAAATAACGTGGATGAGGGGATGCCATACCCTCTTAGATTCAAGCACTCACGTTCAGGACTAAAAAAACATTCCCTGTCTTTCTTCTTTTACTTACCTCCTTACCAAAATGCCTTCAGGATACAACACAGAGAACTGCTCCTTTGAAATACGATCCACCGCTAGGCCACTAAATCTCGAAAAGTTGACATAGATCAAGCTTTTAGTAAAGATAGATCATAAAACATTTTGTCATTATCTTATCCTCTAATTTTTATCCTCCCTGAGCACTGTAATTCACAGGCATCAGGAAAAAAACTCAATAGAAAGGATCTTTTTTAAGCAGAGAAACATAAGTCACTCAAGCTTACAGCCTGCCAGACAACTTTGGACACGTCAGACCCAGGTTCTGTAAGGTTAAGCCTTTGTGGTTTGTTTTTCAGATTGACAAATCAGAACCATCTCATGCCAGACGTGTCTGAAAAGAGACTGTCCTTATTCTTTGTCACACAAAGATTAAATAAGAAAAGTTCAACTTCTTTGACACTTGTCTCCCTTTCCCATTCTTTCATCGGTAATTAAAACAATTATGTACGATATTTTTCTTCTTAGTGCTGTCTTCTAGGTCCTGGCAGCAAGAGCCAGAAGGACCGGTGCCAAGCTGGCCTCTGCTCTGCGACTCATTTCCCACACTGACTGTGTACAATGTCACTTGGGAAGTTCCAACAGGTGCAAAGAAACTTGCTGACAGGAAAAGATGGCAAGGATTTAACTATGAGGAGGGGGAAAAGAAGCAGAGGAAATGTGTTGAGACTTAGGAGGAACACATCTAAAAGCCACGATGGCAAGCAGTCAAGTCCATCATCGATAAACGATGCAGGCCGATGACAGAATCACTGAATTTTGCAAGGCTTTATAGTTCTCTTGAGATGTGCTGAATTCTTCAGACAGTCATGGTAAGGTTTAATGATATCTGATGTTGAGAGTCCTTTAACATCTACTGGTATGAATTTCAGTCATTACACACTAGAATAAATAAAAAGAATGGTCAGATTGCAGTTTTGTCCATTAAACTACATTTTACTCACTTAATTTAAACAGTCAATTACTGTTTGTATTAATAACCTAAAACCTAAACTAATGTTTCACCTGAGTAAATGCAGAAAGACACCACATATGCAATAGAGGGTAAAAAAAACTTCAGTTAAATCAATTTGGAAAGTTTGGTAACTTGTCCAGGGTGTGTCTTGTCTTATGGGAGCAGAGATTAGAGTCGGACAAGTCTTATGACCTTCATTAGGAAGAAAGAAGTAAAAAAAAAAAAAGTAGAGAGTTATGTGAAATTGTGATAATGATGAACGTTTTTTTTCTTCTTATCAGCAACATCAAATGATTCATGAAACCTTAGAACAATTGCGGGAAAATGAGTCAAATAATTTCTCCACGGATTCAATTTTTTCCCATCATTTCATTTTGGCTCTCCTGTTTTTCCTAATGTAGCACAGCACTTCAGTCATGTTGCAAATATGTTTATCAGAAGTGCCTCATTAGTAAGAAACATATTGTGGGAAAATGTGGAGGTTTTATAACTTGCTAAAGAAACTTTAATATTACATTTGGAAAAGTCAGTGATCAAACTAGCACAGTTACATTGAAAGGAAATGACATTTTTGTTTAAGTTCCCCAATGTCAATGATGAAAACTCTGCAGGGGTATGCAAGCTTACCAAATGGACAAAGAGCTTTCCAAAAAGCCATGTAGAAGGTTTCAAGCAAGAAACTAATTCTGTGTTTTCTCCAAAGCATAGCGGTCTCAACAATTGTGAAATACAAGAAGTTTTGAACCAGCAAGATTTGGCCAACCAGTAACTCCAGAGCAAAGCATTTTGTCAGAGAGATAGCCAACATCTCTGCCACTTTAAAGCACATCCACAACTTCTTTGGAATAATGAAGCTGCTCCACTTAGCAAAGCAGAGTCACAAAAGGGTTATGCACGTCCTGACAGTCCAGACAAAGTTAGCCAGATGTTACTGAGAGAACATAGAAAATGCAGAACTGGGCCGTGTAAAACAACTCCAAAAAGAATGTCTGGCAAACACTAGATACTGAACATTACAATAGTAAAAACCCATGTAACACTGAAGAGAACTGTCACTGGGGCTACATCTCACAGTGAGGTTTTGGGCGAATGAAAGGTTCAAGAAGTTTGGTCAGCAATTCCAGGCAAGGAAAGACAAGCTAAGCCATAAACAACAAAATCTGACAGATGAGCTACCTTGCTGTCAAAAAAAGGGTAAGAGTCTCTGGGTTTTCCTGAAAAATGTGTCTGTGTACTATTAATCCACTACAACAGTAAAAATTTCCAAAAAAGCTTACATTATTTTTGCCAGATAATTTGTATATATTTTTAACATAAATATGCAAATTATAAATGTAAACCTAAAACAATATTTTACAAAACCAAAAAAAACATCAGAAAATGTTGTTAGATGCACATTTTTATATTTTTTTTTTATTCTAAAAGACAGAGAATAAAATAATATGTGCTTTTAAAATGCATTACATCAAATCCTTTTTTAAATAAGCTGTGTGTTTTTTCACTCCTCGATAATGTGAATTCAATTTTCTAATAACTGATAAACAGAGCCACTAGAGGACCTCATTTGTCATCCTTGACATACTTGGAAAGAAACACAACTTTGGTTGCCTTAGTGGGTGCTCCACTACACCCCCAACTCAACCTTTCTCCAACAGGAAGGACTGGAGAGACCAGAAGAGTTTATATGAGGTCATTGTTCCAACTGGGTAATGCTCCTGCAGAGGGCCCAGTCTCTCTCCATGGTTTTAAACCTGGTAACACCCTTATTTGTTGTGTGATTCCCAGCTCAGTTGGTGTCAACTTTTAAGAAATAATTGTACAAAAACGTGTCTTCCAGATGGTCTCCTTTTTTTTTTTTTTTTGCTTCTGTCTCCCTGTTTCCTTTCTGCCGTTTCCTTCCCTTCCCTCTTTCTCATCAGTCACTCCGTTCATCATCCAGGCTCCCATTTGGTCTGCATCAGTTCAGGGTAAGATCACAGCACAGAGGAAGAAGGGCACTAGATAAGAGGCTGGAGACTGAGACTGTGCAGTAAAGAACTTATTTTGTAGTTTCATGGCTCTGTCTTTCCTCGACCGTCTGCATGAGAAGTTTTTATGGGGGATTTTGGATCCCTTTCGATTTTGCGTTTCTGCAACTTTCAATTGGCACGGTCACCTTAAGTTCAGAGCTTAAGTGGTCCCGATTAACAAGGAAACAGATGTGCAATCCTCTGAATTGAAAGCAATAGTGCATCATAAATCTTTGCTCCAACTGGAGCTATACTGTGAATTCAAAATGATTGTGCACATGAGCCGTTAGATAAACACACAAAGGGAAAAGCAAGATGCATTTTGCATGCTGCCCGTGCATGCTCTACTGGATATTCAGAGGACTATTGATGTACAGAGGGAATACAGGGGTCAGTGTGGAGCCCTGTCAACATTTTAATACAGCCTGTCTCCTGAAATACAAAAACAACTTTTTCTTCTGTAAAGCTGGAAAAATGATTTAACCTTGTACGTTCCCTAAGTCATAAATGTATTTGCAAATCTTTTGGTGAAATAGAAAGCTTTGCATTTGGTCTGGAAGTTTCTTAGAAGAATAAAAAAATACTACTACTGGCTCAATCTGGACACAGAGTTCGCTTTTAACACTGTTTTAACTGAACAAAGACAACTAGGATGTTTTCCTTCAATAAATTGTTGCAACAAACTAAGCATTAATTAAAGAAAAGCTCATTTTGGAAAGGCAGCTTGACCTATAAACCAACTGATTTGCTAAAACAACACCTCAATGCACGTGTCCTACATTGTATTTGAAGGTATTTTTGCAAGCGAAAACAAAATTACCCATATAATTTTAGAAGATAGGTTTTGTCTTTTGACAAACAGCCTAGAGCGTGAACTCAAAACATGTGGTATTTGTTTACACAGGAAGAAAAAAAAAGATTTGGCTTCAACATAACTAATTAAATGAGCAATTACTTGCATTTACCGCCAGCACAAGGTTCAGAATCTTCTGTCCCGATAAACTAAAGACTCATGAAGATTCAGAAATTCCTATTATGATGCAAACACTGTGTGACACAGTGTTTGCAAAGCAAGACAAGGAATCATCTAGGGTTGATCCTGGAGGTAAGCTACAGTGTGTCCACAAAAAAAAGAAAAAAAAGGGAGCAGATGGACAAATATACGAGACAAAAAAAGCACATTTTTAACACTTTATATAAATGCAACCAGAAAAAAGTTTTGACAATAATACGCTTCCATCTTGGAATACCCCTGAAGGAGTTAGATGTGAAAACATATGTTAGCTGTTAAAACTCAAAGCCTGAGAAAGCAGCGGGATTTGACCCGACAGTGTAAACATCTCACAGTTAACGTAACTTGGAGCAACTGGATGTGGCAGGTGGCCTTTAAAAAACAAGTGTAACCACAACCTCGCCACACAGGAAAAGGAAATAAAGAGAGGGAGGCTGCCTCAGAGAGGAGCAGCAAGGAGAGCAGTGGGATGCAATGAACTGAGTAGACCAGGTTATGCTAACATAGTCGTGATATTGCACAGGATTACAAAAACACTGACGTAATGCATAGTCAGTTTAATCTTATCCTTTATCTATTTTAACAGACAAATTGTCTGTCAATTGTTTTAAATGAATTTTCTTGCAAGACACTCATAGCTGGTGGATAATGCAGGGTTTGTATGTCTCTTATCAGGTTTGGTTAAACGTAAAACTACCCCCAGGAACAGGTGCTAATGTACTCATCCTTCTTATGCACCCTCTCCTGTAGGGTTCTTTGTTGTTACAAACCCAAATTTGAGTATTTGTTGGAAAGCTTACTATCTTTTCTGGGAACACATGACAGAAATGTTTTTTTTTCTTATATTTCCGAACATAAACGTGACTACTTTTGTCCTGAAACATGAAGATGAAAGAATATGTTTGCATTAAAATTGTGCCAATGCAAACACAATTTAAAAAGGTTTCAGACATGCTTTTCATTTGGGCAGAATTTCAAGAAAATTCAAGAATGAACCTTTTTTTGTTGATGTTTTATTCACTGTCATTTTTTATTTAATGTAATTTTAAGGATGATAGTGATTGTTCTATTGCACAGAAAAGAGTAGTTCATGAACTCAAAGGAATAACTTCAGGAAATCTGTTGCAGAGCTAAATCTAATCCGGAGCCAAAACTTATTTAAGATCCTTGCGAGAGACACAGAGGAATGCAGCTATCAGGCCCCGCCAGCAAGCCATCTGAGGACATCAGCAAGCATGCTGGGAATTGGGGGTGTTGATGATTCACAGCGACTACCTCAATCAATTCGAAACCCACGCAGAGCTTAACAGGCAATGTAACAATACAAACAACAACAAAAAAACTCATATAAAGCAGATGCCCTCACACATCCCAAATGAGTGCACACAAACGTTGCAAAGAGCATCTTGAATCCATAAGGAAACCTAATGACTAAGATCATCATCAGAATAGAAAGCAATGAGAAGCAAAAGGAACTCTGTTCAAAACAGTGGGTGGTTTACCACTCCCTTTCAACAGCACATTTCTAAATATTTTCAAGGAGTGACAACTTGAGGTTTTTTTTTTTTTTAATCAAACATTAGAGCTTAAAGAAATTACTTAAAAAACACTAACGCAATTCTGTTGTGGCCAGTCAAATAAAAACAGATTTAAATGTGAACAATGTATGGAGGTTCCGAAGAGACAATATTAAATAAATATACATGCCCTGAAATCTCTAAACAAAGGTGTCATTAATTATTTTAAATTGGCATTAAATATCTTAAATTAGCATTAAATAAATAAAATTGGAATTCATTAAATAAATGTTTAAATATATGTGGCATTAAAACATTAAAAAGCATATTTAAACATTTAATGTTAACATCTAATTTAATTAAGTGTAGGATGGAAGAGACAATATTAAATAAATATATATGCCATTACATTGTTAATGGCATTAAAAGTGTCATTACTTATTTAAAATAGGCATTAAATATTTAAAGGTGTCATTAGATGTGTCAATATTTCATTAAAATTAAATTTTTATTATTTAAGAAACAAAAAAATTGAGCCGAACAGCCAATTTTTTGAATTGAACTGAACTGAACTTGAACTGTATAGCTGTGATGGCCACCTAATACTATCAGTCTGTAGTTTGGAAGACACCTAAAAAGTTGAGTTATACTTGGGGTCGCTATCAGTTTTATCTTGTGATCTTTAAGCTCAATTTGTATCAGTGGCCAACATTTTTACAAGGACTGCTGCTCTGAAATTAATTTGCAATTAAAGCATTTTTCGTCTTTGGGACATAAATGTTGTCACCTTTCTGACTACTGTGATTGCATGCAACCATAGTGTTTCTACTTGTGCAGGATTATTTAAACAGATGAAAATTGTACTCAAGGTTGAACCAGACTTCTGACGGTTCAAATTGTTTTTTCATTCAGGAATATGTTGTTATTTTTTCCCCGTGAAAGAATGCAATGAAGAGGCCTGGAGTTGAGGGTAAGCCCCAAAATACATCCACAGATGGGCCTCCTTTTAATCAAACTACAGTACACCAGTTATCAGAAGATTTTATTGCCAAAGCATCAAGATGTAGAAATCTCCAAGCTGTTTAAAGTCACAGTTAATTCACTTTAGGTAAACATTTGACTTTGAAGACAGCAACAAAGAAAGGTCATATTTGGGGAAAACTTCCCTCAACTTCTTAGTCTGACATTTAACAATTTTCCTTTTTTTGTTTTAGAATGAACACTGCTGGTTGTAATTGTGTTAGTAATACCATTAATGAAAAACACATTTTTACACTTGTTTGAAAGAGCACCTGTTTTGAAGGAAAAAATATCATTGAGAAAAAAAACTTCCTCTCCTAAAGCCTCATTTCTAGGCAAACAAAAAAAACATCACGAAAAAAGGAAATCAGGCACCCGTCTGTGAACTGTGTGGCCAGACAAAAAGCCAGATCTGCTTTGATCAACGTTCACTGAAATTTTAGGACAAACAGGAAAGGCCCCCAGTCCAAAGTCAAAATGGGGGGGGAGCAGGAGAGAGGGAGAGAGAGAGAGACCAGAACAAATAGACACAAATCATGAAAGGGTACATACATCCTAGTATTTCACAAGCCAAAGAAAAACAGTAAAAGCGAGGAATCTAAATCCATGTGGAAAGTTAGGACTGGAGACTGACAACCATGCAATTTGAATACTGTGTTTCTCCTTTACAGAAATGGTTTCTTACCTGTCCATCCTGGCCAACATGCACTTGATGAATCTGAAGATTTCCCTAAAAAGGACAAAATACATGTCAAGTCAATGGACTATTTTGATTTCAGACACGTATATAGAGCAAGTGAATTTCACATGAAAGAACATAAAGTCATCAAAACACTCAAGAACCTACCCACAACGTGATTAAAGTCAGAAAACAGTTCTAAGCTAATTACATTGTAGAGTAAACCTTAGTAAATAGTGGATTCAAAACTGTTTGATGATCTTAGCAGCTCAGTGATTACTGGCTGTGTAAGAGGAGATACGGAATGTTTACACAGTACTGAACTGAAATATTTTTACTAACAATAACACTTACAGTGGGGATCGAAAGTTTGGGCACCTCAAGGAAAATGTTCTGTTATTGTGCATAAAGACCCAAGGAAAGATTGAAAAATCTTCTAAAGGCATCAGATGAGACATTCTTTAAAAAAAATAGGCTTTATTTCCATCATTTACACTTTCAAAATAACAGAAAACTAAATAATGGCGTGTGCAAAAGATTGGGCAGCCTGCAGACTTAGTACCTTGTACTGCCCGCTTGGTAAATATCACAGCTTGTAAACGCTTTTTGTATCCAGCCAAGAGTCTCTTAATTCTTGTTTGAGGTTTCTTCATCCATTCTTCTTTACAAAAGTCTTCCAGTTCTTTGAGATTTCTAGGATGTCTGTTACACACTGCTCTTTTCAGGTCTATCCATAGATTTTCAATGACTTCAGGAAAATTTCAGATGATTGGGAAGGCCACTCCAAAACTTTAAGTTTATACCTCTTAATGTAAGACAGTGTGGATTTTAAGGTGTGTTTAGTATCATTATTCACTTGTAGAAGTCATCCTCTCTTCAACTTCAAAATTTTCACATATGGCATCAAGTTAGTGTTCAAAATTTGCTGACATTGTGTGTAATTCATGCTTCCTTCTACTCGTGAAATGTTTCCTGTGCCGTTGGCTGCAATACAAGCCCAAAGCCTGATTGTTCCACGCCCATGCTTAACAGTTGGACAAAGGTTAATTTAATTAAACTCTGGACTCTGTCTTCTCCGAACGTACCTTTGCTCATTGAGACCAAAAAGTTCCATTTGAACCTGGTTGGTCGACAGAACTTGTTTCCAAAATGCATCAGGCTTGTTCATATGTTCATTTGTGAATTTCAATTGTTAAAGTTTGTGGTGAGGATGTAGAAGAGGTTTTCTTCTGATGACTTTTCCATGAAACCATATTTGTACAAGTATCTCCTGACAGTAGAACAGAGTAGCACAACTCCAGAGTCTGCAGGTCTTTCTGGAGGGATCCTGCAGTCAAACTCGGGTTTTGATTTGCTTTTCTCACAATCCTGTGAGCTGCTCTGTCTGAGATTTTTTTCTTTTTCCAGATCTTTCTTTAACTTCCACTGTTCCTGTTGACTATCATTTCTTAATGACATTCAGAACAGAGGATATTGGCATCTGAAAACGTTTTTCTATCTTCTTATAGCTTCCTCCGGCTTTGTGAGCATCAACTATTTTCAGTTTCATTGTTCTGGACAACTGCTTGAAAGAACCCATGATGCTGATTGCTGGGGCAAGGACTCATTATTTCAAATCTTTGAAATTGAAATCATTTGCTCCTTGCAAACAATGATTGTTAACAATCCATAAAAAGGCAGGTATCCGGTTTAAGCAAAAGGTTTCAGCTTTTCCAAAGGGGGCGGTGCGTACTAAAAATTCTGCAGGGTGCCCAAACTTTTGCACACACCATTATATTGTTTCTGTTATTTTGAAAGAGTAAATGATGGAAATAAAGCCTAATTTTTTTTTTGACATATTCAAAGAATGTCTCATCTGTAAACTGATGCCTTTAAGGGATTTTTCAATCTTTCCTTGGGTTCTTTATACATAATACTATAACATTTTACCTGGGGTGCCCAAACTTTTGATCTCCACTGTATATGCAAAAATTTGACAATCTATAAAAAATCAGCTGCCAATTCAAAAACCCTAAAACATCTGCTATTTCACAAAATATCAACATTTACATTTGACAAACCACAAGTTTTCTTTTTGCCAATTAGATTTCATGCACACACACAATGCAGTCTGAGTTTGCAAACAGATGAGGAAAGGATGTCTGAGATGGTTTAAGCAGGCCCCTATAAGCAGCATTCTAAAACCAGTGACTTTGATGAAAGGGCCAGCTACTGATGAAAACATATTCTGGAAGTGGCATTTGGCTAATAAGGGATTTTGTTGGTAAGCTTTAAAGTAAAAAAAAAAACAAAACAAAACAAAGAACAGACATTGATGAAATAGTGTGGAAAAAAATATTACAGAGAACAAGCTGTGTCACTCAGCTCTTAAATAATCGTCAGTGCTAACACTGACTGGGAAATGGGAAAAACACTGCTTAAGGTGTTAATTTCTTTTGCACAAATGTCAAGCTGTCAGCCATTACTATATGTATTATGTACAATATTTATTTACATGAAAGAGTGTGTAAGTAGACTGGCGCCTTGAAATAAATCTCTGACTTCCTTGAAAAATCATTAGCCGCGATGCTGATGCAGGAATTCCTCCTAAGAACACACTGTGGTTTGGGAGTAAAGTTTAGAAATGTAACTGGCAGCCTGCATGTGCGTGCAGAAATGTCTGATGGGGACATGAGTCACCTGAGAATTATGTGGAAACATGGCCTTCTGCAAAAGCTGTTCAATGTATTGTATAAACAATATGTGCTGGAGTCAAGCTACTGCCAATCACAGCTTAAGGCGAACAAACACCACTTGCTTGGGCTTCAACAAGAAAGGAAAATGCTCTATGTGCATTTCAATGAGCCCTGTCCGGCTAACATAGCTGAGTTTCGATCATCTTAAAAGCAGACTTACTGAGTATCTAATGTATGTGCAGCATTCATACATTTGAGTGGCTACTTGAGAATGGCAATACTTACTTAATGACACCAATCCCTCCTCTGTGTGCACATGCTTCATCATCGGTTAATCTATGTTGGAAACACTGTGCTGGCTTTGCTGAAAGCCCTCGCCACTTTGGGTTAAATAGCATTTAAAAAGTGGGGTTGGATTTAATAATAACCTCACTTTATTACTCTCATTTTACTAGTGAAAAGCTATTTTCTTTCAGAGGCTAGACATAAATCTTCCCACACGTAAATATTACAGATAATTCAAAACAGCAAGTCAGACAATGCCTGTCAAAATATACTCATAAATGTAAAAAAAATAATTCAAACCATTCATAAACTGGTAATCCCACAACAACGTAGACATCCTTTTTTTTAAACAGCATATTTTTCATGAAGAAAGAATGCTCTGTTTAGAGACACATGCTTCTCAGTGAAGAATTAGATCAGGATGCACCAAAACCAATGACTTGAGAAAAACCTTCTAGACTATGTCCAAATTCCCTCACTTCTCCCTTACCCTTTAAGACTATAGTACTGCACTATCTAGTGTCTTGGATTTTAATTTCAGTTCGGATACCTGCCTTTTTTTTTTTTTTTTTTTTTTTTTTTTTTTTACAGCAAATACTACGTCACCCATTTGCTGAAGTAAAACTAATAAATATGAACATTTTAGGATGACTATGAATGCTCTGTGTTGTGATAGTAAAAACTTTCAAATATGTAAAAACATTTATTTTTAACAAATGAATAATAGTTCAAACGCAGTGCATTGTCAACTATGTTTGCCGATCTTTTGAGCATTGATGTGCACTGGTGTTTTGCAGTGAACTTCACATTCGATTTTGGAATTGTAGATTTGGACAGTCCTACAAACTGTTTAACGGCTCATATAGTGCTCTAAATAGTGAGGGAATTCGGACATAACCCTACTGTTTGTTGGGCTCTCATTCATTTACCTCACTGTCCTGTGTGATCTGGACCTCCTCTCCTTGTGGCACCTGGGCAATGTGAAGCTGTCCCTGCGGAATCTGCAACACAGAAAAAAGTACTGAACCTGCAGGTACACAAATGTGCAATTAAGTGAAATAAGGTTTTCTTATTGAGAATTGTAAAATATTTATTTATATCCAGGCAAGTATATATCAATTTTCCTGTAACATTCAAGCATTAAAAGCACTTTCATTGTCACTTTAAGAGACTTACCAGGATCTTCAAACAGATGTGACGTTTTCTTTCACAAATATATGCACACATGATAAATAAAATGTTATCTTTAAGGACTAAAAGAGATACTAGATGTTTGGCTTAAATAGCTCTCACATAGGGAATTTAAGGAAAATATGCTGAAAACTTATTTTATTCCATTTTTTTATTACCTCAATAAATGATAGTCTTATGTTGTTAAATAATTACCATTGCAATGTAAAGCATACTTAAGCACTTCATCCAAAAATGAAGAAATAATTAAACTTTCAAATTAAAATATAAAGTAATTGATTTCAACAACCTGTTCCAACCCTGATATTTTGTTGCAAAAAAATTATAAGATGAGAGCATTGTGGCAAGAACTATATATTTGATTTTTTTTTTCTAAACATTTAAAAATGAAAGCCACTTTTGATTTTCCAAGCTTTTTAGATTCTTGTTTACAGGAATTAAGGACTGTAAACCTTGCCTTTAATAACTCAAACCCACATCTGGTTTAGACAAGATATGTACATAGGATATACAGTATATTTGAAAGTTGTGACTCATTTCCCTTTAAGCCAAGAAATAAACTTTACTGACATAAAATTAGTGTGAACAAAGCTTTCTTTAAAAAACTGTTGATATTGAAATGAACCAACAAAAAATCTTCTTAAGAAACTAAAAGTTACACAGATAAATCCTTCTAACTGACTTTTGCATTTCAGGTTTATCTCCAGCACTTTATTTCCTGTTTTCTTCATTTTTGTTCTTTTCTCAGGACTGTCCAAACACATAAATCACGGCACTGCTATTCAAGGTCAGAAACGACCAAAAATGTAATGACATGAGTGTGGAACTCCCATTACACACGAGAGAAACATGAATCAGAGCTTTTTCTTATTTGTACAGTCAACTGTGTGTTATAATTAAATTTTCTTGGTTGGCAACGCAGCTTTTCCTTTCATTTAATGTGAAACTTTGGGAAAATGCAAAAGCTGACAAAAAAAAAAAAAACTATCCTGAACTTTTATAGCACACAATGTGTAAGAAAATATTATTTTGAAAGATGTCTCTATGGATTAGAATGACACTCACCACTTGAACTTGCCCATCTTCACCGATGCGGTGGAACTGGACCTGCTGATTTGCTAACGTGTAGTGCAAGGTCTGCTGTGTGGTTGCCTCAATGTGGGGAGTTTCCTCTGAGAGGCTTTCATCTGCACAAAAACAAAAGCAGTCAGTGTTGCATTTATTTGTTATATAATAGTATATATGGAGACAGTATAGTCTCTGCAAAAAGAAGGTAAATGTGCACAAACAAAATGAAGGCATTCGTGCCATCACACATAACGTGAAGCTGCTCGGCTAAATTTTTGTGCTACATGGGCCAAGCCACTAACCAAGTTTGCAGAGGCCTCTCATCACCCCGTGCCTGAAAACCCGCGAAGAAGATATTATCCTCAAACACATAAGCACAATTTCAAATGTTTGCTTTTGGGATTGCAATACGAAAAAAATCACCAAGAAAGCTTTTTGGACAGATTTGCTTAACATCCCAAAAAGAAGTAAACAAACGACTTTGAGCGTGACAGCAGAATGCAGCCTTTGTTTCCAAGGAATAAAGAACATTTATCAGATGCTGTTTTTAAAAGTAAAACTTTCTCCCATCTCTCATTGTAACAGCTGTGTACCATATTATGTAAATAACTATTAGGACTTTCATTTACCAGATAAGGAGGGATGTGCCAGGTGGTTCATGTAGACGGAGTTGGTTTAGATCCAATCTGACAGTTTACTAATAAATAGTGATTTTGAAAGCATAAGAAGTGCCTTTTTCTGCTACATTAATATATTACTTCACTGAAGACAGAATCCACGTGTGTGATTTACATGCTGATAGATGCACCATATGAACTAACATTTGTGGAATGAAAAAAACCTGACAAATCCGCCCCATAGTGTGTGATCACAGGATACGCGGGTTTCCTTATTTCCCTGATCAGAGGTGAAAGGTGACACCTCACTGGGAGGGAAGGACAGAAAGCATTGTGTGTAGATTACAAACATCTGCAGTCATCCAGCCTGTAACTCCACTTAAGTTATGATTCAGAAATTGCTTTCATATAGCAGATGAGGTAAGACAAAAGCTCACTTCCTGCATTGACTTTTTGCATGTAGCGACCTTCCTGAATGAAATAACTGGCATAAGAAGAGAAAGGGTTCACAACCGGAGCACTTGGGTGGTCTGGAAATAAACTCCCCTTCTCTATAGGAAAAAGGTGGGTTCCATTTTTGGGAGTAGAAAATTAGCTGCAAAAGTGAGGGTACAGCATATTTGAAAAAAAGATCCACAGTGAAGCTGAACCTCTGGTGGTGTGTCGTGTTCTCTAAGAAAAAAGAAAATCTACATTTTATAATGTTTTCGTAGGATTATTTTTGACCAAGTAGCATTTTGGGCTGTTATTTTTGTGTGGTAATATCCACAAAAAAAGGAAATATTATTTTGCTGCACATAAAACGATTAAGATTAACAAAAGGGTGCCATTAAATTTCCTTTTACACACTCGAGTAGCTCCAACAAACTGTCAAAGACCATATTTTAAGATATTAGCGAGATAGTTTCCTAATAATCTTTTTTACCTGCAGCTGTGTTACGAGGTGTGCGTTTGGAGAAGCTCTTGACTGCCAAACTCTGACCACGCTGTTTACGCCTCCAAGCAGTGCGACACTTTGAATCAATGCTCTGCTTGATCCGGTACCAGTCAGATTCAGAAATGCCGAATTTGTGGAATAAGTGGCCTGTAGAGAAATTGAATCACAGATACAGTTTAAATATATTATGGAGAAAAAAAGGAATAAAATCAAAACATTTGAGGGAAGCACATAATATACAAAAAAACAAAACCAAACAGATTTTACTTTAGTGGATTGCTCTGTTCCCTAGAAATACCCGGCCGTGGAGATTTGAGGAAGTTCTGGATGAAATGTTGGAGCAAAGACTGCTTAAGATTAATTGCTAAAGCTTTGCCTTGAGTGCACACCAGCATTTGTCTCACTGCTGGCTACCCTTTCTAGCAGAGGCTGCAGCAGGAGTAATCCTCTCGGCATCATCAGAGATTTAGTTTTGCAGAAACGAGAGCTGCACATGTAGGTCTCAGTACTAAATGTTTTCCATTTTCCAACTTTGAACCACAAACACATTCAGACAGCAGTTTTAAGAGCTTGGATGTTGTAGCAAGGATTCAGGTTCTTCACCATCATCACCTCTCTAACCAAAACCTCTGTATTTCTGACTATATATTTTGAACATGATCAATATTCTATCACCTCTCATAAAATGTTGGCTCCTCTCTTTTTTTAAACCTAACCAATACCTGTTGGCTGCTTAGTTGGCTAAAAATTGATTTATGCATACATATATCATTATGAATTTTCTTAACTTTAAGGCTGCTTCTGGAAAAACTATTTCATTGGAGGTTTAAAGAGTCAGAATTTGAGTTGATTCTATTAGATTAACTATTGACTCGTTGGATCTCTTATTTATATGGACTTTTGCTTGACTTTTTTCTCACATATCCAGTGGTTAAACTAGGGAATGTTATGGATTTAAACAATAAAATTATTTAAACTCTTTAACGCTAACTTTAAAAAATACAGCAATGGCATTTTTCTGTTGCATTTATAAAGAATTACCTTGAAAAAAAGACATCTGTTTGATCATATCAGTTTTATTCGGTGTTGAAAGAACACATGCTACGCTAAAATATTTTTGTTGTTTTTTTTAATAATAGCAAAAATAATAATAATAAAAAGATAACAGTAAAAATGAACCACTGCCTAGATCATGTTCACCTTTGATACTTGCTAGCAAGTTAGTACAGGTCTGCCTGTCCAACATCCTCCCTCTAACCTGAACAGCTTGACAGCTCATTTCTATGTAAGCTATGGCAAAGCACAACATTTACAACCTGAGGGTAGAAAAATGAAACAAAAGGAGAGCTGGGGGAACTGAAGGCTTTCAAATGAAATTATATAGCAGAACCTTTTATGATGGGTCTTGCAGAAACATGCAAAGCAGGTGCACCTTCTTTCCTTTTACTCTTTTTTTTCTTAGCGAGGCAAATTAGGTCCTACAAAAGTAACCAAGTGTCTACTGAAGGCTCTACATTACTATCACACAGATGCATGTGCAAACACAAACTACCAAGAAAAGTGTCTTATTGTGTGTTTTTTCTTTTTTGTAATGTGGTGGTAGACTTCACCAACATTTTTGTTAAAAAGACATTCAGAATTTGTAATTTGTACTACACCTCGTTAAATGTAAATAAATGGTAGGACATACAATGCTCGATTAAATGCCCAACTTTTTTTTACCTCAGCACAGATGACCCACTGCTTTGAGGCTAGTGTGAAAGTTTGTGTCTTTTTTTTTTTTTATTAAATACATACAGCCTCCTGCTACAGAGTGTTGAAAAGTAAAAAAGCAGGGAATAGGGAATGCTATCCGACCATGAGACGTGCGCTTCAGAAAGAACTTTAATCCCACATGTGTTACAGGGTAAGATTTACTAAGACCAACTTCCTGGGATACACAATGAACTTTTAAACTGCCACAAAAACCATATCAATGTCAATTAAATGGCCAAAGGATTTGTTTACTGATGAATTCGTCTACTATTCAAGTCCAGACTTCTTGATCAGAAATCAAAGTTGACTGAATTTAGAGTGACTCCATTAAGATATTTCTACCACACATGTGCATGTCATTTAGAGTCTGGTATGTAGTAAAATGTGTTACACATTAATGTGAAAGCAGTGATGAATGCATGTTGTTATAGGCCACCTTGGGAATACAGACTGCACTCTATTTCTGTGTCTTATTGAACACTGCTTTGAAATAGAATAAGGATGCAAAGTATGAAGGTTTTGGAAAGTTCAGTTAACCATTATACATATATTTTGGCAGTGCAGAAATTGTGCAGTAAACATTAATGGTTGCCAGGCAATGACTTAGCAGTTACAACACTGTCAATTTGCCAATTCATCCACTAAAAACTGACAACTTTATATCACTGAGATCCACTTGCAAGAGTTTTGACAGCTCCTAAAAACTTACAAGCAGGCATGTTTTCATGTCATTAAACGCTGATGACTTTATCATTATTGGCATTTGTGCATTAAAAGTCGTTTTAAAAAGGAATGAATTCCATGAAGTATACCATTTCAATCTGAACAAAGAACCAAAAGAGACGTTCACAGTTTTTCAAACTCACAGCGAATTCCATAGATCATGAGTGGGTCTAGCTGCTTTTTTCCGTGTTTTCCCTGACCAGAAAGGTTCGACATGGCCTGAACCTCACGGTGGAAGAGGTAATCCAAAAGGGTCAGTGCCATTTTCTCTGCTGTACGACAGTTTGTGCTGATGTGAAGCATGTCGGCCGATGACACTGGACAACGAACGCGCATCTCTGGGTTATTCTCATCTCCCAACCAGGTGCCATCAGGATAATCCTCTGAAGAAGAGATCAGTCATTTGTCAATATCACTGACATGAAGTCAGTTTGAAAACATTAACAGTCTGTTACCAAAAGGAAAAGCTGATTTTTTATGCACTCAGTAACCAACACAGACTATGATAGTGGATGTAACACAATAACACCCTCATGTGGCTAAGAAGGAGTACTGAAAAGGTTCAGGACAAAATTAGTGTTTGGGATTCTTTGCCCACAGCATTTGTTACCTGTTAAATGTACCGCATAAACGATGAATAAGAACACGATTATGCTGACGACCGCAGTTCTGCCATGCTAACACAATAACACTTTGCATTTGGGAAAAACATCTTCCCCTCCATTAGAAATTACCCGACCAATGAAATCACACATAACAAACAATGTGGATTTCATTTGGGTTGGCACAAATTAAAGTGTGCTATTCTAAAACCAGCCAGAGACAGACTATTCAAAACAAGTCTAAACAGTCACCCCAGTCATCTGGGGCTGATCAGTAGAGATAATGTAATCTATATGAAATAATTGTTCTCTTAGCAAAACTGGAACCTTTAAACAGTTGCTTAAAGTTCTAAAATAACTACGAATTCTTTAAGCATTGCAGAGCTAACACATATGGCCCTGAAGAACACGGTCTGCATATTTCTATTTTGCTAAAGTTGACTTGAAAACCTTGCCAATAAAAACTTGTGGTTTCTGTAATATAAAAATTGTAAAGTAAGAAGCTTATTTTTTCATCTTTTGTTTCTCCGTCTGCACCCAGATCACAAATATAAGTTTCAGAGAAGAACTACAATTACTGCCATCCATATAGACAAAAATAATAATGCTCTTATGTGCAACAAAACCACTGGGTTTTGTTGTTTTTAGACAAAAACACTGCATAAACACTAATATATGCTTTTCCATTTTGGCACCAACAGCTATTTGCTTGTACCTTCTGCATTGAGTGTGATAAGTGTGACATTTTGGCCATTCTGGGCACCGCTTGAGTGACCACTGTTAGAGATGGAGTCACTGGCCTCTGAGCCGCTTTCCTGCTCCTCCTGGCTTTCTTCACCAGCTGGAACTTTGACCACAATTGTGTTCTGACGCTTCCTGGTCACTGTGCTGCAAAAAGAAGGGTTATGTTGAAAGCACAGGAAACAATAGCTGATATGCCAATGAAAATAGATCTTCACTTGATAAAACTGTCAGAGCTAAAGCTGGTTAAAAGCTATAATTATTTTCTGACATTGGTGGATTGTTTTAGTTGTGTCAGAGAACACTTTGAAAGTTAGCCACTCACTTGCTGAGAAGGTTTTCCAAAGGAGAATCTTCTTGGCCTGGGGTCTTCGGATGATCCCTGTTGACTATTACATTTGTCTGTGGGACAACACTGAAAGAACAAAAACTCACAACAACTAGCATAAAATCTCCTTTTATTTTTTCTTGATAGTGTGTAAAATTGTTAAAACAAGATATTGTACTTTTAATGCAGCTGACCAAATGAAAAAGATACGCAGTGGGAAAGTGGTGGGTCATACCATCGAACTTTGTTCCACGTTTGAGTGGCACCCTGCGGTGATCCTGCAACCATAGGAACCTGGATTGGACTCTTGGAACATGGAGACATGCTGTCAAGTTTGCGTCCAAGAGCTTTGCATGTGGCATCCAAGGCCTGTAGCTTTGATTCGATTCCATCCAGCCGTTGGCTGACTGATCCGGTGAACGAAACCAAAAGGTTCTGGAAACAAAAATAATATGAAATAGTAATTACCTCAAAAATAATATCCAACTTTGAAAAAGATGTAAAAGCTTTTGGAAACAATCTTATGAACAGCTGGTACCTTAATAAAAGATATATCTTGACTGTTGTTGTTGTCCTGGCTCTGGCTTAATTTTCTCTTCTTCTTCTGAGGCCTTTCTTCATTGTCATCATGATTATCCAGCATTTCTGACATATTCAAAAATTGAAATGTATATATTTATGTTTTTATTTTTAAATATGACACACATATATAACATATATCTTATATAGTAGTTAAAATAGCTGAAGTTAAACTCTTAAATGCACATTGGCCATTAAGCATTGCTGTAGATGTTTACCCATTAAAAGAAAAAAATATAAATCTTTATATGGCCTATTCTTTTAAATTCATTTTACAAAACTCACCAGCACGGTCTTGGTGTGTAAAGTCCTCCACTGTTATTTGCACAATGTCATCTAACTCTTGTTCAGTCATCATTCATAACTAAAAAGAGACAGGAGGGAAAAATTGAGCTGACATGTGCCTTTACATAGCATAAAATTGTGTGGGATAAATTACTCTCATCTTTTACCTCAAGTAGTTTAAACAACTTGAAACAAAAGAGCAAATTAAGAAGAAAATGATTTATTTTTTATTCAACATGATTTAGAAGTTATAGATCAAAATTCAGAAGAATACTGTTATGACTTCTTGTGTGCATGAACATCACATCCTCTGTCATTTTAGAAAAACTTTGACATATTTTTTTTGGAAAGGGGCTCTACAATTTAGCTGCAGTTCATTAACTAACTTAACAACTTCTTTATTTTTTCTTCATTCTGCTACAAATGTGCTGTGGGTGCTTAAGACGACACCCCCTAAGGTGTGCCAAAATTTCATAAAATTGGAATAATTTTCTTTCGATGAGCAATAATTCTGCAAGTTGGGAAAGGAAAACAGTCTTATCACAAATTCTTATTTTAAAAAATTGAGTCATTAAGACATTATTTTGCTTTTGAAAACTTTCTTGATAATTTTATTTAACAGGTAATAAGGGGTGGTGCAGTGGTTAGCGCTTTAACCCCTTGATGAGAGGGCCCTGGTTCATATCCTAGCTGGAACTTTTTTCTGTGGAGTTTGCATTTTCCTTCATAGGTTGCTTCATAGGTTGGTTGATTACTCTAGAGGTGTGACTGAGAATATGTATGGGCGTGTGATTGTGTGGCCCTGCCGTGTGTACCCCACCTTTGCCCAATAGAACCCAGTTATGGTTCTGGCAGCCTCATGATCCCAAAAAGCATAAAGCAGTTTCAGAATGGTCAGCATGGTCAAGTAAAGTAGGAATCGAGCCTGCAATCTTCCAATCAGGTGTCAGCCGCCCTGGCTCTGCCCCACGGTCGCCTCAAAGGTCTTTGCTGTATGTCACTGAATGAGTCTTTTCACTAGTAACTAATAACTGCACTGACTGAAAAAAGTTGATAACCATTAAAATATTAATAGGACAAAAGAAATTCTTGCAGAGATTATAGGTGATTTATTTCATATTTGGCCTTGTTTTTACATATTGTGAGCTGCATAATAGAGAAAACCAATCAACTTGATTTGTTTTTAGGTTATGAAAGTGCATTTGACTAACAGTATCTGGCTCTACTGTTGTTGTCATAACACTTTGAAGCAGAACGTATCTGTATTTTGGTTTAAATGTTTTGAGTGTACAGTGATAATGAGTTGTATATCATTTCTAAAGGCATTTGTGGTTGGTGACTTTATATTACATCTTAACAACTGAAAAGGTGGATGTATTTTTTTTTATTGCACACGTGACTAAACTCTGACTAAATTTCAAAACCTGTTTTTTCATGTAATATATTCATAAAACAATGGTTTGGAAATAGCAATGCTTAGTTTAAAAAAAATTAGCAGACCTTGCTTTAAACAGTACAGTAAAACCTTTTTTAAAAAAATAAAATAAATAAGTTGTATACTCTAAAATAAACATCTGTAGTTTTAAAACATCTCTAGCAGAGACTTTAAAAAGGCCTTCTCTCATAACATAAACGTAAAATTATTTAGTCAAAAAATATGTGTAATTAGCTCTTTATATCTGAAGTTTTAATTTTACTTAGGATACGAATCTTGAGAATTACTATTACATGAGGGTTATATAGTTTTTTTGTTTTGTTTATTTGTTTGTTTTTATTTAAAGCTTGAAGATTTGTTTTTACAGTAAACTCTTATTTTAAACTAAGAGTTAAAAAACTCGACCCTGGAGAGGCAAAACTCTTGTCGCCCCGTGAATGTTTTTTTTTAAATGAAATTAAAATGCCAAAACATTTGTTTATTTCACTTCAGCAAATTTTGAATAGATGTCTGGTTTAATCAAATTTCCTTTCTTTGTATAAGCATTTGGGGATTAGACCGTCAATTTTCTATCACAACGTGACATTTGATGGAATTTTGGAAAGTACTTTCACATGCATATATAAATATCTAGACTAAAACATAAAAACGTCTAAAAAATTAAATCCCTTACTATTTTTAAACTGATTGTTTATTTTAACAAGGATAAAGCTGGACTTTGCTCTAGACCTTGTACGTTTCAAGTTCCAACAAAAACAAAACATTACATCCTTGCATTGCTTGTAACTGTGCAATTTGCACACTAGCTTGCTATGCTATCAGTACAACTGGGAGGGGATTTACTGGACTAAAACGTTGGCGGTAAATAGATCCTGCTGGATATTTAATATAATCCGTATTGGTACATTGTCAAACAACTGCATGAGGTCGCAGCTGTCCATTATAACCATTTTCCATAAACAAATATCAGTAATGCACTGGCGATGGCTAAAGAAAGTTAGCAGAATCCGATTTGAGAGCTACTCTTTAAGCTAAAGCAATGCAAACATAACGCTATTTAGCTAGCTTAGTAGTTAGCATGCTAATAAGGCCTACAGGCCGCTGAAATGCAACGAAGTCATTGCTAAGAAGTAAAATAAGACAAAAATGAAAGATGATTTTGACTTGGATTCTTAGACCGTTGCTCACGCACGTCAATTGCACGGTGTTAAGAGTGGGCTTATATTACCGTGCGAATGACGAATTCTCGTGTTGTTTCTAGAGATTCCGATAACGGCGTCGTTCCTCGCGAGAGATGAGCTCGTGCCTTCCCTTGCTACTGCTACTGCTGAGACAGCCTGTAGGGGGAACGAGCCGACTCTTCATCAGATATCAGATCAACGTCAGGGTTTAAAGTTTTCTCTTTTTTTCTCTCTCTTTCTAAACTGGGGAAAAGTACATGACATTTATTTTGTTTAGTTTAAAACTACCTATCACATTAATCATTATTATGGTTAAATGAATGCTTACTTACGTTACTGGGATTTTAATGTAGTTTTTTTGCGTTACCCACAGAAGTTGTTCTATTAAAGTGTACTACTACAAGTGTACCTTATCTTTACTAAAAGTGAAGCGGTGTACTTGAAGTTTGTTTTTTATTCTATGCATTTATTGTAAATTTAAAATGTTCCAATTTAGTTTGGTATATGCAGTGTTCAGTTAGTATAGGCTACTTCCGACACAATATACTTATACTTATATTCAAGTACATTTACTAAGATGAACTTCAAGCGTACTGCTTTTTTTACTGAGGGCATTGTCTTTATTTTTGGGAAATTAACGTCTCCAACAATCCCAAACTAAGTGAAACTGCGGATTAAGGCACAATTTTTTGTTGTTGTTGTCATAATTCAAAGTAATTTTCAATTCTCCATTGACAATTCAATTTGCAATTTGAAACTGCATTTTGCGATTTAGAATTTCATATCAAAAACTACAATTCAAGATGACATTTTTCAAAATAAAATGTTAATTGAAAAAATTATTTGCATTTTAAATTGTAATGGGTATACCGTTGCGTAATTCAAAAGAAAATTAACTTTGCAATTTGAAATTTAATATTCAACTTGAACATTCATTTTAAGCCAATGTTTGTTTGTTTGTTTGTTTTTAAATTGCGATCTACAACATAGTGTTTTCCAACTGCCTGGAGAAAAATGTATTACATTTCTCTAAATTATTTTATTGGTTCAGGACAAACTCTAAGCATTTTTATTATCAATTGATTAAAATTGTGGGGTCATATCAACACCACATGATAATTTTAAATTCTCTTTTTTTCTGAGATCAGGGATAGAAAATAGAGTAGATTAATCCCCCACCACCATAAACATATAAGACAGCACACAAACCAGATCAATAAAAAATCAGATAAAAAATACATTTTCATTTTGATGGCCCAAAGCATCTAATTTTAAATTAAATTATTTGGTAATTATGCTCATCTTTTTAATCAACATTAATGCTTAATTTAGCTGTAGTAAGTAACATGTTGTGGTTTAGGACTTTTGTCAATAATATCTGTTATTTTAACATCCCATGCAGTTTCTGTGTCTGTTTATTCCATGTCCAGATGATGCTGAGGCCTAGCTACTGTTAGACAAAGCATACACATTCACACCTAGGGGATCATTTATACGCACAAAAAGGGATCTAGCTGGGGGAAGTAGGGATTCTAATGATTATGAGAACAGGGAGGGCTTTGAAGAGTACATGGAACTGAACCGTTTAGTTTGGTCAGTCAGGACAGTACTCTCAATTTCATCCTCTTCCTTTACGATTCCTTCACCCAACTTGCACCCTGTAGGTTTTTTCTGCAGCCCTAACATTGTTTTGAACATAAAATATATAAAAAAAATGCTGTAAATAATGCAGTTCCTGCAAAAGATGAAATATTCCTGTGGCCTTCATATTTTGCACGTGTTCAATTATTTTGTGATTTGATTTAAAAGGCAGATGATATACAGTAAAACAAAGTTATGACCATTTACATTTGTGAATGTGGAATTACCTAAAGATAAGAAACAGTTGAATAATAAAAAATTACATTGTTTTTGATCAATCATGTCATTCGAAATATAAAATGTATTTACAAATGTAAATTTAAATTTTAGATTCAATTTTGTGATTAAATATATTTTTCCCATGTCAGATTAAAAAAAAAAAAACTCTGTGTCGATTCATTTTTATCGAAAGCTTAAAAAAATATTTTATAAAAATATAAAATTACAAAAGTAAAGTACATTGCACAACTATAATACATGTTTAATGTACAGTTATTGTATGTATAAAAAATGTAATTAATCACACAAAAAACACGCGTGACGTATTTGACGTCAACAGAATCGTCTGTTGCGCTTGAGAGGACAGAAAGGGGGATGAGCTACACTGCAGCTAATGCATGTTTGTAGTGATGTAATGTTGCCAGTTTGGTGACTACGGATGGCTGTTTGCGCCCGGCTGTGCGGAGTGGGTCAGTCTCGGAGGTGCAGGAGGCGACAGCGGAACAACCAGCAGGATCAGGGAAGCGATTCCGACATGGACGAGGAAGAAGCGGAGCGGATCGTGGGTCAGAGGAAAGCCGACGCGGGCTGCCGCGAAGGCCCGGACGGCGCCGTCGCCTCTGCAGGGCCGAGTGACGCTGGCGAATGTGGCAGCGGTCATGTCAACAGAGGAGCTTCTGGAGACAACTCGAGACCACCGCAGTCTTTAGTGGAATTACCGCCGGAGCTTTTAGTGGAAATCTTCTCGCTGCTTCCTGGAACTGTTCTGCCAAATGTTGCCCTAGTCTGCAAGAAATTCAGACAAATCCTCAACACAGAAACCATCTGGAGAAAGCGATGCATGGAAGGTAAAACCAGCAAAAAAAAAAAAAAAAAAAAAAAAAAAACGGAATCATTTTTATAGTTGTTTTACGTAAAGGTACATAAATACATTCTATTATCTTCACGGACCAAGAGGGACCAATCACTACGTCAGAGCCATGAAAATAGATCGCCATCTTTCACCGATGTTTGTCCTGTTTTAGTTGCCGTAGAGCTAATCATATATGAGGCAAAGTGCACCCAGATATATTTATTTTTAGAATAAAATTTTAAACGTGTATTAAGTAAAACCATCTCAGTAAGGTATGTGTGAAGCAATAGATAGTAGTAGCCTTTCCTACTTTTAGAAGTACACATGCAAGCGTAATGTAATAGACATTTTTGTTTGTGTGTAATTAGTTTTACCTTTCTTTTTCTAAATTTATTTAGGAAAAATTGGTAAGTCAAACTGCATCTGATTGAGTGTAACCAGGCCCAGATTTAGCTAGCCCCACTATGGGGTGCAAGTGGAATTCTGGGGGGTTATTTTCTCCTATGATCTCTTTTAAATATCTTACAAGTTTTAAGTTCAGTGCTCTGCCTGACACAACCCTCTGCATTTACCGGACACTGGTTTGTGCCTTGTTAGTTAGTTAGTTTGTTAATTTGGGTTTTTGCAGGCCATCTTTTTTGGTGGCAGTCACTGATTATAACCACCCTTTTTCTAGTGTATTAATTTAATTAAACACTAAGCAAAAATAAAGCCAAACATGTGACACAAGTTTTTTAAAACAACATTTTCCCTTTTTTATCTTTGAAATATTGTTTGAAAACATGCGTGTTTAAAGGTTAGGCGATACTAGAATTTCATATGTTGTGACAATTTATGTATTTTACCAATTTTGGCCAGAAATCCCTTCAAAAAGACTACACACTGCAAATAAACTGATCAGATCACTCTTGAGTCATCTGACTTGATTTTCAATGGACTGTCTGCCTCTGGCTGCCAACATTTTTCAGTTAGAGCTCCTCTTAGCGATGATTTCCATTTTTCAAATGGTTTATCAACTTTCTAAACTGTTTTTTGAATATATTCTGGTTGTGACTGAAAATTTAAACGATCCTTCTCCTGTTTTTGCTGTGCAGAGTTTGGCATGAACGAGGATCTGAGGAAGATGGAAGCAGGAGGAGTGTGCAGCCAGGACCTCTATGTCAAGCGTCAGTTTTCTAGCTCTCATGGTTTTTACTTCTTTCATAGATTTTGTTTGTTCTTCCGCACTTGGGCTGTTTGTCTGCACTTATATCCTATGTTCATTTATGGTAAGGTTTCAGATGCAGGAAGAAAAACTCAACATGGCTGACAGTAAATGGAAAGCACTCTGATATCTATTTTGATAGTTACACCGCTCCTATTGGTTCCTAATTGTTTGGAAGCATTTGGACCAACAATATTCAGGTTTAATTTCAGCTCTCACAGAGCAGATTAGAGAGTGTGCAGCACTGGGCCCCTTTTAAGTCCCACTCCCAGTTGTTTTTTAAGTATGAAAATTTAGTTTTTAGCTTAAATCAAGAAACCTGTGTTGTTTTCTAGGACGTAACTTCTGCAGTTCGGCAGGAGTTCAATAGAAGTGCAGGGCAGGACTGGTGGCGTGGAGCAACCCCGCCCCCCTTTCCCCTCCATTTTGCTGAGAGTTTTCCGTTTACATGCTCTTCCGCTAGCTTAAAGCCCCTCATACTCTAGACCTAACATTACTAGTGCAGCAAAAATGACAAGTAATTTGGAGCGATTCAGCCGTACAGTTTTTGAGTCAGATGCCAGCTCAGATCAGGAGAACGAAGAACTACATGGATCTATTTGTCTACAAGTGGATGCATCAGAATTGAGCGGAGCTGGGTTCTTGTGGCTCACCCAGTGTATTTTCTAAGTCACAAATTTTTTTCTTTCTCATTTTTTCGTCTCCTCCTGATTTACAACAATTTGAAAAAATAAATACTGAGAAATGCAATTTTGAGATAAAATTTCTAAATAAATGTCCTCCATTATTTAAAAAAAAAGTCACAAGAAACAGTTTTCATCGAAGTGGGTCTTTAAATTAGTCTACTTCATCATGGGGCGGGGTTTGACCAAGCCCGCCTCAGTGATGGGCTGCTCCACACATGCCTATGTTGTGCCTGTGCAGGTGTCAACCCACGGGTCAAGTCAGGGCGCTTTATGAAGCTTCTCCCGGACTACGAGCACATGGACTATAGAGACGTGTACACACACTGTATGTAAACGGCACACAAAGCAGATAGCTTCAGCATGACCGTTGTTGTGTGGGAGAATTGGTTTGTGAGACTGCTTTTGCAGTGGAATGTATCTTGTCTTCAGTTCATTTGATTTGCATTTTTCACTTGGCACTGTTGATGCTTGGAAATTAACTCTGAAAGGCGAGGGCTACGTGGAGTGTGGTTTAGAAACTTGTTTTGATCTGTGAGTGATTAATTCCTTTTGGTTTTATGAGTTTTTGTCATTCATGCTGAGGCAGGAGTCCAGTTTGCAAAGAGTTAGTACTTAGTGTTTTTGTTGTCCTCTTGTGTTGCAGTGCTTCACCCAAATAGGCATATTTTGGGGCTTTGGCAGCCTGACATAGGTCCTTATGGGGGATTGCTCAATGTTGTGGTAAGTGTTTCTTATATTGTCGCTGTAGCGCAATAAAACTCTGTTCTGAGTCCATTTCTGATAATAGTCTTTTGCTGGAGCTTCAATAAGGAATAATTCAGTTTATTTTTCATAGGTGGATGGGTTATTCATCATTGGCTGGATGTATTTGCCCCCTCATGACCCCCGGGTGGAAGATCCCATGAGGAGACGACCACTCTTCCGCATCCACTTATGGGAGAGCAAGAAGGCCACTGTAGAGTGTATGTATGGACACAAAGGTCCCCACAAAGGAGACATACAGGTGAGGGCAGCAGAAAAGACGTCTCAACAGGTTATTAAAATTTCCAGGGTTTTGGAATGCAGAAAATAGATCTTTGTTTTTCGTGACATCTACTATTAAACTCAAACAAGGATGTTTTTATTCTTTTTTCAGACGGTAAAAAAGGATGAATTTTCCACAAAATGTAATCAGACTGATCATCATCGAATGCCTGGAGGTAGACAAGAGGTGAACCAAAGGGCAATAATGATAACATTTTTAATGTCATGTGTTAGAAATCGAAATGCTCCTTAATAATTGCTGTGATTGGTTTTGTTTTTACCTAGGAATTCAGGACGTGGCTGGAGGAAGAATGGGGTCGAACACTGGAAGAAATTTTCCATGAACACATGCAGGAGCTGATCTTGATGAAGTTTATTTACACCAGTCAATATGAGTATGACTTCCTTCATTACAGTGACTTTAGGCTTATAAAAGAAGAAAAATACACAGAGTTTTGAATAGGGATCCCATCACCAGATCAGAAATCTGGCCCGATCACGCAGTTTCAGACTCGACTGGATGTTTCAATCGCGATCAGGGATCGAAGACTTATTTCATTCTCATTATTTTCATCACAGATAAATACTCTACCAGAAGTCTGCATATTATGAACGTATCACAACACTTTAGTGCTGTAAAGTGCAACAGAAAACAGCATAATTTTGAACAAGAGGTGTGCAAAGACAGTTTGGTAAAGTTAAAGTATTCTCAGATTTGGACTTTCCAGCTCAAGAAGTCTTTGATTAAACATTTAAAACGGACACCAAGTGTCTCTGTTGGTTTCATAAAGACCTACAAAGGCATTTCAATAGAAAATGGATCATTTAGATTATTTTTAATGAGAGTTCAACAGAGAGATGCAGTTAAACTGCTGCCAAGGGGCCGTCTACAAAGTGCAAGCTTTGGAAAAAAGGAATTTTAAAAATTCAATAATGTCTCATAAACAAGCAAAACTAATAAATGATTACATTGATAAGAGTTATTCATGAATAACTAACATCAAATTTGAGCTATAACAACGATTTTGGAAGAGTTTTTTTATTATTATTATTTTAATGGCGAAGTGAATCACATATGATCAAAAATGTTTAATAGCTCTGAAAATACTAAAACTACAGTCAGCAAGCTTTCTCTCATGGCTAATGATTAACTATTTTTCCTAGTTAAAAGGAACACTGTTTTGGCTTGATTGTTCCAGAAGTTCACTTTTTAAGTGTTATGGTAAAATAAGGTTAATAAAACAATATAAGAGACAACCATGATCAGTTTGTTTTGCATTTGTCATTAACTTTGTAAGTGCTAAAAGGTTTGCTTTGTTTTTAATTCTAGTAACTGTTTAACATACCGACGGATCTACCTGCCTCCTGCGATGCCTTCAGACCTGCTGCAGCCGGGCCTTTTCAAAGGCACCTATGGCAGTCACGGCCTGGAGATTGTCATGCTCAGTTTTCATGGTTCTTCTGCAAGAGCCACTAAACTTACTGTAAGTTTATTAGTTATAATTATCAGATTGTGAGCTTTCTTTTAAACTACTTAATGTAAAATATTTTTTTGCACCAATTATTTAATTAGAAGTAATAAAAAGCTAATGATTATAAGTAGATCTGTTTTATACCTCCATAACTAATGAAAGAGGTTCTCTTTGGTTGTCTTAGCATTGCACACTGACTGTGACTGCACTGTGTCTGTGCTCTTTCCTGCAGGGAGATCCTAATGTTCCCGCTGGCCAGCTCACACTGGACATCGACCTGAGAAGGCCGGTGGTCCTCCCAGACTTAGAGCAGCAGCGTAACATCGAGGAGCTGTCTCGGCTAGTGCTCAGGATACACGAGGAGGTGCAGAGTGATGCCGAACAGCAGGACAGTGAAGCTCCTCCCGTGGTCAAATCTGCAGAGGAGGAGGGGGCTTGTGGTGGTACCAGTGGGCCAGCACCTGAAGAGAGTAGCCACAGTACCTGTTCAGATAGCTGCCAGCCTTGTCCCTCCAGCAGCAGCAACAGTCCCCCAGAAGCTCAGCCATTTGTTTTGCCTTTAGGTGTCATGGCTCGCAATGAGGTGTATCCCCGCACTTGCAGGAAATGGTAAGGCTCTCATCGCTCAGTATAGAAAAATCTTCCACGTTCAGCAGAATGCAAAAAAACTTAATTGTACAAACTTTTTAATGACCACAAAAAAATACTTTAACCCCTTCACACTGTGTGTTGCTAAATCACAACTGACCGTTAAATCTGGGACTCCATTTAATTTAGCATCAGCTTGAATGAAAAAAATTATATATATAAATCATTTTGTTCTCACTATAAGGCGCAATGTCAATGAGTGGTCCATTTTCAACAGGGTTACAGAAAGTATTCAGACCCCCTTAAAGTTGTACTCTTTATTATATTGTAACCATTCGCTAAAATCTTTTAAGTTCTTTTCTTCCCTCATTAATGTACAGACGGCACCCCATATTGACAAAAAAAACACATAATCTTTGACATTTTTGCAGATTTATTAAAAAAGAAAAACTGAAATATTACATGGTCCTAAGTAATCAAACCCTTTGCTGTGACACTCATAAAATAAATTCAGGTGCTGTCCATTTCTTCTGACCATCCTTGAGATGGTTCTACACCTTCATTTGAGTCCAGCTGTTTGATTCTACTGATTGGACTTGATTAGGAAAGCCACACACCTGTCTATATAAGACCTTACAGTTCACAGTGCATGTCAGAGCAAATGAGAATCATGAGGTCAAAGGAACTGCCTGAAGAGCTCAGAGACAAATACAGGAATATCCTGGACGAAAACCTTCTCCAGAGTGCTCAGGACCTCAGACTGGGTCGAAGGTTCACCTTCCAGCAAGACAATGACCCTAAGCACACAGCTAAAATAACAAGGAGTGGCTTCACAACAACTCTGTTACTGATCTTGAATGGCCCAACCAGAGCCCTGACTTAAACCCATTGCGTCTCATAAAAAGCATAGAGTGACATTTTGACAGAGCGCCATGTACCTCTTAAAATGACTTAAACATCATCAATGTATATCCATTATAAGGCATGCTGTCATTCTTTTTTTGATGAAGGCTTTTAAATGTACCTTATAGTGCAGAAAATATGAAAATTAAGAATAAAGTCAGGGATGAAGGGGTTTAACTTATTTCTGAATCTCATGCTTGTTTCCTCATAAAGAACTACATTAAAAACTAAAAAGTAAGTTGATTAATTCCTGATTTTTTGTGTTCCAGCTTCTATGGGACGGGCCTGATTGCAGGGCATGGCTTTACCAGTCCAGAGCGCACCCCTGGACTTTTTGTGCTGTTCGACAAGGACCGTTTTGGTTTCATCTGGCTGGAGTTAAAGTCTTTCAGTCTGTACAGTCGCCTGACGGACCATCTACCCCACGCTCACGCCCCAAACATGGAGCGATTTGAGGCCATGCTACGAAACATGCAGTCCTGGACATCCTGATTCTTCAAGCTTTAAGCCCCCCCTCACACAAATATGAATCTGTTCTGCAGTGGACATCCTGATAGCTGTTGACCTCAAACCTCCAGATTGTGTCTGTGACTGTCCCATACTGGGTTTTACCATCTAACTTTAGCTACTTATGTCACGCCCTGGCTCGATAAATTCCTGCATCTGTTACCACACATGCTCAGACGAGCTTCCACCATTGATTCATCCGCCTCAGTATGACCCTAACCCTCCAGTGCAGCATGATAAGGGGTCACATCATAAGTTATGTATTCCCTGCTGGGCAAAAAAAGAACAAAAAAAAAAAAGAATGATGCCACTCATATACTTATTAAGGATCAAGCTGTATGTGCCTGTGATTCCTGAACCATGTCTGTACTGGATCATGCTTGAAGCAAATAAGTGTCCAATGTATTTTACTATATAATAGTATCATACAAATTCAGTGCCCAACTTATTTAAGTGCATGCTGCAGTTATTTAAATCTCCACACATTTCACTCACAACCACTATTTACACATTTGTTCTTAAAGCAGCATGCTTTGCTTTGTGGGTTTCTGTTTTTTTGTGTTGTTGAGGTGTAAGATGTTAAATTAAGGGCATCTCAGGTGTTTCTCTTGGCCAAAAGTGGGTTACAACGGGACAAACGTATATGTATTAAAGATTTGTCAATTATCCCCATAGAAATACAGGCAAGCTTTACAGCTGGGCAATTTGTTAACTCGCCAGCTCATTACTCTGCAGTTACACCAGGAGTTGCCCTTTAAACATAAGGGTCAGCTTTGTCCAGTGATATTTTTGAGTTTTTGGTTTATCTGGCAAATTTAATGTTACCGCACCCAGCATTTTGGGCTATTACAGGAGCTGGAGAGATGTTTTGCAATAGAAGATAAGCTGGAATGTCCTTAAGTTTCCTTATTGTTTGGACGTTCCTCTGCTATTTTTCTGTCTCACCTGATATATGTTTCCATACTTTTTAGCTGGCTTAGTTTTTTCCAGGATATTTTATTTGCAAAGCCACTTAGTTCAGTTCTCCTGATCATTACTCAAACATAGCCTCTTAAAGTGCATCTCAAAGGTACCAAGTTAGCATCTGTAATGTCTCATCATGGCCTAAAAGTGATGCCCAGTAGCTTTCTTACTCCAAGTGCACTTTTCTGGGCAGTTTAGGGAATCATTCAGAAACCAACGGCCAGCACTTTTATATCAGATTGCAGCTTTACTGAGATCTGCTAGATAAATGCAAACAAAAAAAGGCATCTTTGATTTAACAGACATTTTATTTATACCATACTAGCTGTGACATTCTGTGAACCCATTTATTTAAATCTTTTGGCTGTTAAAATGTTTGCTTTATGCTATTATTAATGCCATATGCCTGATTTCATGGAATATGTATGTTAATCCAGTTGCACTGCTCACATCGATCTTCAGGGAACTTTCAGCTTAAGTACTGTTCTCAGTAATAATAAAAAAGGAGCAAAGTCTTTTGTCACATCACTTTATTGTACGGAGTTTCAGCGTGCTTCATATTCTGACACCACCATTTAGTGATACAATTACATTTCATCAGGGGCAGAGCTACAGGTGGGGCAGTTTTTAAGTCAATATGATTATCATTATTGACAAAGATTAAGAAATCAATGCAAGCTTTTTTAAGCATTGCAAATATAACTAAAGAAATCATTTTAAATTAAATTTTAGCCCCTCAAATTATTTGCATCAATACTAAAACTGACATACGTATTTGAAATGGCCTTCTTCCGCTCCTGTGCTGCCATATAAAATGTTCTAGCTCTGCCACGGCATTTTATTGCAATTAACTATATAAAAAGAGGCAGGCATGGATTCAGCAATTCTTAGTACTGGACCTTAATAGTACCAGGTGAAAGCATAGGTTATTTGTTCTGCTTTTCAAGAATATTTAGACTATTCCCATTTAAAGGCCCTTGTAAGTGCTCATATTTATGATTTAGTTTTAGTGTAAATGTTCCATAAGAAATATGGCACAAAGGGACCTGTGTGGTATTTAGGGTTCTATTGTAACCAGCTTTTGCTACAGAATCAAATTGCACAGTTTTTTTCATGTCCCTTTTAATTATAGTAATTCCCTTTGATGGCTCAGTATATAAGCACAGTTATAGCTCGCTATGCTCTTCATTCCCTTTATGCTGTCGAATCTTCTCTGGCAGGACCTCGGTGGCAAAAACAAACCGCTCTTTCCTCAGGGACTGACCAACAGTCTGCTCTTTCAAAGCAATGATCAGGTACTCCTCGTCTGCTCCATACTTTGGCCAGTGTGCAAGATCTTTGGCATTAGGAGATCTAAATATACAATATAAATAAGATCACTTGTGCAAGATGTAACTTTTATTTGTCTGATAAACAGCAATTCTTACCCTGTACGGGCAAAGTTGCCCCAGTAGTTCATCATGATTTTGCTCAGCTCTTCTTCCTCTGAGGAGCATGTCTCTGAAATGACAAAAAAAACACACATGCACACACACAAGTAAGGTACAATACTTAGAAAAAATAAACAAAAACAAAACAGAGAATTTATTATAGAGTTTATTTTAAGTCGATAAAACCTAAGAACTTTGAGTGGAGTTGCTCTCCTTTGAAGCGTTAGATCTTTTAGGAACGTTTTTGAAACGATTTCAGAGAAATTCTGCAGTTTCCTTTTTTATTCTTGTTGGTACTGTATGTCAGGGTAAAAGCAGAGGGTATAATGTCAGGAAGAGCACTGACCGTAAACCTTGAATGAATAGATGAACTGATATGATGATAGCGTGGTTTTCCAGCCCATCAATGCTGAGTGACAAGCAGGGAGGCATTGGGTCCCATTTTTAGTCTTTGGTATGATTTGGCTGTGGATTTAAACTCACAACCTTTCAGGGCAGACACTCTACTACAAGGCCACTGAGCTGGTGTTTTGAATGGAAACTATGACTGGATGCCTAACTTTAAACATCTGCAGTAAAAGACTGACTGAAACATCTGGATTCAGTAGAAAGTGTGTATCAGGGAGTGACAATGTTGCTAAGCATAGTCCGTGTACATCACACCAACCATTAATCTTGACATCGGTGGTTGTAAAGCAAAATCCCAGGACTGTGAACATCTCATCTCCATGGTCACTCCTCACAAAACTAGGCCTGTTCTTCTTCAGGAAGGAGGGAGGATGCTGGTACTCGTACAGATACACAGGAACGCCCGAATCTGTCATTCGGGAAAAAGATTTAGTTTTCTGTACCTAATGTTAGGTTTTTACCTGGTAAGCAGAAACTTAATGAAAAAAAACATACCTCTGTGTGCGTTTACAGATTTAATGGCGGGAATGGTGAAAAACAAATCTCCAAGCATTTCTGTGAATCCATCTCGGTTTTTGACTCGGTCTTCTCCACTTCCAGTATACTCTTTCACTATCAGATCTCTGATGTATGCATCTTCAGGCTTTAGAGAAAAAGACACGTCGGTCAAAGAAGTCTTAAAGCACAAAAGGCAACCAAAAACATGGCAACTATGAAGTATCAAGCAGCAAGAACCCTACTTTGGAGTACAACATCGATATTACGTTCACCATCTGCTCTCTGTCAATGCCTTCTGTCCAGTTTGGAGGACCAAAGTACTAAGTAAGAAAAGAACAAACTGCAAATTAATGTCAAACTGATTTTGCTAATCATTACTTTATGACATTTCTAAGAACTCGGAAACACTCACAGTAGAAAGCATCCATCCTGCTTCATGACTGTTTATACCGGTCATGAACGGCACATTGAGGACTTCATGTTTCTGGTACAGCTCCGGCACAGGTTTCTTCAGGAAGTGACCGTCAACTACGATGGGAATTCGTATATCTGGATTCTTGAGGGGGGGAAAAAAGTTAGTGCATAAAACCCCACGAACACTGGTAAAGAGGGATAAATTAAGACCAATAACTGTAATTTCACAGAAACTCACACTTGAAAATGAAATGACAGTATCAAGATCCAAACTTTTGATGCATTCAGCAATCTTCTTTGTACTTTCAAGGCTGCAGCCTGATGCATTTGCTACCAACTGAGGACAAATGTAGCACAAGTCATTTTAGAAATGGGAACAAATGTACTTTTTAAAACCAGAAACATAACAAAAGAAAGTGCACCTGCATAGCTGGTAAAGGCTCATCAACCACAAGCAAGTCCATTGCAGCGGTTCCACTCTGAGAAATCCCACGATGAAGCAGACCTTTAGCCAGTGGAGAGACAAGCTGTGGATAAAAGAAAACAAACGTGGTTTTGATGAAAGAAGATATATCTGCAACACAAAAATAAATAATTGTGTCCCTACTTACCAGAAGGGATACACTAACTCCACCAGCTGACTCCCCAAAAACAGTGACTGAATTTGGATCTCCTCCAAAACTGCTGATGTGCTCTTTGACCCACCTCAGAGCCTCAATCTGGTCCAGCAGACCAAAGTTCCCAGGCAAATGCTCATCTCCAGTGCTGCAGAAATGAGAGTCTAAATTATTTCTCAAACACAATAACAAGGAACCAGGTTGAAAGCATGCAAGCATTTCTACCTTAGAAAACCCAAAACACCCAGTCGGTACTGGATCAGAACCACAATCACATCCTGATAGACAGCCAGGGCAGAACCATCGAACATTGAAGCAGAACCCAAAGTGAAACCTCCGCCGTGGATCCACACCATGACCTGAAAAATTGGAGCAGTTCTTTTTCTGGAGTGTTCTGAAAGTTGAATGTTAATATTTAAACAAAGAGTGGAGGCTGCTTACTGGGAGTCTGGCGTTCTGAGCTCGGTTTGAAGGAGCATAAATGTTGAGGTAAAGACAGTCTTCTGAAATATCGGGAAGTTCTACTACAATGTCACCAAGTTTTTTCATGAGGTCCATGACAACTTCTTTGCTTTGAATGCACCTACAAACCAGAGTAAAATCTGAGAATTACCCACTGAAACTGGATACTTTTCCTAATAAACATTAGAATTTAACTTTGCTAAATATATGTATTGGTTAAACTGGCCTACTTTAGCTAATTTGGATCAAATTCATTGTAATAACACTTTCATTAGTAAGCTTTTTCTTTCATTGTTTACCACATTAGCAAACAAAAATATATATTTTAAGATTTGTCTACAGAGATTCTGTTGCCTTTACATAAAGGGTTGCTTGGTTGCATCTCTCATGCTGTTCCATCTCTCCACAGGTTGAGGTGCGGCCATTCTAAGGGAGGGCCCCACAGGTGGCTTGGCAAATGGGACACCAAGGAAGGCGTGGGCCCCGGGCTCCTTCCCTTTCACACTCACATACTTCCCTCTCAGACTGCCGAGCTTTGTGTGGACTTCGGGAGCTGTCAGGATATCAAGACACATATCAGAATTAGTTTAGGTTTTTACTAAAAGTCTGATTTTAATTGGAAGAAACAAGTAGGAAAAGTAATTGATGCAAGGAATTTTTTTTTTTATGTATGAAAACAAACTTCTGAATACATCTTCTATTAAAAGTACACATCTGGAACTATGTTTAATTAGCAGCTGAACTATCTGCACACTTTTATGGCTGAAAGGACCTTTGACCTCACTGGCAATTCTGGTAAAAGGTAGCAGGGATTAATGCCCTGAATTAATGAGCGAGATTAGGCAACACCTGGATATGGTTTCTTCCATTTCACACACATACAATCAACGGATTCCATTGGCTAAATTTAGAGCCTCTGCTGTACAAATAGATGAAAGACTGTATACGAACCATCTCGATCTGCAGCCACACTGAGGACTAAAAGCAGCAGAAAGAAGAGCGAGTGTCCTGCAAGCAGCGCCATGGCCGTCGCCTCAGAGAGAACTGTGGAAACTACTGCAGCAAAGGAGGACAAAGTGCAACCAAACTGGCTCCGCCCTCAAACGGACTTCACGGAGATCTGTACGAATCACAAAAAGATTTAGAACTGTGCATCTACAGGATGTGAGGTCATTGGCTCTAATACTGGCCGTGGAGTCGAAGCCTCCTGGGGAATGCGTGCAGCGCTTAGGTGCAGTCACTCCCAGGGAGAGTCCTGCAGGCCAAAGTAAGCATGGCTCACCTTTGTCCAGCTTGAACTAAGTTCAGGGTGACGGTTGCTTGGGTGGTGCTGCTGGAGCTGTCAGAGCTTCCACGTTGTCGGAGCGGGAGTGTGGCTTGTGGGGCTTAAGCCCGGAATGGTTTTTTTCAAAAGCCCCGGATGCATTTTTGAGTGTTTTTTTTACGACTTCTGCAAACTATTCATGGACATGTTTTAAGCAAAAAACGTATAAATAATTGCGCGCACGTCTCAATTTACCCCAACACTTTCGCGCGTGTTTGAGCCGCGCGCTCATCTGATGGTGACGCGCTGACAGGAGGTAGTGGTCGCGCGTTTTCTGTGGAAATAAAACATCTCGAAAGAGGGCTGTGTGGCCCAAATGGGTCTTTTTTATGCTCATAACTTTTGCTAACCTGGAATTCGTAATTCCAAATGAGTTTTATGTAGAGAGCGCACCTTTTGACCTTTAGTATAATCTAAAAGTACACATTTGCCCCAAAAATACATTTTACAAAGTATTTTAATTGATCATAAACAACCAAGTTTGTTGGTGGTTTTTTTTTTTTTATATTATTGTGACAGTATTTTTCCCTCAGAGCGATGAAACATGCTTTTAAAGTCAGCCCTTTGAGGAATAAGGATGTTAGAAATGCAATTTGGAATGAGTTTGGGCCAAAAAAAAAACATTTTCAAATTTTAGTGACTCATTAGCAAGTCAGGTATATGACCTGTAAGAACCCATATTTGGAAGGATGAAAGAGACTGCCTGCAAAGGTTTAGAAGAAAAATTAATATATTTATATGTACATATATTTAGTATAATCCAGCAATGGACATCAGGTTCTTTTTTGGAAAAAGTCATCAACAAAAAAACAGGTGAGAGAAAATAAACTTTCCAACTTAACTGCAAATGTCAGTGGATTACAATAATATTTTCTCTGGTTGATGTATGTACGTTAGCTCAAAATGGGAGAGATGACAAAGAGCGAGACAGAGGCAATATTGAGGGCAGCACAGAGATGGAAGAAGAATCAGGTAAGCAAAAAAAAAAACTAGTGACGATACTGTGAGCTTTTAGTATGGAAAATGTAAAAATAGACACTAAGGGAAAGAAATCAACCATAGGCTATAAATATTTAAATAAATGAAAATATGGTCTTGAGATAGAGATTTATATGATGTTTGCGTATTAGCACAAAGAGGGACAGAAGCCAGAATGAGAACAGCACAGAGATGAATCAAGAACAAGGTAAGTAAGCAGAAAGGAAAGAAGCAAATGGCCAATATTTAATTGAGTTTTATTTTGTTTAGTTTTTTTTCTACACTGACTGTCAAGAAGAAGTGTTCTGACTCAATTTTTTCATCTGCTCATTCAGCTAAGTCAGGAGAAATCAGGAAAGAAAAAGAACGCCAAAACAAAGCAGACTTTCAAAAATGAGTCCTCGTTTTTATCTGGTTTATCAGGTCCTTGATATAGTTTATTGACGTTTTTGGTTTTGCCATACGTCCTGACTTACTTGATATATGTGTCAGTCTTGGATTAAATCCGTGAACAGGCAAAAAAACCCCAAAACAAAACAGCTTGAATTACAAATAGGCTTCAAGACTGTTTAATACTATTCCATTTTATGTTGGATTACACAACACTAAAAGATAATATTCAAATTCACTTGCAATTGATGTTGTGTGGGCATTCAGGACCAATTTTTGTTTTTGGAGTAACCATCCATTACTACACTCATCTTAGAACATCTTATAAATCATTAGTGATGCTTTACCATTAAAATTAATGTTGCAACATAATATTGCTTATATGTTGCACATATACGCAAGTTCATTAAGTATGGAATTAATGTAATTAAAACAACTAGTTTCTGTCTTTCCTTTTTGTTCTTGAAAAACTATTTTATGGGCTAAGCCCCTCATGTTCAGAGTGTCTAGCTCCGCCACGGGTTGAGCATCAAACCCAGGATTCACCCTAGAGTGTGCAATCTCACAGGGACCAGGTTGAGGTTGAGTAATCCTGCTAAAGTGCTGCGCTTTCCTACTTTCATGGGGTGTTCATTCGCTTCACCCCTCCACATCTGCTTAAGCTTCAGTTTTATGTATTTTTTTTATTCCTTCTGGCTCTTATATTTTTACAATATAATAAACTGATTTGAACTGTTGAAATCGCATCTGTCCCTGGTGGTTTTTTTTTTAGAGTGCCTGACCTCTATCCTGCATTGCCACATTAAAACTTCTCTCTTTGTTCTTGCATTCCCAAGCTATGTGGACTTAAGGTGCTGTCAGATGATTAAGACATTAAATTAGATTGAAAACACTATATTGTGTCATACTTTACATAAAAAGGACAGTGGTGAGTACAGTTGACAGATGGGCAAAAAACATGTTTTTCCAAAGCATTATTCTAAAATATGTCAAATTATGGGACACACCTTCCATGCTTTTATTGTGTCCTTTGTTTAATTATTGTGAGAACCAATATACTTAAAGCTGCTACTAAATACAAGTTTTGTTTGCTAGAATCAGGTTAAAGTTCCAGGTCATCTTGTTCTAGTTTAAGACAACATGAACACAGGACCACACGTGGCCTCAGGGAAAATATTCATATAAGGAAACATAAATTACCTCCTGACAATGAGAAAAATACATCAACGTTGTTCACTTATCCTGCCTTATCTGAGTTGTTGTGAAAAGGTGTGGGGTAATATATATAAAACTAAGATAGGGCAGTTATTGTTTATTACAGACACAAATTATTCAAATAATACAGGAAGTTGGGCACAGATAGACACATGTATTATTCAGTAAGTCAATTCTTCTGAAATGTTATTACTTAACAGATCAGCAGATCTTGTTAAGCATGTTTAAAATTAAATATAGAGCCATGCCAAAGAGTTTACAAAAGGTTTCTGCTTTCGGTTCTGGTGATCATTGAAGGAGAATTAAGGCAAATGTGTGTTCCTTTTATTGGTCATTTAAACCAAGTTTGCTCTTTTTTCAGTCAATGAAAGTAGTTGACAACAAGAGAAATATGATGAACGCAAAAAACGTGTCTCGTGTCAGGGATCATGGTCCTCCTATGTGAGATACAACAGATTCACGTTCATTGTGTGTTGTCGGATATATGTGTGTGTATTTATGCCCGAAGATAATTATGATATTTTTGACCAAAGGTATTCTACAAATAGATAAAAAAGGAAAAATAGTCATAAAAATGTGATAAGACCAAAATGCGAAAAACAACTAAATGAGCAAGGTAGGAACGGAATCTTCAATCTTGTGGTCCATAATTACTTTTTTAATTTCCTCCTTCCTCCCTGTCGCTTGTATTCGAGCTTAGTTCGCTAATAAATCACTCCCTGCTTGTAAATATGTACCACGAATTGAGCGTCCCTCATTTTGGTAAATATCTGAATTAACTGTAAACACTCGTACCGTCGAAAAGATTTGAAAAATTAAGAAAAACAGAGTAAAGTTTAGACAAAAAAAAAACAAAAACAGTAACGAGCCAGCCAGGAGTCGAACCTAGAATCTTCTGATCCGTAGTCAGACGCGTTATCCATTGCGCCACTGGCCCGCTGCCGATAGACCAATACAGCAGTGTTAGTTTTACTAATTCTATCTCTACTCCAGATTAGTTTAGTTTTTGACAGTAACCATCCAATTAAATCATTCCCTGTTACCAAAAAGTCTGACATTATGTCAAACATAATACGTAGTCTGAATTTGTCATAAGTACAATTTGCTAATTTGCACAGAAATATGTAGATCCGAGAAATGCAGCGATATACAACACGTATGTGACTTTTTTCCCCACCTGAAAATTAATTATTCTGCTTTTTGACTTTTAGTAATAGAAAGAGATATGGTAGGTTAGTATCATTACAAGTTACTATGCTCCTCAGCAACGGGGCAAAAGACCAGAAAAAGGCCAACCCCTTGAGGTGTTACTGGGCGTACCAGATTCTTGGTTGCCACGTTTGTAAAAAAAAAAAACGCAAGGAGGAGGTTTTACCACTTGTAACTATGTAACAAACTAACTACCAACCTAAAAGGTAAAAGCTACAAGACCATGATGTATTACTACATTGAAAAAAATCCTGGAAACCCCCCCCCCCTTTTTTTCTTTTCTTCAAATGTCATTTTCTGTTTTGTTTCAAAGACCAAAAACCTTCGTTTTTCATTAGGTGTTCTTTGTTTTGTCATGTTTGTTATTTTTATTTATTTGTTTTTTTGTTTGTTTTTAACAGAGTCTGCTGTTGCAGATGGGGTCCTGTTTGGAAGATTGTACAACAGTGTTCACTCAAGAGCATTCACTGATTACGCTTTAATTTGATTTAGGGGACGAACATGGCAACCTCAAAACTAAACAGGAAGTCTCTGCTGGCGGGAAAACCGAAAACGTTATCCAAGCAGCGTTTGAAAGCGTTAGATACGTTTTTTTTTTTTAAAACAGCGAATGGATAATTTTCGCTTTAGTTAGACGCCCCAAATAAATCAAAATTCGTTGGAGTTGGCCACACGCTTAACGGAGTTTCTACATACCCACGTTTTGTTGGCTGGTTAGTATTAACTATGAAAGCTGAAGTGGATAAAATTGTGCTCCTGTCAGACAACGACACTACAACCGAACTTCAGAAGTACCTATCCTCTCTGACAAATGACCAAGTAAGTAATACGATTTAATGAAGCGAACTCTGTTGATTTGTTGTCAAATTAAAAGTCACGTCACGTGTCTAAAACGTCGTTTTCTCTGTTTCTCTGTTGTCTAATTCCCAGCTTATTACTGTGATAACCAATAGTGCTCTAAAGGGCAAACATGTCCTTACCTTGATTAAAGGCATATTGAAAGGTTAGTGTTATTGCTATTATCATAGCATTACCATTAATATAATACTTGATGTTTTGCTTATTGATAATTAGATTTGGTTCTTTAGGTTCTCCTCCCAATTGCACTGAGGGGTCAAATCGCAGACTTGTTGTGTATCAACACTGCATACCTTTGTGTGAGTCCGGTGACCTTCAGACTGAGGTGGCAGCTGATATGATTGGACTTCTCATGCTTGAGGTAAAACCATATATTATAAAAATGGGGGTGATATTCTCTGTACTTTTTCTTCAATTTCTTTGCAAATCTGTACATCATAACACCAAAGAAGGGTTTACTGCTGTTTCCGTTAGCAACATTTGAACTAGCTTTTATGTTTATCATCTTTCCTCAAATTTATGCTGAGTTTGCTCCTGTGAACGTTGTCTCACCAAACTCATTGGTTAATTTCCAGTTTGCCTTTCCGTTTCTTTGTGTTTGCAGACTCACACGCTGTCGGGGCCGTCTCTTGCACAGCTGGCAAATCTATTTGTTGATTCCATCAAAGTGGGTAAAATGGGAAGTGGAAAATCTCTGGAACTTTTTCCAACAATTCTTACTGCCCTTGCCGCGTGCGAAGCCTTGTCATATGGAAAAGGTAACATGTCATTTCTGCAGCTACAAAATAAGGATTTTATTGCAGTCTAATAAAGATAAATTAGGGGCATCTGCAACTTGCACATTTTGAAAGGGATTGTCTTTTTTTTAGGTGAACTTAGTGGTGAAGAATATAAAAAACAACTGATTAACAGTTTGTGCTCAAGCAGGTAAGGATTTTTAATTTTGAATAAATTAAACATCAGTTCTTAACCATTTAGTCACTGATTTTACAGCAGGGATTGCAGCTATAATAGTTTTGTTCTTTCCTTTTTTCCTCTGGAGATGGGACCCGCAGTGTGTAATTCATTTGACAACTATGTTCAGGTAAATTGTTCCAGAAAATGTTAAATAAGGAGTTTTCTTATTCTCTGGGCTTCAGATTGATTCATCAATGTCTTTTTTTTTCAGGGATGTCCCCTTGTCCTCAGACGAACTAAAATTCCTGGTGGAGAAGACACTCAGGATGTTTACCAAACTGGATCTTCAGGAGATCCCGCCACTGGTTTACCAGCTGCTGCTTTTGTCTGCTAAAGTGAGTCACAGCCCTTCCGTCTTCATTCACGGTATGGTATGGATGCCTAAATGCATATTTTTCACAAATGTGTTAGGGCTCTAAGAAACAAGTCCTAGATGGAATCATTAGTTACTTCAAAGAGCAGGACATACGCCAGGAAGAGGAGCAAAATCGTGGGGAGTAAGTGATACATATTATTTATCTGATATATTTTGCCTTTACTGTTGGTTTTGGTAACTTAAAGTCCCTCCTTTTCAGAGACGTGGATCTAGAAGTTCAGTCTATCCCTCAGGACCAGCTGAGGCATGTGGAGGGGACGGTCATTCTACACATCGTCTTTGCCATACGGCTGGACCACGAACTTGGGAGAGAATTTCTTAAAAGCTTTAAGGTTATTCAGAATAGAACTAGCATGATATTTGCTTCCTCTCAGATGTATTTGGCATGAGTCCTTAATCTGAAATTGCATTTCCGCAGACTTCCTATGCAGACATGTGTCCTTTCAGTGTTGCTCTTTTGCTGTCGGTGGCTCGTATCCAGCGTTATGAAGAGCAGGTGGAAAAAGATGCTTTTTTTCTTTTAACAAATATTTTTCATCTTTTTTTTTTTTTTCTTATTCTGATGCTTTATTTTTCTTTTGGTGACTTCATGTCTTGGTTCAGGTGTTTGACCTTTTAAAGGGTGCAGTTATCAAAAGCTACAAGGACAAACAACTGCAGCAAGGGTCAAAGTTCCTACAGGACCTGCTGCCGGGGCACTGCAGCGTAGCTCAGATGATTCTGGACACCGTCAAGAACAGGTTAGCCAAAAACCAATGTGTTCAGTAATAAATATTATTGTCTTGTGTGACAGCTCCATAATATTATGTTGGTAAATAATTAACATAAAATGATATAAAATTGTAACTGATTAAGGAAGTTTGTATCAGTTGACAGGTTTTGGGATGAAGATAGATAAAAACCCATTTTTAGCACAAAGAAACACTATAATTTAACCTTTTTTGCGGATTGATTTGTTGGTGTTTTGCAGTGTTTTTGGATGGGATCATGTCACCCAGGGTCTGGTTCAGCTGGGCTTCTTCCTCATGGACACATTTGGACCCAAACCAGGACCATTTGGCAAAACCACAGAGGGACCTGTTGCCACAACCCGAACCCCCACCCAGCAGGCCTGTAAGCTGGGGGGACAGGTCCTCCTACAGGGATTTAAGGTAACACGCCTTTTATTCTATCAGTTTTCACAAAGTGTAACTTCCCGTCTATTCAGTCTCTCTTCGCTGCATGTGGAACAGATACATGAGCCAATCAGAGGAGAGATCCTCGAGCAGGTACTGAATCGTCTGGTCACAAAGACGGCTTCGCCTGTCAGTCATTATTTAGGTAACACAAGCTGTACGCTAAACTTTCAGTTTGTTTTATTCTCAAGACCGTCCAGAGATGTTTCTGCTTTATCAGATCTTTTCTCAGACATCGTGGTATCCGCTCCAATGATCCTCCTTGAGTCATCATCCAAGGTTATAGAGACGTTTGACCATCTGTCTTACCTGCCTTTAGCCACGGTTCAGGGTCTGCTGAAAGCTGTTCAGGTATCAGACACATGGATTCAGGAGGACTTTGAGGGGAGATGTCTGTTGTTCACTATTTTTTATTCCGTTTAATCTGCAGCCCCTCCTCAAAGTCAGCATCTCTTTAAAAGATGCTTTAATTCTGGTTCTTCGGAAGGCCATGTTTTCCAGGTATGTCCCTCTTTGCTCTCCTACAGAAGAAGATAACATGTGTTTTGGTCAGAAGAATTAAAAATCTACACTTTCCTTTAAAACTTCTTTCTTTTAAATGAAAAATCTAGCCAGCTGGATGGAAGAAAGTCTGCAGTGGCTGGTTTCTTGTTGCTGCTGAAGAATTTCAAAGTTCTGGGCAGTTTGGCCTCAAGTCAGTGCAGCCAAGCAGTGTCCTCCAGCCAGGTCTGTTTTTGGGCATATTAATAACTTGGGGCTGATTCATGAAACCTCATCTGTTTAACTAAGTTTAACCACATTTCCTGTGTAGGTCCAAGTGGATGTTCATTCTCGTTACAACTCTGCTGCTAACGAGGCGTTCTGCCTGGAGATCCTCAGCAGCTTACGCCGCTGCCTGGGCCAACAAGCAGATGTTCGCCTAATGCTGTACGAGGTCAGAGGTCACTTTTCACAATTATGTTGAAAACGCTAGTCATTGTGATTTAGTAACAAATTTTAAAATAAAAATGTTTTTTTAACTTTTGAATTTCCTCAAAAATCTTTATCCAACTTTAAACTTTTTTTTTAATGTATTTTAAAAGACTAAAGTGAACTTTTTTCTTACAGGGATTCTATGATGTTCTCCGCCGAAACTCTCAACTAGCAAGCTCCATCATGCAGACCCTCCTTTCACACGTATGCAGTACAGCCTCCATGTTTTAAGGAAATGATATAGATCAAGAAGTATTAGAATTTGTTTCCTTTTTTTAGCTGATGCGGTATTATGAGCCTGAACAAGACCTGCTACCTCCACTCAAACTGGAGCCGTGCATCACTGCTCACGGAGACCAAGTCTACCTTCAGGAGCCGCTGGTAATTTCTTTGCTCTCCTTAATGCTAATGCGTCTGTTGATGTGAGCTACAAGCTAAACTTGTTGTGTTTCAGGCGCATCTGGTGAGCTGCACAGTGCAGTGCCTTCTGTGGCTGCAGACCACGCAGCAGTCAGCCAACCACGGTGCTGACGACAGCGACGACGACGATGATGAAGGAGGAGAGGGGTATCAGTCCCACCTGCAGGCGATTCTGGAGAGCGTGACCCGACGCATGATCAAGAGTGAACTGGAGGACTTTGAGCTGGTATGGAGTTCAGAGCGGAGTTTCAGCTGTTCCTGATTCACCACAATTTGAATTAAAAAATACTCAGAAAGGCAATTTGAAGATTAATTTTCTTTATATATGTCCTCCATCATAAGAAAAATGCCACAAGAGCAAGAAATTATTGGAGTGGCTCTTTAAACTGTGTGTCTGTAGATTGGACTCTTCCTCCTTAACTGGATCTTTGTATGATCAGGACAAGTCTGCTGAGTTTTCAATGGGATCCACTGTTGGAGTGAAGAATAACATCTACGCTGTTCTGGTGATGGGAGTCTACGAGATTCTGATCGAGTACAACTTCATCAAAGCCAACTACAAGTAAAATGTTTTCTGTTTGTCATGGTTTAATATAGAAGTATGACACAGAGTTAGACCACTCTACCTGTGATCAAAGGATTGCAGGTTCAAATTCCAGTTCAAACTACTTTGTTTTTCCCCAAGAGGCAATTCTTTTCAAGGTGCAGACTGTAGTTTTTAAAAAAATTGACATCAGTGGACACATTAAAAAAAACAAAACTATTCAATACACTAATTGCTCGGTGCAAGGAGAGACACAACAATACATATTAAACAACAAAAATAACAAAGTAACTATAGTGTGTGCATGTTCAGTTGAATGGATTGCACTGATTAGATTGATTAGTTCCCGTTTTTATGCCCATTGTTCCAGTTAGCACTTTGCATTGACCGTCAGCATCTAATTGTGTGTGTGAATGGCTGCACTAAAATATGTATTTTTTTCTGTTTAATGGATCTTGTCTCTGTTTTGTAGTAAGAGCCACTTCGAGGAGCTTATTGGTGTGTTCAGCTGCTACAACAAACTGTCAGAGATCCTGAAAGAGAAATCGGGAAAAGTCAGAGCCGCTTCAAACAAGACGCCCCGCAGTCTGCTCTCCATGGGTTTTGCATCAACTCTCATCACTGTTCTGTTCAAGTAAAGCTACACACCTTTGAAGGAAAATGTTCATCTTTGGTGGCATTTAACTAAACAAAAATGTTCTCCCCTTTAAAGAGACAACAGCCAAAGCAGAGAAGAAGCTCTTTCTGTGCTTCGCTCCAATGCAGAATTTGTGCGTTATGCATTAAGCGTAGTTGTGCAGAAGATCCAGCAACTGGAGGAAAGTGGACAAACAGATGGTCCGGATGGACAAAGTGCAGAAAAGACGTTTCGTTTTCTTTGTGACGTGACAAGGTTGAAATCTTCCACGATTCCCCTCATGGGTTCTCTGTGATTGAGTGAGCAGCAGGAGGTGACTGTTGTCTAAATGTCGTCCCAGCGTGCTGATGTGGCGATACACAAACATCCCCAGTGCGGTGGAGGAGGCAGGGAGGAAAGACAAACGCTGCAGCCTGTCCCAGCTTTGTTTGGAGGGTCTGCTCAGGATTTTCACCACCTGCCAACAACGTTACCCAGACAAGATGGCTCAGCTCCTCTCTAGCATGGGTTGGACATGGAGTTTGAAAGCTGTACAATCTCCAAACTGACGAATTACCAGAAATTCAATGTACATTTTATTGTTTGCAGACACTGCAGAAGATGAACCAGAGCAAGATGAAGCCACGGAGATGAATTACTTTTACATTCGACAGTTTCAAGTACAGACACTCTGTTAATTTCAAATTTTATATTAAACATTCTTGATTGCATATTACATTATAACGTTAGACATTTCCTTTAAAACGCAGGATTATTTAACAGTTTTGACCAAAATACTGTCTCTGACTTGCCAACAGAGGGCGCTGTTCACTAAGTTAAGTGGAGGTGAGGAGGATTTTAACAGCAGAGAAGCTCAGCTGCTGGTCAGCATTTTGAGCGTGCTCTCACGGCAGCTGAATCCCTCCTCCAAACAGGTGAACGTCACTGATGGACACTTCTTCATTTAAAACAAAAAGATGGCTCTCCTGACTTCTCTGTATTTCATTTTAAACAGTTCGTGCAGATGATCACATGGACAGTGAAAATCTGCAAGGAGACGAGTTTTGGTGAGGCACCTTTTTCTATAAAGTTATACTTCTTCTCAGGCGTTATTGAACTTGTCTTAAGCAAACTTTTGAATGTTTTTTTTTTTTTTTTTATACAGAGGATTCTGCATTCTGCAAGGGGCTGCTTTCTCTTCTATTTAACCTCCATGTTCTCTACAAGTCTCCTGTTGGCCTGCTGCTTGAACTCTGCCAAGACATTCACAGCCAGCTGGGAGATATTGATGAGGTACAATAGTCAGCAATTCTTACTTTTCATTTAAAAATATCAAAATGTAGTGTGTTTTGTATTTACTTAATAAAAAAAGGAATGATAAACTGTTAAAATAATAATTTCTGCATCTATTTTTCGAGACATGAACTAAACTGATTCAAAGAATTGCAAATATTGTGGAAAAAAAAATGAAAAATACAAATAGTTTCTACAATAAAAGTGTAAAGTTTAACAACTCAGGTGACTAGTAGTTTCTTTTTGTATTTTATTTGACAACAATGAGCTTTTGAAAAAATACCAAGCATTTTGGTCTTGTTTTTTTAACCAATATATATCATTTATTTTCTTCAAGATCTATCATCAAAATATACACATTAACAGCAGTAAATCTAACTTATTGAATTTAAAGTCCTAATTTTAACCCCCCAAAATACTGGTTTTGTTTAAATTAGAAAAATATCTCAAAACAAACAGACTATAAATGCATAAATCTGTAGTCAGGAAATATCATAATTCTGTTTGTTGATCAACAAAGATTATAATAGAAAGTGATTCCAAAAACTCAAGATAATGTTTAAGAGGACTTTTGCTTAAAAAAACAAGTATTGTACATTTATAATCTTATGTGCTGTTGCTATAAAATTAAAATATCACCTTGTTTGAAATAAAAACATTTTTGGACCGTATTTTTATTAAAATAAGTTTGATATGTACTTGAGACAGTTATTTCTTACTGCTTTGGTTTTTTTTTTTTTTCAGGACGTGGAAGTGGAAAAGCAGAATATCTTCGCCATTATTAACATGAAAACGGCTTCAAACGCAGCTGTAAATATTTTTTCACAACAAAGCCAAATATGTTCTATTTACTGCAACCAATTGCTTTTAGTTAATACATTTACAAGCTTCTCCTGTCTTTTTCCAGCTGTTTGTGCTTTCCCAAGTAGACAAAATTCTTGATGAAGTGGAGTGGCTTATTGCCAAAAAGAAAAGTCAGTCTGATAAACCTAGCTGTGGTGAGAAACATCTTACAGAGTCGTAATTATTGTACAGGAAGAGTAGTGGTACCAGCTGAGCCAAATCTTCTGGGATGTCACGTAGGTGAGGACACTCAGTCTGTGAGCCAGCAGGATCCAGTCGAGAAGGCAGTGACGCTGCAGCTGGGAACGCTTGTGACGGCGTTAAACGAACTGGTCCAGACGTCCCTCTCGCCAGGAAACTGCACAATCACCCTGCTGCGAGTGCTGAGTCGGACCTACAGCATCCTCACGACCCTGGTCAAATATGTGAGTCGCCGTGTGAACAGAAATCCCTCTGAGATTGTTTTACGTTCTCTGGTAGTAAGACTCTTTCTCCTCTTTATCTCACTTTATTAGTACATCCAGGTGTGTACAAGTCAGCACAGTGCACCTCCAGCTCGTTTTGAGAAACTGGTGAGTCCAGGTTATTATTCGTCTTCCTGCCATTTTGTAATGTTGCTGTAATTATGGCGCGCAGCAGTCCTGGACTGCAAGGACCAAATTCTTTTCGCAATTCTTCTTTCTTACTGCGCCTTTGAGCAAAAATGTTGCCCCCTCAATTGCTCAAAAATTCATCCAAATTTGCACACATCAAGTACCTGCCGAAAATGAATATCTGGCATAGCACATGTCCCCCCGCCAAAGAATTATGACATCACATCGAGAGAAAAACCGACGAAGAAACAAATGAGGCCAAAATCAATTTTTAAAAAACATTTCTCTAACAAAAAAATACGCATTTTGGGGACATCAAAAATAAGTTCTAAAATTATTTTGGGACGGCCACAGGACCTTGACAGTTATGTAGCAAAGTGTGAAAGTTGGCGATTGAGACATTTTCGCACAATATGGAAAAGAAAACTTGTTCGAGCGACCTACACAAACACAACTTTCACACACATGGCATAAGGTTAAGTCTACAAGCACAAAGTTTTATTGACCTTTGACCCAAGGAAGAGGCCGTCGTCTTGAATTTTTCCACAAAAAAAAATCAGCTTTAGTACCTTCTACAAATTTAAACTTCTACAGAGTTTGATCAATTGCCTCCTAATTCCTTAAGTATCATTGGGAAGCTTCTTGGGGAAAAAGAATGTTGGTTTTAAAGTTTGTAGACTGGCCTTCCCAGTTTCTCGCACATTTTTTACCAGAATATTGTGAAAATATATTACACGAATCGTTGGCTGGACAAATGATATAACATTCGATATGAACATGTAAGAAGTGTGGGCGTGGTTAAAGAAACCTCGTATGTCAAGGAAATCCAACAACGTTTTTTTGTCTAAATATTACAGAGACCGGTTTATCCCCCCAGTGAACCAAAAAATAAAATGGTTGCTATGGAGACGAAGCCAAAAGAAAAGCAGTGGAAAAGGGGCCGCGAAGGCGGGCACTGCCTGCGGGCCATAAAACACGGCTCACGGCTTTAATTGAATGTTTTGTTTGCAGGTAAAGTTGTCTGGCTCCCACCTAACACCACAGTGCTACACTTTTATCACCTACGTACAGGTAGAGCCAGCAGCATCCGTGCATATCTTAACCTAAACTGTCAAGACCGTCTTCTTTTCTGACTTTAAGAGCTTGTCCTTTGTTTTTTGGGGGGGCTTAGAGTGGAGAAACCGCCGAAGGAGACGAAAAGAAGAAAAAGAGAAAGAATGAAGTGAACACAGCTGCTTCAGTAAGGACTTTAATGAGCTCAAAAAGGGTTGGAAGACCAGTAATTATTGACCAACACACCATGACCTTCCTTCCCTGCTTGTAGGCAAAGCTTTTGCGTGAGACACGAGCCACCCCAAACTTGATCTTCAGCATTGAACAATATGAGAAGTATCTCATCACACTCTCAAAGAAGTCAAAGGTACACCTTAACTTCCTTACACGAGACGATCTTGTAAAGAATACTCACCTGTCACCTGTTCAGTGACTCATTTCTGTAAAAATGTTCCTCCAGGTCAACTTGATGCAATACATGAAGCTCAGTACTTCGAGGGATTTCCGCATCAATGCTACGACTCTGGAAGCAGCTCTGCAGGAGCAGGGCCACAGTCAGGAGGTCAGAGACACATCCAACAGACATTTTCTCACACAGTTGCTTTGCGGTTTGTCGCTTAAAAAAAATCTAGATTTTTGCCCCAATATCAGATGATTTCACCAACAAAAATAAAAAAATTAAAGTTTGCAAAAAAATTCTCCATGTGGGTGATGGAGGTCTTTTCTTGTTTGTGCTCCTAATGTTTTCTTGTTCTCGTTTTTCAGACCACAAAGACACAAAGCTCAGAGACCCAGGAACCCAAAAAGAAGAAGAGAAAACTCTGAGATTCTCCTGTTTTTTGCATCTTTACAATGATTTGTTCTGTTTTAAGCAGTTTGGATGCTCTTATCTTCCTTTGTGCAGAGAGCCTTCAGTAATGTTGATGATCTGGTAGATGTCCAGCGCCTCGCCTGTTGAAAGATGCCCACATTGTTGATCAGTCAACTCCTTTTTCATCTCATACAACACATTTAGATTGAGATCTTTGTTCTTAAGGAACATTATTTGAAGAATGACTAAAAGTATTCTGTTATGCCCTGTCCAGAGTTTTCATTATAGAATGTAAAAATATTTTCAATAGTGTTTTGTTTTACCTTTTAAATATGTTTATATATTTGTTTTCTGTTTTCTGTTTTGCTCACACACATAAATGTCTTCCGTTTAGCAGCTTGACTGCAAGTAATTTCAGCTCAAATAGGACAAATCAGATGAAAAACCATTTAAAAGAAAAGTTTACAAAGCTCAAAATGGTCTGAGTTTATATACAAGACTTCAAAATGTATACTTTTTGCACTTTCCATATCAAACATTTCTTTTTTTCTGTATTTCTCGAATAAACATTTCGTCGGAACAAATGAGATTGTTTGTTCTTTTGTTTCAGGGTGGAACTTTAAATGTTGATAATAGTTGCTTTTTTTGGGAGACTGAAGTACAGGAAAGATGCAGACTGATAAAGAGTAAAAACTTAAAGACGTCAGACCAGCTCTGCTTTGAGAAATGAATCCAGAACTCACCCGGCGGAAGGCCGTATCGCCGCTCCAGTCCTGTGGGGTTGGAAGGAGTCACACAGTCCATGATGACCTCCTTCCTCAGACACTGGTCGATATCCACTGTGCTGAAAAAAGCCACAGACTGGGGCAGGTCCTGAAGGCCTAATGCATGTGCAAACGCGCTCCTGAAGGAAAAACACAAATGTCAATCGCACACACTTCGATTTGAGTGAACGTGCATGACGCTGAAATCCAACCTTGTGAATAGGTTTGTGATTTGAAGGGCCAGCGCCGCTCGGTAACGGTCCTCGCTGCGGACCAGGTAGCGCACCTCATCGTGGATGCTGATGCAGAAACGGCCGTCGATGTTGTGCTCTTCGAAGAGCCACTTCATGGCCACCAACATCAGATGCAGGTAATCCACTGCAGAGCTTTGAACCACCCAGTTAACTCTGCTGGTGATGAACTGCACAAACATGGCAATGACTTCAAGTCCCACCCAAGGTCTGTTTCTGCAGAGCAGCAGTAGTTCATTAGAACATCGCCTCTGAGTTGTGGGCTGGCCGAGACTGTTGGTGCAAAGTAAGCCCGCCCCCACATCTGTTTCCACTCTCTCCTGCTAGCTTACAGCCCCTCACACTCCCAATTGACCGCATCGTAATGGAGTGGCTCATCCAGCATATTTTCAATCTCACAACTACAATCTTTTTCCAAAGACATGTTTGCGTCTGTTTCTGATTCACAACATAAATCATGAACAGAAAGAAATACTTGGAAGTGCAATTTTGAACCTAATTTTCTTTATGTATGTCCTCCATCGTCACCGTCCAACACAATTTGTGCCTGTAAATTGAAAGCGCAGCTGTGGTTTTATGATACGCATCCTAAATTCTCAGAAACTGTTGGACGCAGCTATTTTTTTTATGGTCAAAACTGTGCTGCTGTAAGTCTTTTACCTCGTTTCTAACGGCCTTTGGCTCCAGAGCTCTGCTGATCCTGCAGTGTAAGACGGGTGTGGCTGGCTGGGCCGAGTGAGCGATGCTTTCCAGCTTGTTGAACATGTCTGACTCTGTGCCTCCAGCCCAGACGCGTTTACCAACAATATCCCACTTCTTCCGCCGAGAGCTAGTAGTTCACAAAGAGCCAAGAGCAGAAGTTAAAAAGGAAACTATTTTTTAAATGTTTGCTTTATTTTGTTTGCTTACGACTGTGAGGCCACTTTAGAAATCCTCCGCAACTCCTGCAGAGAGACGCTTCCATCCTCCTCCCTCTGCACATCAATACCCAGTTCATTCACTAGCCATTCCCCCTCCTCTGACAGATGGTATCTACATAAAAACAAAAAAAGTTGAAATGCAGAACTACTGCTCCACTGGTAACATGACTCAAAATACAACCACTCGTGAAGCTCACCTTCGTGTCCCCTTGGTTAGGGCGTACATCTGCCTGGCCTTGCTGGCAGCTTCCGTCTGATTGAGGCGATGGTTGAACTGCATCAGCAGCCTCTCAGCAAAGGGCTGACCTGCGCCATAGATGCGTCCGTAATTGAAGACCTTTGCATGCTCCCTGCTGATGCCCACAGCCTCAGCAGTGCGGCTGTGAAGGTCTGTGCCCTGACTCTTCTTCCCTTGAAGAGTCATCCAGCCAAACGCTGTGCAACCTGAACCACAGACACCTCACATTTAGCGGCTGCTCAAAGGTTAGGATGTAACCAGTTGGTATGGGTGGACAGTACCGTGCATGCCGGCAAAATGAGACTCTCCAAGCACTGCTGCAATCCACAACTCCTGAGAGTCCACATCTGCTCCTACCAGGTGATATCCAGGAGGCACCTGTACCATAGCCTTCAGCTCACTGCCAACTCGATCCCTCTGTGAACAAAAATAACCAAACATGAGATAAAAATGACATATCTCAACTGAAAGAGATTTGAAATCCCACATTTACCCGAGCGTTGCTGGCAGTTAGCCATGTTGGCTCCACGGCCCTCCGAGTTACAGTTCCCGCAGTGACAACCTGAGGTAATATCGCACCGTACTGGCCCTCTTCATCAAAATCTTTGTGTCTGTGGAAGGCAAATATCTTCTTAAAAGCAAAAACGTATTTTCAAATTTCCATCAGAAATCAGTGCTTCAAACCTGCTGACGTTACGAGGAAGCTCTCCCTTCCTCAGCCACACCACCATCTGGGAGCTGAAGCAAATGCAAGAACGCGTTTTCAGCTGCGTCAAACCTGAGGAAGGTTACGCTGCAGAAAACTAACCTGATGCGTTTGTGTGCGTTCCTCCAGAAGGACATCATTTTGTTTATCTCCAGGGCTCGGGTTGCATTGGTGCCTCCTCTTCCTGCTCTAAGAGTGCCATCCTCCATCTTCACCAGGAAGTCCTTTGAAAAGGGACTGCCAACATTGTTGTGGTTACCATCCTGGGGCAGAAACAGGATGTCAGGAATGAAGAGGGAGCACTGAAGGTAAAACAAAACCTTCTCTTCACCTTATGAGGTAATTTGAAGAACCAACAACCTGGAATGTTAATATCATTGTAGGGGCCGTTTCCATGGTGATAATGACAGTGACTTTCTTCTGGAAAAAACAGTGGATCTGGACACTGTTAAGGAAATACATATTTAAAAAAAATATTGTTTTTTTTCATGAAAAACTAACCAGAAACAGATTGAATACAAATGAAAAGATGCTCACCTTCTTCCTCTTCATGTCATTTTGAACTGCTCCAATACTGTTTTCATCTGAGAGGTTCTCCAAAGGGCTGATCTCCTCCATCTTTCATAGATGACAAACACTTTGTAAGAGCTCAGAAATTTGGCTGAGTATCACCGCCAAAGTACTGAATCAATTTGATTTCAGATTAAAGCTTCACGACTCAGCGATCCTTCTTTTTTTAGTTTGCGTTACAAAAACCATTTTTTAAGTTTGTGAAAACATTTCTTTTAGTGAATTAAACTAAACATAACTAAAGAACTATTTCACAGTGGACATTTCCGGGTTTTTTTTTTTTAAATCTAATTAACTCCATAAAGAAATGCTTTAAATACACCAATATTTAGGGTTTGAGCACCTTTTCCCACACGGAGCTGTCAGTCCATACAAGATCATCTGAGTCACCAGAATCCAAAGACTTGGGCTGCACCTTGCTGTTCTGCTCACAATACTCTTTGTAAATCCTCTCGATGGATCTGTAAAGACGTGAAGGCTTAAAAATCTGTGTTGTATAACAGTGAAAGTAGTCTGAAAGCACATCTCAAGCTTCATTTTCATCAAAGTGCATGTGTTAGTGAAGTACCTGTGTGGGCATACAGGTCCGGTGTTTTCTCCTGCAGCATTTAAATTATCCTTTCGTCCAGGAACCAGATAGCCCCATCCATGCTTCTCTGTGTAATGGAGGGGAAAGCCGTCCCACATCAGACCCATTAGTTTGGGCGTGAGTCTCATCTGCAGACTGATGAGGCTGGCTCCTGATGACCAGCCGTCATCCTGGGTCATTTTCTCACAAAGCTTACGGTACCACCTGCAATGGATGGAATTAAGACAGAGATGAAACAAGCACATTTTGATAGAAAATACAAGAAGTCATCGATGTAAACTGGATCTCCTTAGAGGTGATTTACCCCGGATGACCGGGCAAATGTTGTCTTCTTTTAGGAAGGCGATTTACTGTTTCTTTTAGTTTTGCAAGCGCGAGCCTGTTGGGGCAGAGCCCCTCCAGTTCCTCTTCAGACGGAGGACCTGGATCTAAAAATCACAAAAACGTAAATGACTGATTAAAATCCCTTTACATTTTTGTTCATATGTTCCGCATAAGTTCTCCACAGGTTTCTGAGCTTTTACCATCCTCCCAGTCCGGAAGAGGGGTGGACACTTGTACTTCAGTGGTTTTTTTAGCTGGCTTCTTCTTACTAGTGGCCACTTTTTTCTGCTTAAACTCCTGCACATCCCACTCGAGATCCCAAAGCCAGGGGTCTTCTTTGTATCTTCAAAACACACAAATTACAAGTGCAGTCTAAGGTCTTTCTATGAAGATCTTCAACAAATCGCAGTAAAAACCGTAAGTCAAGAAGGTGGAACATGTCAGCTGTCTGACCTGGCATCCTGCAAGAGTTGGCAAGCATCGTCTGCCAGAGTCATCAGAGATTTCTTCATCTCTCTCTGGAGCTCATCGTAAACATCGTGAGAGTCTTCCAGGTATCGACCCCAGTTCTGATTGACAGGGAGGTAGCTCACGCCCATCTCAAGCATTCCGGCAAACGTCACTGGATGGGGGCACCTTTTACGAGCAGAAGAAGGGTTCAAATACAGTGAAAACATACTGACAGTGATCGTGGGAAGAAATGTCCAAACCTCTCCATGAAGAGAGGCATCTGCTCTGCGAAAACCTGATGTGTGGCCTGAACATCCAGAGCGCAATACCGCATCAGTTCCTGTGGATGGAGGCAAAAGCGAATTCATCACGACATGGCAACTGAGATGGAAATGGTCTTCACATGAGAAAGCCTTCTAACCTGAAAATTGTTCCGCACATCCGTCATGTTGCCTTTTATGAAGATCTCTCTGGCCTCCTTCTGCAGAGGTGGACCCCCCACATACAGGTCATAGACATCAGCCAGATTGTTAATGCTGCTGATATTTACCCAGTCCCAAGAGCCAATCTATGCAGCAAAAGGTGTTTTTAGTGAAACAAAAAAAATACGATGTCCAACAAGATTGAAGTATACAAACCATTGGTCCATCTCTTTTCTGTCCTGTTTTCTTAATGTGTTCCTTGACCTCTTGTAGACCCCTCTTTTTACCCAACTTGTTGGCCATCCACAGTGTGCGCTGGAACCCTGTCAGCCCTGAGATGGCCATGTGAAGGCTCATGGTGTCCAGGAAGCGCACCTTTGAACCCTGGCCAGAGAATAGTCAACAGATTTATACACAGAGACAAAAACTACCAAGCCCTGGACATGACATTAAAAAAAGTGCCTACAAATTAATAATTTGTGCTCATAAATCGGTATTTTGTGCATCAAAGCCATTCAAAAAATTAGTATTTCTGAGCACAACATAGCATTTTGTTCATATTTAGTAGACACAAATTAGCATTTTATGCAGACAAATTACTACTTTGTGGACAAAATTGGCATTTTATTAGTATTTAGTGGGCGCAGATAAGTATTTTGTGCACTCAAATAAGCATTTTTGTGGCCACAGTTTAGTATTTTTTCACCACAAATTAGCATTTTATTAGTACTGAGAACCTATCAATACTCCGCTAATCCAATGCTAATACGTGCACAAAAAATATAAATTTGTGAACACAAATTATACATTTGAGGGAACTATTTTTTTGTATGTCGTGTCCTGGGCTGCAAAAACAGACAGGCTGTGAAGCAGAAAAGAACACACTGATAAAACACTTTTATTAACCTTTAAAAGGTATTGCTCCTTGATGTGGGATCTATCAAAGCTGACGTTATGGCCCACTATGAGCCTCTCCTTCCACTGACCGGCTGGAGGACGAGAAGAGTTCAAAGGTGTTTCCAGAGGAATAAGTTCAGCAAGACTTAGCTGATTTGACCAGGAGTATCGTTCCTCTATTAAACGTTTACTGCACCAGGAGTACCTAAATAAGGCATAAATAAGAAATTGTAATTAGAATTACAATCATGCTCCTTCCAGAATTCCAAAACTGCGATTTCTTCCACTTTACAGGTCTGATTTTTCCAATTTTGCCCTTTTCTCACCAGTTTGTGGGCGATAAAGCCACAGCCAGTGTAGGACACCGCCCTTCTGTCGTGCACACCTCCACATCGAACACTAGTGCAGACTCATCTGGGAAATCCACTTTTTGAGTCTTTCCATTGGCGTCATAGCGAGTCCAGCCCACCTCCCAGTTCCACCCTTGAGGCATGGATGGCAGCTCAGCCTGTAGCAGCTTGGTGACAGCCTCAAGGTAGGGAAGGCTCTGCTTCTCAGCCAAAATGCGGAAGTGCTCATCAATGTTTTTGCCATACATCTGGGGGAGTATAAGCTCAACGTCAGGCAACAGGGTAGTTTCCTTTCCCCACAGCTGGTGCTTCTGCAAGTGGCTTATGCTGCGCTGGACCGACTCCTCGCTGTACTCTGGCACTACCCCACGGAAGATCTGCTCGTGAAGATTTTTCGACAACATCTGGATTTTGAGGGGGTTCAGGCGCGTTTCAACAGAGTCCTCACCCTGGATGGAGTGAGGTTTGGTGGAGAAGAAATATTGTGGATACCTCCATTGAAGAGAAATCAGAGTCCTCTGAAGAAAGCAGCGAAATAAAGGCTGCATCGCAACATAAGGACTCTTGAACAGAACTGGAAGATAAGAATAAAACAATAACAATATGATGACAAACAAATAAATAATAAATAACAAAAAAGATGACAATAAAGATTTCCTATTTTTCATTGAAACTGACAGCAAACAAGGGGATTGAGTGCAAATGAAATAGTATATAGAATGACAATTTTTAAAGAACACCATTTTTGTTTTAAGGTGGTTAAATATATTACAATGAATGTTATAGCTCACTTAGTTTATAATCCTTCTCTTTTTTTTAAGCCATTATCCATTTACCATCACGAAAGACAATCGTAGCATGTCTAATCAAGAGTTGTTACAGATAAGAAATAACAACATTTCGTTGCATAACAAAATTACAAATACTACCTTACTTTTGTAGATTGTTGTAGCTGCTGCAACAATCACATGGATGTTGGTAAATACTGAACTCGCACATGCTAACTTTAAAAAACACAGTAAAGGTTGATTTCCTGGCTCTTTAGGCCTTACTGCTCTTAAAATATAACTAATTCCAATTCATTAGCTTTACGTACTTGCTTTTCTTGCTTTGATAAAAAAAAAAGGTTATGAGATTCTAATATTTCCATGCTGCTATCACAGGAAGTTGGACGTCTAAACACTGAGCCAAACAACATTGCAGCGTCACCATGCGGTCTGGAGAATACTTGCACCTGCGGAAGGAAAGATGTAGTATTTCAGGTTATTTTCCGTAAGTGCTGGACTACGAATCTTATACCTCGGATAGATTTAGATAGAATTTAGATAGACAGATTTAGCCGTACGGCGTATGCTGTGTATTGAATAATACAGAGTGTTTCATCCATGGTGTGCGTCTGGCCGCGTGGCCTAATGGATAAGGCGTCTGACTTCGGATCAGAAGATTGCAGGTTCGAGTCCTGCCGCGGTCGTCCTTTATGCACTTTTGAACTGCGTGTCGTGACGATAGTTCAGTGAAATTGTCCCTATCGGTCATCTTGAAGGTGCCACGCATGCTTTTGCGCCTGAAACATAATTAGCGCTGACTTAACGTCAGCCAGTTAGTTGTTCATTCACCCTACCCTCTCCTTGACTGCAGTTTGTGGATCCTTGTAACAACATTCGTGTTTTATTGCACAGTGAATGGCCGGAAACACAGTGGAAGTTGAACTGGATTTGGATACCGATGAGCTGGAAAATGCTCGGAGAGGAGCCGTCTTCAGGTGTTCTGCTGGACATCTTACAAAGCGTTTGTTTTTCATTGTTTTCTGATATAAAAATGATCACCAAACCAGCTTGTATTTCCAAGCTACTTTATATTCAATACCCCACATTTTAAATTATTGAGCCTGATTTATCCATGATGTGAACATTAATGTTCTGTTTGAATTGCAAACTGCATGCAGGTGTGCAGAGTGAATGAATACAATGGTAAATATATGCAAAATGATCATAGATTTTCCTTTTATCTCTTTGATTTTTGTTAATAGTTATTTAAATAAATATATTTGAAGAAAATTACTTTTACAAGTTAAAATGTTTGTGGAAAAGCAGCAATACAGTTTATATAAATATTGGAAGAAAAAGATATTTTCAAACTTTTGTCTCAGTAGAATGGAATATGTAAGTTTAGATTTTTGTTTCTTTTTTCTGACTTGTGCTTTCTTTTTAAACTTATTTTGAATTTATGATGAAACTACATCTATTCATCAGCCATTACTTCAACTCTTTTGTCTCCAGGCAGCCTCTGGCCTCATTTCTCCACTTATTCTTTCGTCTGGTTGCCATTGTCATGTACCTGTTGTGTGACTGGGACGGCAAGAACTTTGAATCCTGTTTTTTCACCATCATTGCTCTGTTGTCCTTAGATTTTTGGTACGTCAAGGTAAGACGTCACTAAAAAGATGCATTTAATTTCATTTTTTCCCCAACCCCCCCCTCATTTTAATTCCCTTTTACTTGATTTAGCTGATGTAGACGATTCACAGTTGTCCTGTTTCAGAATGTAAGTGGCCGACTGTTGGTGGGGCTGCGCTGGTGGAATCTGATAGACGAGGATGGGAATAGTTTTTGGGTATTTGAGGCCAAAAAAGTAAGCATCATGCTAAAGGAGTCGCAGTATTTTTTGAGGGGTTAAACTCTGATGGTTGTGCATGTGCATTTATTCAGACATCCCCGTATGGCAACACTGGGGCACAAACAGAAGAAAGAATATTTTGGCTGGGCCTCATCATCTGTCCTCTGATCTGGACAATATTCTTCTTCACCTCTCTCTTTTCATTGAAGATTGAATGGCTGGTGAGGCTCATGTCTGCTCTGCAGATGCAGCACATATGCATCACCTAATGTGGAACGAATCTGCTTGCAGTTACTTGTGATTCCATGCATTTCCCTCCAAATGGTCAACCTCCACTGTTATTTGCGCTGTAAAGTTGGAGAACGGAAGGGTCAACCTACAGGTCAATGCTCCTATGCAAGAGATCTCTTCCTCCAACATGTAAGTTTTTGCCACTCTGCATAATTTATTCTTATTTGATGAGATTGAGAAATACTTATATATTTGTATTCATCTTTTAGCCAAACGTCATTTGTGGATTCCTGTGACAACCTTTTGCTGCATTTGGACCAGCAGGTGCTGCTTGTGGATTTTTGCTGCATGAAGTGTCAAACAGTTGTCAGGTCAATAAATAATGAGCACAGTTGAAACTTTTGTGTTTTTTTAAATACACTGATACTAGAAAATCTTCAATCGTTTAAAATAAAAATAAATATGTTTTTTCTGAATCCTGCACAGTGTTTGTCCTTCAGAATTTTTGGGTGTTTTTGTCAAGTGTACTTATTTAACTACTTGAAATTTTTTTTAAATGTAAAACCTTTAAAGTAAAATTTAATATAATTTAGCCTCTTTGACCAGTTTTGGAACTGCATAAGTTGAACTCTGCTGTGCATTCAAGTAAAACCACTTAAATTTGTCAAAAACGTTGATACACCTAGGGATTTGTGTGAAAAGTGAAGCAATAAAACAAAGTTAGACTAAAAGATAAAAATGTTTTCATTTTGTTGCTTCAGCACCAGTTCAGATGTTTACTCAAAATACTCAATGACAAACACTGAACATATATTTTATTCCTGATCATTACACATGGTGTTCTCTTTTCATCTGGAGAATGCCAGACTTCTTTAGTGAGCGGGGGGACTCAAAGATCCTTTATTTGGCGGGAAAGATCACTTCTCCTCACCAAGAAAAGAAATATTTTGATTACTGGTTTATTTATCATAAATTTGTAGCAAAAAAGGTTTATGAATCACAACATGACCCCATACTTTTATTATCTGGGGTCAGAAACAAGGCCAATTATACGATTAATAGATATTTGATTTTGCTGAAATTGCAGTACTCTAAACTATAAGTAAAAAAACAATAAAATAAGATGTGTTTTAATTTGTTGTTTTTGTGCAGTAACATGTAATGGTGTTTTTGATTGAAATATATTACAACAATACTCAAGAAAACTATTTCTTTCAGTCTAAATTCAAACTTTCTTGAAAAAATTAGTCTGTAAATCAATATTAAGAATTTTTAAGGGAGTTGTAGACATAAAATAATACATTCAATCACATTTAGAAATCAGATATCGTTCTATTTGGTTTTTATATACAAAACCCAAATTGAATTAAATGTTAGATGATAATTGCTAGATCGAAGACAAAATCTTTGTGCTACATTAAAACGACATTCTCTTATGTTTTTTGGTGGAGACATGTGACTGTAGTAAAATATAGATTTATTCTACCCAAAGCCGCGTGAAAAACCACAAAAGAACAATTTAATTATCGACAGTTCAGTGAAATCGGTGAGGAGTAAGACGTCTCGTTGCACAATCTTTGCAGCTTCAGCGGACTCTGATTGGTCGACACGCCGCACTGGTCCTGTGATGACGTCAGCGCGCGAGCTGTCGGTGAGGTGGCGCGCAGGCTCCGGAGGAGACAGACGCTAGAGGATCGAGGATGCTGCCGGAGGCGCGTGGGAGCGACGACTCCAACTTTTTCCACGGGGCCCAAAACATGACGGCGGGAAAAAAAATTACAAATAACCCGAATAATCCGGCTCGACCCAGAAACCGGAACGAAAAGAATCAGAGTTTCCCGACTCAGGTGAGAAACGCCTCTCAAAATGGAGCTTATTGCATGAACATCATCCCATTTAACCTGCTTTGGATGCGTCCAAAAATACGCATCATCTTAGTGCAATTAAAAATTTTTGCATCAATCAGGCCTAGTTTCTTTGTACACGCAGGACAAAATCTCCAAGATTTACCTAAATGGAGGCTGCTGACCTCCACGGCCTCCTGTTGTGATGAGGAACAAATTAGTTTTTGCAATGGCTTTGTGCGCAACATTCCTAACGATGTGAAACAGTTTAAAAAGAAGAGGAACAATCAGAAGTCTAATTAAAAGTAGATTCTCTTTGCCCCAAGGAGAAGAGTAGAGCAAATGAAAGCGTCTTAAGTCAGTTTAGAAGAGGATGCTTTCCTTAGTTTTGCTTATTTTTCCTAGTCGGCGTGATGTTAGTCATCTGATCAGACTCTTAACTTATTTAATTTATCCTCATAATTTTTGTAAAAAATCCATGGACGCGTTGGAATGTCAAACACGACACTTTGATACTTTTATTTTGAAAAACCACAAAACGACAAGTGTTCTCCTTAATCAGAGGATCAATTATTTTAAAAATTAGATTTGCCTTTAAAATACAGCTGTTGCACAAACATAGTTTGAGTAAAAAATCTCCTCTGTGATATATTTATCATAAATTAGATGTAATCTGTAATCTGTCAGGGGGTAAAATTGCCACCTCACGTGTTATATAAAACAAAATTCATGTTTTTGTTTAAGAGATTAACCCTAATCGTGCTTTTTAATATATCTACTTAAAATTGATCTGAATTTACATCTTAAATTCTAATCTTGCCCAACCTGTGGGGTATTAAAGATATAATTTGCCTTCTGTAAACTGCCAAATAATCCAATCATTTAATTGTCTTATTTTGTAATTTTGTGTCATGCTTTCTGGATAAACTGCTCTTTCAGTTGTGTTACAAAGGATGTGTGCAGGTGTGTAATGGCGGCCTCCTGACATTGATTGCCTCCCCGCAGGTCAGCATCGCTCCGGGCTGCAGCATGCATGCATGCGTGCGTGCGTGCATGTGAGAATGAAGGAGGTCGTTTTTGTCTTTGGTTATCTAGCTGTATGAGTGTTAAATACCTGTCATAAAGCTAGATAACCGAAAGTAGAAATGACTTTTACTATTTCTAATTCCTGAGAGGAAGATCTGTGAAAAGATTTTATTTTGAAAAAAGGTAAGAACAAACTTTTTAAAGGTGTTAAAAAAAGTGGTGCTATGTAAAAATATGTCCCCTAGAAAAAAGTAAAACAAATTGGATAAAAAATTATTTAAATAAATAATTCTTATTCTAGGAGAAAAATAAGTTACTCGGTCTTAAAACTTATGTTGTTTTGCTATTGAAAAACTTTCTTAATAGGATAATTTTTCTTGCAAGACACAAAAAGGGAAGTTTTACCTTCTTAAAATTCCGTTTTTGTAGTGTGTACCTTTCTATGCTGAAAATATAAGCATAGAAAATCATAAAGAAATGAGATACATTTGCCAGATCCAAGAGTATAATTCTTCACAGCAGTAATTTCCTTTTGATTTACTCCTTTATTTCCAACATATATAAATAAGGAAAAACTATTCTTAGTTTTAGTCTATTCTGAAATGAACTCAGCAGCTTTTTTTCCCATCGTCTTCATTTGTTTTATGGTCATTTTCTATATTTAGTGTCTCTTGTAGCGGCGCTGAGACAACATAAGGGAAAACTCTAGTTCTTTGTTCAGTCTTGATGGAATTTCTAATAATGCAGGTGAGTCAAAGTGAAGAAAAGCTAAAGTTGGCATGTGTATTTAAGGCTGCAGCACATCCTGAGGCCTTTAGCTTACATTGTGCCTCAGCTCAATGCAGGCAGAAGCTGAACTTTTCAACTTGGTACTTCAGCGCTATACGCTGCACACACTCAGCTCAGAGAATGCCATTAAAGCCTAAAGAGTGCCAAAGTGAGATGAGTTTTATTCATTCTGTTAACTACCTTCTGCAGTCGAGTTCTCTGTCAAGCCAGGCTAATTGCTTCGTTTCACAGTCAGATATTGGCTATGTGAAAAGGCCGCGCTCGGATTTTTTTTCTTTTCCCCCTAAGCTTTCCTGTGTGTGAATCTGGCGTGCCTCCTTAACAAATGGAAGTAAAAACACTTGAAGTTTTTTTGTATGGGATGGTCCAAAGCATCCTCCGTTTAACCTTTCTAGCCCTCCCATTTCTTTTGGCGCTTTTATTTCAGCAAAAGCACTCAGTTATTTGCTGAAAAACACACTGACATCACAGAAGAACGTTGTTCTCAGCGATAGAGGGTCACATTTTGAACGTTTTCACGTAAGAATATACTGTTTTATGTAAAAAAAAGAAAATGTCAACAATTGTTTTTGCTATAATGATGTATTAACATGTACAATGCACTTTTTTATTTCCTTGTTTTCTCTTTCCCGCTCCTGCAAACGCCTTCCTGCTAACATTGAAAGGTCTGCGATTTCTGAACAGAGGCGTCATTGAAAAACAAGAAGAGAGGAGGGAAAAACGCTCGGTCCGGATTTACCGCCTCTTCCCACCCTCGCCCTTTTCAGAGCCACCAATGCCATCTGCGTTGCCAGCGGAGGCTCTCTGCCCGTGCCAGGAGTCAGACAAAGAGCCTCCCCAGATCCCTGAAGGATGGCCGCACTCGCAGGAGCCATCTTGGGGGAGATGTTTGCTGCGGCACCTAAAATGGCTGGGCTGGCACTCGAGGTGAGCTGCGTGACGGTGTTTCCGTTGGGTGGCAGGGTTGGTGCGATGGGGGAAGGGATCACCAGGGAGAGAAGTCTTTCCCATTTCCTCCCCAGTCACACATGGCCCCTCGTTTTTCTTCTGCTTCTGCTAATTAGCAGTTAAGGGGTGATGTGGAGGGGGGTGACAATGGGGTGGTGATAGTTGGTGGTGTGGGGAGGTAGCAAACAAAATTAATGAGCTGGCACTGGTTGAAGGAAATCTGCCACCCTCTCTTATCATGGTGCTTCTTTACTCGCTGATGCACACCAGGCAGTGGCGTCGTTTCCACCTGACGAACTTCATCCATTAATTCATGCAAAACTGCTTTCGTGGGGAAGTTGTGACATTTAGTGCATCGCCTCAAAGTGTGCTAGAACATGGAATTCTTCCGTAATACGAGGAAGCACCGGGATAATTTCACTTTTCACTTCAAACCCGTAAGATTTTGGTTCGCAAAGCTGCTCCTTGTGTCTAAATGTAGTGTTTCTTCATCTCTGTTGGAGCACAGCGTGCAGCTACACGTGCGCTCTTCTTTGTGTAAGTACAGTACAGCCTGAATGCACATTTTTAAGACACACTCCAATCAAAACCATGTTTGCGGTGTTTTCACCATGTTCTAAAACTGAGTTTCTGAGTATTTATTTGGTCAACTTGTTGTAAATCAAGAACAGACGAAAAAATGCAGTAGGAAAAAGCTTACAGGTGTTATGTAAAAGCTACTACGGCAAGCCATAAGCTCCCCGCACTGCTTTATTCTGATGCATGCATTTGTAGGTGAATAAAGCCGTTATGTCTTTGTTTTCCTCATCTGAGCTGGCATCTGGCTCACACCTGTACGGCTGGATGGCGCCAGTATTGCTCGCCATTTTTGTTGAGGTTGCTAGGGCTAGCGAGTGGGACAGCGTGTAAACAAAGGGATGATGGGAAATGAACGGCTTATTGTGCGCCAACGTCACCAGTTTCACAAAGTAAAAATCTTAAAAACGAGTATTTTTGAAGACTATTTACGAATCTTTTGTGTTTTGACAGTGAAAACGTGGATGGTTTATAAAAAAGCTAAATGAAAACAGTTTTTTTCCTTTGAAATTGTTGAAAAGCAATGCATTATGGTCTATATTCACCAATCAAGTGAGCATGGATGATCACTGTTTTTTCAAAAATAACTTCTGGTGAATTTCTAGGGCACTAGATTTTTCAATTGTTGTAGATTCGAAATGGCAAACGCACTATATAGTGAGTAGTGAAGGAATTTGGACACAACTTATGTCCCAGAAAATGACAAAAGGCTAAAAACTACAAAAGAATGATTAAAAAAACCCACTGGGAACGCTTTCACAATACCAAAAGATGATCGGAGTGGGACTTTAACTGTCCCAGCATAGCTGGATTTCTTTGTTTCAAGTTTTATTAAGAGTTTCGCCCTGGCCATTCAAAAACTGTCACCAACCTCTCAAATTCAATGATGCTAAAACTTACAAACAGTTGAAATTTCTCCCATCGCCAAGCCTGTCACATGCAGAGCTGCTGTAAGCCCCGGTGACTCGGGCAGAAACACGTGTGTCCAAGGCCAACATGTGCAGCTGCAGCGCTTGTGCGTTAATGAACAGCGCCGTGCGTTTTCACATTATCATTCATCCCTGTACCCTCTAACTCCCCCCCCACCCCGTCTTTAATAGCTGTCTGCCCGTCAACCCCCTCCCAACCCACCCTTTCCCCTCCAAAAGCCTCCTTTCCCACTATTGTGGGAACTGGTGGTGATGTGGCGGGCCCTAACTGGGGGGCAGGGTGGGAAAGACCCTCCAGACTAGACATGAGCAGATGCCTGAGACATAAGACTGTCGTGTGGATCACCAGGGTCGAGCGAGCCTCCGAGTTTGAATGTGCAAGTCTACGCTTGTTGGTGTATGTGTGCAGTGGGAGGGGTTGTCGTCTAGCTCCTGGAGCCCCACCTGATCGTTCATTAGTCCATTCAGGCTGCTATGCATGTCTGAAAATCATGGAGATGCTACATTTTCTGCTTAACAACAAGGATTTCCCAGGAATTAAACCTCATTCATTAGACATGCATGTATGCATTTGTTTGCAGACTGTACATCATCGGTCATGCACTCCTCCAATATTAATCCTGCTTTTTTATTTAAAGGAGACAAAGGCATAATAAAAGCCCAACAAAACAACTCATGGCTCACTATTTTATCGTGAATGACTCAGCTGACGCGCCCACAAGTCGAATGACATAACCAGCGTTTAATGATTATTAATGAGCCTTATACTGTATGAGTTCCTTCACCAGATGTGTATGGCTTCTGCAGCTCACATGTCAGAGGAATATTCCTGCTCTTCATTCACAGAAGAAAGTCTGAGCTATTTCCCTAATTGCATTTGTGCGGCTCATCTGTGATGAAGCGCACAGCTTCAGGCTGCTTTGACAGAAGAGAAATCGCTAACAATATTCAAGGTGGAGATTTGCCACACCTGCAGAAAAAAATGAGTTGCATGACGTTGAATTTGAAACACTTGCCTGTGAAGAAAGGGTTAAAGGTAGAAATGTGCGTGGAAAGGAGACAGCAGGTGTAGCACATGGGCAGCCATGTTTGAGCCGCCGTGCTGTCTGAGCTAGCTTGTGCTCTCTGACTCAATCTGCATGGCGCTGAGCATGGAGCTGTGTGTGTGTGTTCACTGCAGCTATGCATGCAAACAGACGCGGTCAAAGACACAGGCGACGCCTCATCTGATTAAAAATAAAATTCATCCTCTAGATATGACGAACAGTGATATGCATATGAAATTCTTACAATACGTAGCATGGAAACACATGTGTCTTATGTAACCAAAGGGGTAAACAAAAGAAAATGGTCTGGTTTATAATTTGCATAGTCTGAAACCAGACGGACAGGACACAGAGTTCAGCAGCTTGGACAACGCCAGAACTTTCTATTTGAACCACTAAAGTCAGCTTTTGGTTCACCCCTCAATACCTGAATGCTTTTAATTTGAAAGGAAGGCTTTGTCAGGAGAAAAACGACAGAACAAACTGTGATTCCTTTGGTTTGTATTGCTTTTGTAAATGTCGCGCTTGGAAATTGTATTGTATGATGGCAAGTTGCTTTCCATTCTGTGTGGGTGCAGCTTGGTATCCATAGTAGCGATGGAATGGCAACCTCCTGGGTGACCTCCTTGATATGTGTTAGGGATGCAACGACTCACTTTCAATTCCAACCTCGATTTCACAAAACCCCTGAAAATAGAGGATTTTTTTTTTATTTACTAGCAAACAAGTATCAATGGTGAAAAGTCATCTAGTAAGCCTGGTGTCATGTCATAAAACAATAAATTGTACAATTAGCATAGCAAGTGTTTGACATTTTCAACGTAAACATGCTTATATGCAGTACGAATGCAACGATTTGCTTTTGCCATGATTTGGCTCAATAGGTTAATGTACGGCTCAAGTTTAAACAGATAATTTTGGCATTACTACTATGTGTGGACTGAATTAATTTTGCATAAAGCCCAGCTCATGGGCTTCCCATTGTCAAGAGTGAGGTCTGATGCGGGTCAAATAAACCTGATTCTTTCTGTTTTATGTTTACAGACTTAAAGGGCTTGCAGACTCTAAGTGAGAATTAGTAAGTTTTTCAGAAAGGGTTGTGTACTTTCATAGTATGGTATCCTTAAAATGGTCTTTTTTGTATTTACTTTTATACAAAATAAATTCAAGATGTGGCTGGAGTCAAGTTCATGTCCACGGTTGGAGTGTGTCTGCAGCCTGTCATGGAGTTCAGGGTGGTGGTGGTGTTGGTGGGTGTGTGTGAAGAGTACATAGCCTTTGACCTCTGCTGGGGTTGCTATGGGAAATAGGCTGGTAGGTGCAGCAATCTAAGATTGAAAAGGCCAAATTGTCAGAGCTGTCCTGCAGGCTTCAAACTTCCTTCCAGCACACACACACACACAAACAGACTCGCACAAACTCTTCACACGTACTCACAGATGGCACGGGCCGGCTTGGAAATGTTAGAGCTCTTTCTGCTCATCAGAGTCTGCTGTAACTCATCCAGGCTTTGGATGAACTGTGTAACTCTTCTTCTGCGGGTTCTGCTGCATGAATCATGCCTCGTTTTACTCATTCTCACCAAGTGCATGAGCTTGCGTCTGTCACAGCAAGCAGAAAAAAAGGAAAATAAATATTTAAAAAAGGTATTTTCTTTTACATCTAATATATTTAACCTTGAGATAAAATGATTTGACTAAAAGTCATCCCTAAAGTGGAATATTAAATTTTCTATGAATAATTAACACAATTACATTGGATTTTACATAGTTTTAAAAGGCAATCACATTTTATTCTGAGAAAAATAATGTATTTTTCATTTATCCTTTCTTTTTCATCAGTCATTTTCCCACATTCCTAAACCTTTAGATGATAAACTGTAACACCAGTGAACCAGACGCTTCTGTGTCTTCTTACTTCAGCTGCTCAGCGTTTGATGTTTGACTGAGGGCGTGTGAGAGTGGGCATGCAAATCCACCGATTGTAATTTGTGCGTGTTCCCTGGCCCCTGTGTAAACGGGTGTGAGTGTGGCCTCATTTAAGGCTGCATTCATTCAGGGGAGGGGTCTCACGAATAAAAGAGCGCGTATTTGCATACGCTGCATGCCGTCTGCATAGAGGGAGCAGTCAAAAAAAAAAAAAAAAAAAAAGATATCAGAGGTAGACAAAGAGAACGAGGACAAATCCTTCATTGTGGACTCGGTGGGAGAACAGGTTCATCTGAATTGGGGAGTGGGTGAAAATTGACAGAGAAAGAGTTGGAGCTGGTTCCCTGTGGGGATGAAAGCTTTATGATCTGTCCGTGCGCACAGCCTGAAAATGGAGAAGTACAACATGCCGAGCATAGGGGCCTTTTTTTCCTTTTTTTTTTTTACAGTGCATGAAAAGGAAGTTTGTTTTTGTGAGACACTTCCTCCAGCGTCTCATGCATGGAGGGAAGAATCATACACGTCAAACAAATGTACTCATACCAAAACAGAGGAAACACAGAAATTAAAAGAAAAAAATATATATATATAGTATTATGTTTATTTATTTTTTATTCGTAAGACATACTTTTCTGTTGATAAAACAGCTACAGATACAGAGATTGCTGAATAAAGCTTATCATTCATTCAGAATTATGATCTACTGTAAATGCAGTTTTGTTTTTAAAAACACATCCTTCCTCTTCCCAAACATGTAGAGGTTTTTTTTTTGTGCTAATGATTGCTTTTTTTCTTATAGGATGGATCAGTCCATGTCAACATCTCTGCTTCTTTAATTTGGGATTGTGAGAACCAACTTCTCGTCAAACTTGTTGGAAAGCATGAAACTCGGCAGTTCTCTGAATATGGAACCCAGGATGTGTCAGATGAAAACCAAATAATTTGGAGGTTCTGTTACTGTAAAAGAAAAACAGGCATCAAGAGCTTCTTAATGGTTTAAAACCAACCTTGTATTTTTTTTTAATTATGTTTATAATAATACTGTTTATAATAATGTTTAATAATAATACTATTATAACATGACTTATTTTTATAGAGAACATGCATACCTATTGAAAGAAAGTTTTAATTCCAAAAATACATATTTTGTGTTATAATCTTTATCTATGATTGCTAGAAAAAATGCTGAATTTTTGTGATATTTGCTTTACAAGTTATTGTTGATTATAATGTCCAGTTTGTTTTACAATTTCACAAAAACTCAAATTATTAGAATGTATGTCTTTTATCTTGGACTAAATTTGCAAACGTCTAATTTCTGTTGTTTCAAATGAGACAAAATAAAGCTTTTTTGCACTCATAAAAATTGTGTGTTTTTCTAGTGTTGTTTTTTTTTTTTTTTCGAGAACAAGTTTACATAACAAAGTCAAGTGTGATGAATAGTTAGGATAAAGAAGCAATTGCTGGCATTAATACAATAAATGAAATAAAACTCAAACTTTAATAATATTTTTACAATTTTTAAAATTAAATTTTGTTTAATGAAGGCAATTTTAAAAGTATTTTTGTCCGTTAACATGTTTTAGAACACATTTTTTCTGTATTTGGCAAAAAAAAAAAAAAAAAAGCACTAAAAGGCCTAGGAAACACTGAAAATGTAAAAACATCTTATTTTTTGGCACGCCAGGGCCTTGTTTAACATTAATTTCATAATTTTTGTACTGTTTTAGAGTTGGTCCACGCACTGTCAAATGCATACAATCTTAATCTCTTCAATGGATGAAATAATGGTGGTGTTTTTTTTTTTAAGCAATGTAGGTTTCTTTTTCAATCTGATATACTTTGCAACAAAATCAGAATTTTTGAAATAATACAGGCACACTTTACCTATAAGGGTTTATTTAGTATGAGACACATATTCAACAATATTTCAGATCATACCAAATCTAAAAACATGTGGTTTAACTAGGGCTGTCAATGTGTTAACACATGCGATTAATAAAAAAAACGAATGCGTTAATCTATAATAACGCAACGTAATCACACTTGCGAAGCAACTGTCTCCTGCCACTGCAGGCTTCTGCGGTGTGTATCAGTTTCTAAAAAAGCACGCTTTGTCGGCCACTATTTCTCTTATAACATGGTCACTTACAAAAGAAAAAAATATTCAATCAATTTTTAGTACTTCTTTTTAATATTTTTTAGGTTTTTGATCACTTTTTCACAAAAAGCGGTCTACTTGATATGTAATGCGGCCTGTTGTCATGGTAACAAGTCAATTTGCCGCTGAGTCGGCAGACCTCGCCTGCAGAAGCAAAGCAAAGCGATATATATGTTGATCTTCACAGTAGGTTCAAAAAAGCATCAGTCAAGAGGGAAAGTTCACCTTTTACTCCTTGTTTTTGTCCAGATCATGAAGTTTGTTTGAAAGTAACTGCATGTATAGAACTTTGTGACCGGAACTTCTTTTTTAGGCATGTATCCACACCCAGCAGCCAATCAGAATAGAGTTTTCACCCGGACCATTCAAAGTGCAGAAACACAATGCCTATTTCTTATGGCTGGATATCAGCATCTTTGTTTTCTTGGAGTAATTCTGCAGACATAAAAGTCTTTACAGTTCTGCTTATCCTACTGTTGATGTGTTTTGTTACACTTCTGAATTAAAACTATAAATGTAAACATTTTCAGACAATAAAAATAAAGGGAAACATTTTCTCTCTGGTCTTTTTTTGTTCCAAAGCTTCATATTGTCATTTAAAATTTAACTCGTAAAAACATTGTGATTCATTGCAATGAATCACAATCCAAAAGTGGGAATAATCGGAAAACCCATTGACAGCACTAAGCCTTCCAGTCCACTCGCCAATATGAGAATACAGAACACCAGAAGCATTTATTAACAGAAATATTTTTCACCAGATAAATATGACATAAAGAAAGATGCTAAAGGAAGGGTATTGCACTTGCATAAAAAATGAGTTTGCAGTTGATGAAAAAGAAACAGTACACGTGTGCATTTTTGGTCTTGAAATCAAAAATCACCCTCACCTGAGTGCAATCTTCCCTCATGAAGGCCCACACAGGAGTCAGCATGTTTTCAATCCATCCAAACATTGCAGCAGCTGATTCCAGTGATTAGTTCTCCTCTTTGGATGAAAGGAACCTAATTAGTAAGATCAGCCTCCGTAAAGCTGGCTTGGAAGGAAAGCCTAAATGTTCCAATGATGTTGTAAAAACTGTTACGCTGCTGTGATCTTCATCATTAAAACCTGTTTCTGTTGGTTTTCCTCCATGAGCTCCATAAATGTAAGCTTAGCATATGTTTCTGTCTGAAAACAAACACTAGTGGTACAGCAACAAATATGGATTTTTTTCCTCCCTCATTCTAATATCCTTCGTGCTTCAGTCGAGGTGAAAATGTGATGAATGTCTCGCTGAGGTGAGCAGCCTGTTGGTGGGATTCCCGGTCGGCAGCGGGGTCAGAGGTCCTGATGTGGACAGTTCCCTTGAGGACAATAAAGAGGACAGAGGGATGCAGGGGTCAAATGCAGCCAGAGCTTGAACCGGGGTCAAGGGCGGCTAATTAAGTGGCGATTTCCTGCTATTCCCCAGTGACCATTGCATTCAAAAAGGGGCAAGTAAATACACTGCGAAGTCTGTTTAAAACACGTTACTAAATTTGCTTAAGTTGGAAAGATTTTTGGAACAGTAGATGATATAGAAAGAAGAAAAAAAGGCAAACTTCTGAGTTTTAAAGGTATATTTAGTTAAAAGATTTGCAGGTTTGACTTTAATTTATTTATGAGGTAAAAAGTAAATTATTTGGATTTTCTGATTTAAAAAAAAAGTTTTTTTTTTCAAGAAACAGCAAAGCAGAAGCTGCCAAAGCTTTGGTATTCAAACATTTTGGAGGGAAAGAGCATGAGCCGTGTATGTCTCTCCTGAAAGGGTATTAGCCTGTATGTGCATGATAATTTAGCATAAGAATGGAGATGGGGGCCTGTGAACTCCTCTGACACTGACCCCTCTCTCCCAGGATGTGAATAGTATCACTCAAGGGCTGCCCGACGGCCTTTCAGACAGACCTGAGACTTGCCCTCGCCTACACTCCTAATCAGGCTGATTTAATGCATCCTACAAGTCCCTTCTCATCAGCCAGCCCACCGCTGCTTCAGAAGAGTCACCGTGCAGCCTTTCACTGCTGCCACTCAGCCCGAGTCTGGGCCTCCTGCACTTTCAGAACCCAGAAGCTGGTTTGAAACAACAGGGGAGCCTCTTTCACTCCACAGAGTCTGGGTCTCTTTATAATCAATTGGTTCCTCCTCAAAGGAGGTGATGCTTAATCCAGACTTGGAGGCAGCAAACAGTAAAAAGTTAATATTATGTTCTTGTAAATCTTGTTTGTCAAAAATATTTTTGGCAAAACTTTCAAATAAAGCTCTTTTAAATGACTGTTTTCTCAAAATATTAATATTATTATTATCAAATAAAAGCAGATTTAAGTAACAACGTTTTTTCTATTTGAAAAATAAATAAATATGAATATGAATAAATATTTATATTTATCAAAAAACTGTGAAGATAATTTTGACCTTTTTTTTTCAAAGCAGACAGAGAGGTGCTGAAAGGACAGCGCCAAAACTGTAAGTTCATGGGAGAAAAAACCTCAATAAAAAAACAGCAAGTCTACAGATATAGTTTATTAGAATTATGTCATTTATTTGCCAGTTTTTATTTTAGTTAATTGAGGTTTTTTTTTTTACATTTCAAGTTTTTTTTTTGCGCTGCTCAATCATTAAACAAATATTCAAGGTGAATATTTTGCTAATTGGGCGTGAACGAGCTTTAGTTTTTTTTTTCTTAAAACCAATGTTGCGTGTTGGAGATGGTTATTTTTTTAAATAAAAATATATATTATCTTCATGGTCGCAACAGAAGCGTCGGTTTGCCGACAGCGTGAGCGCGCAGCATGCCGCGCGCAGCGCCGCGCGCTTTGGACTGAAGACAGTTGATTAAACGGTTGTGTATTAACTCTCTTGGTAGCTAAAGTGTGGCTTTCAAAAGAGACACAAGTCTCTGTCGATAAAAAGAATAGCTTAAAAACAATTCTTTTTGGGTGCAAAAAAAAAACCCAGATAAAAGCATGAACTATTCATTATTTCTCCTTTCTTTTCTTTCAAACCACATTTTGAGAAACTTCTAAATGAAGAGAAAAAAGGTAACAATTTGAGTGGTATGTCTATGTCATTACATTACATTTTTAACCTTAATAGGTTAAAAGAACGATTTTTCCATTCAAAAAATTAAAATTTTTATAAAATGTTTTTTGACCATTTTGATTCAAAAACATATTAATTATAATCAAATTAAATTAATAGGGTAGTAGAGATTTTATTACTTTAAGGATGATGCCATTAGTATGTTTGTGCTGAAGGTTTTATTTTTATTTTTGTCTTTGTTTTTTGGACAGGATGCGGGTCAGAGCAGAAAAAAAACATTTGGAAAACAAAATGTCAACATTTACATTTGGACTAAAACTGAGAGATTTAAAATGCCAAAATGTGGTTTAAAAATACATCCCGCGGAGGAGGTAAATAAGAATAGAAGAGAAAGAAAAGCTCATGCAGGAACACTCTATCATAAACTGGGCACGTGTTTGCTGTCGGAGCCCCGTGAAGTGGCATCCTTCAAGAAACCACGTGACCCTGATGCGGCTGCGCGATTGGGATTGGTGGAGGAGAATGCATATCATCAGTCAAAGGTAAAAGGTAAAAAGTTACCCATCTGAACAATTTCTACAAAAGAAATGTTTTCAAATTATTATTTAAAGTTTAGTTTAATTAAAATGCAAATTCATGCATTATTGATGTTTGCTTTTGTTTTAAATCTCAAAAAGAAGCACATTCCATGACACTTTGGTTTTAGAGTTCAGTGTTTGACCCCTGACCGTCTGGAGGGCTGTGGTGAAAAAGTCAAGGTTAAGTGGATGTGGGTGGTGGTGGTGGATCAGAAAGACAACATCTGATGGGTGGAAAAGATTCCTGTCTGGGAGTCCAGAATCCAGACAGTCCCAGCCGTCTAGGGAAGGGGACCCCATGTCATGCTCGATCCCCTTTTTTTGTTCCCCCATTGCCTCTTTGGCCCTGGAGGGAGGACTGGAGCCACTGACGCTTAGAGACTAAAAACTCCATTGTTAAAAAATAACCCGAGTTGTTTTTAACCCAACTCCTAGGTTAAAAAGGAGAATAACTTTTTCTGGGTTATTTAAAAATTAAAAACTCAGGGAAAAAAAGTTAAATGGGGTCAAACCACCTGCAGACCTGCACAGCCATGCCTCACATGTAACACATTCTGAATGTTGTAGATCTGTTAGATATCAGGTTATTGTTGAAGTTTATTACTGTTTTTTAAACTTTAAAACTTGTGCACAGGAGAAGCTCTTGATACCCTTCCGCCTTCATTTATTCTATTTTTAGTAAAATGTACCATATTCAATCTTTTAAAAAAGATTTTTAACTGTCCACCTTCTGTTTTGTCACTTACCTAAAACGTATGCTAAAAACTCAGAAATTACATTAAAAATTCTTTCTTTCTCACAGTTTTAGAATTTTGAAAGCTTCAAATTTGTCTTCATGTTTTTTTCTCCAGAATAAATCCATATTTAAAGACAAAACACACATTTTGCCAAACTTAATAAGAAAAAAAATCAATTTTTGAGGTTCTGTTTTCTTTCGTGGGATCTCCAGGAGCATGATGTCTGCAGAAGTTGCTCCCTCTACAGGTATGAAAATGCGCCGCCTTCAAAGCCGCGCAGGCAGTCATGCACTCAGAGACGAGGCCTCACAGACCTCCCGGGTGATCTGCAGTGGAGCGTGTAGCCTCCTGTCAATCACTACACCCAGCCAGCTTTAAGAGAGACATTTCGTCTGGGACGTCGGTGGCCCGTCCCTCCCCACACATTCTGCTTCCCCTAGCAACCATTGCCGGATGACTGAGGGGCTTTGTACCCACACAACGGGAGTCTGCCATTGAGCCCAGAAGCCCATAGCAACAGAATTAGAGGGTGTCAGAATAGGGTCTGTCTTCTGTGAAACGGTGCTGAAAGCTCTGTTCATGTCCCCCATGTCTGGGACTCATATCACAGGGCTGAATGGCACCCCCACCTCTTTTTAAAAACCAGTGTAACAGAGCGTATGAAGGGGCTAGTGGCGAGCAGATAGGATCATGGTTAATCTGCTGTTCCTCTCCACTGTGGTCCGATAGGGACACTTAAACAACCTCTGGGGCGTGAGGAGGCCGGGAGGTAACTTGCTGTGGACGAAACAAAAAACGAGCAAGTAGATTATCATAAAACTGACAAAACTAATTTACGCTCCAAAATAATGGACCAACTGACTGTAAATAATTAATGTCAGACGGTGTAAATGTGAAATCTGAAGAAAAAAAATTAAATATCAAAAGGCAAAACCTGCTTGTAGGAGTTACAATCTGTGTTGTTATCTGCCAACTTTATAAATATTTTTACAATTAAATTAAAAAAAAATTGTAATTGGACATTCAGATGACCACATTTCAGGCATTGATTTCAATGCTGCCAAACAATTTTGTTTTTCTGGTTTGTAACATCTTTTTAACAAAAATTTGCCTTTAAAGTATTTTGCTGAGCCTCAGCTGTTAGTATGGAACTCACTGAGATGCATTTTTGTGGATGACATTCACCACTTTCACAGGAACATTTACAAAACATGTTTTTAAGGGTAAAAAAAAAAATGGACGTTTGTTTTCCAACAGCTTGGAAATTTCCACATCCGTTGTTGAGAAATGTCAGGCAAATACTCAAAAATATGTCCTACTTTAAAGCAGTGCTGTTTTTTAAACTGGAAAAAAACCCTGACATTTCACAGCATAAACAAAAGAAAAGGTGCATCACACATTCGTACTACATTTATTTCTTAAAAGCATTACATTTTCAAATAAAGACAGAAACAAAATAAAAGCCTGTCTGGACACAGGCTCGATTTAGGGCTAATAGAAGCAAAATTTAAGCCGTATTTTGGTCTGATTGTTAAAAACCTTTGATAGTGTGGTACCTCATACAGACTGCTTCACATTCCTGTATGTTTATTGGCAAAAGAGCCACACCTGTAAATGAGAAAAGGCCTCATTAACACAGTGTACAGTAGCCCCCTTGTGGCCACAAAGTTGAAAGGGGTCTTGCCCAAAGACCCACACTGGATGAAGCTTATGACGGGAATCTAGCCCTGATTTTCTGCGTGCCAGTCCCACACTGTACCAAATCAAGAACAAAGCTAACCCAGTGGAGGCCCAAAGATTTGCAACCAACTAATAAAACTTTCTTTTGCTAAGCTAAATTTATCTAAGTCATCCTGAATTAAGCAAAACTATGTTTGTTATCTTTTTGAAAATAACCCCAGAACACTTGGGTCTGTTTTTGGCATCAGTTTTTATACAGGATTTTTTATGTTCTTCCTGCTAAATTCCAACTAATGCAATTTAAGGTGATCCACAGATCACACTACAGTAAATCTATACCCAGACAGGCGTAAGCATTTGAGTGATGCTCACAAACGTCCTGTAATCTCACCCACATGTTTTGGCCGTGCCCAAAGCTTGAACAGTGGAGGGGAAGGAGAAGAAGAAAACACATCTATTACTAGATTCTTTTCTTTTTAAATATTTTAAGAATTTAAATCACAATTATTATTTATTGTTACACATGATCATTTTTCCTGTACGAGTGTGATCTTAGCTTATGGGGGCTGGGAAGAGTTGAACATTTATATGCTGTATGAAAGAAACATAATAAACTGTTTTTACAAAAAAAAAAGCTTAACAATAATAATTTATTTTAAACTAATATTCAAACTTTGTTTATAATGCACTTTTCATTCAGTGGCAACACTAAGTGCTTGACAGGTTTTATTTTTAACACTTTAAAAAATAAAATAATAAAACAAAAGAATGCCCTTCACCCTCCCACACTTTTACATCCAACAAAATGAGACATAAAATGACACATGAATAAAACCCAAAGTGAAATATAAATAGACACCGACTTGGAAACCTTGCTTGATGCTGATATGAGGAAGTGACATTTAGAATGGATAACCAAAGGAAAGCAAAAAGTTCAGAATTAAGACCAAACTTAGTACACTGTAAAAGAGTAGCTTACAAATATGGAAAAAAAACATTAATTTTGAAAAAAAAAATCACCACAGAGTTCCACATAAGTATTCATGTAATGTTATGCAGCCCAAAAATGAATATTTTTTTGCTAGTTCTAATTAAATGGTTTTGTATTTTTTTTTTTGAGTTTTTATGTATGTAATTGTAGATCCTTTTGATTACAGTGACAAAAAGTAGCGTAATAAGTGGAAGTGACTCCTTTTAGAACAAAATCAAGTATTAAATCAAGTATTTCTTTTGCCAGGAGTATGGAGCAAAAATATTTTGTTGACTCGTTTTGACAATAGAATACTTAGAATTAGGTAAAAAATGTTGAATGTCTAAAAACAAAGTTTTAAATCTTTGCAAATATTAAATAGTTTCCAGATTTCATCATTCAGATTTGTTTGTTACCCCTGCTGAGATGGCACCTTTAGGGCAACACTGAAACTCTGTAAAACATGAGACGCTTAAATCCAGAGAGAAAAGAAGTTCATAAAGACTTTTATGGACTCACTTTACTGCTCTATTTACACCAGCGTCAGTTCAGACTCCTCAATGCTAATTTAACCTCTGTTTATCCCCGTAGCTGCAAAGTTTTACTGCCCTGGTGGCTGAGACATTGAGCGAAAACAATTACACAAATCTAACAACAAACGACATAACCAACATTACACCGCACATGCTGCTTTCTTTGGAAAACAGTGAAATAAAGGGACAGAAAAACAGATAGCCACAATCCAATTCTGTTCCGTGACCTCCCACGTTGTGTTAGGCTTTTACGCTGCTCTGTGCAATCCACAGAAGATTACGAACCAAAAACATCATCGTCGGCACACAGAGAATGTACATTCTTTATCATTAATGAGCATCTCTGTGGCCCCCCTTTTTAGGAGGAAGTTTTGTCCTTTCAAAGCTCCCGTGCTGCACCCACTTTTTCGGGCCTCTTCTCTCACCCGTCAATCAGTGATCCTGATTGAGTCTGGATGGCAGGCAGTCAGTCACCAGCCATGAAAGTGAGGCCTCATTCCCCCTCCAAATGTCCCCCAGTCTGCACCTCACCTTCCACTTGGCCCTTTTTACCTCTTACACTGTCTGATGTGAAGGTTTCCACCCGTGGAAGTCTCATCCGTGACCAGTCTCTGTCCAAATGAGGCTTTGTAAAGACATTAACCCTGGCATAAATTCAAGGGAACTCAGATTTAGATATTTGGATGTAACAGGCCTCTGCATTTGCCCTTTAAGTGGTTGATGAATAAACATGAGAGGAGCTAGGGCGGGAACTTCATGGCTGTAGCATGACAAGAGGCTATGTTTGTGCCTGTGTGTATAGGGGAGTATTGAGGGCAAATGGAGAGCTTTTCTTCCCAGCAAGGCTGCATCTCGTTTAATTGGAGCACTTGTGGCACCATTACCTCCTTTACTCAAACACGTTACTGATGACAAAAGAAAACAGCACTAAGCCTGCCATTGTTGGCTGTGCGGCTGGATGAGGAGATGGATTCCTCGCTGCTACTCATGTGTGGGAATCGGCCACGCTCCCACCATGAGCTGCCGCCGCTGCTGTCGATCCCCGATTTGAGGAGGAAGAGACAGAAAGCCCGAAAATCCTGCCTCCTTACTACCTAAGCTCTCCACCCGGGAAGAAATCAGTGAGGACCTCCATTATTGCATAAAGTTTCATGACACAAAATGTGTTAAAATCTTCAAGGAAGCACGCATTTATTTTGTAAAAATAAAATCATAATAATGAGAGTGCCTGGGATAGGCTCCAGCATCCAGAAAGGGATTAAGCAAGTTTGGAATAGATAGATGGATGAAAAAATAGATTAACAATTTGCTTTGAGTGACAAAAAAAATCCAAAACTTCTGGGAGTCTGCATTCACATTTGACTTATATTTTTCTAAATCTTCCTAAATTTCAGCTTCAGATTGTGTTTAAAGGGAACTAAAATGCAGGGAAATGAAGGAAAGGACACTAAAATGTGACAGATAGACCAAAGAATAAAATCTATATATGACAAAACGTCCCTCACAACGTGTGACAAGATTAATTGAACAAAAAACAATCTCTTGGAAGAGTTCTATTTTCCAAGGACAATTGATGCCAAGTTATAAAACTCTCCCCAATTAAGCAACATTTCACAATTTAGGAATTTATTATTTTTATTTAAAAAAATGAAGAATATCAATCAATCAATCAATCTTTATTTATATAGCACTTTTCATATAAAACATAACACAAAGAATACACTCTGAGTGGTTGTCTAAATAATAATTTTACATGCAGCAAGAGCCTTTACAGATTTGGAGAAAATATATCTGTTTTGCAACCCTAATATCTAAAAGAAAATGAGAGAAAGAAATAAAGAAACACCTCTCAGATCCTGGTACGACTTGTATAATGGCCAAAATGTTTAACTAGGATTTATTTCTATAATAAATACATGATTAGGACACTGTACATTAAGCAATTTCTCTCATTTATTAGTAATTATTACTTTATTCAAAAATGCATGATTCAAAACAACATGGTAAATGTTTCCACGATTTTAAACATATTTGCTTTTGACTGACATTTGCTTTTCTCTTATTTTACGTTTCATTTCTTCTTTTTCATAACGTGAATTCTAAAAAAAAAAAATCCAAAATGATTGACTTGAATCACCGTGTTGCATTTATCATTTCAGAATAGGTCATTTTCAAAACAATAAAAACACAAATATTGACAAATATCAGACATACCGGTATGCAGTGTTTGTAAAAAGAAACTGCTGCACATACATTGTTCTAACAAAACTATCTGATGTTATAAAATCTCAAAGGGGAGAGGAGGTAAAACATCAAATTCTTGATAACATAATATTGTTTAAAACAACTATAACAGATGGTGTATGTTTGAAATCCATGATCAATAACAAGATAAAACAACTCTTACTGTAAAAGTCCAACATGAAAACAGACAAAAATGATCAGTTTTGTGAAAGAGAATAAATAAAAAAGGAAAAAAGGATAAACTGGTAGGTTTCAGGGGGGAAAATACGAGGCACGGTGCATGTTTTAGTGCAGCGAAATTATTTCATCAGTGTGACAACAGGAAGTGTCAAATAGTTTCCAAATGCCTATGATTTTATTTTGAAAAATCCAGATTGTCGCCCTGCTTCACAGGGGTTTGAAGGAGCAAAATGGAAAGAAAATGATTGCGTAAAAAATGGCCGGGGGGTGACAGGTGTGCCTCACACTTTTCACTTTGTCCAGTAGACGTGTAAGTTGTGTGTAATTGACGCAGATGTTCTTCACGCTCGAGGCCTGGTATCTGATTCCATGGTGAAGTTTGACTCCGCCCTGAAAAAACATTCAAAGAAATGACCATGGATTAAATAAAACAACTGTAGTTGAGCATTTTCTGCATTTACTGCTTCTATTGTGTACATTTCATTAACAGTAAACTGAGAATACATCACACTACGTCATATTGACGGGTTCTCATTCCAACACTATCATATTTTATTGTTACTGTAAATATGGGAGCTGTTAAATATTTCCAAGGTCACTTTAAGGGCTGTAAAGCCATAGGGGCGTTTTGTAAAAACCTCCATTTATAAACAGCATGGTGCAGCTTTCCTTAGTATCACAGAACACAGGTTTGCTTCACCAACTGCTAATCCTGCCTCCCAGCAGAGGCAGCCTCTGTAACAATGTAGGCTTGAGTCAACAACTCCAGCCTGAGTTCCCTCTGTGTTCCCTACTGAGAAAGCATATGACCAAAGAGCTGCACCCACAACAAACCGCATGCCGCCTCCTTGTAACCTTGGCTCTGCTGCCTCTAAGAGGACGCTGAATGCATCGCATCCTGTATGAGCTGAAAAACCGCTGCTGTCATTTGCTCAGCGGGAGGAATCATATCCATGACCAGACACTGTTGACCCATAAACAAAGCAGACACGCACATGTCTTTATTCCGCATGTGATTGTTGTACTGCAGGACGGGCGGCATGCTCTCCTCGTCCTCCTCTGGCACCTGAGAACAGAACATAAAGAACCATTTGGTAACAAAGCTGTGCTTTTATGATCCCTTATTTTCCAAAGCTGATGCAGAATTGCAATTCTTTTGTGCAAAAAACAAATAACCAAAGGAACACAATTGCAAATGTTTCTGACCTTCTATTCCTGAAATCAGCTTTTTAATATAACACAATAAAATAAAATACCCAGTGCTTTCTAAAAGTTGTTTTTTAATGATGACTCAGAAAAAAATGCTCTCCAAAGACATTTACAGAACATTTTCATTTCCATCCCTTAAAAATACTGTAATTAATTAATTTATAGGTTTTTATGAACAATGAACTTAATAAATTGATAGATTTTTCTTCAAAAACTCAGATCTGTCTCTTACCTCCCAGTAGGACTCATCATCGAAGCAGTTGTTGTCAGCTGGATCTCCCCATATTGGTAATCTTAGGATAGCGCCTAGGAACAACATAAGGAAAATGATGATCCAAAACATAAATAACTGTTGTACCAAGCTGTGTGTTTGTGTTATAAACAAAGCAACAGTGTAAGGAAAAAGCAAACCTCCTTACCTACAAGAATGCCTCCCCCTATGCCAAAGCAGAGAGCCACACAGAGGGCTCCTGCCTGGTGACCACCTTGTCTTGCGGGAGGGTACTGAAACATTTGTATCCTTTTGAAGAATAAAAATCTTTTAAATTGTAGTCTTTAAGGAGTTAAAAATAACGAATAAACTGTGACTTAAGCTGGAGTTTATCTTTGAGAGGGTTCACTCATTTTTAGAAAAACTCACCCCTTTGTACCATAAACAGACTCTGAGGCAGCAGCAGCGGTGATGGCTCCAACAATCCCCCCAATGACTCCCGGCATGGCATGGAGGTTGTGAATTCCACACGTGTCCTGTATTTTCATGTGTTTTTCCATGAAGGGCTAGAAGATCAAGTGTAAACAAAATATGTGAGATTAATGTTAAACTGCATCTTTTTTTGGAACTATAAAAGTAGTTAAAACCCATACTGAGATGTATTTGTATCCAATTGTAGACCAAATGCCACAGCAGAACCCAACAATCAGAGATCCATAAGGCATCAGCATAAACTCTGCTGCTGTTCCTACGGCAACACCTCCAGCGAGGGTAGAGTTCTGGATGTGGACCTGGGCACAGAAATCATGAAATGCATGTCAGGAGGATTTGGATTTTTTAGAGCAAAAAAAAAAAAAAAGGCGTTGCTTTTTCAGTCTTAATAGTGTCCTGCTATTATGAATGATGGAATAAAGTAAGTCAATATAAGGGATATGATTTACTTGCTCTTGTGATTATTTCAAAAGTAATGTTGCACATTTTTGATGTAAGAACTTTTTTGTGTCTTTGGTCACTAAGTAACAGTAATAAAATTACTGAAAATACTTAAAGATAAAAATAACTCAGACTTTTTTTTCAACTAACTTCATTTAACTTTGGGTGGCTCAGTTGGATGGGTGTAGGACTGGGAAACTTGGGTTCACTTCTCAGGCGTCTAACAAGCTTATTCCAGTGTGGGTCCTTCGGCAAGACCTTTTAACGATGCTCCTTAACTATGTATACGCTCTCATAAAAATACAGGGTTGTGTCAGGAAGGGAACGTGAACAAGATTTAACTTTTGACCAGAATCATGTTCATATAGTTTAAAAAAAACAGTTTCTGTTCCTCACCATATCCAGCTTTCCGTGTTTTTGAAAGATACTAGAAACAGCCACAGTTGTGAGCACAGTTGAAGCCAGCGACAGGTAGGTGTTGATGGCAGCTCTGTGCTGCCCGTCTCCATGTTCAGTTATGGCTGAGTTAAAGCTGGGCCAGAACATCCACAGAAACAGAGTGCCTATAAAAAGAGGCAGAGTGAAAATATCTGGTTTTGAAATATAAAAAGCCGTAATTCACAAGCAACTGGATTTACCAATCATAGCAAAGACATCTGAGTGGTAAACTGAGCGCTGCAAGCGGCTGCTCTGGTCCAGGTTTGGGCGATAGAGCATCCACGATATGGCGAGACCATAGTAAGCTCCAAATGTGTGGATCACCATGGAGCCCCCAGCATCTCTTGCCTTTAAATGCAAAACATTTGTTATTTATCCCAAAATCCAAATCAATCATTTGATATAATATCAAACACTTTAGCTAATTCTGTAAATGTGTGCAATAGTGATATGAACCAAAAGAGATGTTTTTTTGTACAAGAAATAATTTTTCATTACTTACATATATGACATTTAGGATAATGTGTTCCTCTACAGCAAATAATGTGACCCCAAACAAGGTCAGGACCATCAGCTGGACTGGACTGACTTTACCCAGCAAAGCTCCATAGGCAATCAAGCAGCCCGCCACACAAAAATCAGCATTGATCATACTGTGAAGTTCAAATGCAACAGAGACACCAGAGGTTTAGTCAAATTATCAAAAGCCTAAAAACATGAAAACACAATTATTTCTTCTGAGAAAACGGTGAGCCATTGTGATCTACAACAAAACGTCAAGTTTATTCAGACGCTTTTTTTCATTGAGGTTCATTCAGTTAGGCACAGAAACACACCTCAAACTTCCTTTGATATGTACAGAATCAGCTGTTGTTCTGCACAATCATCCTTTCTCAGTATATCAGAGTATTTGTTTAACTTTCAAACACAGACTCTGAACAAACTTGTTACATAATATGTCTGGAGCGACCTTTCACGCAATCTGGCAGTGGGACCAGTTTCTCCACCATGATCATATTTTCATCTCTGCTAACACTCTGGAGACATGCTCCCATTGGATGAGCATCCAATAAAATAAAACATATTTGTAAAATGAATTGTTTTAAACCAGTCAACTATAAATGTCCTGTGACTTTAAAGTTTAACAAGGAAATATTAGGATGTGTTGGCTGGGTTTATTTAACATCAGGATGCCTGTTTGTAGTTACTAATTCAAAATATTTGAGCCAAAAAATGTATAACGCACACCATTTCACTCTGAAAATGGGGATCGGTAACAGTGTTTGCTTATTGAACTGTTGTCGAGGGAAATGCAAGTATTTGATGAGACTAATCAAAAAAGAGACAGACCCCAAAGAGTGGAAAGAAGTGAAATCAAATGTCTTCGTCAAATTGAACAACGGATAAGAAACAAATTTCCCTTCTTCAGTACTTGTTATTATGAATTCATTATACAAAAGAAAAAAAGTTTTACCTATAAACATTAACAGCTATCACTCCATTATGGAAGTGGTGAAACCAGCCCTGCATCAGCAACGCCCACTGGAGGCCAAAAGCAGCGATGAGGAAGTTGAAACCCACTCCACCAAAGCTGTATCGCTTCAGAAACGTCATCAGGAAGCCAAATCCAACGAAGATCATCACATGAACATCCTGGAAACCTTTGGGGAAAATATTCCATGATTTTTCCTGCATTTGTATGTATCACATATCATTAGACAAAAACAGGAAGATAAATGAGACTGGATAGTAGAGATAAGGAAAACAAATCTCATGTTATGAATTTGATCTCAAGGCTTTTGTTGCTCTGATGCTCTGCACCTGCTGAACCAGCTCAGAACACATGATTCAGGTATAAATTAAGGTCTTCCAGGTGATCTCTGTGTACATGGAGAAATGCTCACGGAAAAATAAATAAGGGAAAACAAGAAATAAAGTGGAATGAATGAATTTAACATACCAGATGCCAGAACTAATTTCCATCCCAGGTAAAGCTTGTTCACACGTTTGGGTCATTTTGTATGTTGTCACTTGATCAGTTTTTACACATGTTCAACAACATGCAGTTTACATTTCTCCAATTATGGTTTAGAAAGTTACATTAAAATATAGACAGAATAATGTTTTTCATCATCCTAACAAATTGCAAAGTATTTCTCAAACAGAAATACCTTTTAAGACTTCTTTAGGGATGTAAATAGCAAAAATATGAATATTTAATTAGTTAAAAAAAGGGACACAGGAGAACAAAACAAAAAAAAAAATATCTCAAATTAGAAAACAGTTTTTTTTAAATTAAGCAGAATGTGCAATCCTTTACTTCTTTCTATTCCTCTAATTTCTATTCCAATAACAAATACTTTTGTAAGTGTTAACATTTGGATCGGTCCACAATAAAAGGACAGTTAGGATTATTGCAATGTGATTTGTGTTTAAAAATAAATAAGAAAAGAAGTATTTCTTTTTCTGAAGTGCAAACAAAAATAATGGGTAATTTTTGATTCGTATCAAATGTCTTTAGAACTTTTTTTTCCCACAAACAAAAATCAAATGACACTCTTGAGTATCACATGTTCAGTGTTCCACCTGAAATCTTGCCACCTTGAGGTATGTCAAAACGTGCCATCACACAGCACATGCAGACAGAACAGTTTACTATCACAACAAGTTTGCACAATGCAGGCTGGCATAAGGGTACATTACATAGAAGGAAGGTATAGTCAAGGGCAGAGTGCTTTGTTTTCATTGATTTACAGGTTACATTTGGTCAATTCCATTTACAAAACGAATTCAAGTTCTTGTTGAGCTAACCCTTTGTGTAGTTTCAGTGGAACATATTTTAAGTAGATTTGAACAGAATTGTACCAATCATTAGTGGAATTATTTTTATCAAGAAAACTATCAACATAAAAAAAAAAACTACAGAAACTGAAAAATACCTATAATTGCACATTAATTTTTATTTTCGTTCCTCTGGTTACAAAGCTTTTTAAAATTATATCAAATTGAATTACTCATTACAATTTTACACATACTTTTTGCCTCTAAGTTAGTCATATAACTAAAGAGTAACTCTTGCTGGGTAATAGTTACTACAGTAAATAGTAGCTTTTGCAATGCAATGATGACTCTAAAAGCTTGTTATAGTTTTATCTTTGTAAAGGTGAATAAGGGAAGAGCGCATCCCTTTTTTTTTTTAGAATGCTTCTTTCTTTTTTGAAAAAGTTAGCCTTTTTTTGTGTCCTCTGTCTCTAACTAGTGACAGCCAACAGTCACCATTACTTAATCTAGTTCTGCTGGACGTTTTTTCCTAATCTTTGATTGACAGGGAGTTTTTCCTCTCCGCTGTCACCTATTACTTGTTCAGTTCAGGAAATACACTGAAACTATGTAATCTTTAGGTATTTATTAGCACACAGGGTTCCATTGTTTTGGTTTTGGAGAAACCTAAATAACTATATTACAAATGTCAGCACCGGTTCAGCGGATTCACTCTCAACCGCACCTGAAAAATATCTGACATTCTGAGTTTACCTGAATCACAACAATTCCAAAAGAACTCAAACAACAGGCCTTATCAGGATGTTTCGTTAACATTTCAAACTCTTTGTGTTGGTCTTTTCCTCCAAAGTGCATCATGGCAAACATCAACCAAACCTGAGATGGGTTAATGATAACTTGACACTGACACCATTTTCTGTTGGACACATTAACACCACGCCCTTTAAACAAACACACTTATCAAAGACAGGAAACATTATGAAATTCCAAGAACGTTATAGGACAAAGAAAAAACAGTATAGGCTTGTAGTAAAATTATTTAGCTTGGGGGATGTCTGGGGGAAGACAAATAAATGGTGAAACTCTTGTTACATTTTTGTCTTTTTATCATGTGAAATAAAAGCACACATATATAAACACATATAGATATGAACACATCTAAATGATTATATTACAAATCTAGAAATGGCATTGTCTGCAAAATCGATCAAGATTTGAAATGTATACAAAAAATTAAGAGAATTAATAGCATGAAAGAAGAACGTCACTTACTTGGGTATCTGTAGTAGAAGTCATTTTCTGCGTCAGATGTTATATTGTTCATTTCCTTGTAGTATGCCCAGTGTGTGTCTGATTGCTCATCGTACCGGACAAAGATTCCAAACAAGATGATCATGGCTGTTTGCCACACGATGCAAACTGCTGGAAGGCTGAGACGAACGTTTGTATTTTTCTCTCTGTCGCACATCTCCCTGAAGCTTTGTACAGCACCCATCGTTATAATGCTCAGCTGATATCTTCAAAAATATCAAAAAGAGTCTTGACTCTGTAAGGAAGAGCGCAAGTGCCCAGCTGAGCTCTGCTCTGCAAGAGTGGCAAACGCTGCACAGGCCAGAGCATCCTCACGCTCAAGTTGAAGGGTGTTTAACTTGATGACACGCCCACATCCCCTCCCACCAGCCTGCCTGCAGAATGTACTGTACTCTTTCAATGACTTTGCTTTTTATGTGTAGCTATATCCAGTTTCAATTCTAAAGCAAATTTGAGGATGTCACCAATGTTTAACATCATAACAAAACTGATTCTGTGGCATTTTAATGCAAACTTTGTCTAAAAATGGTTTTAAGTAAGTTTAAAAACAATTCACCTCCCTTCCAAAACCTTTTTTTCCTATCACTCAATGTCAAGAACAAAAGCTGGTGTCTCATCAAATGACTTTTCACTGAACCTGCATTGAAGCATTAACTGTAAATAATGTGTGTCCATGCTGGTTTCATCAGAAAAGAAGCTGTTTTATTTTGTTAATCACCACAGTCTCATGGATCAAGTGTCCAAGGATAACATATATAAATACCGGTTGTAAGGCCCATTGAGAAAGAATGTATTGTGATTTAGGCCTATATAAATAAAATTGAATTGGAGTGAATACATGAAACTAAAGAAGATCCAAACATTTTTACATTTCAATGATTGATGGCCAGGATTGATGTCCTACTCACACCTTCTGGGTCCACAAACATCAATATTTTTGGAAAAACATAAGTAAAAACAAAATGAATAGGAAAAAAATGATTAAGTAATAACCATGTCCATCCATCCATCCATCCATCCATCCATCCATCCATCCAGGATAGGTCACCAGTTTGTTGCAGGGCAAGTATTAATTCCTTGATGCCTGTTGATAAAATAGATCAAACCACTTCAGTTCAAAAAATTGCCTTAATTTAGCATTTGCTTAAAAAGCAAAAACATTTTTTTTATAGCTGGAAATAAAAATTCAGAATTCACAGGGTTAAGAATACCATATTAGGTCATTGAAACATTTCAAAAATGTAAAATTTACAAAAAGTATTCTTTCCAATTTGTGGATTATTCGTGTCAGAATAACTTCAGTCTAGATTTAGAGCTCTTACTGGTGACAACAGTATTTTTGAAAAGTTTGAGAAAAGTGATCCCCTGTCAACACTAAAATGAGTGTACACATGTAACTTATCCAGATGTGATCATTGAAATTTGATATTAGCTAGATAATGAGATTATTTGTACTGTAAATGATTTTTTGTCATTCTTAGTTTGATTTTATGAAACACTTTTACTTGGTTTTGCTCTGTTAAGCACCTCTGCTTGAAAGGTAACATATAAATAAGTTGCTGATGTAATTTTCCAAGTTATCATTAAGTAGGAGCCATGAACTTGTAAGTTTACAAGACATAACCCAACAGAACAGTGTAAAACTCTTGGGTAATGGCCCATATTGCATGCCCGCATTTAAAAGTCATTCAAGGAAAGTCAAATGAACTTGGTAAAGCACGACGCCCACAGAACACCAGGTGCTTTTCAGTTTTCTGTTAAAATGTAATGATTAATTCGCAAAGATGCAATAAACAAATGCAGGAAAAAGACGCTAAAAATAATAGCTTAAAACAAAAGATTGTACAATACTTTGCTACCTGCAGCTATTAAAGAACAAAAGAGACTGTTGTGTCTGTTTGTTTTTAAAAAAAAAGTAAAAATATCTTGAGGCAGAAGGAAATAAAGGCAAATAAATGTGGAACTTTTATGATAAAAAATGTTTTGTTGTAGTGAGTATTTTTAGTAAATTCACAGCAGCTTTAAGTTATTTGGACCTGGGAAATATTTTGCAGCTGAACTAAACAACCTTTTATCAAAATCTAGAAAGTCAATGGATTAGATGTATTGAAAATGTGGGGGGAAAAAATGGAAAGAAATCAAGAGGGAGAAACTCAAAACATGTGCATCTGTTTAAGAAGACTAAATTAGCTTTTCAAATGAGTTAAAGTTGTAATAAATTACGGGAGACCAGTGAGCAGCTGGACGCATAGATAAACTCAATACTGTGCACTCCCAGTGAGGAACCTCATTAAGACAGGTATACGATTAGAAATTTTACAGCTCAGCTTAATGTTGCTGCCTTGGTGAGGTCATTCTGGCAGATGATGTGCTCCCCTGGGATAAAAATTGTGTTGACAACGATAAAGCATGTAAAGTGATATGTGATGTACTAAATAATCCTTATAAGACATTTAACTTAAAAAAAATACATGATATGATGCCAAATAATGACAAAAGTGCAACTGCAACAAGGAAGAAACATTTTTAGTGTTAACTTATTGTTACATTAATGTTTAAAACTTAATAATATAGTGTTTAAATTTGATCTTTAGTTTACAGTGAATGTTTTTCAGAAAAAAGAGATGTCTTAAGAAATAATAGAGGACTTTGTGTATTGGTTGAAGAATAAACAAGACATATTTACATTTACTGTTAGCCTTTGTGATTGCATCATGGAAAAACATTACACAGAATAAACTTTTCCTGCATAAAAACTGTTCAAGACATTGTGCACTGAACTTGACCAAGACAGGAGTAAAGAACATCATTTCTCTAAAGTAAAACAAACACCCCACCTTGTTCTTTGTGTATTCTCTTCCTGATAAATGAGTCTTCTTCTAGAAAGATGTTGGATAAACAGACACACAGAAAAAAGAACCTCTTTTTGAAAATGATTACGGCACATTCGGTTCTTTTCTGTTTAAGCGGATCTTTGATGTTTGAAAGCAGGACAGAAAATGTAAAAATAAAATAAAAATATGAAATAAGATCAATTGTATTTTCTTTTGTATGGAAGCCGTAAATGGCCTACCCTACTTTTTTTGGATAATGAAGAAAATACTGTAGCATGCCGCTCTGTCTTTCCTGGACTGAGATGCTGAGACTTTATCTGTTCGAAGTCTCTATATTTTGGTTTATACAGCCCATAACCACACCTTACAGCTTACACCTACAACTCTCAACTTCAGCAAAACAAACGCTCACCAAAAGTTTTTTATTTCATCTCATTTTTATTTATAGCTGGAGGTACGCACCTTAAACAAGATAGTGAATCTCGTTATCATGAGACAACGATCCAAAAAAAATAAATAAAAGTACTTTCAGTACTTTCAATGCAGTGTATATATGTTTTTTTTTAAAGCTGTTATATGTGAGCATGAGGCATAATGTTTCCTATCAAAAGGAAACTTGGAAAATGTTTTGTTTTGGATTATTGCTGAATATTCAATCAAACAGGGTTTAACAAGAAATTTTGGGCCTTTTTAAAAAAAAAAAAAAAAAAAAAAAAAAAAAAAAACTAAGCTGATCACTAAACGCAGTGATAGTGAGTGATACTAAAAGACCGGATAGTAAATTCAGATCAAGCTTTGTTGTTTTATTTTTGTATCATTGTAATTTTAGGTTGTTTTATCCTTTTTGATATTTTTTGCTTAAATTTTTGTCTTTTTATCTCTCTTTAAAAAACCCACTGGGATGAAAATTGTGTTCTTAACATATTATTGTGGCCTTTTTCTTAAATGCAAAGCACTTTGGTACCCTAAAGCATACCCTGGTGGCTAAGTACAGTACTGTAGGAACAAAGATCATTTATTTTCTCTAATAAAACGGGAAAAAAACACATAAACACCCAGGAAAATCTCAGTTCTTGTTTGTGGTTTGAAATAGTAACATTACTCCAAGATGATAAAACAGCCATACATTTGTGGATTCAACATCAGCAGGAATTGTTACCAAAATTACATTTTCCTGTTAACAGTTGAGCTAAATTTTTTCAAATTGAAACATAAAGCCCCCAAAACTTTGAGTCTTTGAATGTCGTCAGAAATTCTTGAGCAAATGAAAAAATATAAATGTCAAGTAAAATTTTCAGGCCTATTTTAATCTATATTAAGGGAAATTGAAGCAACACATAACGCAAACTCTAAAGACAAAAAAATAGGATGAGAAGACTAATTTAGATGTAACTCAACATGGATCCCATTTAATAACAATAAAATGAGATATGTAATCAATCAACACAGGACACTTGAATTACCTGTGTTGTTATGTGTCTCCATGTTGTGCCATTTACATGATCAGAATCTTCTTTTCTCTTTTTTCTTGATGCAAATGCACTTAAATAAAGTTTGTAAGGAACAAAAACAGAAATATGTGGAGACAGCTTTTAGACTATGAATCAACATGTTTGAGAGGTGTGTTTTATGGATGGCTCGATGTTTTTGTGTCACACTGTCTCAGGTGATTAATAAGATGCTGCTCCAACTTCCGCAATGTACTCTGAGGTAGAAGGTACTTCTGTATTATCTCAGCAACATCCTTTTCAGTTGAGCGCTCATAGTCGTTTTTGTTTTTGAATGGTAAGTGTCCAGCCAGCTCACAGAGAGCAACGTTGAAGGCAGACTCTTCTTTGGCACCAAAGCAGGCGACTCTGGGCCAAATGACAATCCGCACACCGTTTCGGAACCGGCGATCCTCGTTGCTCTGAGCACAACCGTAGGGAGGACATCCTCTGGTCAAGAATAGGTTGTGAGCAACATTGTCATCCACAAGAAAATCTGTGACTTGACAAACCACTTCTGCTACTGTCTCCACCGTATATGCTTCGGCATAAAACACAAATCCTCCAGGGAATTCTTGAGAGAGATAAAGTCCCTTTTCTGGAACTAAAGGCTCCACCGGTATGGATTCGATCTTAAGCTCATGGTCAAGATAATATCCATGAAGGTGTAAATGATTGACAGACGCAAATGCCCCAAGACTATTGAACCCAACTCGGAAACCAGGGTCTGAGCTCAGGAGAACAGACTCAATGCTGATGTGGATTGCGGACTTTGTCAGGATTTGTGGGAAGCACCGCGAGGGATCGGGAACAAACAGACAATGCCCAAACTCCAGTGGACTCACGTTGATCAGTACAACCACCTTGGAGGGTGAAGGCACCAGCCCATCATCAGGCAAAGCTTTGTCTCCATCTCTGCCCTTCACCATTTCAAATAGAACTTCATCTGGATTGATTTTGTTAAAGTTAAACTGTTTGCCATTAAACTCCTGCTTAATGCTTAATATCTCCTGGGGCTTTCTTCTCTCCGTTCCTCGTTTAATATTCAGCTGAGCCACAAAGCCATGCAGACCTGGCAGGACACGGGTTTCTAAATCACTCAGATGGTAGCGGAAGAGCCCTTTCTCCATCCTGTCGGTCCAGCCGACCTGGATGGCTGAGTCAAACGCTGTTGGTGGCGGTGCCAGCTTGTCGCTGCTCCGACACACTTCAGTGATGAAGTCCTGCTGGGTGTACACAAACTGAAGAGTCATGTTCAGATCTGTTCACAAAAAAGAAACAAAATAAGATTTGACAGGAGAGGGTTTTTTTCTCTTGATTCAGATGCTCACATTTCCAAAATGTTGATTACAAGATCACCCCCTATAAAAAAACAGGAAGAAGAGATTTTTAAAGCCTGACTCAAGTCATCTTTTGATCTATTGTGCAAGTGTCCCAGTGTTCTTTTAATTTTCATAATACCATTTTTAGACAAGTTAAAAAAACCTGTGTTGTTCTCTAGAACACAGTTTCTGCAGAGCAGCAGCACTTCATCCACAAACTGTATAAGAGAACTGGACTGAGCAAGGGTGACGGCCCCCATAGAAAAAGGCTTACTTCTGGCTCCAGTGAAATGAAGCTATTCAGGTATCACCTTTCCATGATACTGACGCTGCCATTAGGAGACAGCCGAGGTTAGTATGCAGTGATCGGTCCGAGTCAGTCAACGTTTCTATGGCTGAGGATTGAGCTTGTTGGAAGTTTGCTCTTCTTCCACTGAAAGCGGCGTTCTAGGTGGGGGCCAGGGGGCACCACATGATTTTATTGAGGTATCTGATTGGCCAGTTTATAACTTGTGATAAAGAAAAAATATGGGAAAAAAACTTAGGACTAGCAAGAACATGTTAATAAAAAGTAGGGGTGTAAGGATTCATTTTAACAGTGATTCAATTGTCCTCTGTGAAGGCACTTGGCCGTTTTTACATCAAAGCAAAATAAACCTACTGTGCCTCAATCTAAACGGTATTTCAATTATCGATTTTTCTCATTTTAAAATGATTTTATAATGATATAGGTAGATCCAGTTGGATTCATTAACAATTTGTCGCAGACATATTGATCTGGTTGGATTTTAGGAATAGAAATTGATTGATCGTCATAACCCTAATAAAAAAGTAACAGAGCAAGAATGGCTTTTCTGACGAATATGTCTGAGTAATAGCTGTTTATTTCTCAATAGAAGTCTATGAAATTTTGGCTTCTTGGAGCCAGCAGGTACTTCCTGTTTACAATGCAACAGTCCAGTTCTCTTATACAGTCAATAAATAGAATGGAGCAGAGCAAGGAGCCTGATCATGAAGGAAATGTGCATCACACCTTTAAGCTTTTTACAAAAGGCTTTTTTTTAATCTGCTCGTGATTCACAAATATTTGATGCTCAGAAATCCTATTTCAAGCAAAAATTGTTCTCTATTTGTTCTCTATGATGAGAAAATACTATAAGAACATGTTAAAAACAAAGTACATAAGTACTTTTGGATTTTTTTTATATGAAAAAAAAGCTAACAATCATAAATCAGAAAGAAGAGCACGGCCTTATATTGCATCTAAGTCTTAAGAGATACAAATAAAAACAGTGTCAACACTTACAGGAACTGCTTCTAAACAAACATTTCTCCAAACGCAGGCTAATTAACTGTTCAATGTGTCTCAAACATCTTTGCCGTTATTCCCTCACCTTTGTGCTTTCATTCGGTGTTTAAACTGTATTCTTGAACCGACAGTGGATTAATCTCGTTTAAAAAACACACTCACAAATTTTACGAGAACTTAAATGAATGACATTTCAACACCGGCTAGCTGACGTAACCAACTTCCGCGTTGAGTATTTCCGATCTGCAGAAGGATTTCCGGTTTAATTTTTCAGAATAAAATTTGACAAAATTAATCATCTGATTAATATCAATCTTGGAATATTGTTTTTTTAATAGGGTGAGATTTAAAAATATCCACATATGTCTGTAAAAAAGATTTTGTTGCTATATCAGTAAGTTTAAAACTTATATGTGTCACAAATTTTGAATACAAACAAAAGTTTGAACTATGCAATGAAAGAAAGCAAAAAGGGATCTCATACTATATGACCCTTTTTAATCATATTTTACATGAGTAAACAATCAAGACATGTAAAACACTGAAAAAAGACCTACATCATAACAAAAAACTTTAATGTTCATAATTGTACACACATGTAATACTAATAAAAAAAAAAAACACAGAATAAATCATCTGATACATCAATTATTGTCTAAATATTGTGAAGTATATAAATGTTGAAAAAAATGTTTTCATCCTTTGAGGTCAGTCATTTTTTATAAGCTCAATAGTTTTCATTGGGGTTCTTTGTCATTTTGGTCCACCTGGTGAATGACTCAATAATGCTCTCTTATTTTTTTAGTTATTGAAGAACCGTTTTGTATTATGCTTTAAAAGACAATCAGTCACTCATAAAAGCCTATTAAGCCTGTTTCATTAAATAGAAGTAGAGTAATATAAGGCCGATGAGTAATTTTACAGTTTTTCATCGCTGACCTATATAGACTAAGCTAATAGTGAAAGAATGAGCAGCTGTCCAATCCTGCTCTGCTTATTTTTGTCCCCCTGTGCTCTTGTGGATAAGTAAGCAGTGGTCTATGACAGGCTGCTTTAAAGCATTGGGGCTCACCGCATTCTGTTTCTTACAGCTAAACATCTAAGAATCCAAAATTTAGAAAGGCTACTTGTTTGTTTCATAAAGGGGAAGAAAGAACAAGGATGGAAGCAAGCAAAAATGAAGTAAGTGTTCATTTTCATGAAGAACTTTAGGGATCATCTCTTCAGGATGATTCTTAAGTTGTTGACAATAAATTCTGTAACCTCAATGATTAGTGATTTTGGTTACTTTCAAAAATGTGATCATTATAGACCAACACGAGTAAAGCAACATAAAAGGCAGACCCCTCTGATGTAACTCAAGTTATTTTTAACAGCGTCAAGTGAGTTCAAACTAGCACCAAAAGTATACATTACTTGATAGTTTCTTCCAACTGTTGAAGGGAAATGGATCATGTGTCCAATTGAAATTAAAGAAAAACCTATTTATACGTTAAATTGACCAGATTTGTAAAAAAATCAATTCGTTTTTAAAGCTTGCTTGTTTTCCTTGCTCTTTTGATCGCAGCCCTGAAACATGTTTTATTTACATCCTGTTTCAGATGGGAAACAAGTCTGAGGGACAAGATCAGAGACTCGGAAACGTTACCCAAGTTTCTGACCAAAAGCTCACAGGTGAGGCTTTGTCCCCTCGACACCTTTGTTAAAGAAATGATGTGTCATGTGTCAGAAACATCCTTTCAAATTTCATTTGAATTGTTTAATTCAAACACATGTCTGTTTCTGTGTAAAAGGTAAATCATTGCAGATCTTTGTGATCATAAAGATAAAGACATTCTATTCTCATCAGAGGTTTCTTTTAACTTGTGGCTTGTTTTTACTATTCTAGGTCAGGGTGCTTCTTCTGAGGGCCAAGACAACGCTGCTCCGGTCCAGCCTGCCCTGCCCAAAGATAAAGAAAAGGCCACCAGACCACAACTTCAAATAAGTTTTGGCACTTTTACTGTAAAGAACGGGGAAAATCTGAAAGTGGAGATCCCGGTGACGGGGAACCCAGCCCCAAAGATTGAATGGAAAAGAGATGCGCAGGCAGTTAAGGAGACGTCAAGGCTAGAAATTTTAACCAAAGCATCATTAACTGTCCTTCATATACGGCGTGCTGCCAGGGAACACTCTGGTCAGTATTCTGTTACAGCAAGTAACAGTGCAGGAGAAAACAGTGAAGAAGTCACTGTTGTTGTTTTAGAAAAACCAGATCCACCCAAGGGCCCGGTAGTTGTTAATGAAGTTAGTTCTGATTATGTTGTCATTTCTTGGGAGCCACCAGAATATACAGGAGGCTGTCAGCTAGACAATTACATAGTGGAGAAACGTATGACCACCAGCACAGAGTGGCAGACTGTCTCAGCAACAACAGTGAGAACAACAATCAAAGTTACCAAGCTGAAAACCGGAAGCGAATACCAATTCAGGGTCTCTGCAGAAAATAGGTATGGGAAAAGCACTGCAATCACCTCTCCTATTGTAATGGCACAATATCCATTCAGTGTTCCTGCTGCTCCTGGCACACCCTGTGTGTCCTTTGTGACAAAATACAGCATGGTGGTGGAGTGGGAACCACCACTCAGTGATGGAGGCAGCCCCATTATCGGCTATCACCTTGAACGTAAAGAGAAGAACAGTATTTTATGGACCAAACTGAACAAATTTGTCATCCCTGACACTCATTTTAAAGCAAGTGGCCTAGAAGAAAGCATTGAGTATGAATTTAGAGTGTTTGCTGAGAATATCGCTGGACTGAGTCTATCTAGTAAGCCATCCGGATGCTACATTGCAAGAGACCCGTGTGATCCACCTGGAAAACCAGAGGCTGTTGTTGTAACCAGAGACAGCATCACGCTTCAGTGGGTTAAACCACAGTATGACGGGGGAAGCTCCATTACAGGCTATGTTGTTGAAAGGAAAGATCTCCCAGATGGCAGATGGATGAAGGCAAACTTCACAAATGTCATTCAGAATCTCTTCACAGTCACGGGCCTAACAGGAGGTCAGAGTTATGAATTCAGGATAACTGCTAAGAATGGTGCTGGGGTTTGGAGCCCACCTTCAGAAACTTTAACCATCATGGCTCAGGATGTCATTGAAACACCCACCATACTCATAGACCCAAAGTTTAAGAGCACTCTTGTTGTTCAGGCCGGGGAGACATTTGCTATAAATGCTGATTACTTTGGAAAACCTCTCCCAGAAGTAATGTGGCTAAAAGATGGAAAAGAAATTGACAAGGTTACACCTAGAATGGAGTTTAAAAACACCCTAACTCATACTATTCTCACTGTCAGGGAATGCACACGTGTGGATGGAGGACGCTTTGTTTTGAGTCTTAGTAACATTGGAGGAACAACATCTGTTTCAGTTAATGTAAAGGTCTTGGACAGACCTGGTCCACCTGATGGTCCACTGAAAATTAAAGTTCTGAGTGCAGAAAAGTGCAATCTTTACTGGAATCTCCCAATAAACGACGGAGGTGCTACTATCACCCACTATCTCATCGAAAAAAGGGAGACAAGTCGTGTCACATGGACAAGTTTAGACTCGAATGTTGAAGCTGTGAGCTACAAAGTTACAAAACTGGTACCTGGCAAAGAATATGTATTCAGAGTTGCTGCAGTGAACAAGTTTGGTGTGGGTGAATTCCTGGAATCAGAGCCCTTTGTTGCCAAAAATCCTTTTACAACACCTAGTGCTCCTTCCAGCCCTACTGCCAGTGCAGTGACAAATGACTCTGTGCTGCTAACATGGGAAAGGCCTGTGAGTGATGGGGGTTCAGAGATAGATGGCTACATTTTGGAGAAGATTGATAAAGACGGCGTCAGATGGACCAAATGCAACAAAAGACGGCTAAATGACTTACGTTTCAGATGCACAGGGCTGACAGAGGGACATTACTATCAGTTCAGAGTTCTTGCAGAAAATGCAGCTGGTGTGGGTCCACCGAGTGAGCCAAGTGAGTACATAAAAGTGTGTGAAGCTACATACCCACCTGGTCCACCTACAAACCCAAAGGTCACAGACTATTCAAGTAGCACTGTGTCTCTGATGTGGTCAAAACCCTTCTATGATGGCGGAGCACCCATCACTGGATTTCTAGTTGAGATGAAGAGCCCAACAGAAGATGAATGGACTATATGTACCCCGAACACAGGCATAGAGGACACAAACTACACTGTTCAAAGACTAAGAGAAAACGCAGAGTACTGTTTTCGTGTTCGAGCCATAAATGCAGCAGGTGTTGGAGAGCCTGTGGACCTACCTGAATCTGTACTTGCAACAGAAAAAGTTGAGGCACCTGAGATTGAACTGGATACTGCTTTGAGAAAGATTGTAAATGTTCGAGCCTGTTCCACTTTGCGACTCTTCATTGGCATCAGAGGAAGGCCAGAACCAGAGGTGAAATGGTCAAAGGAAGGTGGAACTCTAAGTGGGAGAGCTCAAATTGAGATTACCAATACCTACACTGTCTTACTACTAGAGAATGTCAACAGAAATGACAGTGGAAAGTATGTGTTGACTGTTGAAAACTGTGGTGGCTCCAAATCTGCATTCATCAATGTTAAAGTTTTGGACTCTCCTAGTGCACCAACAAATCTGGAGATAAAAGATGTAAAGAGAGATTCTGTATCACTCTCATGGGAGCCACCTAATATTGATGGAGGAGGTAAGATTTCACATTACATTATAGAAAGGCGAGAGGAGTCCAGGAAAGCATTCACAAGTGTCTGTAGTGATTGCTCAAGAAATTCATATAAGATTGAGAATCTACAGGAAGGCTGCTTTTACTATTTCCGTGTCTTGGCTGTAAATGAATTTGGAACTGGACTTCCAGCAGAAACTGCTGAACCTGTTAAAACGTCTGAGGTTCCTCGGGCTCCTGGCAAACTCACAATAAGCGAGGTCTCTTGCAGTAGTGTAAAAGTCTCTTGGGAAAAGCCTGATCATGATGGAGGGAGCAAAATTTCTTCTTACCTTGTAGAAATACAAATCAAGGGAGATGATACATGGATGACATACTCAGAGAGTAGAGCACCAGAATTGATTATTGAAGGCTTGACGAAAGGAAAAGAGTATCTCTTTAGAGTGAGTGCCATAAATGAGAAAGGAAAGAGTGAACCAAAGTCCCTGTTGGCACCTGTTATACTTAAGGATAACAGTGTCGGTCCAGTTATTCATCTCTTGTCCAACACATTCAATGTCAAGGCAGGTAATGATTTGGGAATCGACATTCCATTTAAGGGGTTTCCACATCCAACAGTGGTATGGAAAAAAGATGGCAATATACTAAAAGAGACAAGTAGGATAAATGTACAAACATCTGACTCAACATCTCAAATCAAAATCAAAGATGCATCCAGGAGTGATGTTGGTGTTTACGAGGTGACACTGACAAACTCTGTTGGAACCACATCAGCTGAAATCTTTGTGAATGTCTTTGAGAGACCTGGACCTCCCACTGCTCTCAGTGTGGACGAGTTAAGTGCTGACTTTGCATCTTTGTTGTGGCAGCCACCACTTTACACCGGTGGATGCCAGATCACTAATTACGTTGTTGAGAAACGGGACACAAGTAGTACAGTATGGCAGACTGTCTCAGCTACAGTTGCAAGAACATTGATCAAAATTTCTCGACTGATTCAGGGAACTGAATACCAGTTTCGTGTTGCTGCAGAAAATCGCTATGGAAAAAGCCAATTTGTGGAAACGCAAACTATTGTTGCACAATATCCTTTTAAACCACCTTGCCCACCAACAAACCTCAACGTTGAACAGGCCTCAAAGTCCGTGATTGTCATTGCTTGGAGCAAACCCGACAGTGACGGTGGCAGTCCCATTGTTGGCTATCATATTGAAATCAAAGATCAAAGCAGTATTCTGTGGACAAAGCTAAACAAAAGTCCAGTAAAAGAGAATCGATATAAGGTGACAAGTGTCGATGAGGGTCTTGTCTATGAATTTCGTGTCAGTGCTGAAAACATCGCAGGTGTGGGACCCTGCTGTAAACCCTCTGAGCCTGTTGCAGCCAGGGATCAGTGTGATCCACCCGGCAACGTCACGGTTACCAATATAACTAACACGTCAGTATCGCTGTCATGGGTAAAACCAGAATATGATGGTGGAGCTAAAATAACTGGATACATTGTTGAGCGTAGAGAACTTCCTGACAGTTGTTGGCTCAAGTGCAATTTCACAAACTTGTTGGACACCTCTCTGGAAGTGACAGGGCTTGAAGAGGGAAAACAATATGATTTTCGTGTTTTGGCAAAGAACGCAGCTGAGCTTCTCAGTCCACCCTCTGACAGCACCGGAGCTGTTACAGTTCAGCATGATGTGGAGCCACCCAGAGTTATATCTGATGACAAATTTAGACAGGTGGTGATTGTCAAAGCAGGAGACAGCCTTAAAATAGATGCTGAAATTGCTGGAAGTCCTAACCCAACTGTGTTTTGGCTGAAAAATGGACGAAATATTTGCACAACAGGTAGGGTTGAGATAACTACAACAAAAACAAATACTTCTCTACTTGTGAGAGAATGCGTTAGGAAAGATTCTGGACAGTATACTCTGACCCTGCAGAACACAGGGGGCACCATATCTAAGGTTGTTACCTGCAAGGTATTAGACAGGCCAGGTCCTCCTGTTGGACCTCTGCAAATAACTGGATTGTCAGCAGAAAAATGCACCCTGTCCTGGGACCCTCCTAATGAGACTGGTGGTGCTGAGATTACGCACTACATTGTTGAAAAGTGTGAAACCAGCCGTGTTTCCTGGACTCTAGTATATGATGACGTGGTGGCGACTTCGTGTAAGATAACAAAGCTGCTCAAGGGAAATGAATATCTGTTTAGGGTGAGGGCCGTCAGCAGGTATGGAGACGGTGAGATTTTAGAAAGTGAACCAGTCAAGGCCATAGATCCCTTCACTGTCCCATCTGCTCCAACAGATGTTGAGGTTACAAGTGCAACTTGTGAAACTATGACTGTATGCTGGAAGAGGCCTGCCACCGATGGTGGTAGTCGCATTAGTGGGTACATTGTAGAGAAAAGGGAGAAGCAGGGTGTCCGCTGGGTTAGGGTCAACAAAAAAAATGTCTACGACCTGCGAGTCAAAGTCACTGGCCTGCATGAGGGATGCGAGTATGAATTTAGAGTCTTTGCCGAGAATGCAGCTGGTCTAAGTGAACCTAGTTTACCGTGTCCTCTTGCTATGGCAGAAGATCCCAAGTTTCTTCCTTGTCCTCCAGCAAAGCCCATCATAACAGATTCTTCCAAGTCTTCGATGACTATGACCTGGAACAAACCGCTGTTTGATGGTGGAGCGCAGATCACAGGCTACAAAGTTGAGTTCAGAAAACCAACAGAGGAAGATTGGACTGTTGGTGTTCACAACACTGACAAGACAGAGTTTACAGTGACTGGACTCACCGCTGGGTCAGAATATGTTTTTACTGTCAGATCAATTAACAAGATTGGCATCAGTGATCCCAGCCCTGAAACAGATCCCGAGGTAGCCACGGACAGAGAAGAGATCCCGAGGTTCGACATCAGTCCTGAGATGAGAAAGACCTTGCTTGTGAAAGCTGGAAGCTCCTTCATCTTGACTGTTCCATTTGTAGGCAAACCTCCTCCCTCTGTGTCATGGGACAAAGCAGGAGTAGATCTTAGAGTCAGAGGAATCATCAGCACGAGCAGTTTCATCACATCTATCAACATTGAACAGGCAACACGGGATGACTCTGGCAAATACAAAGTCAAATTGCAAAATGTTGCTGGCTCTACATCATTAACACTGAATGTGAAAGTTTTGGATTCACCTGGACCTCCAGCTAAGATAATAGTTAAAGACGTCACAAAGAACTCTGCAACTGTTACATGGGACATTCCAGAGAATGAGGGAGGAGCTGCTGTAAGAAGCTATTTTGTTGATCTAAGAGATATTACAAGAAAGGGATGGACAAGACTCACAGACAAGTGTAAGAGATTGTCCTACAAGGTCTCTGATCTGGAGGAAGGAGGGATCTACTTTTTCCGAGTCACAGCTGAAAATGAATACGGCATTGGGGTTTCAGCTGAAACCAAAGAAGGAACAAAGATGACAGGTATTCTTTAATCAGGAAAAAAACACACATCAGTAAGACTACACTGAACTAAAAATGTTTTTCGTTGTGCTTAAAAAGACTGTCTTTGTTTTATTCCAGATACAACTGAGTTGGAGACAAACCGAGGGGCTTAGTTTGCTTTGTTTTGTTTTTCATTCTCCTTCTCATTGTTTCTAATTTTCTTTTTTGCCAATTAGAAAAATATTTATCAGATGGACATTTGATTTAAGAGTATCCCTAGTTCTAATTTCATGAATCACATATTTGTGTTTTTATGTTGTTTTATTTGTAATTTGAGTTAAATCAAAGACATCTTTTGTAACTTAGTAAATACCAAAGTGCATATGTGTTTTCATAAAACAAGCCAAATTAAAAATACAGGTAAAAAGACACTACTTTAATGGTTTATTTGGCTTAAACAAATAAATGATTTTGGAAGGTGGCAAAATAAATAAATATTGTGCAAGCCAAGTCAGTGTTGAAATTGTGATTGTAAACTTTTTTTCAACTTGCATAAGAAATAAAAATAAAACAGCAATAAAGAAGAAGAACAAAATTGGCATGTGTATTTTCTTGTGAGTTGTGGTACATAAAGTTAAATGTGTGGATAAGCATTGTTTAGCTTAAATAGCTGGCTGAGACCAGAAGTAAGTAATGCAAACTCACCTTTTCTGTGGTTTGAACTGTAACAAAATAAAACACAAAGTGATTTTATCTGTTCCAAAAAAAAGTTGAAGATGGGATCTACGGTCAGTCAACTTGATTTAAAGACATTAGTTGAATATCGAGTAAGTGTACAAAGTGAAGTTCAGGTGAAGTTTGAAAAAACAACCGTACAGTAGCAAGAGAACTAACAGGAACGACTATTGAGATATATAATAGATAAATGAATAAATAGAGAAATAAAGTGGGGCTTTTACCTTTCCATGACTAATAAATAATAACCACAAACATATAAACACAGGTAAAAAAACAACTATCATATACTTGTAACAATATTGTGAGAAAAAAACGGGCATATCATTTTCATGTTCTAACAGTAAATTTAAAAAAAATCTAATTATAAAAGTCCCACAGAAAATAAACTTTAGAATTGTAAGCAGTGGCGGTTCTTTTTTCATGTGTGTTGCTATAGAAACAATTACGTAGTTTCAGAAAGGAGGAACTGACGGGAAACGGGACCGGAAGTAGGTAATGCAAACTCACTTCGGCTGTTTTGTAGTTGAACCTGGAACAAAAGTATCCACTAAGCGAGTTTTTTCCTGCTGAAACAGCTGAAGATGGGAACCACAGCCAGTCAACTTGATAAAGGAATGTTATCAGAATATCAAGTAAGTGTAAAAGAAGCTGTCTCCTATAACGAGCGTACAAGAGTCTTTGTAGAGAAAACAACAACAACAAAAAAGCTATAGAATATTAATTAGATAGGGAAGTAACAATAACTGTTAAACATCTCCATGATTTCGTTGGTTCTTTCTAGCTGTTTTAGTTTTCCTTTAATGTAAACTTACCCTAAAAACGGAACATGTTGTTGTTGTCTCATAAACTTTTCGCTTTCTAACCTAGTCCTGTTTTATTTTAGGAGCTAACCTTCCTTACAAAACAAGAAATTCTCCTGTAAGTACAGATTATATGTTTTAACCCGGATTTATTCATTTTGTGGTTAATGGCTGTTTTCAATGCTTTCAGTGCTCACAAGAGATTCAACGATCTCGTCCCGAAGGAGGAAATAAATCGTAGGCCCATGGAGAACAGAATCCCCATGAATCTCATCCTCACTCTGCCTGAGCTCAAGGTGACGAGGCCTTTAACTACATGAAAACATGGTTTTATTTTTGTTGACATGACCGTATCTAATGTTTTTTTTTTATTTATTTATTGAGAAAGGGAGTCTATTAAAATAAAGCTCCTCCTGCATTTGTTCCTGTTACAGTCCAACCCTTTCAAAGAGAGAATCTGCAAGGTGTTCTCCACCTCGGACAGAAATGATGGAAGCCTCAACTTTGACGACTTCCTCGATCTTTTGAGTGCCTTCAGTGATTCAGCAACTCTGGAAATCAAATCTCACTATGCTTTCCGCATATTTGGTAAATAATATGACAAATTCAAAGCTAGTAAAAAAAAAAAAAACAATTTAGCAATTACTAGATTGATTTTTTTAGACTTTGACGATGATGGGACTCTTGGTCGTCATGATCTGGAGAAACTGGTAAACTGCTTGACTGGTGGGACAGAGGACACCAACCTCACTGCTGAAGAAATGAAACAGCTCATCGACAATGTGAGTTCATCTGGGCTTCTTCTCCTTTAAAGTTTAGGCATCTATGGATGTAACTTGATCTCCTTTGCATGATATTTAGATCCTCGAAGAGTCAGACATTGACAAGGATGGGACTGTGAACCTCTCTGAATTTCAGCATGTCATTTCAAGATCACCAGATTTTGTCAGGTGAATGACGCCTTCATCCATGCCATCTCTGACGTATCCCTTTGCAGTTTACTCAGCATCATTCTGCATATTCTAACAGTTTCTATAACTTTTTGTTGTTTCCGCAGCTCATTCAAGATTGTGCTGTAAAAATCTTGACTGGATCACGGAAACACGTGATTTTTCACAGACCTGCCTTAAATTATACTTACCTGGGAATGAAAAAAATAAGCTCCTTTCAATAACTGTAAATAAATGGTTTGTACATAGTGTTTAATTTCCAATACATTTAATATACTAAACAAAATACAAACTCTCAAGTGTCAAAAATGTTGTTTGGATAATTTCTTGTTTAAGTTTTGTGGTATAAAAGCTACTCTCCGTGTTTATTGGGAGGCTTTGTGGGATGATCAAGTCCTTCCTCAAAGGTAACTGCAGCAAAAGTGTTCCAGGGGCCACACACCACGTCGACAACTCGCAGCTGCTGCTCCCTAAAAAACTCCACACGCTGGGGCTCATCTGTACTGCTAAATGACCGGTGTCCAAGTTGTCCATATTCACCTGAAAACACAACGAGGAGTCAAAAGATTAGGATTTACTTGGGGTTAAATCAGATCAACTTAAAGTGAATGAAAAACCAGACTGTTAATTTGAAAAAAATGGAATTTAAAACCTGGTTTCACTTCACTTTAGGCTGATCCTGATTTGACTCCATACTTTTACACAAATTTCTATTCAATTTGATTGGTGGCCTTAATGTTTGAGTTTGGTTGAACGTACCCCATCCCCAAGTATAAAGATCTCCAGAAGCTGAAATAGAAATAAAAATAATAGTTGGACATGATTGTCAAACATCTGTCTTAGACTGAGATAAACATTGTAAAGGAACTCCTACTTGTTACTGCAGCTGTGTGCCGTGAGCCACAACCCACTGTTTTGACCTCACACAATGGAGTGACATCTAACAGAGCTGGGAATGCTTGGATTGAAATGAATACTTCTTCCTGGTATGTGTTGCTATTTTGGCTCAACTCTCCTATTCAATACAGGTAAGGAAACAAAAGACTTTAAGATAATACCATGGACTTCAAAAGAAACATAATAAAAACCTAGAAAGTGGCACTTCTATATAAAAAAATCGGATTATTCTTTCTTTTACCTGATATTGTTCTTAGCACAAGGAACGGATTTTTGTTCATCTTAAATAATCATTTTATTTAATGTCAACAGTATATAAAATAGGTAATTGCTCACAAACCTTCTTGTTGGTCTGTCTTCTTTTCTGAAGTTTTTCTCAACTTTTGTGATGGAAGTCCAAGCTGTCCACTTTCATTCCAGCCCCACACATAAAGGTCTCCAGCATCTAAGAAAATAGCACAAATGCATTTCTGTTTCTTTTTTTGAATCACTGCAATATCTTCAGGACTTACCACTAATACAAACAGAGTGCCATCCTCCTGCAGATACAGAGCTCATCTTCATCCCCCACAGAGCCTCCACTGTCCGGGGCTCCTCCTCAGAGAGGAGTGCTCCATGTCCCAACTGACCGTGGCTGACAAATAAAGGAACGCACACTCATCAAATAAACACACAGACAGTTAGAGCTGCACGATGAGGAAAACTTGCTATGCGTGAGATTAGTGATCAATGATTAAAATATTCTCCAAATGACCCTCGTGTACACAGGAGGCGGACATCTAACATAAAAGGCTCCATTCAGTTGGTCAATGATGTGAAGGGATCCGTCCAATTGGTCAAATGCATAAAGGCCTCTATGTGATTTGTTAATTTATACTTTAAGCTGCCATGAGATTGTTTTAACATGTTTTTAATCATTTAAGGTAACTATTTATCGCAACTTTTGCAACTGCTTTACCTTCCCTGCCCCCAAGTGTAGACAGCTCCAGATGCAGTGAGGAGGATGACATGCTCTCCACCCAAAGCCAGGCTCTTGGCTTGCATGAGAGGCGACAAGGAGTGGAAGAACGGAGATTTGGATGCTATATAACCACCAGGAACTAGTGGCAAAATGACAGCTGCAAAAAGATTAGGAGCAAAAGTGAAACGATTATATTGCTGTTTGTTATTTAAGCCAGATGTAACTGACCAGAGCCCTCTGACTGGACGTCCATGCTCCATGATGCAGTGTCATCATTTCTCTGCAGATCCCAGCACTCAATCCTGTCCGGGAAAGCGAGTGTGAGTTGGGACTCGCTGATAAAAACATCTTTGCAGCCACTGCTTCGTTTCAAAACGTCTCTGCAGGAGTCATTAACGAAACCTGCCAGACATACACAACCTGTCTCTGATGGACAACAGAAACAACAACGTTAATCTAAAGGAACAGTTGTTTTATCGGGGTTCCAAAAACTGACTGATGTCGTTTACCATCCGCATGCAGAGATGCTCTCCTGCTCCAGCTTGCTCGGATTTGACTGAACTCAAAATAACAACCATCTCTGGTCACGTGTCCTTTCAGCTCAGTCGGACTGCTCAACTTTGCCTCAACGTCGAGGCCGCTATTTTCGGAATTCTGTTGGGCCTGGATTTGTTCAAAAGCGTTAAAACCAAACCCAAACCAGCGCATTACATCAGCTTTACTTAAAAAAAAAAAGGTTTCTTCCAGAAACTTAGGAGAAGTAGGGACAAGACGAGTCGGGAGACTTCTGCGCATGCGTTGTTGTACTACTGAAAATATTTTTTTCTGTTTAAAAAAAACTTTATTTAAAAATGTAAGAAAATAGGTGGCTCAGGGCAATGATAAAGTGCAGCGCTTATTAAGATCCTTTTTGAAAATACAATTAAACAAGAGAGGGAAGAAATGTAAGGCATGCATATAAAACTAGCATTAGATTTTTTTCACTTTTTAAAATGACAAATAGGTTTGAAATATATTGTTTGTTCTCTTTTGGTTCATAACATAAAATGTACATGTACGAAAAAGGAATACCATAAAGATGAAAATGCAAGTTTAGAAGGTTACAGTTTTAGGCAGTGTATTAAAAAAGGTTATTAATATTCTTTTAAAAGCAGAGCAAAAAAATTAAAGGTGAACAGGGTAGTGTTCATGTATTTCAAATGTCTATATCTTTATTAGTTAACATAGATTTATACAGTAAGACCAGTTTGTGTCATCATATAAAAGGCTGACAAATACATGTGACTAGATGTCACCAAACATATTTAGTTTCCTTTTTCTGTGCAAGCGTTTAATCGAAATTGTCATCAGAGCAAATAAACATATAGAAGTGGAATGCAGTGAAACTAAAAGCAATGTGAACGATTTACACAAACGTACACAATGTGATTGTGAGACTTTTAGTAATTCATATTTGAAAAAAAATGTTGAAATTACACATGATACACAAAAATATCAAGACCAAAAATAGTAGAAAATGTATAAAACAGAATTGTTTAAGTGGATTTAGTAACTTCGAAGGTCAAAGCAACACAATATGATAGCCTGATAATCCTCAAAATTCATCCATCACATAAGTCCTGTATTAAGAGACTTATCATAAATTACTTTTGGTCGTAAATAAAATGTCCTCTTTCATATAAATACAACTCCCAGGAGTCACATCCAAACACTGCAGCCATGTTGTTAGGGCTCAGTTCCTTCCTCCTTCCTCTCCCTGCTTCTGATGAGGCCATACTCCTCTGCTTTATCCAGGCAGTTCTTGGCAATCTTTGACACAGGGTCAGATGTACCCTCTCCTCCCTTAGCAAGGAAGGTAAGGATCTCTAGAGCTTCACTCTCCATAAGCTTCTCAGTCAGATCTCTATCAGCCTGGATCATGTTCTGAACAATGACCACTCCACGATGCCGCAGGTCTGATATTTCACAGAGCAGCAGAGCCTGCATTATCTCCAACCAGTGAGTTGTCTGTAAAAAGTCAGAGTAAGAGTGTAAAACATTAAATCGGTTACATCAGCATGTAGGAATGTTGACAGAGTGATCTCCATACAGTTCCAGGAATGCGTTTGCAGAGCTCAGGCTGTTCGGACGTCAGCATGGCTAGAGTTCCCGCAGCGGCTTTTCGCAGCCTCTCATCATCTTCACCACTATAAAGCACCAGTAGCTTCAGCCGATCATTTCCTGTGGCCAGATACAGCTTCTGAACCTGAGGGCACATCACATTGCTGCTGTTTTTCTTTAGATTTGCACCACATTCTTTATCTTAAATAGTCTGTCCATTACCTCTGCACTTAAAACCAAATTACACATGCACTCAGTTGCTGAAGCTCTGACAAGGTCGTGCTCCTCAAACATGTAGCCTTCAATTTTTGGTACAGCTTTTTCTTTTATTATTTTTTGCCTGTAAACAAAAATACAATAAAGTGAGTGAAAAATGTTACATTATTTTAAATTCCTACTCCTATCATTTTTTTTTAATTTATTTCAAAAGCATTCTAGGTGGTCTTTTAATTATGATTATGCCGTTTTTAAGCAAAAAATAAAAATATTTAGTTGTTTTCTAGGACAGTTTTGGCAGATCAGCAGTAGTTTAATCAGAAATTTACCTCTGTGTTGTTCATAATACTGTTGGAGCGTAGTAAGCCTGCCCCCATGTGCTTTCCCGCTTACTTTAAGTTCCTCATAATCCCAACCTAACAGTAGCGATACAACAAAAATCGCAAGCAATATTGGAGCTATCCAGCTATACAATTTTAAGCCATATCGGACAGGGAAAACAAAGATGTACATGGTTCTAGTCGTCTACAAGTGAATGCATCAGAATGGAGTGGAGCAGGGAGCTGTGACTTTCTGTAGTAGCTTCAAATCACACCTAGAAGCTTTTTCCAGCACTTTTTTTCATCTGCTCCTCAACCAGAATGATTTGAATAAATAAATACTCATAAATGCATTTTTAAGCTTAATTTTCTTTATGTATGTCCTCAATCATGAGAAAAATACCACAAGAACGTGTAAAAAAAAAACCATCAAAATTATGATTCTCATTAGAGTGGGGCTTTAAGCAAATTAAATACTATTCTGGCGCTGTCTCTATTTCTCAAAGATGTGGCATGGAACAGTATTTTATAAATAAAAAATATTGAACAGTCACAGAAACTGCTTAAATCACATTATCTTCACAGTGGTTTTTGTATGAAAATATGAAACAGTCTGGATGTTGTCTAAAGAATGTGGAGCATTCTGTACAAGAGAATTTGGATTTTTACATTAGTAATCACTGAAGTTCCACCATACATGCAGAATAAATCAATAATTTAAATACCTGGATGCACAAAGTGTGGGAATAAATGTCTATTTTTTTGTAATGATATGAGCAATTTTACAGGGAAAGACTTCCCCCTAGTGGCCAACCTTAGTCTTTCACTGATGCCAGCCAGGTTGGTGAGCGCCATTAGTGCTTCAAAATTCTGCAGCAGGGTGCAATTGAGGCTCAAAAGACTCACAAGTGGGCGCACCACTTCATAAATCTAAAGAAAAAAAAATGTGGGTGGCAAGGTTAAACAAACTTCTCAAAGCAAGTTGTTTGCATTGCTGTCTGCTTCCCTTCTTACCCTTTCGCCTGGAAAGGCAATCTCTGGATTGGATGTGATGGCAATTTTCGCCAGGGCTTGTGCAGCTTTGACTTTTCCTGCATCTGTGTTGTCGGTTGCTAGTGGAATCAGAGCTTTCCCCCCACCTTGGGCCACCACGGTACCCCTGTCTTCCTGCCGTTCCACCAAAGCCAAGAACACCCTGCCAATGACACGTGGTGTTAAGCAACTGTGATGGGTCAAACACATATTTTGCTTCCTTACCTGGCAATACATTCTTTACAAGCCTCAGTGAGGGCAGGACTCTCTTGTTTAACCATGCAGGCCAATGCAGATACAACACCAGCATCAAGGAGCTTAACCAGTCTTTTCTCCACATAAGATGGTGCATCCTGACACATAAAAGATAAGCATATTTGGTTAAAACTCCTAAAAAGTTAAGTTAATAATGAATCTGATTACTAAGAATGGATTTTTCAGGTAGATCTATAAAATGAGGTGACAAATACATCAAATGAAGAACCATACTTTGGGGTGCTCCTCAGGTACATGCTGCTTTGCATACTTGGCAAGCTCCACCATCTGAGGGTCTGGTTTCTCTACTTCATAGCTGTTTGTGCAGTTCACTAATGTAGAGCCCACAGCGAAGAGCACAGTCTTATCTTCAGACTGCTCAAACATAATAAACAACAGAAGTTTTTACCACCTTTTCAAAACAAGGTTTCATTTTTAGTTAATTTCAAAACTGTTATAACGCAATAAGACCACTTATGTTACTTTCATATTAATCCTCTTTATGTTAAATATTTAGGCAAACTAATAAACAGGTAAACCTTTGCAAGTTCAAACATGGCCATGAGAGCGTTTTTGTCCTCGACCAAATCTTCCTTTACATCAGCATCAAAAGTAAGGTAAGCGAGCCCTTCCACAGACCAGCGGCGGGAGGTTGGAGGTAGAGACTCGTTACACAGCCACCTAACAGAGGAGAAAAATGAGGCCAAGACTATATCACTGCAGTCATGTCAACAACTCAAAAAATGAGTAAATATTTTAATGAACTTCAGGTTTGGCTTGGAGCAGGGAAACATACTTCCTGCACTGCTTGGCAAGCTTGCCTGTGGATCCTTCTGCAAATTGCTTCATGCTGAAATCTGTGCCTCCTGCTGACCCAAGCTTGCACAAACCCTGCAATAACAACCCACATTAAATGATTAGTTTTATCTGTGATCAGATGAATGCACAACTCTTTGGAAGCATGTTTATGCAACAAAAGTGGCTTTAAACATTTAGAAAGACTTTGAGATTGTTTTAATGAAATATAGATAGAAACACTTTATTTTTTAATAGGTTGATCTTTTTTAGAATGCAATTCAACTATGGGTCCAAAAAACAAAATGATGCTCCACTGCCTGGTTATAACAACGCTTGTGTTTTTGTCAGCCTAACATGACGCACACCCCTGAGATTAACCAGATGTGTTGTTGCTGTGGACCTGACTTGGCTAAAGGTTCTGCATTAAAAAAAATAAATAAAAAAACTTGCTGGATGCCAAAGTTTGCAAAGAAAAGTTAGAGTCTCTACTGGCTGTGCGTAGCAAAAAAATTGATTTTTCAGCTCTATTTTTTAACTTAAATAAAAAGAAGGACCTAAATATTTGACTAACACGTTGGTAGGGTATAAGCCCAGGAGACCACGAGACTAGCAAGGAAAGAGGCTGCCTTTGCTGCTCAAAGTTTATAAATAAATAGTGGGATGGTAATTTTAGCTAGAATGCAGCTCAACCTTGAAGCCAACAACTTGATGGTTTAGAAATGCAGCGTTCATCAAAGTTTTTCATGTGTCATGAAAACCCTGCTTTGTAAGAGGCCTTTTACATACGTGTACATTGTAATACAAAATGTAATACATTTATTACATTTTTTATATTCTAATTTCTATAACTTAATTTATTTTAATATTGTAACTGTTTTAATGTATTTTTGTATGTTTATACCATAATTTTCACTTTATTATTTGAATTGCCCAGTTGCTATTAATTTTCGTGAGGTGCTTTGTATTGTTAAAAAAAAGCTAAATAAATAAAGTTGCCCAGATGGATTTGAAAGATTAGCTTGCATAGGTTAACTTTTTCATTTTGTCATGTATAGAACTACCCACCTGTTTCAGACGCTTTCTTGCCATAAGCAACATTCTTTCTGTCCCTCTATATGAAGCACTTACCACAAGAGCTCTCACACGTATCCTGTCGTTGTCGCTGGTCTTGTAGAGGTCCTTCAGAAGAGCCACGCCGTTAGCAGTGATGAAGGAGGCCCTCTTGGCTTTGCCCGCTGCATGTATGAGAGCCTCGACTGCTATTTGCTGATGAGTTACATCTTTGGAGGCACAGAGCGAGATCACTGCATCCATCATGCCTGACATTTCAAGAGTTCTGTTCCCCACATCACTTGGTCCTTGAAGGAGAACAGACACCGTCTGGATGGCACGTAGTTTAGCGTCCAGAGAAGACTGGCTAAAATGTTGCCTAACCATGCAAAAAAGCAAAAAAGAAAACATTTTTAAGACACCAAAGAATAGTTTAAACAAACTGAAAAGGTAAAAGTTAGTTGAAGGTAGGACATGTGTTTGGCTCACTGAATGTATTCTTCACATATTTTGTTAAAGTTCTCCCTCTCTTTGTCACTCTTCAGGTCATCGTAAAGTTTGCTAAGCAACACAGAGCAGCTCATGTGAGAGTTGTCTGTAAGAGGTGGTCCATCTGAGAGCTCAGGAATGCTCCCAGCAACCTGCAGGATTTTCTTCAGCCCTGCAAGAGAGCAAAGTGGGCTTTAAGGTGAGATGAAATGCAGAAAATCACTTGTAGCAAATAGAGTTGGGCGATATGACCAAAAACAGAAAATCTTAGATTTGACAGAGTGACTTGACAGAGTGGCTGTTTCAGGTGTTGAAACGAATTTGTCGTACTCCAACTTTTGGCAGCTACTACCTTGTTGTTTTTGTCCGCCACGTCCTAAAGTCCGCTCCCTGAAAATATTCTGACTTTCAACCAGTTTGTGGTCACAAACTGGTGACGAGCAGCACAGTTCGTTAGCGTAGCATATAGGGTTGTAACATCAGTTTGTATCATCAGTGTTTAACATCGCTGTCTCCAAATCAACATTTGCTGACTTTACTCCAAACAACGGAAGCTCAAGAAAGCAGAGCGCTGGGAAAATAAAATCTCGATTTTCCCAAAAATGAAGCGTTAAAACAAAAAATTTGAATTAATCGATTATATCGATGTACCGCCCAACCCCACTAGCAAGTATATTTTATATATTATTATTATATTGTATATTTCTATGGGGTTTTCTGCCTTTTTCATGGTTTTTGGGTGAGTAGAATGAATAATTTCATCCAGGTGTGTCTCATACCTTGGTCAATAACCCATAATGTGAGTGAATTGTCAGGGTTTTTTAAGGACTTGCGGGGAACTTGTTTGACTAGCAGGTTGATGGCGCTGTCTCTTCCCGGCCCGGAAACGTTAGACGCTGGGATCATTTCGAGAAGGTGGCGTAACATTGAACGCAGCTCCTTGGATGGTTCTGGAATTCACACAAGGAATAACGACTTAGCAGAGGGCCGGAAATGCATCCGTAACATATTTACTTCAATGAGTGTTCAGACTCACCAGGAAGTATAGCTTCTGCCTTCCCCATAATCTCTCTTTTCATGCCCTCTGTCAGAGCCTCAAACATCACCTGCAGCAGGTGGCAGGCAGCCAGAGATACAGTGGAGGCTCCTGACCCCATTACTGCACACAGCTGATCCATCCCCAATTCATTCACTATAGCCATGGTCTGTGAAAATAAAAGTGAAAGTCATTAAAGTCTGAAAGTACTCAAATAAGTTTTAGAAATACTACCTAACAACGAATTATAATGAATATTCATAGGATTTCATTGAATTATACCAATTGTCTTTTAATGGTATTGTCACACTCACTCGTGACTGATGTTCTGTGCACAACCCAACCAGTGTCCTGAGAGCAGAAAGGACAACCTCTTCCTGCTTTGACTGAAGGAGTTTTTGAATTAGTTTCACTCCATCATTGCGGAAGATCTGCTCAGCTCCTCCCTCATCTCGGGATAAAACAACCAGGTTCTGAGCCGCCTGAAATTCATTCATGATATGGATTACGTTGGTGAAATCTTGATTTAAAGGCTTGTCAAGAACATCTAAGGTTGAGACATTGAGGCGAACTTTACCTTCTCTCGATCTGAGTCTTTTGTAGCATCATCCAAAAGGATGGAGAACATTTGCTGCACACGAGCATCTGTGGAGTTTAATTGGACTGACTAGCAAAAAAAAAAAAAAAAAAAAAGAAGGGAAACATTAATTAGAGTTTACAAGTTTCCTTCCAAGAAAACAAAACAGCTCATTTTAAATCACTTTACCCTTTGCTGAATCTGTGCTCCCAGTTGTCTGAGTAGTTCTTGGAAAGCTTTGTTTTTCGGCTCAAGTTGGGCACATCTCTGAGCATCCAGAAAGGCCTGGTCAAGTCGATCCAGCTTCTGAAAAGCCTGAGCTCTCCGAAATCTGGCTTTCACATCACCTGGGTCTGTGTCTAGAGCTATAAAAAAAAGAAAGGCAAAATAGTTGTTAATCAATGACACATCCATGCATGCTTTCCTCTGTAATCTCTGAGCAATGCCTTTAGTTATGCTGCTATGGTATTAAACTACTGGGGGTTGTTTGAGGATGCAGTTTCCTTCATCTTCTTAATTTAATATATTTCTTCTGTCTGCACTCTCTCATTTACATTTACAGTTACTAACGTATCTCTATTGCCTTTTAGTAGATTATCAGACAAACCTACACATTTTAAAAACATATTTTATGTCTTCTCTGTCCCCAACAGATCACAATTGTTTTAATGTTTCTTGCTTTTTGTGTTATAACCCTGGTTGGATTCTGGAACTTAAAACCCATAAAAGTGAATTATTCAAATAAAGTCAAATGTTTTTTTAAAAAAAGAAGAAGAAGGTAGGCTATAGCAGCTTTATTGCAGCTGGCATAATGCTTTATCTTTAAAACCACCAAAAAGAAGCATTTTCAATTATCTAACAAAATATGACCTTACCTTTAGATGCATCACACTCGGCTTTACTGTAGTCCTCCAGCTTCAGATAGCAAGCACAGCGGTTGCGGTACAAAACTGCTCTGTCTGGCTTGCTAGATGTCAGTTTGAGGGCTTTAGTATAGCAGCAGATAGCCCTTTCCATATCTCCTGCCTTGAAGAGGTTATTCCCCTTCTCCTTGAGGGCTGCAGGATCCTGGTTTTCAGAGAAAATGTGAGCAAAGGTGACAGAAAAGCTTAAAGAAAACTGCAAATTCCGGGTTTCTTACCTTTTCTATTTCTGTCTCGCTCATTTTAACTGTGTTATACTTGAAACTGAAAGACCTTATAATGCGAATTTGCACTTTTACGGTCAAAACATCACCATTAACTTAGAATAAACACGTTCCATCTGTACACTTCCGGGTATGCGCAGAAGCCTGATGACGACAGTCCCAGAGCCCCACCCCTTTCCTTCAACTCTGGACTTCCATAAAAGGAAGAGAGGGCACAATGCCTCTCCATCTCCTTCTCTGAATTTGGTTACATGTCATCCTTTGTAGCCTCACACGCAAAGGAGGGATGTTTTACTCTACTCAAATAACAGTAAAACTAGTTATTTAAAAGAATTATCACATTTTAAAAACTAATTCTGTTTCTTCTATTGAACATTTCACAATTTCTGAAGTACAACAGAGTAAAATTTACACTAATAATATACTTGATTCTTTAAGTGTTGACAAACACAACATTGGTTAAAATGTGGTTTCCTTGTTCTTTAAAGCTGACTTATTAATATGACTTAAATTGCTGTGCATAATGGAAAAAAATAACCTTATTTTTTACATGTATTAACATACGCGTTATGCATGCATGTTATGCAGAACAATTTTGCCTTATGTATTGCAATGCAACCTGAGAGCTGCAACTCCTGAAGAAAGTGTCCAGTTTCCAGTGTCTTGGGAATTATTGTCCATCAAGAACTATTGTTTGTTCTCAGTTCCCTTGAATACGAGGTGGTTTGATGTGGGCCTTGCTTTCAAATACAATTGAATTGTGTCTCATATTACCGTGTCAGCTTTGTTTATTGAGTCAAATAGCCAAGCCAGAGCAGGTGGTACAGGTTTTCCTGGGTTCACAAGTTGTATCCGCAGGAGATCCGATCTGCAGGTTCAGCTGCAGCAGGGACCCAAAACTCTATTCAGAAATTCAAATCAAAAGCAGCTGTGTAAACACTTGTCTTTCATTACCAGTGTGCTTTGAGACAGTGTAGTCTTTACTGGTGTTTGTCAAGGCCAGACTTAAAAACACGGTTCTGTTATGTTTTTGCAGATCCAGTAAGTAATGATGCTGTGGCTGGACTCATGAAAAACAGCACCATCTGCTCTTTACACATACCTTTCTGTAATTAATTGTTGAATTGTTAACACATCTCTTGCTTACACAAAGTTGCAGAATGAACCATCAAAACTACAAAATAAGTTGGACAACCACATTTATTTTGTGGGGATTTTTTGATATAATTTTTTTATTCAAATAAAACTATGGATACAGATTTGAATGAATACATTCGGATTTTGAATTGGTTTACTTGAAGCAATTCAAACAAAACATGATAAAAAAGACAAACAAAAGAATGCGCTCATAGATATATATTAAACTATGGATGATAAATTGTGACTTAATTGAAAATAAATACATAAATAAAGATGCACACATATAAGTGATGCTTTTGTAATAACTTAATCATTAATATTTGTACGTCTACGAACAAAACATGACATATGGAATCCATTGGATGTAAACAAAAAACAAATAGTTCGTTTTCAAATCGACTATGCTTCTTGAGAAAGAAACAAAGAAAAAGACAGAAAGAAAGAAAAAAAGATGCGCACAACCCATAGACATAAAAGAAGGCACAACCCAATGGCACAGTCTCTTTTCCCACAAGGCTCTGCGACGGCTCAGCGGAGCTAACAGCTAAGCTAAGTGGGCTAGCCTGCTAGCCTATCGGCTAATCTGTCATCCTGGATCTGAATAAATCCACAGAGTGAGCCCTGCGCTCTTCCTGGGCACTCGACCATTCATAGGTAACGTTATATAATGCATATTGATTTGTTTGTTTATTTTTTAAAACTTGAGATGAATTAAAACTGAAATTCTAGCGTGGTTATATTTTAGATTTTTGATGGGAAAGTGAATGGTTAGCAGCAGTTGAATGATAGACACGTATTGTTTATCTCAAATGAGTATTTGATGCCTTTCGTGCGTATTGACAGGTGTGTGGGGCAGTTGCTTATCCAGAATAGTTTGCAAGTTTTCCAGTTTTCAGGACAAACAACTAAATTGATTGGAAACAATTATATCTTGCTAGCTTTAGCCACAGAATTATCAAATATTGTTGCAGAGTTTCGAGTGACTGAGAACGTTTCACAATGTGTTTAGTATTGGGTTACGTTACTATTACCGTTCTTAAGGTTACGACGGATAATTTCGATATGCTCATATATATTTCATAGTCGAATTTTCTTTTACTTTGTGCCAGCTCAGCCAAAACTAACTAAAATACAGTTTCATGCTGTATCAGTAAAACAATTCTCGGGTTTGAAATATTTTTGCACATGTATGCAAACGGTTCACGCTTCTATTTTATGCTGATTAATACGCAGACTTGTGAGCAGATTAGGATCAGTGGCTGTCACATGAATGCGGAGCTCGTTAATGTCTCAGACGCTAACAACAGCTTGGTAGCCAGTTTTGCTACATATTGTATTTCTCGCAAACGAGCTTCCTGTTTATTTTGAAACTACTTTTCCTGGAAATTGCTCCATGTTGTTAAGGTGCAAGGTACAAATACTAAAATGGCTCCAGCCTGGCAAGTGAGTGGATTATAATTGTGGGTTTACACACACAGGAAAGTGTAAGCTTCTTCAACAATCCAGCTAAGTTAGACTGCTTTTTAAGTCCAATATATCTCACATATTTCCACAGTACTCTCCATGAATGTTTCTCCAACCCTATTCCTACTAATTTAGTTTATGAATTCCCACAGGAGCTTTAGAGGGTTCTTTTTCCAACAACACCATAAAGATAATTGGGAGCATATTTCTTTTCATCAGAAAATCTTGTCTAGCAACCTTCAATAGTTACTGACCATTGATCAAACAAACAAACAAACAAACAAACAAACAAACGGTGATCTTTCACCTGTTTATAAGCTGCTTAGGTAAACACAAGAGGAGTAAACTGTTGGGATGTAGAAAAGTTGTAAAATTTGGATCCAGTTGAGGACTTTGTGTAGAAATTATGGGTGTAGATCAGTTTTATTTTTTTTTTCCAAAATGCTCTCACCTACTTAGTTAAGATACTGTCTCCTTTCTGTGTTTTTAATTCCATGGCATTTATTTTAAGGGTAGTTTAATAAGGTTGATGCTATTTAATGCTTTAAGATCACGTGGTGAATTTTATTTTTGTTTTTCCTCTAAACAATGCTCACGGCAAACATTTCCTAATAAATTTAAATTGCAGCCTTTTTTTCTTTTTATATTTGTCCTGCTGCTAAAAAAAACTGATGAAAGCTGAAAATATTTTGTTTAAAACAACATCTGGAGTGCTGTCATATTCTTCTATGGCAAGCTTGATGTATATTTGTATAAAACCTTTTTATATTTGAAAGAAAACTTGAAGAAAACTTTATCGTATGTAGCTAAGTTTAAGGTTACATCCAAGGAACATTTTGAAGTCTCTTGTTGAGAAAACTTGAGTAGTTTTCTTCTTCCAGTTCTTCAAAGTTTTGCTCTGTCTCATCTAAAACACTTAAGTATTTATATCTAGTTTGTTTTTGGCTGTTTTTTTTTTTTTTTTTGGCTTTCACAACATCATGCTTATTGTCGACCACTGTTCCTATTCACTGTGTGATCTCACCAAAAGCAGACAAAACTACTTTACCAGAAGAACTCTAATGCATTGCTGTGAGCATACAGGAAAGAGGAAAAGAACAGATTAAGTGGTGTAATGCCTTTCTGTGTTGTTTTTTTCCCCCTGGGGACGTTGGCCTAAATGCAAAGTGACCTGGAGGGAACGCTCATGAAATTCCCATTTGGCCTCTGTAGCTCTGCCTATTAAAGAAAAAAAAAGACAAGAACAGAGCTTTTTTCATGGCTACATTTATCTTTCTGTGTTGGTCTTTCTAGTCAGACTCAGAGAAGGGTCAGTCTCTGCTTTTCTCCGAGGTTTTGTATCAGTGACTGCTTGTTGTTTTAAAAAAAAAAACGATGGGCTGAATATGTAGTTATGCATGTTAAATTCATCTCAAAATTTCCCCAACAGCTGAAGAGGAGCCTTTCATGTGACTTAAACTTGGCTCTTGGGATCAACAACAGATGCCCAGACCATGCTGCCAAAACAGATACGCAGTCACCACGGCACTGAGGGAAGAATGACATTTGTCTCATTTTAATTCCTGGAGCTGCTCATGGGCAGAGTTGAGACTTGATTAAAAATCTGCTGCTGCTCTTCGCCAAATCATTGTTTTTCTCAGCCACTTCCACTGTGCAGTCTACAAACTCTTACGACTTAGAAGGTCATCTGTGCAAGACAAGGACTGTACATGTGGATGAGACTCTTCTGAGGACTCGGCGAGCAGGTGCACACTACCGTGCGTCAAGATGCACGAACACTAGTTTCCCTGTTTGTTCCCTTCCTGTTTAGTACTTTTCCCCCCTTCTGCTTTAATCTCATCAATTTGTGTGGTTGAGGACAAGGACCACTTTGAAGGAGACCCCCCGGTGGCTGTGCTTGGGCCAGAGCTGGAAACGTCTTGCCAGCCATTCCTGATTTAGTGTCCTTCTTTGCTGCTACAACTGCAGTCCCTGTCATTTTGCTGTCCAGTACGGTGAAGGGAGGCTGCAATCACTGCAGCAGTGGGACTCCAACTCTTCATCGTTTTTTCTAATGCTCTGTAATGGATTGCATTACTATTTTCTAGAACTCTAAAGCATTCATTAGTCAGGGAACAGTAAGGACACAGTACAGGAAGGATGAAGCTAAGGAAACAAGTGACGGTGTGTGGAGGGGCTATATTCTGTGTGGCTGTGTTCTCGCTTTATCTGATGTTGGATCGAGTCCAGCATGACCCTGCAAGACGACAGAATGGAGGAAACTTTCCACGGGTAAGAAGAGATTATCTTTTTTTTTAAAATTAAACTCTTTCTTGCAGAATTTGTTTTCTGCACTTTTATTTTTCCAAATTGTTGGAGCAGGTGCAGTGATTTCTGTCTAAAAATGAAATGTAAAATGTTTTCAGTCCCAAAAAAAAGGGATTTTTTTTTAAACTTAAAGCAAACACTGACAGTTTTTCCTCTTATTGGATGTCTTTTCTAAATATTTTCTGTGTTCTAGGTTATTATAAAACTATGTAGGTAATTAAAGTGAAACCTGTACAGCTATATGACATTTAATTCAACTTTATTTTATTTTTTTAAGAGCCAAATTTCAGTCCTGCAGAACCGGATAGAGCAGCTAGAGCAGCTCCTAGAGGAAAACCATCAAATCATTAGCCACATAAAGGACTCTGTGATGGAGCTAACAGACACAGGAGCTGTGTCTCCTAGCGGCCACTTGCCTTTCCGAAGTGCCAATGGTTCTTGGGTCTTGCCCTTTGACCGGCGTCCCACTTTTCTTGCCATCAAGTCCCAGGATTGCCAATTTTCCTCGGTCAGCCGCGATCAAACAGATGTTCAGGTAAAATACATTAACAGAAGACTTAACTTTTATGGAAAAACATCAATATAACTTTTATTTCGGATTAATTTTCAAGCTGTTGGTAATATTTGGATGTTTATTTTAGATGCTTGATGTGTACTCCCTGCTGAAGTTTGACAACCCTGATGGAGGTGTATGGAAACAGGGCTTTGACATTACTTATGAAGCAAATGAATGGGATAAGGAGCCACTTCAGGTCTTCGTTATCCCTCATTCTCACAATGACCCAGGTGAGCAAAGTTGCTCAAGATCAAAATATATTTTTAAGGCAAAACAACATGTCTGGTTGAATTAAAGAAAGCCACTTTCAAATGAAAAAAAAACAAAAAACTAAAGTGGGAGTTTTCATCTTTTAAAAACCCCACGCAGATGAAAATTGTGTTTTTAACGTGTTGTGGCATTTTTCTCATGATGGAGGACATAAATAAAGAAAATTAAGCTAAAAACTGCTCTCTCAGCAACAGGAAGAAATAGGGGGCAGGGTTACTGAGTGCCAACGGTCCCACCCAGAACTCAAAGGCAAATTTCTAATGAACTACTGCCGCTCTGCATAAACTGTGTCCTAGAAAATGACACATTTTTTAAAAATATAATTTTGTCTAAAAACACTATATAATCATAATTAAAAGGCCTTTAAAATAGATTTTAAAAGCTAATTGGAGTGGCTTAAAATTCTATTCAGTGCCGTAATTATTACTGGTGTGATACTAATATGATTGAGAGCTTGGATCCAAATAATGCAATTAGAAAAACATTTGCATTGGAAAACAGTAACTACTCATAAACGGGATTGGCTGAGATTTTATTTTTGACTGACATTTCTATTAAAGCTGTTTACCAGCCTGTACATGGTTTCTCAACTTGACACTTGGTAATATGTTGATGCAGAGACATGCAAATTGTGCATTTTAACATGAGGAAAATTCTTTATTTTGAGCTTTTCTCATTTATTTTATATGCAATGATGCGTTCAAAAGTTTTATAAGCTGTTATAATTGTTAGAATACAAAAGTTTACTGTCAAATTCCACACTCACTCCCCAATTCTTTACTGCTCTTACCTTTTTATATGAACCATATTACTAAGTGGCTTTTTAAAAGAAACCAGCTTACAAGACTAGAGATCTGCAGACTGCTTAGCGCTGTTTTTCTCTTCTGTTAGGTTGGATCAAAACATTTGACAAGTACTTCACAGACCAGACGCAGCATATCTTGAACAACATGGTGGTGAAGCTGGCAGAGGATCCTCGCAGGAAGTTCATCTGGTCAGAGATTTCATATTTCTCCAAGTGGTGGGAGACCGCTGAGCCGGAAAAACAAGAGGCCATGCGAAAGTGAGTTTTCGCTGTTGGAAGCATATGGTTAAGCCAATTATTGCCTCTCAAAATAATTAATTGAGGCAGTTGATGCAGGCGAGCTCTACTTTAAGTACAATAGCTGACACCTTGGACAGAATTTCCCAGCAGATTGTGGATTATCTAAAAATAGCTCGACACCTGTTTAGAGTGACTTAGTTCAGGATTATCCTGATTTTGCTTTCTTAATCTTGGTCTTTTCAACAGGCTGATCCTCGGAGGGCAACTGGAGATGGTGACTGGTGGCTGGGTGATGACTGATGAAGCCAATGCTCACTATTTTGCAATGATCGACCAGCTCATTGAGGGGCATCAGTGGCTGGAAAGAAATCTGGGTATGTACTTGAAACTTTGCAAGTCCATATTTGCAGAAGCTTTCATTTAAATTCAGAGGGACAAAGTTGAAATAGTTGTCTGAAGTCACAACCTTGCAGCCACTATATTCTAAATTCTTCCTCACGGTGCTCCGTAATGAAATTGAGGCTCGTCATCTCACATGCAGCAGATGTAGCATCTGGCTCAGTGGGTGACAAAATGATTTGTGGTACTTTCAGTGCATCCTGCTGTGGGGAGTGATTTTCTTTAACGCGTTTTGCTCTTCTTCCAAGCGTTTACCTGAATTCTTTGCCTTCTGCTTGCCGTCACAGGTATAACCCCTCACAGCGGGTGGGCTGTAGACCCCTTCGGTCACAGCGCCACCATGCCCTATTTGCTGAAGAAGTCCAACCTGACCAGCATGCTCATCCAGAGGATCCACTATTCTATTAAAAAACACTTTTCCGCCACACGCAATCTGGAGTTTATGTGGAGGCAGGCATGGGGTGAGTGGACCAGAGCCAGCAATGCCATTTACTCCGTGTTGTCCACACTCTTGTTGCTAGTTGACTTCCCCTTTTACTGAAGCACTTAAAATTTAACTTTCCTCGAAACGTGCACTTTAATGGCTTTTGAAAAGCTGCCTTCAATATTATTTCAGAATGAGTTAAATGTCTTCTCTTCAAACTGGAAGGATTTATTCAACAGAGAGATTTGAGGAGATTTATTTGAGTTTTTTGAATAGAGTTCATTCCAAACAAATTTCCAACTTCCTAAAACCACATTTTTGCTGTGTTTTTTGTCAGCAGGGTCTTAACCTTTAAAAGTGAAAAGTCACTCAAAGAAACTGCCTGATCCCTTTTCTACTTTCTACTGCCTTTTGATTTGATCTCATGTCCTTAACAGACACGGGGTCAAGCACAGATCTCTTCTGCCACATGATGCCGTTCTACAGCTATGATATTCCTCACACCTGTGGGCCTGATCCAAAGATCTGCTGCCAGTTCGACTTCAAGAGGTTACCCGGAGGACGCATTAACTGTCCTTGGAAGGTCCCACCGAAACCAATAACTGAGGCCAACGTGGCAGAGAGGTGAGCAGTTGGTAATGGCTTAGTTCTCCTGAGGCCCGTGTGGCCACCTTAAGGGATATTATGAAAATGGAATGTACCATTGTTGTGCATGAGGTAAGTGTGTTGTGAAGTATTTGTAAGGATAATGCAAGTTACACGCACTTATGATGTACAGGTGATGCTGTCGTACTGTGCCCTTATAGCGCACTCTAGTTGTTAGTAAGGTGCGCACACTGGCTCCTTATTGACTGCACGCACAGGGTGTGCATGTGAAACGCAAATAAACTACGCTCTGATTGTTTCATTTCCTAATTTCTAACAGTCAGGCTGCATGTAAAGAATGCAGATTTATCACTTGAACAGTGCACAGGGTGCAAGATTTGGGGGAAAAAAAGAAACATCAGTAACAACTGTTTCTCAGCTACTTCTCCTTTACTTACCCTTATGTGTTGTTTAAGTATTATGGTATTAAACTATGACCTGTCGCTTGCAAACTGCTCGTAGAAAAAAAAAAAAGTGCATTTACATTTTTGCTCAAAGGCAGAGCCGGCCAACCCTGGTCTTCAAAAGCCACAATCCGACCTAGTTTCCAGCTCTCTTTGACCATCTTTCTGCTGATTGGCTGATTCAAGTGATTCCACACCCCAACTGACTGAACACTAAATGAACAAGTTTAGGTAGTTAGTATCAAGCAGTCGAGGGAGAGAGGGTTGAAGATCTTGAGGAGCATGGTTGGCAGCCCTGCTCTATGGGCTCACTGAGTTGTCTGCAATGGATTTAAAATGTCTGCATGCCTCTGTTTACCGCGTACCGGTTTGCCTGTGTCGCCCATAAGGGCAGTTATGACTAAGGCATTACTTGGGTTCCCTGAAGGCACAGAAATGAAGAAGTGGTTTGCTTCCTTGAACATGTGGGGAGGATGTTCAATATTTAAAAGTTTATACTAACTATAATTTACCTTAGATTATGTCTAGAAGTGCATTGCTTTTAGCATTTTAGGTTGTCCAAAATGTATTTGCTGCTATGTTGTATATTTTGCTTAACAAATTTTCACATTATGCTGCATTACCAACAAATGTGCTGTGAATATGCAAATACTTAGTTCTTCTTCATTTTGCCAATCCGTTTTTGTTGTGGAGTCGAGGCTTTTTATGCAAAATGTATTTATTGGCCTCCTGCTGTGCATGCCCGTCTGCTAAAAGGCTCCAGTTCAGGCATTTGCCATGCTAAACGTCATGTTCTAATATGATCTGGCAGCGTTAGGATATTTTTTATGAGCTTTCGTAGTGAAATCTTGTTGCAGCCATGCAGAAACAACCAGAGACATTTTCTCCTAGAAAATGTAATATATTTATGATGTAAAACTTCTTCTCTCCTTGTTACATATTTTATTTCTACAGAAAACACTCCCTAACAGATTTAGTCTCAACTCTTGCAGCTCTTGTTTTCTGTAATGGTGCCTTAATCAACTCAACGTGGACAAAAGCCAGTGACTGCAGCCAGAAAATGAGAATGAACTGAGAAACTGCAGAGTTTTGAAGCCACATTAAAAAGCGTTGTTTTTTGGATTGCAACTTTGTGGAAAATGTCTCCAGGGCTTGAGTTGGTCTTTATTGTTTTTTAGGCTGACACTGAGTTTCTAACCAAACTGGAAATTTGCCCCTGTCCCTGTCTCACGCAGGGCCCAGCTGCTCCTGGATCAGTACCGTAAAAAGTCCAAACTGTACCGCAGCAAGGTTCTCCTCATCCCCCTGGGAGATGATTTTCGCTACGATAAGTCTCTGGAGTGGGATCAGCAGTACGTCAATTATCAGAAGCTGTTCGACTACATGAATTCTCACCCTGAGCTGCATGTACAGGTGACAAGAGGATTTGTGAACTGTCACATAAAATGCTTTGCAACATTTGTGTATGTTTTCTACAGTTTGTGCTTCAGAATGAAGCGTGCCAAGCATTGCAATGAAAAAATGAATAATGCAGGAGCCTTTTAAACTTGCTGACAGAACACAGAAACTGTCATGCTTTTTTTGTCAGCCTCAAAAGATGCAGTGTAAGATAAAAGACCCATGCATACCAATGAAAGAGATGATTTCTTCTTTTCAGCTTTGTTTGAGTAAGTCTTTCTTCCTGTCGTTCTTTCTTGTTATTTGTCTCCTTTAGGCTCAGTTTGGGACTCTGTCGGACTACTTTAATGCTTTGTACAAAGCAACCGGAGTCCCTGCTGGATCCCGACCTGCTGACTTCCCTGTGCTCAGTGGAGATTTCTTTGCTTATGCAGATCGTGAAGACCACTACTGGACTGGTTATTACACTTCGCGACCATTTTACAAAAGCCTGGACCGCGTGATTGAGTCTCACCTCAGGTGAGGTTCATTCATTTGCACATCACTGCCAAGTATAGCTGTTAAATTTATTTTTACTTAATGACTTTTTGTGTTTTTGTGGGACTGAAAACTTTTCCAGCAACATTTTTCTGATGATGAATGATAAAGAAAATTTGGCCCAAAATTGTATTTCTGTTTCTATTTCTCTTGTTGTGAATCAGGAGCAGACAAAAATGCAGTTGGAAAAAGCTTGTAGCTGTGAAGCTAAAACGGAAAGCTGTAAATTTTCTTGCTCCGCTCTATTCTAATGAATCTGCTTGTAAACGACTAGATTCATGTATGTTTTCATTTTCCTCATCCAAGCTGGCATCTGGCTCAAAACTGGATGACTGGATAGCTTAAATTTTGCCTGCCATTTTGTTGTTAGGAGCTGTTATTTAGTGAGTAAACAGATGGGTGACGGGAAGGGGGGCGGGCTTGCTCCACGCCACTCATCCTGTCCACAACTTATAGGGGAATTTTTGATGAATTACTGCTACTCTGGAGAAATTATTTTAGAAAATGACATTTTTTAAAATTCATTTTGGCCAAAAGTAGCATAATCATAATTAAATGACCACTGGAACGCTTTTATCTAAAGATGATGGTACTTTAAAAGTCTGAATAAGGCACTGTATTGCATTTTTTCCCCCTTTTTTTTTGTCATGGCTACGTTTATAAGTCTAACGTTTAGTAACTACACGGAAACCTGCATCCAGTTTGATGTCCAGGTCGGTGATGATTGCTATGTGAAGTTAAACAAAAGCTAGCTAGAAACAGTATTTTCCATGTTCCAATTCTGTGATTTTCTTTTTTGCCCCAGAAGGATACACTCTGCTCTTGTGTTGTGTTGGTCTTATGTTCCAGTCTGTAAAAGTGATGGATGCGTTTCAGGTGTTCCTGTTTCCTGGACTAGATGAATGTGTAGAATTAATTTTGATGCAAAGAAAGTTTTGTTGTCTTTTAGTCTTATTCTTTTTTTTTTTTTTTTTAGTGTGAACAATTTGCTTACATCATTTGAAGAACCTTGGGCAAAATTTTATTTACATATTCAAGACTGGCGTGCTCATGAGTTTTTTTTTTTTTTTTTTTTTTTTTTTTTCTTTTTCTTTTTTCCCAAAGAATCTGCTTGGAATTTACAGCTGCTGCTACTACTAGTGACTCTTCTTCCCTTTAGTTATGCTGATTCAGGGGGACTGATTTGTGCGGTTTACTGGTTTTTGGTCTTGTACCACGAAAATGTGTTTTTATGAATGAAGCCCTAATCTCCTGTTGCTCATAAAACAAGGTTTCATGGCATTGAATTTTAGAAATGGAACTGCAGCCATTCTTGTCTGTCTTATAGAAATGAAACAAAGTAACCCACCTTAAAGAAATCAGTTTTTACTGTTTTTATGATCTAAAAAAAGTTCCTGGATTCTGTAGTGTTTTGAGCCAGTTTAATGCACCGTGACCACAGATCATGCTGTGTACAGCTGGAGCATTTTGTTACATAATTTAAAAGCAATTAGTTCCAGGTTTGTTTGCTCTGACCAGATGATTTGCGTGATTCTTAAATGGTTGATGTTTTAGTTTTACGAAATTAAGCAAAATCTGTTTTCCAAAGTTGAACTAAAACACGTTTCACATCTATGATAGTATAGGCTTACAATGAGGATGTTTGTAGCTGAGTTTTCTTTTTCTTTTCTGTCCTGCAGGGGCGCAGAAATCCTCTACAGTCTGGCGGTTGCAACTGCTCGGCATGAGGGCATGGAGGGGCGCTACCCGGTAACAGACTATGCCCTGCTGGTGGATGCCAGGCGAGCAGTTGGACTCTTCCAGCATCACGATGCCATCACAGGGACCGCAAAGGAGAACGTCGTCATCGACTACGGCACCAAGTAAGAGTCGAAGGCTTTGAAATGAGCATCGGTGACAAAAAAAACACTTGGCTTTGAATTGATACAGATACATGTGGATAAAAATTGAAAAACAAATGTAAATAATTGATTTTCATCACATATCTGTTTATTATCCCATTTTGGCTATGTTAAAGTAATCCGGTGACTTTTCTGGGTTTTTTCTTTTTGTTAGCAGAGGTTGGAAACTTTTAGTCAGCTTGTTGTCTGTCTTCTGTGAATGCTGCAGTCAGCTTCTTACTTTTACACCCCTCCAGATTACTGCGCTCACTGATTGGTTTGAAGAGAGTAATCATCAACGCCGCTCATTTCCTAGTGATGAAAAACAGAGACTTTTATCGCTTCTACCAGACGGAGGCTTTCTTGGAGACGGTGAGATGAAATGTGGACATTGTTACTATATCATAGCTAGAATAGGAAAAGTAAAAGCTCTGCATGCCAGTTTTTTTTCCTGTTTAAGAATGATTTCTGCCTTAATGTCTTTAGGATGACAGGCGAGCTACTCAGGACTCTTTGCCTCAGCGCACTTTAATCGAATTGGACCCAGCAGGACCACGGTATAATCTGCTTTTCTGAACGTCTCCGGTCTCATCCCCTGATCCACCATCCTGAGCTTTTCATTACTCTTTCCCTTCACCAGGTACCTGGTTGTATTCAACCCCATCGAGCAGGAACGGTTGTGCCTGGTGAATATTTTGGTGAACACGGTCCGAGTGCGAGTGCTTACCGAGGACGGGCAGACTCTCCCTGTGCAGCTGAGCGCTCAGTGGGGTTCTGCTACCCAAATGAGTGCTGAGGTGTTCCAGGTTAGATGACAAAACTCAGATTTCTTTCTGCTGAAGCATTTTAGAGGGAAACAACTCACAGGAAACACTTGTTTTTTTTTTAGAATTCAGTTAAAATTGAGAAATATCAGGAGACTTCTAATAACAGTCTTTTGTTCCCACTTTTACTTTGGCACTCTATAACCACCTTATGGTCATTGCGCGCCGCTCCAACTATCAGGAGAAATTAATCCAACTTTTTTTATGCATTGATTTATTATTTATGTCCAACTGTGTGTCCAGGCAACATTCATGGCTCGTCTGCCGCCTCTTGGTCTGGCTGTTTTCCATCTGTACGACTCTGCGGACTCTCCCATGACACTCCGCTCTGACACTCTGCTCAGGCTGCCCAGTCGCGGCGTCACAGCTCGGGCCTCCGACCCGCTTCCTGTCCACTCCCAGCTGGCAGACCCTCAAACCTTCTACATCAGCAGCCAGTTTCTTACTCTGGGTTTCTCGGGAAGCACTGGGCTTCTGGAGGTTTGAATTTAATCTGCTTCTGTTGACATCATATCTCCACCCAGGTTCGGCTAATCTGATTTAGCTTTGATCAATGAGTTCATTAGGAAGCAAAGCAGGCAGCCGTTTCTGCAAAGAGATCAGAGAAAACATCCCTTCTTTCTGGTTACTGCTGAAACACACTTTTATCTTCACGGGTTTTTATTTTCCCTTTTGTGTTGCTTTTTCATGTGCAGAGTATCAAGCGAAAGGTGGATTCTAAGGAAATAAAAGTTCAGATGCAGTTCATGGTCTATGGCACCAGTCCCTCGAAAGACAAGAGCGGCGCTTACCTCTTCCTGCCGGATGGAAAACCAAAGGTATTCCCTATGCTGCATATCAGATGTTAACTCATCTCTCCAAAAGGCTTTGATAGTCTCCCTGGGGTATGCGTCTCATTATATCTTGCTGGGAAGCCTGGGGCAGGAATACAGGCAAGCTTGCTGCTCCTTCATCTTCACTGGATTTAAAAAAAATACTAAAGTGTAAAGGATTAGTTTTGCTTGTTCTGGACCATTTTTAGCTCATTTTGTCTTCAAAGCTTCTCTTGGTCTTTTTTTCTTATAGCCCTACAACCAGAAAGAGCCGCCTGTGGTGCGAGTGGTTGAAGGGCCTCTTTTCTCCGAGGTGACGGCGCACTATCAGCACTTTGAGCAGACCATCCGCATACACAACGTGCCAGGTACTAAACCCACAAACTGAGTCTGTTTGATTGTTGTGCTTAATTGGTTTAATGCATGTCTTCTATGATCAGAAAAATGCCACCAGAACATGTTCAAAACCCCCCAAAACACAATTTTGATCGGAGTGGGTCTTTAAAGAATAAAACCAAAAATCTGCTTGAGATCGAACATTTGTGTACATTTGGCAAACTGAGCTCACTTGATACAGGAAATAGAGATTTATTGACAATTCTCCACAGCCAATCAGTACGCAGGACATAATGCATTGCCAAAAAAATATCTGCAAAATTGCAAGGCCCAGAAAGGTGAAGATTGTATAAAAGCTTGTTGTCATTATCATGCAAACAAAAGCAAATCCATTTGAATTACCACACTTTAGTTTCTAAGCTTTTCTGAGGATTTAAACAATAGCTTTAGGTAGACACTAGAGGTCAGTGTTTTTGTTCAAATAAAGCTTTGAAGCAATAAATCCACTACTGGCAAGTAGTAGATAAAAAAGCTTTGAAGCTTCATGAAGCCTTTTTTTACCCAGCATTGTATTTCTGTGAATTGATGCTGTACTTTAGTCACATGTTCTTTTACTTTTCTGTCTTTGATGATGTTGTTGTTTTATAATACTTTCTTTATCTGCTTTACAGGAAAAAAATATTAAACAGAGATGCTAAGAATTCACAAATGTTGTTTGTCTATGTATAATTGTTGCTGCCCCCTTTTCTATTTAATTCCAGAAGAATTTTTTTTTTCTTTTGATATTTAAAATACTGTTTCATGCTTTTCTAGGAGTGGATGGTTTATCTGTAGAAATCAGCACAATGGTGGACATCAGGGATCAGTCAAATAAGGAGCTATCGATGCGTCTGTCCACCGACATCCAGAGCAATGACGTCTTCTACACGGACCTCAATGGCTTCCAGGTGAGAAACCCCCGCAGCCCACAGACAGTGACGGGATGATTTGCTTTCCTTCATAAACTGTCAAATTCAAACCTGTTCTGTTGGCTTTTTTTCCACAGATTCAGCCTCGACGGTATTACCAAAAGCTCCCCGTGCAGGGTAACTTTTATCCCATGTCGAGCCAGGCGTATATCCAGGACAGTCGGCACCGGCTCACTCTGCACACAGCTCAGGCTCTGGGTGTCACCAGCTTCGAAAGTGGTTTGTCACCTATTGCATGAAATCTAATGCCTTTCCCCTCATGCAATTTCTTCTAGAAAATGGTCTTTGTAAGGCGTTTTTATTGAAAGTATCTTTGTCCTGTGAGTTTCTCAGTTACACTCTTCATGATTTTCTTTTTATGCTGTGCTAATTCCGCCATAATCCCAGACTATTCTATTATCTTTATAAATTGACGAGTTCTGAGTGTTTATGCTGTGTGTGTGTGTGAAAATGTAGTGATCTTTATCGCCTGTTTGTACCCCTCAGGTCAACTCGAGGTCATCATGGACCGGCGACTGATGCAGGATGATAACCGAGGGCTGGGTCAGGGCCTGAAAGACAACAAGAAGACGGAAAACCGTTTCCGACTGCTGCTGGAGAGGAGATCCTCTGGCAACAAGGTCAGCATGACTGGATCGCAGCTCCAGCACGACACGACTCAGTCTGACCGACTGCAAGAAAGCAGCAGGGATGAACTCTTCATCCCGTGTTAGGATGACACCTCTTTTGTTCTTCTCCAGCACTGATGACCTCTCCATCTGTGTTTTGGTATCTCTCCACTTGTTAATTTTCTTTTCCCTCTCTTCTTTTCTCCGCTCCATTACTTTCAGCGCGATGGCTTCTTTGCCAAACTCTGTTCCTCGTTTCGTTCTTTCTTCTCTAATATTTTAAGCAATGGAGCTCGTGAGGTAAATGTTGCTTTGACGACTGAGGATTTTTCTCAGTCAGTATCGTAGCCGTGTCTGATGTCGTAGCCCCAGTTGCATTACTCCCCCCCCCATCCACCTCATAGCTGCAGCCAAACGTCTTCTTCATTACTGCACTATTGGGAGAAACTAATGACATCATTTATCAAGTAAATTAATTCGCATTGGCAGAGGATAGATGGTACTGGTAGCAGTTTTATCATCCAGCTCCTGATGGTACTACACTTGCTTTGCTGCAGTACATCAAATCTGAAATGCCACAACCCTCTTAATTTGAAATTTGACATCACAAATGTGTGATTAGTACATGTCTGCCGGGAGTAGAATTAGACCTGTACCTCCTCCTCTGACAAAGTAATTATAGCTTTTTTTTTTCTTTTTTCTAAAGTAGTGGCTGCAGAGCATCTCTAGAGGTGAACCATTGATGCCCCGATGATTAAAGTGTCATTTATCACAGTCGTTTCCATCCGTCTCTGCGCTCCTGCAGGGGACGGACAGCTCGACGACGGCGAACTTCCCCTCCATAGTCAGCCACATGACAAGCACTATCCTGAACCACGAGGTGCTGCCGCTTCCTGTTGTGCCCAAAAGACGCGGCATCCCCCCTCTTAAAACCTTTGCGCCGCTGATGTCCAGGTTTCCCTGCGACTTCCACCTGCTGAACTTGCGCAGCATCCAAAACAAGGTGAGGTGATGCTCCAATAATTTGGCTTGAGAGGTTATGTCCACTGACTTGTTTTTTTTTTTTTCTGTGAGTAGCAAGATGGGCTGACTCCATCTCCGTACACAGCCTTGCTTTTGCACCGGCTGGCTCTGGATTGTAGCATAGAAGCTCAGAACCTCGGCTTTAACTGCACAACAACACAAGGACAGGTAAACCGTGCATGAAACCACACAAAATTCATTTTGTAATGCAGTGTTCCCTCGTTTATCACAGGGGTTACACTCTAAAGATAACCCGTGGTAGGTGAAATCTGTGACGTAGAATACTGTAAAACCACTCATTTCACTTTCAACCTTCAGTCAGACATGAACATTTTCACACTTTGCTCTTTTGTTTAAACTCTGTTTAAACCTTCATAGAAGAATAGCTCCAGTATTAAAGTGTTGTGTTCAAAGAGGCGATCTTAAGGATTACCCCTTGAGCCAATTAAATTTATCGTAAAAAAAATCCCACGCCGACAATCTATTTTAAAAATGTTTCCAATGGTCATTTAATTATGATTATGAGGTTTTTAGCCAAAATAAAACATCCTGTCGTTTTCTACGGCATCATTTCTGCAGAGCGACAGTTCATCAGATATTCGTTGTGGGCAGAACTGTTGATGTGGAGCAAACCCCCCAATTACCCGTCATCTGTACACTTTCTCCCACTAGCTAACAGCCCCTCACAACCTCAATCTAACATTAGCAGTGCAACAAAAATGGCGAGCAATGTTAGAGCTGTCCAGTCGTACAGTTTTGAGTCAGATTCCAGCTCTGATGAGGAGAACGAAGACGTACATGGATCTGTTTGTCTACAGGTGGATGAATAGAGCGGAGTGGAGCAGGGAGCTTGTGCTACAAGCTCTTTCAATTTCTTTTTCCCGTCTGTATCTGATTCACAACAATTTGAACAAAGAAATATTCGTAAATGCAAATTTTAAGCTTAATTTTCTGTATGCGTTTCCTCTATCGTGAAAAAATCCCACAAGAACTTGTTAAAAACATTAAACGCGTTTTTCATTGGAGTTCCTTTGTTTGATCCAATGCAGTGAGATGTGAGCTAATAAAAGTACAATCAAAGATTGATGTAAATTTGTCAAGTGGCAAACTTTGCCCAAAAGACACGTCATGGAAGAGATTGATTGACAAGGTCAGCAGCCAATCAGGACAAAGTGCGGTGTTAGAAAAAAATGAATGCAAAATTTTATGGGAAAAAAAAAAATCAGCAAAACTGCAAAAGGTGAACCGCAGCATAGTGAGAGATCTGGATTTAAGCATTAAAAGTGCAGCATTTATCATTTTCTCTGATGTCAAACTCATAGTCTTCCTGTCTTTCTGTTTATTGCAGCTGAATGTATCAAGTCTTTTCAAGAACCTGGACTTGCAGCTGCTCCAGCCCGTGTCTCTGACTCTGATGTACTCTAGTACTCCACTGGCCAACCACTCCACCATCAGCCTCGACCCCATGGAGATCTCGGCCTTCAAGCTCAAGCTGCGCTAAGGAGCCATATCAGCTAAATGAAGCAAAAACAAACCAGACTGCTTGGACAGAAAACGGAGTCCATCTCGGTCCCGTCCTGAAAGCAGTCGGGGTACTGGATTTCTTTTTGTGTTTTTTTTTTTTTTTTCTTTTAAGCGGATGCTTCAGCTGGAAGAAGCAGCGTTCCCTGTAACGGAACAGACCGCACAGCAGGGGGCAGGCGTCTGCTGTTAACCAGAGATGCCATTTCTCAGCTGTTCCAAATGGAGATCTGCAACAAAGAGCTTTCAGATAAAACCGAAAACTTATCTCTGCAATCAAAAGTGACATTTCTCTGTTCTGCTTTGGAAGCACTTTTGTGACTTTAATTTTTCTTTCTTTCTACAATTGTTGCTCCATCCAGGACAAAGCCACTGAATGTAAATAGGGGGAAATGGTGGTGGAACTGGTGCCACATCTGAGTGCAATTTATGCTGCTTTCTTTGTGCTTTTCTTTTTTTTTTTCAATCAATGCAACTTTTTGTTTTGTTCTGACAGACTTGAATGCAGCACAGAGAATGTGGAGTTTCGCCGGGAGACTTAAGCTGCAAAACCTTTAATCTTTTTCATTCCGTGAGACCCATGTCCGTGTAAAATCCGGACGATCATCAACTCCGTAGGATGACCGTCCCCCCTCCTGTGGTTGTCAGTCTTTAGATTTTCTGTTGTCCCCCCATCTTTGCTAAAAACCAGAAGATGTCCTATGCTTATTCTCTCACCTGTGAAAACTTTTTTTTGTGTAGCATCTCATATATGCAGCAGAACTTTAAGCAGAGACAATACCTCATGTATATCATGCAGCAGATATATCAGTATGTTTCTGTGGAGAAAAAGAAAAAAAAAACCAACTGTGAGGGTTTATATTTCTGGCTATCAGGGACCACAGGTAGCTCTTATTTTGATGTCATTGATTCTATGGAGCAGTGGGTCAAATCTTGAAGATAATTAAAGGGTCATTCAGACATTGCAAAAGATTTTTTTTTTTAATTTATTAAAAAAAAAAGTCTAGAAATGAGATTTTTTTTTTTTTTTTTTTTTTTTTTTTTGGCACAAAATCTATAGAAGTGAAATCACACTTTACAGAATTTTTGTATACATCAAAAAATAAAAATGCAAAACCCACAACTATTATGATTTTGTTTAAAAAAAAAAAAGCAGCAGAAACGGACAAAACTTTAAAAAAACGAGTGGGAATAGACATTTATATGTAACAGGAAGTAATCGCTTCAGTTAAAACTATCCAAACTCGTTTAATATTTTTTAAATGTAGCTCTATGTAATTTTGTGTTTCAAACATATTTGCTCTCAGTAGTCCTAAGGGGAAGGGAGCACAGCAACAGTATGATCAACTGTCCAGTGTGATATCAGTAAAGTTTCATCCCATTGCTGCCAAAATTGCCTTCCTGAAACATTCGATTTTTATCAGGGTTTCATTTCTTTTCTGTTTGAAGTGTGGTGACCCCTCAGAAGTAAGTTCGACAGAAATACACACACCAGCAAGCTGCAGCTTTGCTGCGCTTTTCCTATCCGCTGTTGTCTTCAGGCTCTGCATCTGGCTTTTGCACCCGCCGTGTCGGACCTTTTCCTCTGCTTCTGAAGTCGACGCCCGCCTTCTCTTAGCGTACTCGTGTTGAACCTTGTAGTGCTCAGGCTGTCACGCTGGGTCCCGTCACTCCTGCCAGTCATCTCCATCTCCCTCAGGATGTCTGCAGGCCTTTCTCTGACCTGCCAGGGATCAAAGCCGTCTGCTTTGTCTCAGTGTGAGCTCTGCAGAGACGCCTCCTGCCTTCCTCCAGCTGCGCTTGAAGTCTGGCAGACATCCCTGCATCGACAACTTGCAGCATTTCTTCAGTCTCTGGAAAACGCCTCATGTTTCATCCAATGTCTTATTTTCTTAAAGTGGCCATCTGTTGTAGCACTGTTCTTTTAAAGTACTACAACAGTCAAATAAAATGGCAGAATGAACTCCAAACTATTTCCTTAATCATAATAGTTTCTTCCTCAGACCTCAGTTGCTTTTTCTGATACTTGGGGGTTAATTAACTCTGATCAGTAGGGGGCAACATTGAGTCACTGAATTGTGGGTTCCTGCTTACAGATGTAATCAGAAACGTTCAGACCTGAACCTGTCAGTATCTTCATCACAGAGGGAACCTGACCTTAAACCAAACATTAAAGTTCAATCCTCCTTTGTGTCGAGCAGCTGGACGGTTGTCACCCCCGAGCGAAGGTGTTTGAAGACCTCTGATGGCACAGAATGGGACCTGAACGCGACATGTTTGCTTCACACCTCATCAGAGCTTAGCAAACGCAGAAGTGGAGGCTCTTCTTTTGTGGCAGACTGTGGATGTGGACTATAGATGCTAGAGACTCCAGAGGCATGCTCAGACTTTAGATGCTCAGACTCTGGACTCTCAGACTCCAGCTTTCATGTCTCAAACACAAACAGATATTGAGCGGACTTCTGTGATGAAGCCAAAACGGCAACTAATAGATCCAAACATGAAATCAACTAATGAGGATTTGTAATTGCTAATAATTCTAGTTACCGGGGTTTTTCGTGAACTTGATGGCTAATTACCATGAGCTAAAGGGCATATAGAAAAAAACAAATGTAGACAGTGAACAAATGAAAAAGCAAGTAGGAACATGTAATGAGTCAGATAAAAGGCTTTGACACATACATTTATAATGCAAAGCAAGAAACATCTGTGAGCACCAAGTTCTCCCAGCTGGTATAATTATGGACCACAGACTGACGCATAAAAATGTTTTTTTTTTTTTTTTAGAAGATGCAAATGAACAAAGCTGCAAGCAGCAGGAATTTTCCTGCATGATCACGCAGCTCCATTTAAGATTCAAACAAAGTTTGTGGAGCCCTCCTTGTTGGAAGCTGGTGAACAGTTTCCTTGAGGGCGTTTTGGCAGCAGCTCTCAGTGCAACTGGATAACAGGAAACGACAGAATGCTGGCACCCCGCTCCAGCCCAAACGCCCTGAGTGAAGGCAACAGAGCGCTGGCTACAGAGACGCACACCCATAAAGGAGTGATGAACCATCTGCTCTCCTGGGTGCTGCTGGTGCGTGAGCTCCATAAAAAACTCTGGAAGTTTGCAAATCTGGCGTTGGAGACAAAAATAAAACCTAGTCGTTTATGCGACAGCCAACATCTTTATTCCAGCGTGAAACTCATCTCTACAATATTCACACGCATTTTCAGTTAAATAAAAAAGGCATATAAAACAAACATAGAAAACGCCCTACGACATTCCCTTCCTTTATTTGATCGGAATTCTGTAACAAATCTGGCTTTTTGATTCAGTTTGTGTTGGTCTACTCAAATGGGAAATAAAGGAAGTGAACGTTTGTTTGTTTTTTCCTCTCATATGTGCTGTGCTGGCAACAGAAAAGGAGGAAGCTGCACCTCGATGAAAACGGGAGAAGCCCCAAAATCAATATACACTATGCTCTGCGGGGAAAATGAGGAGAAAACGATCGAGCTCCTCTCCAGTGGCGACCGAGTTGGATAATGTCGCAAAAGGTCAGCCAAGCAGCTTCGGGCTAAGTGAGTTTTTTTTGTACCAATAAAAAACAAGAGTTACTCCAAAACAAGTCGGTACGATTTTGTGAATGATTTATCAAATATGTCTTTTCTATCCTACTGTGGCTCGACTGAGAGCGCGGCATCCTCCACAGTTCTTCTGTTCAAGCAGCCTGAGGGATGATTCTCTGTGAGGTCCCAGCGCTGCGGAGATCCTCAATTTGAGGCTTTAGTCGTCGAAATGAGAAGCCAATGATTCTCACAAGGCCCGCCCAGCTATCTGTCAAGAAACTCATCCATGAAACCAACAAATGAAAAAGATTTAACCCCTTCACGGCATATGTCGCTAATTTGCAACATACTATCAGATCCAGGACTCCACTTAATTTAGCATCACCTTGAACAGGAAAAACTACGGGTATAACAATTCTTTTTAACAACAATTCGATCCATAACGTAATTTATCACTGATTCCATTCATAGTTGGTATTGGTTCATTTTAATCTAATTCACAGATATAAAATCGATCCAGGTGCTTCAATCCAAATGGTATTTTCCAAGATTGATAGAATCGATTTATCACATTTTGACTTATGATGATGAAGGTCGAGTCGATGAACAATTTGCCTTTTTTTATTTGATTAGAAATAAAGTCAGTCATGAAGGGGTTAAACCTTTCATTTCCTTCATTCAGGCTTCTGAAAAGACAAAATCTACTTCATCATTTTATCTAAAGTTGGTCATTTGGGAGGCAGGAATGACTGGAATAACTTCTTTCGGTCAAACAGATTAAAAAATTCTGTTCTGGGATTTAGCTGGTTTGTTTTTCAGAAGGAAAGAATCTAAATGGACACAAAAATGCATAAAATAATTGCATAACACCTGAAAACGGCCATAAATAATCAGGGTGTAATAACAAATACCATGGAGTTTGGAGTTGTAAAAGTGGTTTTAATGCACTTTGGGGGGGTGCTGTAAGGCTTTGTGTTCTCTGTGCCCCTCCTCCCCTGAGCAGATCCGGCTAAATGGAGCTCTGCGTCTTGATGAAAGCCGTCCACTCGTTATGTCCGTCCCCCCTTCGTTGTCTGATTCAGACTCGCCGGCGTTCAAGCCCTCATCTGCCCACACAGTGGGGATCCCCTTGTAGCATATCCGAGCCTTCCTCTGCGGCCCCTGCCGAAAGCTCAAGCCAAAACCTGCCCCCCCGCCCCTGGAGTCTGAAAACACAGAGGGCAGTTTGGTCCTCCAGCCTGAAGAAGCCCCGCCCGCTCGCACGTGCAGCAAGAAGAAGATGCCGATGAAGGCCGCCAGGATGAAGGCACAGCCGAGTACCGCCACCATGACGTGTAGCTGGGTGGGCGGGGCTGCACCACCCCCCTCCTCAGCTCCCCTGTTGCTGCTGTCTGCTGCCGGTGAGCTCCTCTCCGGCTGGGCCTCATAGCTGGGGAGTCCTCCCGGGAGCGGAGATTTCCGCTGCACTTGGTTCTGGTGCAAACAGGAAGTGAGGACCAGATGGCTGTGAGGGGGGCAGGACAGGCAGTCTGTGGGCCCTGTGCCAAAGCAGGTGAGGCAGGCGGGGTTGCAGGGGAGGCAGGCCTGCACCAACGATAAGTCCACCCAGTTTTCCAGGGAGAGGTTAAGAAGCTGCGACCCGGATGTGAAACCCAGAGGACAAAGCTTCACGCAGCCCTGGAGGAAGAGCGAGAAGCCAGGGCTGCACTCTGGAACAGGGAGGAAAAGGACAGCATGACAAGAGTTCACGATGACATCCGAAAAAAACCATCAGTACATTTAATGTAAGTAAGAAATGACCCCTCAATGCTTCTTTAAGTCTCACTCTGATCCTCTTTTGATCTATTTTCAAAGTGTTCCCAAAGGTCTTTTAATTATGATTATGCTGTTTTTAGCCAAAATAGAAATAATAATCTAGAACATAGTTTCATAGAGCGGCAGTAGCCAATTGGAAATGTCCTCCATCATTAAAAAAAAACCTACAAGAACATGAAAACACAATTTTCCTCAGAGTGGGTCTCTTATCTCATGTTGCTTTAAAGATTAGGGCTGTCAAATCATCACGTTAATCTTGATTACATACAATTTAGCGAGTTATTTTTTAAACATATTTTTATAAAAACAAAAATATATGTTTTAATCGCGTTAAGTTCATTTTTGCCTTGGGTGGTTACTTCCGCGTTAATGCACAAGGTCATTTAGAAAAAAATAAATTTTATTCCTTCTTAGATTCTCTTTATTTTCTTCCTGCCTCGTCTCAGTCTTTAAAATGATCAAATTCTCCCAAACAGGTTAAAGGAACCTATAAAATCACTCTTGTGTTTTCTCCCGTTTTGCTATAGTGGTAAACATGGAAAAAGGTATATCAACATTTGAATTATGGTATTAATACGAAATTCCAGGTCAATATTTTTTGGTTTGCTCAAAAAGGTCTTACTACTGTTTATTGATGAAGTAAATTTTTACGTTTTTTTTTTGCTACACTAATGTTAGCTTGAGTTATGAGGGGCTGTAAGCTAGTGGGAGAGCGAGTAAACAAAGCTCCTGCTGCTGTGCAGAAAATAGGTCTTAAAAAATGACACAGGCTTTTTGATTTCAGACAGAAACAGCATAATCATAATTAAAAGACCACTGGGAACAATTTTACAAAACAAAACAATATAGTTGGAGTGCGACTTGCAAAAGTACAACTCCATTTGTTCTTTAGTTTGAATATTTTCCTGTCTCCAAACTCTCCACATGACATGTAATTCATTAAAAAAGGTCATAATTAGTAGGGCTGGATTAAAAAAAAAGCAATTTATCAAAACTAATTGAGGTCTACAAAGAACATATATTATTATTTAATCCATTTAATGAATTGTTTTGCCTTTTGGTGTCATTTTGGGGAAAAAAAATGCATTTCACTTAATTTCAATGGAACAAATTCCTTATTTTATTGATGACTCTTTTTTCTTTGTTCATTTTAAACTATTATTTCTGTGAAACTGTTTCTCATAGTCAAACAAAAGTGGTTTTGGAATGGAAATTTGAAAGAAATGAATCAATGTTTAATCAAACTGTAAAGAAAAGTTGAACTGACTCAAACTTTTGGCAGACATCCTCAGCCATAAGAATCAATACATGAAAGTTGAACAAGTACAATAAATGAAGGATTTATCACTTTTTTTCTCTCATCCTTTATGAGACTCTTCTCTGGCGAAATAATGAACTCTTCTTGATGTAGATTCTCATTGGTTTCCTTTTATAAAGCAGATTCTTTCAAATTATTGATCGTGTTTTCTTTTATGATTATTTAATTACTTTGCATCAAAATTCAAGTGAGTTACACTGATGGACTCAGAAATGGTAATCTGTCTTAATGTTCAGTCAAATTTAAGACTGAAGCAGCCTGATGAGATCCATAACAACTTATGGCTGCATTGAAGAATCATATTTACAATTATTGTTTGATAGTCAAGTCATCATAACAAATCTTGGCGCCATGACAACACAAACATGTTCAATTCAGAAAAATGACAGATCACACGGGCATTAGCTCTTCACCACCCTTCCAGACTCCATGGACTGTGGTTATCGACTGGCTTTCTCATTACTCACATGCTGTCCAGCCATGCTCACTGTTATTGAAACTGACTGGACAATGCAATGTATGATCAAATAGCCTTTCAGCATCTATTAACTGTGATGTCTGGGTGAGATAAAGCACCGAACTTCACTTGCAATCAGATCTGTATTCAAGACTCGCATGCCTCAGTGTCTGCCCGTTTCTGAGCCTGTTTGATCTGGTGATGATCAGAAAACTTTCTCCAGTTTTGAATAATAAACTTTCTTTTGACTGCAGGGTGTTGGCTGCCAAACCTCTGGATCCTTTTTCTGCCACTCTCTGAATGAGAGTTTTGACATCAATGGATTTCTCTAGAGCTTTTTTTAACCTTACATAACCATTTGAGTCATATTTTAAAATTTACACACATTTCTAAGAACCCTATCTCATAATCATGCTTAAAACTGCCCCTAAAAACCCATGTACTTTACATAACTTGGGCTATGCTTTCTGATCTGTGGTTCATCATCATTCGAATACAGGCAGGGGCTAGAGAAGTGGTTTTCCTGCTCGTTTCAAAATGGCTGCTTCCATGAAATCTCTAAACACTTTTGGCGGGAAAAGTTTAGCTAATTTTCTAAACTCTATGGTGACAGAATAGAATCTATAAAAAGAATGCAACATTTGTTGATAATTATTTCTTTAGAAAACAGTTACAAGGTCATGTTAATAATGTGTGGGTCAAAGTGGGGAAACAAGGTGCTTTTGTACTAAACACTAATGTCATTAATATAGTAGGGCTGTCAATGTTAACACATTAACGCACAGGATTAATTTTTTAAAAATAGCGTGTTTATATTTAACCGTCCTCCGCTGGTAAATGCAGTTTCGTGTTTGCGTAACCAGCAATTCGTGTGTAATTTTTAAAGATGGGTGCGTGTAGTTAGTTTCAAGCTGTTGTAATTTTAAGTTGTGCATGTGTAAATTGTATTTTTTGAATTTTGTAATATTTGTAATAATGTATTGTATGAGTTACAAATCAAGAATTACTCACGCATAAATCGGGGTGATACTATATTCTCTCCATAAGACTGTTAGCACAGGACATAAGAGAGGGAATACACTTCCGTGCCACACAACTTCTTTTTTAGTTTATTTAAACTATTTATGCATGCGCACCAAAACTTTTGTTCAGTCTGGACACTAAATCCAAAGAGAACAATTAACAATTGCAATGTCACACTGTGCATTAACTTGTGGTAATCTCATCTCATCTCATCTCATCTCATCTCATCTCATCTCATCTCATCTCATCTCATCTCATCTCATCTCATCTTCTTGAACATGTGTCAAATGCCCGGTGTGTACGTAGCTCAAAAGTCTCACCGATACAGATCTGCTGAGCATCGAAGGTCTTGCAGCTGTTGTTAGACGGACGGGGAAAGTCTGGAGAAGAAGGGCTGACCAAGCCGGGTCCAGTTCCCCACAGAAGGAGAGTGAACTGAGTCAACACACCTGAGTTAGAAACAGAGCAGGAGAGGCCGAGTGTAAAGAGATGGAAGCAAATATCGATTTAGGATCTCTCAGAAAGGGAAAAGAGTCAACCGGCTGCAGAAAGGATATGTGGGTGGAAGGAGAGGAAACAAGTGATGTGATCTGGCCAAACACACCTCTGGAGGAGGATCAACTCCAGCAGGAGGAGAGGCGTTCTTACTTTATTTCATTCCGCTGCAGTTCTGAGTAAACAAGGCCACAGGATGTTAACTCTTCATGACCACATGCTGCTGCCTTCCAAGCAACAACATTGTTGGAATGAAAAGCACAGTGGGAAGTAGATTTTTTTTTTTTTTTAGAAAAATCCCTCTCCTCTCAGGGGACTGTCAATTTTTAATTGGTATGTGCCTCTGAGAGCATCTCTTGGGACAAAGACTGTTCAAAACTGTGTCATTAGAGACTGAATGGCTGACAAAAAAAATGCAAAAAGACTACTCAAAGATGTGCAAAAATGTGAAGGAAGATCTTAAGATGAATGCTGGGAAGGATGTTAATCTGATTTGATGTGAGCAGACCTAGTATTAATAGAGGTAAGTGGGGTTACCGTAGTCATGCCCATTAGGTGCCACGTTTTCTATCTCTAGGGTCCACTCTCCTTGAGGATCCTCATCCCATGAGTGCGTGGTCATAAAAGCCCAGTCGTTGAACCCCTCTGAGGAGTAGTCATTGGGCCTGAAAAGAAAAGGATGGAGAAAGCGCTTGTTTGTCTGATTGCTGAGCCTGTGGGAGCGCATTGTGTACAAGCAGAATGGAAGGGTGCACACGCGGCGTCTGCCAGTGTGACACAAACGGAGCTTCACACCGGGGCTCGGCCGCTGCTGCTGGGGTTTGCTTCATACCTCGGGAACAGCAGGGTGGAACGGGTACCCAGTGGGCTGATGAGATGAACGGCCAATTTTCCTCTCTGGTTGTGGGAGAGCGTGAGGCGAGCCTGAACATGCTCCAGAGAGCTGACATACTCTGGTCGCCCCCAGCAGGCATCCAGGCTCTTACTGAACACCAGCTTGTTCCCGATGTCTCTGCAGGTTTGAAGAGTGGAGGGGAGAGTGTTTAATGTTGTGTGGCTGCAGAGAAGCTACACACACAAAGGCACTTTGCTAAGAATCGAAGTGGCCTCTTCCAGCCTCCTCCTGGAGGCTTTGACATCTATCAGCCAAAGAGGGAGGACAAAACAGCAAGTGCTCGCAATAAAGCGAACTTAACACACAAACACAGATGCGAGTCATTCTTCTAACCTGGGTTCTGCCAGCATGGTGTGAACACACTGGTGTTGGGGTCCCACTGTTGTCCAGTTTTGTGCCAAACCCACCATGGCTGCAGCATCCAGGAGACCGTAACCGTACGAGTGACTCACTGGGGAGAGATAATTGCATAAATGAAAGGTGGACACTGACTGAACGGAGGGATGAAACGTTTTCTTCTTGTGCTGCAGACTTAAAGAGATATAAATCATCCCCCATAAAAACTGACCTTTAAAATGTTTTTTTTTTACTTAAAACCAACTGAAATAACATTTTTTATCTTTCTTTAGAATCAGCAATAATTCAAATGCTCCATTTTTGTATCTAAATGTAAAAAAAAGACCTTTAGGAACATATCAACACATCGTCTTTGGCTGACTGGAGGACACACATGTTTGAGTGACAGCCGCTGGCCGGGGAATGACAGACAAAGCAAACAAATTCATCCTAAACTTACAAGCTTTGGACAGACTGTGTGTAGCTGGTTCCACAACAGCATATAAAAGGAGATCTTTTTTCTTCCAAGTCCTACCTGCTGTTCAATGTACCAGAGCTGAGCTGTAAATATGTTATCAGGCCTGCAAAGCCTGACATCAACAGCATGCTGCGGTTTGGTGAGCGTTTGTTGAGTGCTTCCTTTCAGCCTTGTAAGGTGCAAAACACGGATTGTTCATGTCTGTAAATGTCACGAGGAAAAGAAATGAACAGGAAAGGATCCTTTAAAGGTGGTGATGTCACTGGATCACTGCTGAATAAATGGATAAATTGCTGCTCATTGAGCAATTTCAAAGCAGGGCGTGAGACTTGAATTATTGTAATTATTCTTAGTGACTGAAAGAATTTTTTTTTAAAGACTTGGTCTTTGTTTGTCATCCTGCTGCAGCCAACAGAAACAAGTCCATGCAAGAAAATGTGAACTTCGAGGACACAAATGACAGAGTTTTCCCTCGTTTATCCCGGGAGTTACGTTCTTAAAATTTCCTGCTTTAGGTGGAATCTGGAAAGTGGCATTACAGACGTTTTAAGGTTATAAAACTCCTCACTACAAACTTAATACACTTTTGTCAGACAGACACGAACATTTTCACATTTTTTTCTCTTGTTTAAACTCTCAAAGCACAAACCTTAATAGAAAAATAAGTTCAGTATTTTAGAATGAACCAGAGATCTTCATTTTACTCCAATGTCCCACCAGGTAAAGACAAAACATTCCCACAAAGAGGATTCTAGAGATTTATGCACCTCTACGGTTAACTTCATATCTGTTCTGAAAAGTGAACTTGTATGAACTCCAAGGTTTAATCCTAAAAGTATTGGTGGTCTTTTGATTGACACGTGAGCCTAAAATCCAGGGCACTAGAGCTGAATTACTGGAGCTGTGTCCAAATTCCTTCCCTAACCCCTAAAAGACAATATAGTGTCAGACTATCTAGTTCCCTGAATTTTAACCCAATTCAGAAACGTTAACAACTTTTTGTAAAATATCACTCATTTGCTGAATTAAAAACCTAATAAAAATGTAAGCATTTTACTATTGATGAATCCACTGTGGTCTGACGATTAAAAGTTGAATAATTCATAAAAAAATAAATGTTCATACATCTTTTTCGAATAAAAAATGTTCAAACGGAATGCTTTGTAGTCTATATTCTCTAATCTAGTGAGCATTGATAAACAGTAGTTTTTCTCAGAGAAAGTTGTAGGGGACTGGATTTCGGAATCGTAGATTTGGACACCCCTACAAAATGACAAATGCCCTTTATAGCGCACGAAGTAGTGCATGGTGGGGGAATTCGGACACAACTTGGGTGTGTTCCAATGGCTACAAGTCTTGATTGTCCAACATCTGTCCATGTTTGGTAATGTGGTAAACCGCAACAATAGCGATGACCCCAGATTTACAGAAATGCTTTGATGAAAGAAGGACCGTTCAATGATATGACCCCCACAGTCTGTCCATCTTTACACACACAATCGTTGGTCCGTACCTGTGCGCCCCACTCCGTTGGTTTTCCAGTCTGGGGCGCTGAGGTGCCCGGGTTGGGACGTTCTCACCACCAAGTGCTGCATGTCTCTCCAGGTTAGATTCATACTGCGTGCACACATAAACACACACAGAGCACAGCAAGATTACCATTATTGACTTCCTGTCACATAATAGCTGAAGGTATTGCTTTCAACTTTATGCACATGATGGGGAAAATCAGGTTTTGCTGACCTCAACGATACTATAACACACAGAAGGAAATATGAGGAGAAATGGAAAGGTCAGAGGACTCTAAACGCACCCCAAATGTGATTCCTCACACCTTGAAAATGTTTCACCAGGATCACTTAATAAAATATATCAAAAGGAACATCATGACCTGCTATGTAAGGAGGTCAAAGAACACAGTAAAGCAGTAGATATAATATTGTGGAGGCTGGTGTACATTCATCTCTATAATGCTTGTTTCTAATGAGGTCTGGGACTGTGGGACAGGGTCACCTTCCACACAGAAAGGCGCCTGTGAAAAGTCCGTTTTTTTCTGATATAGATTTATGAAAAGACAGTATTAAAAATCTTCAGAGGGTTAGAATAATCAAACGATGAGTCACGGAGCTGGAGCGCAACACCACAAATGGACAGGAATAGAAACACAGAGTTTCAGCGAAGCGCATCACCTCCACTTCCCACCAACATCAGCATTCACTTCTCACAAGCCTCTCATGTCTTATTAATGGACACGATCCCCCTGGATCCACTCACTGTCATTTCAAAATTGGGAAGAGGGGGAGGAAGTAATCAAATAATAAAAAAAAAAAGTTAATAAATAAATAAAAAACCCTCCCTATTAAATGATTCGATCTCTGTGAGCTCCAAAGTGATAAACTAGCCTTTCTGTTATTACTGCTGGCTGTCAGGCGGGTTTCTGCTGGGTTTGCTGCTCGCTGGCAAATATTAACCGATGGACGACAAACGAGGTGAAAACTTGAGATCTGTCAGTCACCGCACATCTCTTATGATATCAGAGCCGACAGAGCTGAGATAAACTGAGGCGCTGAGGACACACACCTGTGAGGCAACGCAGGAAGAGTTCTGACACCTGCCAGCAGCACTGTGGACATGAGGAGGTTTATAGACCCAGAAGATGAGTGATAAAACTGACTTAAGATCTGATTGAGGAACCAAAAAAACACTTTTATTTCTTTATTTTTATTTAACCTTTATTTATCCAGGCAAGACAGACTAAGAAAAAAAAATCTTATTTTCCACTTTTGAGAAAGAGAACTAAAAGGAGGAAAAAACTGATTCCAAATTGATTCGGAAATCCTAGGTGAGCGATGATGAGGCGTCCTGAAGTAGGAAACCTTCGGCACAATCCCAACAACAGTGCTGTAGGCCTCAGCTGCTGATTTATCTTACTAATTAACAGATTATCAAAAGCTTAAATTGTTGGCAGATTTAAAAACCTTCTGGGATTTAGCAATTCCCGGAAGAATTCGTTCATTTAAAGACATTGGACCGAGCAGCTCCCAGTTGGAATTGGCAGCACAATGATAAAAAAGACAATTTGAATATTGGTAATAACAATGATATGAGGGTCTTTATGGCTGTGCTTCATACTCACTTGGCCTCCAGCGCCAGAGCGATGATCCCTGCAGCCAGAGGGGCGGAGGCAGACGTTCCCGTGTGAGAATCGGTGCACTTCTGCCTCAGGTCTGTGGTGACCTTGGGGAAAAACAGAGAGGTGCACATAAATATTAAAAGGAGAGACACTTTTAATGTGCCATACTAAATTTTAACATTTCAAAAAGGACAGAGAGAAGCTAAAAGCTATAAAACAGACACACAAAAAGAGCCAGGGAGACTTGGAGTCTTTCCTGCAACTGTTTGGGATGAGGAGGAGGAAAAATGAATGCGCTGCCTGCCAGAGGGTCACAGTCAGGGCAGTGAATGTCAGCCAAATCAGCCCGTCCAGGTCATGCGGCGGCAAGATGGAGCATGCTGGCACCACAGGTATGACTCTGCTTGTGCTGCCTGTCAGTTGCCAGGCGGCTAATGAGGCCTGCCTGGGTCAAGATGAGGACTCGTCAGAAATGACAAAGAGGCCAGAGGCAAGGAGGGGGCGGCAGAAGAATTCATGATTGCAACTTCTGACCTGACAGATTGTGCAACTAATGACATTTATGTCCAGAAAGATGCCTCTGTGTCGGAGGTTGGAACAAAGAGAGGACCGGCGTCTGCACAGCTGACCTGTTAGACCTCAGAGCGCTACAGGTCAGCCATTAAACCACTCAGACGTGGCATAACAAATACTAAAACCTACAATTAATAAGTCACGCATTTTTAGCTTAGTGAACTTTACGTATTTCCAGCAGCACCATGTGGATTGAAGCCTTAGTCACATGCCCCCATACGGGGCGTTGACACATATGGGTGTTGCTGGTTTTTTGGTTGTACGTCCATCTGAAGGTTTGTCATGGAAACGGAACATACCATTATTGTGTGTGGTGAGTGAATTGTGAAGCATTTGTAATATTACTCTCCCATACACTGTTTTTTTTTAACAAACTCGCAACCTGTAAGGGCAGTTGTGACTAAGGCCTTAGACACAGACAGTTTTTTTAGATGAGAATATCAAACAAGCACTGGCTTTTATCAGAAACACAGAACCCTCAATGCCAACTCGACTTCTTTAAAGAAATTGGATTGCACTGCTGTTATCTAGTTGCTCGCCTTTCTTTTTTTGATGGAACAATTGCTGATGAAACCTCTCCACTAAATGAAATATTTGGGGGGGGTGGTTGTTGTTGGTTTTCGTTTGAAACGCTGCTCTGCAATTGAAGAAAACGCATCCATCCATTGCACTGAACATGTATACCCGTCTTGGAAAACAGAAACAGCATGTAATTGGTAATAGTACAAACAGCAGCCTCTCTTTGCCAAGAAACAGCGCAAAGGAAGTGATGCTTGACTTTTTAGCACCAACTTTCATTTGGGTTGTTTTGATGGATTCTATTTGTTTTCCTGTAGCTTCCCTGCAGTGCATTTTAGACAGACAGGCAGATCCGTGCTTTCATTTATGTCAGTGAAGGTCCCTGAGGCAGCTTGAAGGAAGCATGTGGCATCTGAGTGTTTGTTCGCGTACCTCTTTATGCAACATCAAACACTCTGATTCCTGACAGCTTGATGCTCGACTCAAATTAATGAAGGGATAGGCTCCCATAGGTCACCTGACATTTAAAGCGTTGTATTGTAGAAAAGCAGTAAAGGCAAAAACATTAAAAGAGGTGTCAAAAATGGGTGTTTGTGTTGGCACCCACTATCTGTTTCTCCCCTGGGTTTCCGGAGCTGAAGGTGGTGGCGAGGGTGGAGGAGCAGGGCTCACTGTACCACGGCACGCTTCCCAACTGTGTGGTGCTGCTGATGGACAGGGTGTAGATGCTGTTGGTGTAGCCGTCGCAGTTGCAGCTGTCCTGTTCTCGACCACCGTTACCAGAAGCCCAGACGAAGATGGAACCGAGGCCGCCACGCCCCTGCAGCGCACACAAGTAAAAACTTTTACTTAATTCAAACAAAAAGTGGTGGAAAAGTCTTGTCTCTCAAACACGTAAAGCCACAGGGAGTTCTTTTAGATGGCAGATGTTACATTTAAAACTTCAGACAAATAACTGAAGAAGTCTAATTATCACATGAACTGGAACTGAACAGATTTCAAGGCCAGATAAATCACAGAATGTTATCAAGCAATTAGAGTGAGACGGAAATACTCACTACACTACAGCAGGTGTTTTTGCAACAAAAGCTCTCCTTGTTAACAGAACTGCCATTTATCTGCTACACCTATTCTAGAACACAAACCAGCACTTTTTTATGTGTTCGTAACCCGCCGGTCTGTATTATTTAGCAAAACAATTTCAATTGTGCTTTAAATTATTAACAATTTTCTTCCGTTTGCTTCCACTCTGTTGACAACCAGCTGCCGTTGTGAATAATATGTGTGCTTCCCAACATATTTTAAAAGCAGAGGTTGCCCTGTTGACCTCCTGCACTCCCGACCTTCCCTTCCTCTCAATAAACGGTTGATGATAGCCTAAAGCGCATGGACTGGTTCTCGGTGTCTGTCCGTAGGGAAAGTCTGGAGCAGGAGACTGAGGGCATCGGGGCATCTGCTGTCAGGTTTCCATAGCTCTGAAATGCCCTCAGGGTGGCGGATGACCCTTTTTGTCCTTTAGTTAAGGACTGAAGGGTTTTTTTTCTATTCTGGATTAATTAGTTCTGCTTCAGCTGTCAAGTTTTATCATAACTTTTGTCTTCCAAACCTCTATTTTGGAGATAACAGTTACATTTTTTCTTTGAAAGACCTTGCTCTTTTCGTGTTTCCAATTTGTACTCCAATTTGTACTAAGTTATCTCCCAAATCATATTTTTATTACATCCCTTCCATCAAACACAAAGTCAAAATAATGATTAAAGTATTTGTGAACACGTCAGTCGGACTGATGTTAAATTAATTTGAACTTCTAAAGTCAAAAAGCAGACAACTACAAGGTCTGGAGTCCCACCTTTACCTGAACTTGGTGCATTTTTGACAGTTTCTGTGGTTTGCTGAAGACACAACGCAATTAGCTGGAGCACAGTAGATGAACCCAGCAAGTGGAAAAGAGAAATACTAGAAGGGATGGTCTGAATTCGGGGAATTCTGGGAAAGAGCTTGGAAAAAAATATCCACTGGGGTTTGTTGTTTCTGCTCTGACATGAGCTGAATTTGTTTTAAAGTCCTATTCTGATCCTCTTTTGATATATTGTTAAAGTGTTCATAGTGGGCTTTTAACTGTATTTTTTAATCAAAATCAAAAACCTGTGCTGTTTTCTAGGACATAGTTTCTGCAGAGCGGCAGTTGTTCATTAGACATTTTTGTTGTGGACGGGATCTTTGGGGCAGAGTAAACCTGCACTAATTTCCCATCATTCCTTTGTTTACACTCTCTCCTGCTAGCTTACAGCCCCTCAAAACCCCAAGAAATATTGGAGTTATCAAGCCGTACAGTTTAGAGCCAGCTGGGACAAAGAAAACGAAGATGTACATGGATCTAGTCGTTTACAAGTGGATACAGCAGATTGGAGCCGAGCAGGGAGCTTGTGGCCTGCCGACTGTAGCTTGTATGTAACAACTACAAGCTTTTTCAAAAGGCATTTTTTCACAACATCCTTTATTTTAATAAATAAATACTGAGAAACACAGTTTTTATCTCAGCTTTCTTAGTATATGTCTTCCACCATGAGAAAAATGCTACAAGAAACAAACAAAAAACACATTTTCGTTGAAGTGGGTTTATAACGTGAAACATATTTTAACCTGAATAAAAAAATGGGATACTTCAGAATGTAGAAAAGCTTATTATGAACATGAATCCAATCCTCTTGGCTGTTTGGGTGCAGAGTTGTATCAAACTGTGCAGGGACACTCTTCATAAAAGAGGCAGCCAGTAAAAACAGACTTGTTCCCACCTGTTCAGGTCAGACTGGTGAACAGCTGCTCACTGAAAATAGCAACAAAGTTGGGAAAACCCAAGGTGGAAAAAGTAATTATTTTTTCAACGTCACCCCCATAATCCCAGAATGAACGCACGCTGTTATCTGCCTGGATACCAAAATATTTGTATTTGCTTATCACTGCTTCTCCCTGTAAAATCTTAAGCTTGGACATCTGCAAATAGACCATAATTGGAACTAAAGACATACATTAAACAAGCTTGTTCATAGAGGTTTTATGAGGATTACACATTTCATTTTGCTAATGGATTCCCCTCCCCTTTAGAGGGCAGGATAAATGTGTTTCCGCTGTGGGTTTGATGAAGTGTGAATCAAAGGGTAAGCTTGCACCACAAGCTGAACGAAGTACTCCTAAACCGTCCGGCCCCGACCTGCAAGCGAGCGCGCGCCGCTTTTGCTGCGAGTAATGGAGGCCAGATGATAACACTTCAGCGTCAACCGTTATCTCCCTGCCAGGAGATCTCACGCTGGGACCCCAAGCTCTCGTTGTTTTGCCGCCAGGTACATTTTCTTCCCTAACACACCGTGGTAACATGGAGAAGTTGGCGATGTGATATATGAGTCATTCTGCCTAACAGAAAACTTGCTGTTTGACTCATTAGCATGCCAATTACTGATGCCTCCGACTCAAAGTTCTGCATCAAAGGCTGCTGCTCTGTTTATGTTTTCTCCAATCTCATCTTTACCATTTAAAGATATATTTGAATGTTGTATGGTGGCACACCAGAAAGGATGTCTGTAAACAGCTGTAATAACCAACAACTAAAGTATCATGGTATATTCTTAAAAGCAGAGTTGATAGATTGCTGATAAACTGAACTTTCTTTTTTTGAAAGAAATAAAAAAATCCCATTGACAGCAAAGACAGAAACACCTACAAACTTCAGAACATCTTTTTGTTAAATCCGTCTTAGCAGTCATGACCAACAATGATATGTAAGTGTGCAGGTTAGAAGACAAAGCTCAATATTGTGTAAATGATACTTGGTATTTTTGAGTTTCTAATGAAGTCTCTCCCCCATGGACTGTGTTTACTCCATCTTTCCCTGCACCCCAGCTCGCCGCATTTACAGCATAATTATGTTCTCAAAAATTCATCTTTGAACAGACTACAAAAAACACTTGAAGGGTTGCAGACAGAAATCACAATGATGGAAAAGCATCTCATCACATAAAGGTAGAACAGGTTAACAGCTTTTATTTCAGGTCTGTAAAAAATAAAACTTATTTTCTAATGTTTAAAAGTTCAAAACAGGGTGATGAAGCCGGTTCACAGAGTATAAAAGTATGGTATGTTTGGTGCTTCTTTGTCCATTATAAACATTATTTTACAAAAAAATATCATTTTTCTGTAATATTTGTCAACTAAACGCACCGATTTAGAGATGATGTTAAATCCTTTAGGCTTAAAACACAAGATGACTACACATCAGTGAAACACCTGCACAGGTGCATTTGAAACAAATCTCTAAAAATTGTAATGTCACGAGTTGAAAACCGTTCAGAATATACTCCAGTCTTGAAATGTTAATACTGATATTGAGTGAGGTTGCAACGGAGTTGCATCATCTTGTCTTCTAACAACACTCTGCAAGTATTTGGAAACGGAGGACACCAATTGCACTAGTTTTGAATCTTTTTATCCCCGTTCTTGGTATATAAATCATGTCTGTTGCTCAGCAGCCATTGGCTTTCTTTTGTCAAAGTTATATTTTGTGATAGACCAAACTGTGTGATGTCAAGACTGCAGACTGGCTTGGATATTATTCAAAGTTTTTCACAAAATACATTCCGTCGTCCTATGAGTAAAATATTTTCTGTTTTTTACAGAGTAGAGAATATGTTTTTTAAATTAATTAATGAAAGCACTTGATTCAATTCTATACATGCATTAATCTATCTTTTTTGTTCTGTTTTACAGGGTTGGAAATCTGCTTTAGCTGACCTTGGTGATCCCCTGGATGAAAGCCTCCTTGGCCAGCTTGGCAGGGCCGTCCAGGGACTTGCCGTCATCCTCGGGGCCCCAGCTGGCACTGTAAATGTGTATATGCTGAGGGCTGAGGCTAAGTGAGCGAGCTTCTACCACATCTGTCACCTCGCCGTCCAACATGCGAACTCCTGTAGAAAAAAAAAAAAGAAAAAAAAAAGGGATGTAGTGCTTTGTAAGGTCGCCGAGCGGTACAATTGGTGTTGAAAACTTTAACAAACAGATGGAAGAATCTAAACGCCTGATTAAAAATACGGTGTGATCACAGCATACCAAAGAAAAACTGAAAGAACTGAAGTAATAACACACCTGAGGTCATTTTCAACAATTAGAAATTTGGAAACAAGCAGCCTTTTTCTGGAAAAAAAAAGAAATTTTCCTGATTGAACTTGCATGGAATTATGAAAAGAATACAAACTTGTAAAGGTTTGATTTAAAGGAAACCACTAAAAGCCCTGTGATGTCTCAGTTCACACAAGGCTAAATAGTTGGCAAATCTGCACAAACTGCATACCAAGGTCACGTGCACCAACAAAAACATGAGCTGAAGGTCTGCAGAACCTCGAACAGACTGGAGTGTCCACAGGGTAGCACTAAATGTCACCTTTCATCATACCTCAAGATGATCTTGTCTGTGCCTTTGAAGTCGGCAGCCTCAGATCTCTACTGGAAGCATTAATGGCCGTGGAGAGACATGAAATGAACCAAACTCAAATGAGGTCCATTACAAGAGGACCCCCAGACATCAGAGGCAGAGTTATAAGTGACAGCATCCAACATTAAGATATTTAGACAATGTATTCTGGCAGGAACACAACAAGGGATGTGCTAATTTGGTGTTTGGTTTTGTTGGTAAATCAGTGTAACTAAAAACTGACCACTTATTGCTTTGCTGTGGATATAATTAAAACAATGTTTGCATGGTGATTTTTGAACTGCAGCATCGTCGTAGCATTCACCCATCAACTTCCCATAGCTTGATGATCCTTTATTAAGACACAACGGGGCAGTTCCCTGCAGCTGCACTGAGTCCGAGGTTGCAGGTGGAGCTGCGGCTCTGAGCTTTAGATGTGACGGCTTGTGGGTTGAAAAGTAACCCGACATAAAGAGCAAATTCAAAGTTTTATTTGAAATCCAAGTTGTCATTACAAACTAATGTTGGAATCTAAACAAGGCAGAAGTGGGTTAGGGGACTGCAGACAAAATTTGCTTCACCAACCTCAACATTGTTTTTTAAATTGATTGTTGGGGCAGTGGATCCGATTTGATTTATGAATGGAGATCGACAATTCACAGATGGAACCACGCTTCCTGCAACATGTATGTCTTTTTACTTGATATGTGAAAAAAATTAATGATATGAATCAATCTCCATCATTTATACCGTTAAAGAATCAAGAAAATGTAGCATTTATAAACACAACATTTTGATGGAAAGAAATAATATTAATCAAATGTTTTTCTATTAACTTCCTGGTTAACTTCAGCAGTAAATAACACATAAATGTTAAATCCTGAAAAACATTCTCCACAGTACTTTTTTTCTGCCACCTGCCTCCAGTGGTCACCTGAGGAACTGCATCCAAATTGGGAACAGAAGGTGGAAGCTTGGCTGAAACACAACTGTTTCTTTACACTTACGCATAACTGCGATTTGAAAGCATCTGGGAGAAAATCACAGCTGTTTATAAAGGATCAGCTGACCCCCGTGACGTGAGCAGACTCACGGAGGAGTAATTTATGAGAGCTGGGCCAACATGTGGATCTGTCGGGAGATGAATTGTAATGAAGACAAAGAAGGAGAGTTATGAGAAACATCTGTGAGCGGCACTGCTCAGGGCCCCGCAGGCTCCGCCGAGTCTTGTTGGCTACCATCATGACACTGACAGATTGCTGTGTGATAGAAATCACTGAAAACAAAGTCAACTTTCTTCACGAGACAACAAAAATAAATAAATAACCCCTTTATATATATCAGAAAAAGATTTTTTGTAAGGTGGAATATTTATAACTTCTGAACAGCAAGACGTTATTTTTCTTGGCATCTGTGAAATACTAAATTTAGGCTGGTTTCTAATCAGTGAACAGCTTGCCTCAACATTTTAAAAACTCAACTTGCTTTTCATCTAATTAGTTGAAGAAAGCCCTGAGCTTAAAGGCAAAGAGCCAAACACAGGTGGTCATTCGAAGTTTGCACCGCATCATTAATAAAAGGAGAAGACAGCCTCTCTAAAACTGTTGCTGTGACTCAAAGCTGAACCAGCTCAAGCAGAAATATTTGGTGTTAATTAAAAGGAATGTGAGGTTTATTGCGCATGTTATTCGCAGTAAAATCACATCAAACCCATTTGATTTAGTTTTCTGGTGATTTGTTGAAAAATACAACTACTGTGAACAGACCTCCAATTTTTGCGTGATAGGCCACGCCCACTCCGCACACTCCGTTGTTGGCTGCAGCTGCGACTTCTCCTGCACACCGTGTTCCGTGCCTAGGAAAGGAAAAGGAGAACACTTTACAAAAATAGCTGGTCGTGTCGTGAAGAGCCTAGATCCAGAAAATCCAACTGAAAAGATCTAGAAGAGATAAATAATTAAAACGAGCCAGGACAAAGGAAGATTTTTTTCCCACAATACAATGGGCAAGTAAAAGCCTGTGCTGATACACTGTGGTGAATTAAACAACAAGAAGAAAGAAAGAAGGAGAAATTTGATTTGTCTCTAAGAGGAAATTGGTTACATGAAGGTCAAAAAAAGCAGTGCAATCATACACAAAAATAAAATCAATACTTAGTGAAGCGAATAAAACTGGGTTTCTCGTAAAACCTTGAGATCCAATTGTCCAAATTAACCTCTTTGGTGAACATAAGAGTCACACACAAAAACCCAAGTTTCTATCAAGGTTTCATCAGCAAATAAAATGTACAGAGTTTAAGGATGTGATATGTATTTTCATCTATATATAAGAATATGAAACAGATCAAATTTGACCGTTGAATGACTTTATTCTTTCAGAAAATCAGACAGAATAGTAAGTGGTTCTAAAGATGGTTCGATCCAAATAAATCCTTTTTTGGTCAATTTTACCCTGTTCTAAAAGGAAAGTTTGGTTAGGAATCGTCGCTTTCATGACCAAACTGCAGGGTCTGCAGAGGGAAAAAATAAAAAAGGCTTTTCAAATCACAAAACTACTGACTGGAACTTTGCAAATGCTAAGACCTGTCAAAAACCGACTTTTATGGACAGAAAGTGGCCCCGGACTCCAACAGATTTTGAGAAGTTATTGATGTACATGAATTATTCACAGCCCCCTTAATTAAATCTTTTACTCGTTCTTGTGTTCAAAGACCAGACAGGTTTCCTATAGGGCATTGTCTAGCTGTCCAATATCCCCACACTTCATAACAAAAGCCACTCCAGCTGCAGCCCCCGCAGCGTCTATAATGACAACGCTACAGCTTTGCATGTTTTCATAGAAATCCTGAGTGAAAATGCACTGAATGTGTTTTACTGACATCTGGGGTTCTCGGAGAAGTGTGATCAGATGCAAAACAGATGGAAAAGAATGAGCTGGGGGACATTTAACGCAGATCGTTAAGATTTCCTCCTGATTGCAGAGGAGATATCTGATTGGGACGAGTACGGTTCGCCTCCTAGATGTGCTTTGTGACTGTTATCAGCAAAGCCAATTACATCAAGAGTTCTGTTTTAGATGGACTTGAAATCGTGTCCTCTTTTGTCCCAACCTCGCTGATGAAGAGGCAGGAGGGTGCAGCCTTTTCATACAGGGTCACGATCACAACTCCTGCTGGAATCCTGGTTCAGCCTGTAAAGCTTTAAAGACCTACTCCAGTAAAAATCTTGTTTTTGGTGTTTTTAACACGTTTTTGTGGCATTTTTCTGATGACGAAAGGCATATAGAAAGAAAATTAAGCACAAAATTGCATTTCTGAGTATTTCTTCAAACCATCGCTTTACGCCAACAGTCCCACCCACATCTTAAACATTTCTTATGAATTACAGCCGCTCTGTCGAAACTGTGTTCTAGAAATGTTTTTTTTTTTTTTTAAATGTTGGCATAAACATAATTAAAGGAACCAATGGGAATGCTTTAAAATAACTCAAAAGATGATCAAAGTGACTCTTTATGAGTCATTATTAAATTATAACCTCTAAAACATTTGAAACCTGCCGGTATATGTCCTTTTCCCCTTTAATCTTCTTCTATCTTACATTCTCCTAGCACAAAAAAAACAACTTTTAAAAAGGAAAATGATGTGAAATGCAGCTGTCTGACAAATCATTTATTTTTATGATCTGGTCTCTCAGCAACAAGGAGCATTAAAGTGATTTTAAAGCAAGCAATCAACTTGTCTGACAGAGCTTATTTTTCACTGACATATATGCCCTTAAACAAGGACCTCAGCACATATGGCAGAGTGCAATACATCACAGTTGCAATTAAAATGCCATCATTCTTAACAAGAGGTTAAGTGACTCACTTTACTGCTAGTCAATTTCATTTTGCATTTAAAAAACATGTGATGGAGATTTGACGTGTCCCCATAACGATCAACAGCATCTCTTAGAGGTTAACCTATTTACTTTTCTCTCTTAAAATAAAAAAAATCTGTTTCTGAGAAGATCATACAAATAGATGATTGAGCGAGCAAGAAGATTTCTATATAGTGTCAAAGAAAAAAGCACGGTGTTTAGGAGAAACGTGTATAATTTGCATTTCTCGGTGGAAAGAAACCCAAACAACCATGTTCACGCTATTATTCTGCACTTAGGTCATGATCAGATGCAGTCTTTCAGCGTGCACTTATTGCACGCTTTTATTGGAGCACTAAATAGGCAAAGTTGTGCCTGCTCATCACAGTTGCTCACAAATGCTCGCCTGACAAACGCCTGGCTTGCTCTACAAGCCCCCCCACAAATCATTTATTATATGGAGGCCGCTCAGAGCGAGAGATAAATGGAAACCCTTGATCGACTGAATCCACAAATAAATGAAGAAGAAATCAAATAGAAAGACTAGTCTTCTAATCACAAAATCAGTTTTTAAACACTTAAAAAAACAAGTGGGAAAATGTAATGGTGCAGGTTTATTGACCGAAAAAACGGGTCATTAAGGTTAATGAGGTACAATTCCACTAAAAGCACTTTCATATTCTAATGCACCACTTTAACATAAAGCTTTGGGATATGAAATCTAAATTAGTACTTTTTTGGGTTCTGATGCTCAACAAGAGGCCACAGTCAAACAACTGCTTGGAAATAAAATGTACACATTCCTCATTTTACTTTGTGTCTGAGCACAAAACAGACTAATAAACACTCTCACTTTCCACTTGCATGGGGTTTTGCAATTTCCTGACAGTTTGAGATGATTGAGTGCACACAAAAGGAGCCCTGATTTGCAAAAGCACGCATATTGTTCTTGAACACACAGCCAGAGAGCCAGCAGCCATTGAAGCTGGCCAATTGCTGAATGAAGATCCAGATGGTGCGGCGCAGAACACTGCATGCTCGCAATCTGCGCTCATTTGGTATTTACACTGCAATTACAGCGCAAATAACAGCTTAATGTGTCAGCTGTGAGTGACTTCTGCTTAAAAATAAACACCAGTAACCAGATTCATGATGCTTGTTTGTCATCGTTTAGATGCTTTTAGCATTTAAATGAAATGTTTGGTAATTTATACAACATAGTTTAGACACGGATAGGATTTATTTCTGAATTTTAAGATATTCCTGGGCAGTACATTTTGCTTTCTCCTTAAGCTTATAGTTTGTTAGTATGTTTACTCTACTGTCTCCTTAAAACAAGCTTAATGATTGTGAAAAAATGCAGTTTTAGGTTTAGCAGCTACAGATGTGATGCTATGGAGGAGAGTTGGCCAGCGAAGACAGAGTGAGCACAGAGCTTGAGGCCTGAAGAGACATTTACGGAGATGCCAAAGAGAGTTCAGCTGTTTTGTAAAAAGGGCCATGCCTGCTAACATGTGTGCCTACATGCGTATGCGTGAGTTTATGTCAGTTAAATTTACTCCAGGTCAATCACTCACTAAAGATAGCCAGATGGCTTAATACATCCTGGAAGGCACAAACATGCCAGAGCGCACAAAGAGGGTTTATGGCGAGCATACAGTTTCTTCTTTTGAGTGTCTGTGAAATGAAATGGTTTCAAATGAACATTACTGAATGGCTTCATTTTAAATCCATTTAAAACAGATTGGAAGGAGCGTCAGGGAACCAGCGGCAGGCAAAGTCCATCAGAGGAGCAGTTTGGAAAAAAATGAGAAATTAGAATTTTCAAAGGCAGACGAGTTAAGACAAGGAAAATTCTTCTCAGAGCACAACAACTGTAGTGACTAAAGCATTGGTATGTCAACATGTTGCTGGCAAATGCGACAAACTGTGCAAACCAGAGCTCACGTGAAAGGCTGCTTAACTATTTCCATAACCAATGTGAGCTTCCATATCTAAGAAAGGGTGAGGATTGGCAAATTAATGGAATATCTTTGTGCTGATGTATTAACAGTACGGGTAATAAGTAAGTTAACCAAGAGTTGGCATTTGGGAAAGATAAAACTGCTCTTTTATACGTTATCAGATTTACACGCACAAGAAACAGAATTATATAAAAAGTTGAGGATGTTTAAAACAAACCCCATTGACATATTTAAAAAAGAAAGAAATTCTCTTTGAAATGCTAACATAGTGAGCTGGTTCACCTCCAACAGTGAGTCCCATCAGCATACCATGACAGCTATAGGCGCTGGGATCAATGTGAAATATCTCACCGCTGATGACAACCCCTCACACCCAGCAATCTGGATCACAAGCAGACCAACTCTTGATGGATTTAACTGAACTATGCGACTCAGGCTGCTGCCCCACCCTCTCTTTTTGGACGAGTCGTGCTTCCAAAAATTCTTTTAGAGTCCTCCTATCGTTTTCATAATCCTTTAGTTTTTGGCTTAATCACGAGTGGCTGCAGCAGCGAGCACCTTTCTTCGCACACAGCGCTACTGTAATATGTCCTCCTTTGGGCATCAGTAGGCCCTTAAGGGACGCGCTAATGTGCAGTGAGGCTTTGCTGGTAAATCAGTGCACCTGAAACTTGGCTACTGGTGGCTAAAATTGAAACATAATATTTTCACATGGATTTTTTAACTTTAGCAGCAGCGATTACCGTCGTAACAATTTACCATCAACTTCCCACAGCTTGATGATCCTTATTTAAGACACGACGTGGCGATTTCCTGCAGCTACGTTGAGTCAGAGGCTGCAGGTGGAGCTGCAGCTATGAGCTCCACATGTGAGGGGTTGTGGGTTGAAAAGCAAAGCTGTGTGGCAAAAGAGTAAATTGAAAGTTTTTTTTTTACACAATCCCTAAAAAAAGCATTACTATCTGACATTAACTATGGGCCTTTAAACATTGCAACATAAGGCAAAAGTGGGTGGGGCATGTTGATCAGAGTTTGCTTCACCCACCTTGACAACGTTTTAACGGGAAAAGTAAATGTTCTGTTTTCGACCAATATCAGTTTGAGAACTGGACATCACCCATAGAAAATTACTTGCTTCTGGCTCTAACAAACAAAGTAAATTCAGTCACCGTTTTTCAGACAACGCTATAATGAAATCAGAAAATCTCAGTAAGCAGTAATTGGTCCGTCAATATTTCTATGGTAACCACTCTCACCAATCAGGAGCGACCTAGTTGAACGGCCACACCTTTACCACTTGAAAGTGGGCTTGGGAGAATCTGTCAATCAAACATTCGCTGTGAGACCACATTCTTGTATTGAGACATCTGATTGATCTGTTTATAAATTAAAAAACTTGCACTACAGGAAAAAAACATCAAGAAAAATGATTGGATTAACACGAACATGTACAAAAAGGGAGCAGGATAATAATGGTAAATTTGAAAAATATAACGACAGAGTAATAGCTGTTTGTTTCTCAATAGAAGTCTGGGATTTTGGTTTCTCGGAGCCAGCAGGGACTTCCTGTTTAGAGCGCAATGGGGGAGGGGTCATTAGTCCAGTTCTCATATACAGTCAATGGTTTCAACACAATAGGAGATTTATTCTTTTTAGGAAGATGTTAAACAAAATTTGGCACTAAAGCATTAACATTTAAGAGTTTTTAAGTTTAGCCAAATGTTAGTAATAATGGCTTTTTTGCTGATTCTAAATATAATCTTTGACATTTTCCCTCAATGTTATGTTTCGATCTAAAGAAAAACCTATAGGACGGGAATGGCTATTAGAACTTTTTGTTGATATTTCTGAGACAGAAGATAATCAAAAATAACTTGTTGGCTTTAAGTGCTGCACTGACATACTTTCTCACATAACAAACAAAAGTTTTTCAATTCAAGAAGATGGAATCTGTGTTTATAGTCAGAGCAATGTGACCAAACATAAGCTTTTATCCACTGTTTGTGTTGTTCTATAAGGGGTCTGCCTGCTGAAATATGCATCACTAGCTGTGACTAATGTTTAACCAATGCTTGGCTAAACTGCAGAATTTGTCTCTTGGCATTGCACTGTCGGTTGTTCTGTTTTAGGGAGACAGAAAAGAGTCTGTTCATTGTAGTTGCCAAAAGGATTTGGCTATTTTATGCTCAGCTCAAGTCAGCTGTGGCCCACGGCAAGGCTTTTCAAATGGTTACGCAGAAGACCCAAGAGGAGATAGCTTCATACATAAGCAAACACAGAGCTTCAGTCCTTAACTATGCAAAAAAATAAAAAATATACTTCAGAATAAACTGATAGTGACCATTGCTCTGTCACATTGAAATATTTTAGTTCGGAGTAAAAATATGAGAAAGATATGATTGCATACTCATCCTTAAAATGAAGTGCATTACAGCCGTTGTTATATCATCACTATGCAAGTTTAGATTCTGGGAGTCAGTAAGTGGTCATGAAAGTCATATCTACAGGCAGTTTAAACTTCTGAGTCCATTTGATCTGCATGCTGTTTGAGCAGGAGGACTCACGAGGAGCTGCAAAAAGTCAATAAAGAAGCAGACCAGAGACCTAAACGTCTTGCTTTTACTGTGAAAGCACACATCGACAGCTTCAGACCCCTAACATAGAAAACAAATATTTTCATCACATAGAAAACACAGTATTAAGCAAGAAAATAGTCTTCCAAAGAAGCTATACTGTCATATAAATAAGAATAAAAGTAATCCAAGCAGCTTCGGGGGTTTAAATGATTTCAAATAGCCAACAAATCTATCAAAGTTAAACTAGAAAGAAACAAATAGCTCAACATTTAAAAGCGTGTGTAAACGGGGCCATTTTCACACCCAGCAAACACAGTTTCTTCAACATCCCATTCATCAGTATCTATTCAACAGGACTGGGATAACATTGATCGAATGTGGGTTATCTGTAATGTCTTGTAGAATGGGCTTTGGCTCAGAAATGTCACCTTCAATCACCATGGGCTATATTCTGCCAAAATGTTCAGAAAGCAGTGGCTTTAAATCATGCAGGTCTTAAAAAAAAGAAGGCAGAGAAAAGAGGAAAAGATTTTAGGTGCAGAATAGAGTTTCTGCCTAAATCCAGAGGAGGAAGTCAGTCTGGCAGTTCAAAGGAAGAAAAACACGCTGTCCTGAGCACAACTAACAAGACACCGGCAACACAAACGACAGGATTTGGTGAAAAAAACTCTCTGTAAAAATTTTGAAAAGCGAAAAGAAGCGACAGCTAATATAAATGAACTTTTTTCCCGTTTGTTATTGTTTTGACATTTCTCACACAAAGGCAATACAATGCAGGTTTTGGTAAATATTACCGACAAACTGTCAGATGTTGGCTAAAACTGACAAATACGATCTTACTCGGGTTTTGTTTTTAAAATGAGTGTCCTTGTTTTTCTGTTCTGTTAAGCGTATTCTTTGAATAACAGACAGAAAAAAAAGGAAGTGCGCAATAACCCTGTTAACCTGCGTCTTCTGTGCTCCCAACATAAATGCCTGTTTGTTCCATCAGTACAAGGGGCTTTTTAGCTGATTTCCCTCAAATGTTAAATGAATTGTGCAGTTTTTTTTTGCCGCTTTGAGCTCTGTTTTGTTTGTAACATTGCAGCACTGTTGGAGCAAGCAGGTGCATTACAAGGTGCAAACAACAAACATATGTTATAGATAGAAGAGCATGCTTTTTTTTGTTCTGAGCAAATGTACTATAGCTTTTTATCTTTTCTTCAAAGACAGTTATAAAAATGCAAATGATTTCAAAGTGTCTTTCTGTGTTGCCTTCAGTCATTAGAAATGCACCGGCTGCAATGCATCGCCGCAAATCTGTCGTTTAATGTTGTTAATTTGACAATCATGTCAAAACTCCATGACAGAAAGGCTGAAAAAGAAAAGAGTTGAAGTGTTGAAATAGCCTCATCAAAAGTCGAGCAACGGAAGATGCTGTGACAGGAGCTTAATGAGGCTGTGCATAAACAAATGCCTCCAAACATTAATGAACTTAAGCAACTTTGAGGGCTTTGAGTGGGCCAAAGTTCCCAAAGATGTACAACAAACATTTTTTTGGAGGATTCCCTTTTAAAAGATGTCTTTATAACCTAAAACTACCTATAACTTTAAGTTTTGATCAATAAATAACATTCTTACAAAGATGCAGATGTATTATGACTGCATGTGTTATGCAATGTTCACAACGGGGGTGTGACAAAACGTTATTGAACTAAATTAGAGTTCTTGAACATGCGTTTAACCAATGGTGTTGCCACCGGATAAACAGACAAGGGCGTCTTCTCTTTTTTTGCAGCTGTTTCCTAACATGTCTGCCGCCTACAGTTGCAAGAGGCTTGGTGTGAAATGTCAAAGCGGAAATCTCAAGAATATTGCTTCACGATTTTTCTTTCACAGCTTTATGCTGATATCTAAAAGACTTGGTGTCATAGAGTTCCGGCAGGGCACAAATCATAATTTCAATTACTCCTCAAATATCAGTTTTCTAACGGTTGGCACTTCTGTGATTTTAAAGGCAAGCCATCCAAATGTCATTACCAAATCTGAGCCCCTGATTGGTGCAAATTCAACTTGGTTTATTGGCCCCGGGCTTTATATGTAGAACCTGGAAATGGTTGTATAGTAACATGTGAACGCAAGAGTGTTGAATCTGAGTGTTGAAGACACGCATTTACATACATTTTTAATTGAAAGTGGTCAATTGAATGTGCTTGACCATAGCTTTATAATGCCCTTTTGTAATATTTATATCTAAAGTCAAAATTTTTTTGTATTTTCTTCATCCCTGGACTACATTTTTGGTAACAGAAGCCAAGCGCTTTCTTTTTCAGTTCACTGGACAACCATGTGCATTTGAAGCAGGTAACAGAAATCCAATTGTGAATGTTGACTGAAGTCTCTGCCTTTTTATGCAGCACAGAACTGTCTGCTTATGACTGGATCTTTCAAGATGCACGACATTCTGAAATGTGAACATCCTCACAGACTGTCCCCATCTTTTTAAATGGCTCCTCTGTATCTCCAAATAAGAGGAAAAAAATATTTGCACCACTGAATATTGAAAGGGCAGATATTTAAATATTTTAAAAATGATAATCCAAAACATGGCCACCTTAAATGTGACAGAAACAGCCCAATGCATGTGCGGCCTGCTGCATCAAATACTGTAAAAGGAACGTCTTCCTTGATGTGTGCCCTCCTTTACTCTCTTTGAGTGTGCGTCACCCCCGCGGTGACATAGATTTATAGCCTACAGAGGAATATGCATGCAGCACATGCACAGCTGGCTTACAGGGGGACAGGACGAGCAAATTCATTTGCGCTCACTTGCAAAATATGGCTGATTCCAGGCTTTAGTCACTTGTCTTGACCAAGGACACAGAGTACGTTTGGGTTTTCCACCACTATTATCCACGGTAAATATTCCATCTATAAGAAAACGCAGCTTTAAAAATTCAGACTGGTTGAAACAACCTCCAGAGTCTGTGATTTGCAAGTCTTTGGTTTTAACATTGGTCTACATTGTCAAGCTAAAAGTCTGGACTGAAATTTGGAGAAGGAAAACTTCATAAATATTTATCTGGTTTGTGAGTTTGGTTTCTAAAACTTTGATATTGTTTAGCATCATTTATTGCTGTATTGGGGCTGTGCAAAGACATTGGCTCATTCTAAGACTTCCACAACTATTCCTAACTCCCTTTTTTAAATAAAAGGCAAAATCACTCTGTGACTCAATAACAAGTAATGCTACCTGCTAACTCTGAAAAATCAGGTGTCCAAAACCAAGCACTGGAACCCTCAAGTTCAAAGTTTAATGGAGTCCTAATTAAAAAAAAAATAGAAGTTTAATTAAATAAAGTCAAGCAGTGAGTTTTGCTGGAAGTGGTGCATGTACCTTTATTCATTCCCCATGATTCTGCTGAGGCAGCATTTTCTAGGCCAGCAAAACAAACAGCCATGTGTCACCAAGGACAAAGTAATTTACTGGGTAAGAAAAACAAGCAAACTGTTTTTTTTTGTGTGTGTATCTCAATGCCATCATTCATATTAGATACTGCACCTTTCCCTTTGGCCTTGGTTTATCAAGCAGCATAGCATTAGTATTCAGACAGTGATGGTTTGACTTAAAATGAAGGTTACATGATTGGAATACCAATTACTTTCTAATAAAGGGTAGTCGAAGAGCAGAATGGAACCCATTGCATGCATGTAGAGTTTGAAAAGTGGTTAAAAACTTCAGCAAGCCTTCATCTTGTGTGTGAATATTTACTGAAATGTACTAATGGTAAATTCATTTTCTTTCTAAATTCATGTTTTATACAGTTCAAATTTAAAAACACTCTGGAATGATCTCTTCTTAGTTGTAGAGGACTCAGAAAAGCCTAAGTGACTGAAGACCCAGTTATTTTCAACAGAACCTTACACAGAGGCTGTGCAGTATTTTCCATGCTTTTCATCTAAAGCTACATTCATTGCAGCGTTCTAGAGCCGTCCCGGGACAGCCTGTTCTGCTTCAGGGCGTAGGCGTTTCTGATGCTGCTTCACCAACTGACGACTGCAGATATCAGTCTGCAGACACAGAGGGACCCCAACTTTAGCAGAAGGAAAAGTCTGCTCTGTGCTTTATTGTCAACAATCTCAATGTTGCATTTCCAGCCAAGTATGTGCAGGTGAACACCTTGGCTGTAGTTATTCTCTTCCACCTTTATCTTTCCTTCCAGGATGGAAATACTGTTCTGGCACAGCACTCCCCACCCCCACAATCATCGCCTTTGACTTGTTGGCAATAAATATGAGGCAAGTGTTATCACACCATCCCACAAAGCAGTCCACCAGTTCATTGTATTCAGCTTCCAGTCCTCCACACAGGAATCACAACCATTTAAGTGTGTCTGCAGATCACAGGATTTTGGATTGTACAGTGTGAAGGCCACAGCTACGATGAAGGATGTAGCCGTGGCAACGTGACAAGGAAGCTGTGGGTCTAGGGTGGATTTGAGTGCTTAGAGAGTAGAAGGGTACCAAGTTCTTTCCTGGGCTAAACCTATTAAACACACGCTCACATCACAGGCTGGTTTTGGTCTGATTCACCCTACATGTGATGCCTGTGGGGAGGTTTATTAATCACGGGTCACAAATCTTTACTGATGAGCTGGTGTTTTTGGTAAGTACCACATTCCTGATAGGAATTCTCCAACAGAAATGAATATGGCCTGCCACACACCCGGTCACCATCCTCACGTTCTCTCAACGACCTCTAAGGACTCCTTTAGTTTTTCAGAATTCCAACTCAAGAGCTCTTTTGGTGACAAATTGTCCCCAAATGACGGATTTTGCTGGAAGAGGTTTAAAATAACAAGAATCCCTCAATATTTGCACGCAGAAACTGAAAAAACTTAACAGGCTATAATGGTAAAATATTTACAATGTTGTAATTAATGACTTGGGTTGTTGTATTGGTCACCTAGCAACAAATAAGTCAATGCTAATACATGCAGCATCAGCTGCAGATGATAGTAAGACAGACACTTTTGCCAAGAACAAAACTTTCTTGGAGGAGGATTAAAAAAAGAAAACCTGGATCTAAGAGAGCAGCTTCTGGGGTCCAGGTTTGATCATTTAATGCAACATATCCAAGATGACCATCAACAGAGGACCATCTGTTGTTAACAAGAACTGCAACAAACCCGTCTTAGTTCTTTCTGCTTTGACTCACAGCTCCTCTATAACCTTAGATCTTGTTCCAGTCAGGAATTTCTTCTTGCGCCTATAGACTAGAAAAATATTTATAACTAAGGTTATTATGAAGATAAATCTCCAAGAAATGATATCTTCCATTCTGCAGAGCCCTTTCAGCACGATGAGATTTTTGGAAAGAGTTCAACTCCACTGCCAGGTTGTGGGCAGGGGGTGAAATCCATCCTGCTCTCTTCTGTTAGAAGCTAATTTGCATACTTCTGGCGCTCACCGACACGGAGGTGGAGAAAGAGACCGGGGAATAGGGGAGGCAAAACAGTAAGGCAAAAAAAATTGATTACCTGCCTGACCACACTTTAAAACAGCCTTCAACACAGTCAGCTTCCCTTCAAGAGCAGCTGTCAAGTCAAGACAAAGTATCCCAAAGAAAATGCTGCAGATACAAATTCTAAATTCAGCTGTGTGTGTGTTGTCAATGAAGAGGCTTGGAGGCTGAAAAGTATTTGCCTTTAAATCACAATCCCTTTTTGGTACCCAATGAATATAGAATAATATAATCACATTGTGAGAGGTTTGAGAGCATTACTCACTGATGGTCTGTTTTATTCTGTGGAGATTTACATAACTCACGGGATATAATTTTCTTTTATACTCCAAACACTCAACATCCATGTAACAGACACATCCTGGCTTTTCATTTCATGCCTTTGAATTGATCCAGTTTAAAATAATTGCTCTGGGAAATCCACTGAAAGGCACAAGCCAGTGTATGAGCGCCAGCTGGTTAGCTGCATTTTTTTTTTTTTTTTAGCATGGTATGTGTGTGCTTTGCAATAACAGCATGGTGCACATTCGGAGGAGTGGCGAATCAGAATCAAGGGGTTATCCCCTCCAGTGCTGCTTTTCTTTCTTTTTCTCCTTTTTTTTTCCAACGGCAGAGAAGAGAAGGATCTACAGTTCGCTGGCAGGAAGAGCTGAGGTCGCTCTGCATGGCTGCTCAAGCTGCCGGCAAAGACTACTAACAAGGTGTTAACTCCAAAACAACTGATGCCCATCCCTTTCAGCTTCAACACCCACTAGAGATGGATCAGGTTTTGAATCTGAAAACAACAGACACACATCCGTACAATGGAGGTGAAGTAAACAGCCACCAATCCTTATTTATGAACTGTTCTTTACTCCACTCAGATGCTCCTAAACTTGCAAATCTTTTTTAATTTCCACATTTGACCAAAGGCAATTGGATGCCAGGCTTAAAAGTTATAAATAAAAAGAAAACAAAAAAGCAAAAAGACTTTGCAGCAAGCTCTCTGGGATATAGAAAAATTCTGCTGTGCATTTTATAAACCGAAGCAGCCTCTCATCTTCTCTGAGGGAATAGGCCTAAAACAGCATAGCATTCAGAGACCTGGGAAAGAGGATTAAATGGAATGACATGTTTAGGAATTATTCTTGCTGGAGTTTTAGTCTTGTGCATCATTCAGCTGCAGAAAATATGTTTTATTGTGATAATCGAGGAAAAGAGGGAGATGGTATGAATTGCAAGGCCAAATAAACAAGTATTCTTGGGGCAACATTTAATTGCTGATGTGGCTGGGGTGTTACAAAAGCTGAACAGCTACTGGGTTTGTTTTGTTTTGTTTTGTTTTTTTTACTGATCCAGGAAAAGTGATTTTTTAAAAACTGTGCTGAGCATGAGTACTTCCAAACTTTTTAGAATTAATTTCTTGATGTCAATGTCAAAGCAAGGCATAGTCCAGGAGCTGAGCAGCTGGAGTTGACAGAAAATATCCAGAACAAATGAGCAAAGGTTGCTTGGTAAAACTGGGACATCTTCTTCCAAATGATTCTTCATGCATGATGAGTGATTATAAATCCATTTGCTGGTGATAACAAGGGAATTAATCATTTGGTTCTCATGTGGTTTGCTGACAAATTACCTGTTCTCATTTCGCTGTGTATATCTTGGCTGGGGGTCAGCATCTCCATCATTAACATCATAGCTTGCCTCGGGATCCTAAAAAAGAAACAAACATATTAGCTTGCTCATCTAATTATTCTAATGTTTTCTTTTTAAGATATTATTTAGCAACTGTGTTATATTTGACCACAAAAACATATTTTAAGAAAGTTGATGTTGTCTATTTGGACATCGATGCCTTTTCTGCCTTTGACACTTATATACTGTTACTAAGTCAATATGACAAAAATGGAAAACAAGAAAAAATAAAAGCACATAAATCTACTTTGTTCAAACCATTGACTTTATATAAGAACTGACTGAGTGACTCCCTTTTCGTGTTCCAATTTGGATGAAGTCAAAATCTCATAGACTTTTATTGAGAAATCAAAAGCTATTATATATAGTTTTATATATATTAATAAAAAAATATATTATATAAAATATATTATATATATATATATATATATAATGTCAGAAAAAAACATTCTTGCTCTGATACCTTTTTCTAAAATCTTTTAATTCCACTGTTTCCATGTTTTCGGCAACTGAAACTCTTCAACTGTGTACACCATTAAAGTAACTTTAGCCAGTTCTGTCGCGGACAAACGTGGCTTTGCGTCGATATACAACATTTTACGTGTTAATGAGCTGCACATCATTGGAAAACTGATATGGAAAGCCAATTTTAAAAGTAACTTTTCTTCTCGTCACAATCAGCGGATTTAAGTTAATAGCATCAACGGTCAAAGAGTTATGGTATGTGAAAGAGTGTGAGTTATGAAGGTGTCACCGGCGACATCTTCGATGATATAGGGTTAACCTGTTCTTCTTAATCCTAATGTTTTTATCATTATGGTTTTTTTTTCTGTAGTGCAAATTATACATTATAATATATTATAAACTTATTAAAAGCATTTTATAAACTGACCAATGAGATGTCTCAAAAAAAGTATGTAATTTAGTATGTGCCGCCCATGTCACACATTTGATTGCCAGTTTCTGCTGAGCCCAGTTTCAAGTGGTGAGGGTGTGACCTTCCAACAAGCTGACTCCTGATTGGCGAGAGTGGTTGCCATAGAAATGTAGACTCAGCCCGATCTGAACCAATCCCTGCTGACTGACAATTTCTGGTTCAGACATGGCGATGTCCTTAATGGATTTCATTTCGTTGGAGCCATAAGTGAGTTTTTTTCAGTGGGTGATGTCACGCTCACTCAGTCGATTTCCCATATACAGTCAATGATTCACACACTAGATTGACTAATGAACCGTAAATCAGGTTTAATGAAACTGGTGTTTCTTTGCGACTCCTTGTCTCTGCGACTGAAAACCCAAAACACTATATAAAGCTAAGTGACGCCTCAAGAGTTTCAATAGTTAAACCCGGACTTTTTCTTCTTGCGAATCATTTGACACTTCTTCTTTAGAAGTGCTTTGATTATCTAATTAAATCAAGAGGAACATGTCGTTCTAGAGGAGACTGTGAGAGAGATCAAAAGCTACTGGTGCAAAACGCTGTGCCATTTCTACAAATAGAATGAAAGAGATTAGTGCTGGCAATACATTTTTTCTCTCAGTTTGGTACATTCTCATACCCCTCAGTGTGTGACTTGTATTTAAAGCTTCGCATTACAATTCTCAAATTTTAAGTATTAAACTGCTGTGAAAAAAAATAAGAAGATATTTTTGCAAGAATTCTGAGAAAAAAAGAAAAAGTAATGTTTCCTTTGTTTTTCATAAACTGCTTAAATATCCAGGATGGGTTGCCATAGTGATACAGACTGGTTAAGGGGTTCCACATTGCAAGCTCACCAATATTTTAAGGTAATATACTCTCTGTGAATTCATGTAAATCAAAAACTGCAGAGAAAATTTACACATTCGTTATTTATTTTGCATTTTTGTTGCACTTCAGTGATACAGATGATCTAATTGATTTAACAAAAAATGTAGATTTTAGACAAAAACAGCTGTTTTCAAAGCAAAAATATGGTTCTCTGCAATGTAGAGATAATAAAAAGCTGTGCATTGCACCTTTTTTTGCAGACATGCATTGGTCAGAGTTAATTTGAAGGTAATTGAGCATGCTTTAAGTCTAAATTGACACCTGGAGCTTTTATAAAGCCTGTTGTGATGGCAATCTGGCCAAGTTATGCTACCATCACCTGCATGTATAAAAAGACAAATGTTTTTCAAATAAATCATCAGCAGCTTTCAGCAGCTGTAATCCAATTATTACAGAAAGACACACAGCACAAGTTAGGTTAATTTACATTCTCAGAGTTATTGGTTTAGAGATATCCTTAACAATGATTGCATTCCTTCTCTTTATTTACAATTTAGATAGTGTGTTATTCTTTCCCAGTGTCAGGGCCTTGTTAATGGGGCATAAGACAAAGGCATCTGAGCTGTTCAGTTTGTGTGTGCTGTATGACTGGTGCACTGTTTCAACTGCTCACTGGCATTTGCTTGATGCAGCACAGTGAGCTTGTTACCCCTTGTTTGATTATTTTTATGAAGCGGAAACTGCTACTCTAATAGGGCTTACAGAGTACGGTGTGTGACTTCCCATGTAATGATGGAAACTGTGTCCCGAGATGAATATTACTTAATTGCACAATCGCAAAAACCTTTTTTTATCTACGATATAAGCTTTCATTAACCTTTTGCAGAATCACTCTTTGGTTTGCATGATGATATGAATAAATATATATTTTTTAAAAGACAGGTATCATTTACAGTTCTATGAAAGTGACAGTGTCACGCTTCCCCTGATGTGTATATCAGTCTTGTTTTCCTCACAAGACTCTTTCAACCATTTTCCATCAATGTTTATCTGAAGCATGAGAAACTACATCAAACTGGCTGATGTTTAAATGATTAAGAAAGCTATACATTTTTTTGCTTGTATGGCTGGAAAAAAAGATTTATTAACTAGTAAAAGTAGAATCATTAAACCCAACATGGCAATTAAGGACAAAAAATCCACAAAGTTGCATCACCTTCCTCTCCTTTCATCACTGCTCATTAAAAGAAAGGATGGCTTTCCACTGTTCCCCAGAGGGGTTCCCTGTATTTAAGTGTCCTTGACAAATGGACGTCTCTGTATTGGTACTTTTATATTTCCCACTTACATAATTGCTGATGAGATCTGGGTGGTCCTTTTCAATGCCATCATCCAGGATGGTCACCACAACACCTCTTCCAGTGTAGCCCTGGGCCCAGGCTGCTTTTGTATTCAGGTCTTGATGTGTTGGGTTGGACTGCAGGGGGACATGAAGCTCAGTTGATGTACTGTGACTGACACTTTCCTGACAGGCTAACGGGAACATCTGGCAAAGATTTAATCACCTGCGAAAGCCTATTAGTCCCATGGCAAAAAACCAAAAAAAACAACCAAAGTTGAGTCTGATATAAAGCTAACCAGAGGTAACAGGAAGCACTATATACACACGTGGACAAAATTGTTGGTACCCCTCAGATAAAGAAGGAAAAACCCACAATTCTCACTGAAATCACTTGAAACTTAAAAAAGTAACAATAAATAAAAATTTATTGAAAATTAAATAATCAAAATCAGCCATCACTTTTGAATTGCTGATTAACATAATTATTTAAAAAAACAAACTAATGAAACAGGCCTGGACAAAAATGATGGTACCCATAACTTAATATTTTGTTGCAAAACCTTTTGAGGCAATCACTGCAATGAAGCCATTTCTGTATTTGTCAATGAGCGTTCTGCAGCTGTCAACAGGTATTTTGGCCCACTCCTCATAAGCAAACTGCTCCAGTTGTCTCAGGTTTGATGGGTGTCTTCTCCAAATGGCATGTTTCAGCTCCTTCCACAGATGTTCAATGGGATTCAGATCTGGGCTCATGGAAGGCCACTTTAGAATAGTCCAACGCTTTTTTGGCTGTGTGTTTTGGATCGTTGTCCTGTTGGAAGACCCATGACCTGCGACTGAGACCAAGCTTTCTGACACAAGGCAGCACATTTCTCTCCAGAATGCCTTGATAGTCTACAGATTTCATTGTACCTTGCACACATTCAAGACACATTTTTGCAAATTCCAGTCTGGCTTTTTTATGATTGTTTTTCAGCAGTGGTGTCCTCCTTGGTCGTCTCCCATGAAGTCCACTTTGGCTCAAACAACGACGAATGGTGCGATCTGACACTGATGTACCTTGGCCTTGGAGTTCACCTTTAATTTCTTTGGAGGTTGTTCTGGGCTCTTTGGATACAATTCGAACGATCCGTCTCTTCAATTTGTCATCAATTTTCCTGTTGCGGCCACGTCCAGAGAGGTTGGCTACTGTCCCGTGGGTCTTGAACTTCTGAATAATATGAGCCACTGTTGTCACAGGAAGTTCAAGCTGTTTAGAGATGGTCTTATAGCCTTTACCTTTAAGATGTTTATCTATCATTTTTTGTCGGATGTCCTGGGACAATTCTCTCCTTCGCTTTCTGTTGTCCATGTTCAGTGTGGTTCACACCTTTTCACCAAACAGCAGAGTGACTACTTGTCTGCCTTTAAATAGGCAGACTGACTGATTATGAGTTTGGTAACACCTGTGATGTCAATTAAAGGACACACCTGAGTTAATCATGTCAGTCTGGTCAAATAGTTTTCAATCTTTTATAGAGGTACCATCATTTTTGTCCAGGCCTGTTTCATTAGTTTGCTTTTTTTAAATAATTATGTTAATCAGCAATTCAAAAGTGATGGCTGATTTTGATTATTTTCAATAAATTTTTATTTATTGTTACTTTTGTAAGTTTCAAGTGATTTCAGTGAGAATTGTGGGTTTTTCCTTCTTTAACTGAGGGGTACCAACAATTTTGTCCACGTGTGTAGGTTTTAATTAAGATCTAGCATCAATGCACTGCCTTTGTCTTTCTGAGCATTAGGTTTAGTTGCTGGGAAAAAACTTGCCGTAGATACATTTAGCATTTGTGAACCTCCTTTCAAAATCTATTTGAATGTGATGCGTTCACACATTATCAGCTAAAATTAAAATCCTTTCTGTTAAACAATCACAAAACAATGTCATACTATAGGTTTTTTTTAAAATGGAAATTACCTTATAAACCTTAAGGTTACACATTCTCTGGTTTATTCGAGAGGCAATATTTTTTTTTAAAAATAGACCGAAAGTTTATTTGACATCGCTGGAGCTTTGTGTGAGCTTTCTATGCAGCAAAATCGACGAGTCAATAGAGTTTAAGTGGAGTCGAGAACAAACTGCTGCTGCCAAGCCGACAGTGAAAACAGAAGCAAGGGTAAGTTCGCGTGTATAACCTGCACAGAAGTCAAAGGTTTTAAGTTTTATGAGAAAGAAAAAAAGGTTATTTTAATGTCTTAAGCCAAAAAATTCAGGAAAAAAAGCAACAACTGAGAAAATATGATGCCAATGGTGCTAAAAATGTTTTGTATATTCTACTTTTTCTCAAGTTCGTGAACAGAATGAGAGAATGAAGTCAGAAAAAAAGTGTTTAAGCTTTACTTTTTATTAATTTCTTTGGTTTATTTCACAGTGACAGTGCACATTAAAAGCATAACCAGAATTGCCAGAATTAGCGCAGAGGCTATTTTTCATCTGAAGTCCCTGGACAAATGTTTAAAATGTCAACCTAAAACATGAAAACAACAATAAAAGGACCATAAAATACACTAAAATCCAGAGATAAAACAATTAATGAGGGTACGTGCAAACATTAATAAACAATAAAAATAGAACGCACACATTATGAATAATTAAAATTGATATAAAATGTGGTAAAATGCACAGTCGAAATGATAACAATTAATCAATGCTGACAAGTTTGCTGTGTTACAAGCCAGTTCTTTATGTACCTTTTAAAATCCCTGTATAAGCTGGATTCTCTAATGCTGGGAGGGACAGAGTCCACAGCTATTGTTGGAAAACTGTTGTTAAAAAATAGAGCTAAAAGAGTTAGACGTATAAAAATACTCTCACATCTACTATTTACCGAAGACTCCCGTCAAGGAGATTCAGCCCAGTTATTAATCTGTTTTGGTGACAGCAATTCTTAGCTTACATTTAGGTGAAGAAAATTAATTATTCACAGCTTTTCCCAGAAAAGCTGTGAATAATAAAGCAGACAAACTGCCAGGACAATTTGCTATCAATGTTTCACAGGTAATGCAACTCTGAAAGTGGATCTATTCTGACGCATCATTTTATATTTAATTCAACGCCTTGGGATGCAATGGTTTATGGATTTCATGCAGAAAACTGTATGTTGGTGGCAAACAGGATGGATGAAGGCCTCACTCAAAGAGTCAGCAACTCAGTATTTTATTACCTGGTTGCCCAGAAGGTGTGGGCATTTATATATTCTATCAATATAATAATGTTAGAATATATAAATGTATTTTTATTTCGTCATCATAATTTCTTGCAAAAACTTAATTATGTTTGTTTCATGTATGTACAGCATGTTTTTGGCTTCCAGCAATAAATTATAAATTATAAATTATAATTACATTTTCAACATACTCTCTTTTAAATTGAAAAAAAGGAATTCATAATTATGTATCATGTTTCATGGATCAGAAATCTTTGAGTTTATTCAATATCAACTTCATTTCAAAGAGCAAGAAACCAGGACCTACCAGGTACCACTGCTTGGGAAAATCTGGGTCTGTGGGATCCTCATAAATGTCCCTCTTCTTTCTTTTCTTCACCACTTGCTGCTCTGCCCAAGAAATCTATGTGACCAAAACACACACATGCATGAGCACACACCGAGGTATCACAGACAGGATACATGGTTGTTCTGGCATAACATTGTGACAGTGCTAATTTTTCTATTAGGAAACAGCTGCAATGTCCTAAAGACAAGATTTGGGGAGGAAAAGCACAGCGCCAGCTGTGTTCAAAAAGTAATAACTTGAAACAGAGGCGAAGATGCGAAGAAAATCTGATTTATTTCAGCCCTCAGTTGCAGAGGAAAAGTGTCAGCCTCTGTTGGTTTTAAGCTCACAAGAACCAAAATAATGTTTTTTTAGATCCTTCATATCTAAAATTATTTTTTATTCTGCGTATTTGCTTGACAACATTCATGGAAAAAGCAATATTTTCACCCTAAGTTGCTATTATTGCAAATTAACAAAATGTTTCTTTCATCATGTTCTCTTTGCAATTACAGTTTTTTTCTTTTCCTGGAGTGAGAGCACTGCTGTGATACATGCTACAAGACACAGTTCAGTTCCTGGGACTTCTAAATTCATTTTGCATGTATCATTGCCTCAAGTATGCAAAAAAATGTAAATATGAAGTTAATGATCAAGAAATGTATTAAATAAAAAGTTGAGCTAATGTACCTAGCTTCAATCTCTAACTATTTCTTATTGTATTTTAACAATTTTCTCATTTTATTGATTCAGAATCACAGTAAATCATTTTGAGCTTAATGAGAAAAAAAGGAAACAATTTGTAATTGTTTTTACAAATGTCTTAAATGACAAACAGGAACGAGTAGGGTAACCTGCCTTTCTTAAATGAAAACGGAACAATTTTGAATATTTTTCTCCTAAGAAAATCAAACCAATCACTTTGGGTTTATTCAATCATTTTTCTCCCCTTGTAAAGATTTCTAAAAGACATTCAAATCATAATGTTCTTAAACATAATTTGACAAAGTCTAATAAAAAATGATCTTGCAAACAAAGATGTCAGATTAACAAATGAGCACTTTTCTATTTTAAAAACATGCGAACAAAAGCAAGTAAAGCAAAGAAGAGACACTTCCACTTAGCACAGCAATTAAGCTCTTCCACTTTCTGCCTCACCAAAAATCGTTTTTTTACCTACACATCCAACGCAATTATGCACTTGATAAAGCTCAAACATTTTTAAGAAAAATCTACAAAAATAAGGCTGCACAGACAAGGTTGAAATGATTTATTGATGATTCATTTTTAGGTCTTTTAAAATAAATTCATTTTGCTATTAGTATACAAGTACAATTAAGAGTAGGGCTGTTAAACTCCAGGCTTTGACGGCAGGCTTCTTGCTGATTTTCCAGAAATCCTGCCTCATCTGCTGTTGATTACCTGGATAAGGAGTGCTTAGTCGATAGGGACCTTTTATGGCAGGTTAAGTTGGAAAATATGTTGGACACCGGCCCTCAAGGCCTGGATTCTGATACCCCAGAGGCATACATTTTTCACCAATCAACCCCAGATTTACTCCTGTTATTATTATAGGTACTGTGTCTTTCACATAAGAGAAGATGTTTTTTGCTTAACCTGCTTACTTATGATCATTTATTTTAAATACGTATTTTAGTTTGAGATCAAAGCTTTTATTGTGAAATGGTTGTTGACTCGTTTTAACAATAAGTGCTTTATTTTCTACAATTTTCTTTTTATGCTTCGCTGCTTCTATATGTACATTTTGGACTGCACTTGTATTTGAGGAGTGCTCTATAAATACAGCTGGGCAGAGCTGAACTGAGACCGAGAACAGGTTTGCTTTCATTATTGAAGGTTGACTGAGGCATAGCTGTTAGTCAGACATGTACTTCTTTACCTCTCTGCAGAGATCACTTCAGGATTTGCTTCACAAACAAACCAAAATCAGAGAGAAAAGCATTTTCCCCTTTGCCACAGCAGCAATAGAAACAACTGCAAGATTTAGATCTCATCATCCGTTTCAAGTTTAAGAGCTTTTGAACCAAAAGTGTTGGTTCGTTAATTTAAAGACCCACTCTATAAGCTTATGATCCCGCCCACAATTTCTGCAAACTTCTGCCGCTCTGCAGAAACTATGTCCTAGAAAACAACAGTTTTTTAAATTAAATTTTTTTTGAAACCTGCATAATCATTAAAAGAAACACTGGGAATGTTTTAAAAACATTTCAAAATATATTTGGAGTTTAAAAAAATCCAATGGTGACGTAGTTGTACCATAAACTGGTTTTGGTGTAATAGCATCATGTATTGGCTTTGCACTTTGACCTCCACACACTGTAAAATCCTGTAAAATTCCATTGTTGACACGCTGAAAATCCTGTGCTCCTTCTGGGTCTGCAAGGATCAGCTTCCAGCGGATAGAGCTTTGTTTGACTTCACTATTCCAACACCTTATGACCCCAGTAACAACAGTTTTAGACCATTTCTTAGGCCTAAAAAAGTAACGATTACAACTGAAAAATATATATTTTTTATTCACAGTGTCAACAACCCCAAAACGTCTTTTTGTTATTTATTTATTTATTTTACATTTTTTAAACAAGAATTCTTCATATTGTGGCTTAAAAAAATCCTTCTATGGCTAGAGGTGAAGTGTGGGTAGTAATGTAAGTAAACAGATGTCTTAGTTTTTTTTTTTTTTTTTTATTACTGCTGCTTCTGTCCAAAAAAGAATGTGTTTAAGGAAGGCTTTTATGCAATATGTTGCTATAAAGCTACTATAGTGGTACTATAGTTGCTTTAGGAGCCAGGAATACAAATGCAAATACAGAAATTGTTTCATTATTTCAGCAATTCTCCAAGTTATTTCCAGAAAAAAGCAATTTTGTTTGTACTGCCAATTTCATACAAAGTAATTCAAAGTGAAGGTGTTATCATAATTTGAATAATCAGTTTTTCCCATTTCAGACTTTGAAGCCCTAAGGTTTTAGGTCTATTTCATTTTTTAAACCGTTTTGTCCCTTTCGTGGTCACAGTGCTACCAGAGCCTAACCCGGTCATTCACGGGCGAAGGCAGGGGACACCCTGGACAGGTCGCCAGTTTGTCGCAGGGGCCACAATCACACACCCATGTACACTCACATCCACACCTAAGGACAATTTAGATTGACCAATAAACCTATGAAGCATGTTTTTGGACAGTGGGAGGAAGCCGGAATCCCCGGAGTAAACCCACGCATGCATGGGGAGAACATGCAAACTGAACTGGGCACCTTCTTGCTGTGAGTCAAGAGCGCCACTGTGCCGCCCCCGTAGGTTGAACTACCTAATACAAATATTCTGTTTACCTGCTATACTTTACACTTACTTTATACTCTATCCTTTGAGTATAAAACCTTTCTACTAAAATGTCCAATGACCTGGCTTTTGACTTAGTTTTTATTTACATCAAATATTTGTTTCTCAAACACATTTTAATCATATCCCATAATTTGTGGAAAACACATTAAGATAAAATCTACTTTTTTTGGAAAATCACCAAAAAGTTGCTTTTCAGTTTTGACAATCCACCTGTCAGTGAGTTCTTTGACAAGACTTAACTGTTGGTGTGCGAGTGTGAAAAATAAGCAATTCACAGGTAAAAAAAAAGACTTTAAAGCCTCAGAAAGTGCAGAGAGAACGTGTGAATGTGGCTTAAGTGGTTAGATAGAATTTAAAAGTGCTACATAAATTGAGTCAATTTCCCACGAGGCATTTCTCCTTTCATAGCAAAAGGTTTATATGCTTCAAAAGTTGCATTTACTATATATACTCATTTTTTTAAATTTTTGAATAAAATCATACATTTCCAAGCTAAAAAAATTTAAGAAAGAATATTAATATTGCTTTTTAACACTCTAATATCTATCTTTAATTAATTATGCCAGTGGGGCATATTTAATGCTAAAGTATTATTTCCATTTTGGTATGAATTTTTCTCCTTCCTTTCCAAAGTGGACGATTATTAAAAATGTTTTGGGATAGAAATTGGTTACGATACTCATCCAGTATACATTCACAACAGCAGAGCCCCAGGCTTTGGGAATGAATACCACAACCATAACAATAAAAACAAATAGAATATACTAAAAATGCTTGTGGATAAACCAGTATGGTTTTAATTCTGATATCCTTTAGTTTTCTGAACATGCTGCTTCCTTAGGAACAGCATATTGAGGTCTGAATATCTATCTATCTCTGCTGATAAGACTTCATGCACATCTTAAAAAAACAAACTGTTGTAAAGCTTTGAGAGAATTAGAGAACTGGAGTGACAGAGTGTGCAAAGTCTGTTTTTGGTATTGTAAGCAGTTCGCCGCCTGAGACTGTGCTTTATTCAAAAACGAAGAGGAGTCATCCAAAACAAATCAATTATTTCTTTCTTAGAGGATGGATGGAAGAGTGTGGAAGAGATGACAAACATCCCTTGTAGGCATAATGGTAAAAGCTTATGCAGTTGCCAATGTCCTCTTGCTACTGCGTGATTATTCAAAGGGGATGGTGATAAGCGACATGTTCTAGCCACGGAGGACAAAAACCCAAGACAATGGATGTGACGCAAAGCTCTACTCCTGAATTACGGAGGCAGAGCACAGTGTCGAGCTGAGGAATGACTAATCCAAGTTCAACATTTCTGTGTTTTCCCCTTTAAAGCGGCTTTCTTAAAACCCCATTAAGCGTAACCTTCTCTTTGTTTTTTTTCTAGGGATCAGCATCATAGAGCAAAGATTGCTACGCTCAGTGCTAATCTTAATTGGTTTGTTTGCAAGACAGTCGCTCATGCTGCGTCTGTGATGCAAACCTAGTGGACGACAAACACATGATGCTCACTTTGCTGTGCTCCAACTTTCCGGGCAACTATAATTTAACTAAATGAATGTTTTTACTCAATAACCTTAATGTGTTGAGTGAGCGGCAGATGGAATAAAAAGCAGAATTAGCATGAGAAGGCCGGGATTGAGAGGAAAATAAGAGATTCTCTTTGTTCTAAGGTGATATGAATTAGGTGATTCTGAGACGAGATGCTTTTAAGGCTATCATTGCCCTGTTTTGAGCAAAAACCTAGCAGCATAGGGAGATGCTGGGACTGACATGAATGTAAAAAAGTGGGAGGAAAAAGCCCACAGCAGACTGTTGATGCTGGATGGAGGAGTAAGAGGTCTTTCAATTTCCTACCAACAGTTTGGCTGAAATGATACAGGTGTGTAGCTAGGAAGGAAATTAGGAGCCAAGAGAACATACAAGGAGCTTTTTCAAACAATAAAAAAAATAACAACTACAAAAAAAAATAAATAATAATCTTAAATGACTTCATGACAAAAAGAAAAAAAAAATCAAATGCTTTTATTTTCTTAGTGTATTTTTACTGGTGTTTGCCAGCAGGGAAACGACTATGTTCTTGGTAACTTTTCAAGACAAAAGTAAAATAATAGGTGAATGTCAGAATTATCATCTAAAGTTTTTTTTCTTCTTCTATCTATTTAGGATCATATTCAGTGCATCTGGAAAGTCTTCACAGTCTTTCAGTGAGCTGAAAAGTGAGGACATGATTTGGAAAGGTACGAACCTGTCTACATGAGGTCCCAGGGTTGACAGTGCATGTCAAGCTTGAAAGAAAAGGAATTGTCTGTAGACCTCAGAGACAGGATTGTCTTAAGGCACAACGCTGGGGAAGGGTCCAGAAACATTTCCTGCCTTGAAGGAACCCTCCATCATCCGTATGTGGAAGAAGTTTGTGGAAGAAGTGGCCAGACAGAAGCCCCTTCATACTAAAAAGCATATGGAAGCCCATCTGAAGATTGCCATACAGCACTTGAAAGACTCTCAGACCATGAAAAACCACATTCTGAAGTCTGATGAGACCAAAAAAGAACTTTTTGGATTTTTGAATGGCAGGCATTATGCTTGGAGAGAGCCCAGATCTGAATCTGGTCGTGCACTGACGCTTCCCATCCAACCTGATGGAGCTTGAGCGGTATTGCAAAGAGGAATGGTGAAACTGTCCAAAGAAAGGTGTGCCAAGCGTGTGGTATCACATTCAAAACGACTTGAGGCTGTAATTGCTGCTAAAGGTTCAGCAACTAAGTATTGAGCAAAGACTGTGAATGCTTCTGTACATATAATTTTTCAAGCTTTTCATTTTTAATAAATGTGCAACAATTTCAAAATAACTTTTTCAAGATTGTCATTATGTGATGTTTTTCAAAGAATTTTTCAGGAAGAAAACAGATTTAATCCATTTTGAAATAAGGCTGTGACATAATAAAACGTGGAAGAAGTGAGGCGCTGTGAATACTTTCCGGATGCACTGTATGAATTATTACAATATTTTTTCTGTGAGTCCGCTTTGACCAGTCTGACCTTTCTGAGAAAAAAATAAAATAATAAAATAAATCTTTCCTTTGAAAGGAATTTCAATTAATTGTGTGGTAACAAAATAAACGTAGTTGATGAGGAAGTTATGACAAGATTTTCAGAAAATAAAGATGTGTTTTGATTGAAATAGTTTTCCATGCAGCTACACTTGAAGCCTCCTTTTCATCACCAGCTACAGTTTCAGTTCAAGGACCACGGGAACAGTACCCAAGGAAGTACCCAGGGAAAATGTCACCTTGCAAAGCACTCTTGAAAGCACTTTAGATCACATCTGGTACTTTAAGGGTGAGGCAAAGCTGCTTTCAGTGTCCCAATTCTACATTTTTGCCTTATATACTTTATCTGAAATCTATACTTCATGGGGAAAAAAAGTCCAGCACAAAGTCTTCAGTTTTCCTTTTGGTCATTTCTCACACCACAGCTGTGCAAGGACAGGCAACGTGAAGTCTGAGCCTAAAACCAGGTCTAAACTGTTTTAGGAGGGTCCCTCCTAACATTTATGGTCAGGTAATGCAGAAGATTTGTTAATTTCAAGGGACTTCCATAGCAGTTTGCCCATTTGTTTACAGGATGCTAATGTTTTGCACTCCAGCACAGATGAACACATCAGTGACCCTATGAAGTTCAGTGATTTCCCAAAGGATGCACTGACAAGTAATCTAGCATTCAACACTCCCCCCCCCACACACTTTCCTTTGCTGTCGAGTTTTACAATGAATTTTAAAATCTTTATCAAGAACAGTGTTTGTAATAATGCTGTTATTTAATACTGTTGCTTTTTCAGTAATGGTGTATTCTTACTAATCACTGTTTTTGTTTTTAAAACACTATTACTTTTAGTTAATGTTGAATGTTAAATGTTAAAAATACCTTGAATAATTTCATAAAATGCTTAAGCTAAACGTACCAACTGACTGTTTTGTGCCATAAAGAGTTTTTCTGTCATGAGGGTAAACTGATAGGGTTAACAACAGGATAAGCGTTTGTGATTGTCTAATGCAGTGTCATGTTGGTCTACAAACCTACTCATCCAATACACACAAACAGGCATTTTATGAGTGGAGATAAAAGCACTACTTTGCTCATTGAGGTCGACGTGGATGTGAAGTGTACAATATGTCCAGGATTGAAGATTTTAGTGCTATCCTGAAATAAGTACAGATTTAATCCAGATCAGTGTCTAAGATTTTAAATTGGATTACTTTCATTTGGACTAAAGTCTAACGTTTTGTTGTGAAAAATACTATGTAATACATTTTGAAAGTTATAAACAATTTAATGAATATTTTATTCTTTTAAATTGATTTATGAAAGTAATTTGTATAAGAAACAAAAAAAGCTATTTTCTCTGTAACTAGTTATTCTCAATATACAGTAATTTAGAAATTTTTGGATCAAGTAATGATGAATAACTATAACTATTTTGAAATAACGTTCCCATCATTGCTCGAGAGCAGAGGAAAATTTACTTAAAAATGATAACAAATCAAATTAAATATTAGGCAACGGTGCAGACTGAAGAACGTTTTAAATATGCATTTATTGGTAACTATACAAAGTAATAAAAACAAGAGTATGGTTATTACTATGTCAATTATTGTGTCCTTTCAAATTAAGAAAATTAAATGCATGAAAACAAAGTCTGGTATCTTTCCCATTTCAGATTAACAAACTTTTTTTTTTCCTTTTCAATTTCAAATTTTAACAGCAACATCCTGGTTTAGATTGTGTTCCTGTGAAATCCATTCAGCCAGATTTCTTGTTGCCAACTTGGAGAGGCACAGTCGGCTGGCTGTGAGCCCATAGTAGTCCTACCTTTGGTTCTTCTTGCAGTTTGATGTGCATCCCCTTATGGCTTGACAATGACCTCCTCTTCACAGCATGGTGCCTGAAGTGATAATAATCTCCAAAAACCTGCAGAAACACAAAGGGGAAAAGCAGCTGAAAAGACCTGCAGCAAAAAGACAACCACAAACCTGCGCTCATGAAAGAACCACTATGCAGAGAAGCAAGAAAAAAGAAGTTCATTTTTCAAAAAAGGCATAAAAGCATGTGAAAAGAAACATTCTCATTTGATAAGATGCTGGTTTCTGGTCATTATTTATGATGGTACTTTTATATGTGAGACTTCATAGATTTCATGAAATGTGTATGTTTTCAGCAAAAAAAAAACAATCTTATATTTTAAAGAAAACCTTTAAATTGTAGTTTTTTAACTGTCAAAGCTGCAACTATTTATTTCCATTTGGTATTCAAATTAAGGGTGTATTCAGACTGGACATTTCTTCTGCATAATCAGCAGAAACAAACTGGTATACTTTAAGCAAACCAAAAAGGTCCAGTCTGAATTCACCATAAATTGCTATTATTTCACCTTGGTAGAAATGACTTATTTCAGTTTGAACTGCTTCATTTTGTACTGCAATAAATACCACAGAAATGCAAATGTAGAGAGGAGGTGAGGACCTAAACTCCCTATACACTTGAAAATTCTACAGTTCAATGGAAACTGAAGAGCGAAATCCTAAAGATATCCACTACTGAACTGCTCAAGGCCACTGTCAATCAAAATCAATTTGCTGAACCTTTCCAAAGCACAGAACATTTGAGTTATTCCAAAAACATTCCTCAGACTTTTTTTGTTGCTTCCTCTCACGTTCTGTTTGTAAGCGAGCTTTTAAGGGCAAGTGAATTGGTGACAGCTGTCACCAAACTAGCCAAAAAATCTCTGGGGGTGCAGACTTTTTATTAGCCTTGCTATTAGGCATGACATTGAGAAGCCTTAACCTCGCCTTGTCATACCAAGGACAGCTAAAAAGACACAAAGAGCACTAATTAGGTTGGACGTTCCGAGATTTCTGTATCGTAACGACCAAAAATAACAAAAACAAGGGTTTAAAAAAGGATAGGGAAAAACCAAGCTCTTCTTTGAAATGGGAGCAGCCCCAAGAGAATGAGCTCCATTTAGTGAGGAAGCATTGCAATCTGTACAGTAGGGTCGCTGGGGACCAGCTCACCTTCACAGGCCCACTGGAGCGGAGGATAAAAAGCAGAGAGGTGGAGAAAGGTAAGGTGGCTGGAGAAAACCCAAAGTTTGACAGTCCGACCAGGCAGGATGGATGTGTGAGAGGAGCAAAAACAGCATACGCAGCAGGATAGAAGGCTCTCATGGGGCTGTGGACTGATTCTGCAGGTAGGCTTTCTACAAGTCAGTCAGACGGAGGGTCCAGACTTAAGGTCTAGTATGGAAGCCAATACGTAAACATGGCAAACAAATTGACCCCATTTGTCTTATACTTGTAATTAGAACCATATTTCTAATCATTTGCAAGTGAGGATGATGTTTGTGCCAAAGTATCAAGGAAGTATAGCTTTTTGCTTGATTTCGAATTGCATGCTTTTCGAGATACAAAAGATAAGCCAAAAATGTGTGAATTTTGTAAAAAGGCAGAATAAAAAGTTAATTTGAAAAGTAACAAAAAAATTGACAACAATTCTACAATGACCAGCATAGTTTGAATAATTTATTTGTTTAAAACATAATGCAATATAAAAAGGATTTTGAAGTACCAAGCGGATGAGTCACACAATCGATGCAGACTAAATTAAGTAATGTAATTAACACCGAACCAGAAAGGTGACCTCATCAAAATACAATAACATGATAGTCACGTTGTGGGGTGCCAATGTGCCAGGCCCATAACTGACAATAAATTTTTAAAAATCAATCCCTACATTGGACAATCAGACAACGACCTTAACAGCCACTCTGTCTCAAGAATAATGCCATGGCAAAAAATGAAACGGCATAGTATAAACTTGGAAGTTTGATGAAATGTGACCTCAGGAATTAATAACCTTCACATTGATTGCAGCAGACCAGGGAACTCATTTGTGCAGCACTGGGGTAGTTTTTCTGTGGGACAAACCTATTTCCCAGAGTGCTGATATCCTCATTTAGAACTAAAGTCCACGAGTCTTGGGAAATTGAGATGGAGTCGGAAAGCTGTGGCTGAGTCATGCTTTTCCAAAGCTTGAACTAGAGGGCATCATATGAGGTTTATGTGTGTATGTGTGTGTGTGTGTGAGCATGCGTGTGACTGATAATAATTGAGAGCACTGTAGGTCATTAGTCAGGCTGTCACTGTCTTTACTCTGCATGAGAGGCACACTGCCCCTTTATACAGCTTAGTGGACACTACATGAGGCTGGTACCTCAACACCAGCTTTGCTCTTACTGCAATTTTGCAAAGACAATACTTTAATCCTAAAATATAACATAAACAGATTTAAATCTGTTCAATAAACAAACAATTACTCAAACATTTGTGTTTTCTCATTTAAAGCAGAATTTAGTAAGAATTTTTCAAGCTTTTCTCAGGTTTAGTGGTGTTTTTGTGGGGATGTTTGAGCATTCTTCCAGAAGCCCATTTGTGGACAGAAAGGTCTTGCTTGTTGCCTCTGTTCCAATTCATCCTAAAGCTTTTCTATTCGGTTAAGGTCAGTAATTTGTGATGGCCATTCTTCCACACCAAACTCTCTCTTCCATGCCTTTCTGAACCTTTCTTTGTGCACTGGAGTGGAGTCATGTTAAAACAGGAAGGGGTCATCCTGAAATATTCCCATAACATTGGGAGGATGGAACTGCCAACAATCTCTTGGTGTGCTGAGTTTTTTTTTTCTTTTGCTAGATATGACACTTGAGTGACTTATAAGCAGCTGAGTGTACACTTGTTGCCATGGTAGTGACTGGAACACCAGAATTTATATAATTGGATGGTGGAGCGAATACTTCTGGCATTTTTATGTTTATTTAAATTAGTTTATGACAAAATACTAATTAATAATAAGTATATAATATAGAGAAAAACAAAGATGGAGTGACAACCACTATGTGTTAAATCTAACTCAATTTTCAAAGCAAGACTATTTTAAATATTGATAAAGCTCTACAGTCACTTTGAACCTGTGCACATGCAAAGTTCCTGTTTGTTGAATACTCTGTGTTTTATCCACAATAAGACATTTAGCAAAAAACAAACAAAAAAAATGCTCTTAAGCTCTTCAAATATTTTTTTTTCTCGAGGCAAACATACTGGATTTAGAAAACAAAAATGTGAGCTTCACAATGCCCTTTTCTAAGAAATGTCATTAATGACAACAAAAATGTGCACTAACAATCCAGCTAAAGCGAAGAAATAAGCAGTTTTAATGGAACTTCAATAGAACTGGCACTAATTACAGAAACACAAAGGATTTAAGCTGAAAATATGAAAGCATACCGCTGAAACAGGAGGTAAATCATGAAAGGCTTTGTTCGACTTTATGCATTTAGGCTTCAAACAGGATAATTAGTAATTATCAGTCTTTACATACCAATGTTTATCAGAAATATCCTTTGTTGTGTTGACCTTGAAGGGAGGCAGTTGTTAATCAGACAAGTAGTCTTATGCTATCTGGCATTTCTCATTGGAAGCCACTGCAGTGGCACCAGCTTTTAGTGGTAACTTCCAGTGCAGCCATAAGAAGAAAGTGGATTTAAAATGGAAAAATTTATACACCAACGCTTTCCTTAATTGAGTTGATCAGATGTGTTTTTTCCAAGTCTTTGTAGCTTTGAATTTTTAAGTGTACGACCCTGACTGATGCAAGTGCTTAGTTTGAAAGAAGCAGACATGAAGATCTGTTATCAAAAGCTTTCCGTCAGTCGGAGATCTATGTGAATCATCAGAGGTTTCATCTAGTTGCACAGCTCACTCAACCACACTGTGTCTACCTTTTAGATTTAGGTTTTTCCAAGCAATCCCTCTCCTGTAGTGCTTCTTTTGACCTGCTTCTGAGTTGGGCTATGAAAGTTCAAAAGGACCGCTTAGTGCAGAATTTGCATACTTTCCAAAATATTTCAACATGCATTAGTGACAACAGAAGAAGTTGAGATTTTGAAGTGGATAAAATAACCGTGTGTTCTTTCATTCTATTCATGATTCTTACAAGTCTTGTCTGAAATCTTTAATGGTTATTGTACCAGGTTCTTTTTAAATATATCGTGTATTTGTTTAAAAAAAAAAAAAACAACAATGAAAAAGGACAAAATGAGGAAGACAGTGCAATGGCTACTGACATCACAATCAACAACAACTCTGCTCTGGATTATTCTCCTTTTAAATAGTCCAGATTTTGACCAGGCTTTAGTGGTTGAACAGATATTAAAGTTAAGATATTTCTACTGATATCCTCATTTGGTTTTTCAATGAAAGTGCAACTGAATAAAAGTAAAAAACGAATGCATCTAAAGTATTGTCCTTTGCTGAATAAAAAATATAAATTAATGTGCATAGAACTATGTTGTCAACTGGCATACCCTTTGTGTGGCCTTTTCTTTTTTTGCTGTTTAACAAAAGTTCTAACATGAACTTTCTCTTAAAGGACCACCCCAGTTTAATCTTCGATTGATTGGTAATAGTTTTTTGTTGCTCGAAGCATAGCACCCTCTTACCTTTGAATACAATTGCTAAAAAATATAAAAAATATATTTAAAAAAAACACCTTTTCTCACAAAGAGATATCTGGAACTGTGATATCTTTAAATGGGGGGATTGCAATTAAATAATTAAATAACAGGGATAAATGGAGAATCTTCTGTCTGGTCAAAATGATACGACACACACACACACACACACACACACACACACACACACACACAGACACATATATCAACAGACTGGTAGTAAGGAAAGTCAAAATAAGGAAATGTATTAAAGCCAACATTTTTGCAAAATACAGACAATCTTAGAATAATTGCACTATAGAAGAATTATGTCTGGTTTATACGTGACTGATATCAAAAGATTACAGATTCCAATTACCTATATTTAATGCCGTTTTTTAAATATAAGCACTTTTAATTTAAAGTTTTTCGTATTTACATGTCTTTTAAATAGTGGGGGAAAAAAGGAAATTCTACAGTTCTAGAGTATTTTTACACATATTTTGTGTGTTCCTTTAGGGTAACGGAAGTCAAAAGCCTTGTAGCTTCAGAACATTTTCAATTAGAGGTCTTACAAGTGACCATTTTGGTTATGACTTAAAAACTAAAGGCATACCAAAAGAGAAAATGTAAGTGCACAAACTGCTTTCCTTTTTTAAAAACATTTTTGGTGCTTTTGTAACATTTCAGCCTTTACACACAAATGCTTCTTTTGCTTTTATACCAACAGCTGTCACCATCAACTTCAGTTCAGTGTAACTGAGCTTTTGTCATCATATTTTTTCTGACATCTTTGCTAAGAGCAGCTCCATGTCTGCAAATGTGGTTTTCCTGCATTATACATAGCTGCTTAAGAAAAGTTTTTACCACAAAAGGAAATTCAGGCTGAGAGAAAGCCTTAGGGGTAAAGTGAGGCCTTTTAGAAATTATACTCTTCTGATATTCTGGGAATATCCTTAGTGTCCGCTCAGATAAGTGTAAGAATATCTGAGAGCTTCTGCTGAGATCGTTGCCACTCTGCCAGGTTCAAGACAAAAATGCATTGATCTATTGATGGATGGATTGGACACCTCATCAATACTACAGTCTCAGATAATTTAGTCTGAGCTAAATGTAGGGACTTGTTGCTACATTATTAAAATTGATTGACAATTTGCTATCATTACAGTTTCAATACGCCCTTAGCAGGTTCACTTTTTAAAATAACACTTCACATCAATTACACATCAATTAGTTATACTGGAGTCTGAAATATGCTAATTAAAGCCTTGCCATTCTGCTTGCAAGACAAGGCATGGATAAAAAATGTTTTAATTTGAACTTGCGCAATCCACATCAACATTTTGTGAACCATGCATGTCTATATTAAACTGGTTTCCATGGTCCTGCGTGAGCTCCAGCTTATTAATAATAAAAAAAGAAAAACGCCAATAACTTTGCCAATTGATTCTCTGCCTAATTAAGTGGTCAACCTTTTGTATGGATCAAAGGCGACTTAGACATTGATATGAGTCTGGTCATGGAACTTAAGCATGCATACTGAACAGTCGGTGTTTACTTAGCAGAGCTACAAGTGCTAATGAGACTTACAAAGAAGAAGAGTTCAACATACAGTGTAGCTCTTGAGGTTGGTGGAAGTATGTTTAAGCTGTCAATCAAAGCAATCTAGTGACACAGCAACAGAAATGTTTGTAATATACTCTGACAGCTGTACATTTTGAAAAGAATCTTGTAGTCCTTGAAAATATTCCAACTCAATTTTCTTTGAGAGATTTTAATGGGCGCAAATACATGTTCTAGAACAGTGCAGTTTGGCATTCAGGAGCAGCATCTGTTGCAAATTTATGAAAGAAGAATCACCATCAAAGTGGAGAATGTGATTGATTCACATCCTGTTGGTGCTTCCTCCTCTTTTTCTTTTCAATGTTGAGTTTTTGCCTGTAGTATTGTTTGCTTTGTTTATGTTACAAGAAAATTCATGCATGAATCTTTGCTTTAGCCAGAAACAACAACTTTGTGTCTTCAGCTTTTTACACTGCAAAAAGCAAACACGTGATGTTGTGATGTTTCTAATTTGTCACATAAAACGTAGTTTGTGACAAAACAGCCAGGCTCCTATCTTTTGGACTAATTATAGCCATAACTCTGCAGTTTCGCTTCGTGGGCACAGCTCATTATTTTACTCTAAAAGGGAATCTAATTGAGTGTTTTCAAATGAAGGGTAATTATTTGTTTAAAACACAGCTCCGGTTCTTTTTACCAGTTCAGCAAACTTTGGTAAAGCGACCGCACATTCAAACGTCTTAAAACCACAGCTAACTGTGTGGCTGAAAAACAAATATGTAACAAAATGTCTGCGGACAAAACCGCTGAAGCAGCAGTGAAGTAATAAAACAGCGGTGCTATTAAAAGATAAGGAAAGTGACGAGGATTAAATGAGCTCCTTAGTTAAAATAAAGAAGATAAATATTTATATATATATATATATATATATATATATATATATATATATATACACACATTATATACATGTAAGAGTTTGGAGAAAAGGATTGAGAGTTTCAAAGTAAAGATGTATTAAAAAAAGACAAACCAATTCTTATTCTTAGAGTGCAAAGGCAAAAGACACGAGGGGGATAAAAAAATCAAGGCAGGATAACAAATGATATCACATGAGAATAGATGAAGAAGGTGAAAAAAAAATAATGACTACAAAATGTATGTGTCACTAGCAGAGTAGAAATGCGAAACCCCCAATGATGCCTGACCTTTAGCAAATATTACCATAAAACTGAATTTATACATATTCCAGGTCTGTAAATGAAGAGTGGCCTAAACTTCTTATCAGTGATGAGATCTCGGTCTGGGATTCTGCCTGAATAAAGATAGTAAATCTAGTATCACTTACGCCTTCATGCAGGGGCTCTAGGATTAGATTAAACCATAAAACTGATATAACTACAGCTTATGAATCTAAATCATTTGTACCAGACAGCATAAGAAAATAAAATGGAAGGTTTTTTTTTATGTAGCTTATCTTTCTCGTGTGACTTTAAAGAGAACCGATAAGAGTCAGCACAACCAAAAAGGTGGCTTATCAAAATGTAAACACAAAAATTGACACACAAACAGACATTACTCCTCCAAATTGTGTTAAAAAAAATCTTTGAAAGATCCAGTTAGCATCCAAAACTCACCTTGGTGGTTTTTGCTTTTTGTTTTTTTAATCCAATGTGAAAATCCGAGAACCAAAGATTAAACACTGTTGGTTATTTGAGGGATAAACAAAATCCTGCATGTAAATATGTGTTTATTTGAGACAATCAAAGAGACAAATACATATTTAATAAACTTTGATTGGAGGAATGATCTGCAAGGCTTATGGACAATTCTCAAGCCTTTGTTTTAGCTAGACTGTGCAAACCAAATAATTAGTCAACCAAGGTTATAAATCTGCAGTCCATTGTTCATTATTTAGAGTTCTTTTTCTGCAAATGTTTTCCTCTATGTGAAATAAAACACTGGGACACTGATCTGTGCCAAATAAAATACTACGGGAAGCTCAAACGCAAAGGAAAGCCGGCATTACTCCATAGAATGCTGCTTTTGTCAATCACTGAGCAACAAACTGAGAAAAAAAAGCCAGAAAGCCAGAAAGGGGTGGAAGGTGGTGAAGAATACAAGAAAAGAAAGGATGAAAGACAGACAGCACATTAAGATTCACTGGTAAACAGAATCTTTTCTAAACCCTGGGCCACAAGGGGCCTCCTCCTCTTGCCATGGGGAAAGGCAGAGAAGATGTAACAATACATGAAAACAACAATGCTGCAAAGCAAGGGATTGAGATCAAACTGAGTTAATTTTCCAGCCGCTGGGAGATGGGTAGAGCAAACACACAATTCTATAAAGATGAACAGGATCAGTGCTGCTTGGATACAAACGACATTGGAGGATACAAAAAAAAAGTGCTGCAATGCTAAAGTGGATCAAGCAAGGAGCTCCAGAAGGGGAAGAAAAAAGGAAATAAGCGAAAAATTTACAGCAGCTGGAGTTTTGTGAGATATTATGTTGAGTTTTGAATTCAAAGAGGTGCAGATGCAAGCAAGATGCCACACTCTCTAGATTGCTGCTCCCAATTTATTTGTGGTGTACCTTACTCATGCTTCAGGGTCATGAAAGAGCACATTTAACAAAAGAATTAAAGTCTTATTTCATGTTAGTGTAAAACCACACTTCATAAAAAAATCAATGTGAAGAGCACTCAAAACTATGTCCCATTGATTTTTCATTGACTCAGATCAGTCATTGTGTTAATGCAAGCAAGAAGGAAGTCTAAAGCAAAAAGACAAGTGCAGTGGTTGTACTGCAGCAGCAGCAGCAGGAGTGAGTCTACTAAGAAAGAAATGTGCATAATGTCCTCTACCTAGGATGTACCCTTCATTTCAAGGGCCAGCTCGGGAAAATAGAGGCTGTCAGCACCTTCAGACAAATAAAAGGAAGATGCAACCCAGCTGCATAAAATACCCAAGAACCCTCAAGAGAAAAATCATCATGCACTCTCACTTTACCAGGACAGAATAGTGAAGAATCACTTGTGCACACGCATGCCAACACTCTCACACCTCTACATCACAACCCTGCTCTTGCAGTGAGTGAAGAGGTCAATAAAGAGACAGCTCCAGCCCTCGACTGCCCCATCTGACTTGTTCGGTGGATGGTGGCCTGCCATGGAGCATTGGGATTCAGTGAGACTGCTAGATTAATCATTTGTAGCTCAGCCCTCTTTTCACATAAACTGCATTAAACTCAGTCGTGCTACAGCCACGCACGTAAGCTTCCATTCCACATTTGCTGGAAGGAAGTATAAAGATCCACTTTGCATTTCTATTGAACCCTGATCATTTTTTCCCCCTTATTCTCTCCTTTTTCATCCATACACACTTCTAGCTGGTTCTCTTTACTGTCAAACACAAATTCAGATGATAGATTTTGTCTCGCTCTGTTCTTTGAAACCCTTCTGTAAATTAGAAGTTTCTTTACGTCTGTATCCCTGACATTTTCAGACAGTATGTGAATATATTAAATCATAGGATTCATCTTCAGTTTGCAGGGGGTTCCATTTTTGTTGCGTTTCCTAAGGTGCTGTGACACTGGAGTGGAGAGGAAAGTGCTGTAGGCAGGGTGTCAATATTAATCCAAGAGTGCACAGTAAGACTCTGCTGTCTGCTTATCATGGTCAGCAGATCCAATTTTTCATTCTTTAATCATTTTAAAGGATGTACAAACAAACAGTGTATTTGAAAATCAAGGACAATAATACAAAATATTTGTATATTAATTTGTAACTAAAGTAGGAGCTGAATTTATTTGAAATGAAACATCAATTTATGATCTACAAATAGTAAAAAATAATCAATTTTATCATTTCTTTCTGAATTGTATGAACTTTATAAATGTCTATAATTGCTTTTTTAATCTATAAGAAATAGTTTTAAAAAACTATTGATTTATTTCAATATGCTCATGACTGAAGTTTTAAGCTCCTTTAAAGACAGTGGGCGCAGTAAGCCAAAAAACTGCATATACTTAAAAAGTGGAGAGATGTGGGCATCTTTGAACTAAACCTTGTTCAAGTTCTTTGAACAGTCCAGACCTTCCTTGGACTTCAAAAGAACAGAGTTGAGGACATCAAAATGTGGAATCTGCAGTTTGCGAATTGTGTTCACTGCACATTGTGAATGCAAGCCTGAGCTGTCAGTATCCTCACGGCAGCCTGAAATATCTTCAGTGAGAGAGTTGGCTTTGTACCCAAATCTAAGGGCACAGTGGTGCACATTAAAGAGCAGGATTATTATGAGTCACAGCAGCAAACCGATGCAAGACGAACAGAAAGCAGTCACATAAACATGTATACACAAGGCACGTTTTATCAGATTTAAACTTTGACTGGCAGTCACTTAACTCTCCCAACTCTTTGTCATGATAATAAATCACCCATTTCCAACTGGGACAAAGTGTCACAAGTAACATCAATCACTGTTTTGCCTTTTGAGAACATAGTGAAGAGCCATTCTGCACAGCTCTGCAGTGCGACTGGTACACTGGTGTTGGGGAAAGTTTTTACCACTTATTTAAGGGTTGGTGGAAGAAGACTAAAACAAAACTACAAAGACTTTTTCAGTGCTTAAGGTACATTTGGTTTTTGGGGGTTCTTATCTTCAACTCAGAACTGGTTGCAATGATATGTCCTTTCTCGTGGCAAAAGACACATTCACGTCCTTAGAGTCAACGCACTTGCGTGCAGTAGATTTCTCGCTGTGGTAATTAACAGATGAATCAAAACAAACTGATCGACAAGCACTTTGACTATGTAAGCCCTTTGGGTATATGTAGGAATTTTCTGCTCGTTTAGATAACCATAATCTTTTCAGGAAGACATGATCTAAATTCCTTCAACAAAAGTCATTCTTAAAGTTCTGTTAAATAATTTACATTTCTTGTGGTCCACCAAAACATTCTTGCCAATCAGCTCCAGTAGCCTCATAATCCACAATTATTCCTTGGCCAACTTTATGCTTTCGTTACACGTTTTAAACATTGCAACAAGAACTGACCTTAGCTCATCTAAAAGATGAAACAAAGGCAATGTGTTGATTCGCATGAAACTGTTGAGGAAGAGTTGTGGGGGACAAAACACCTGGACTACATGGCTTAGCTTTTTCAAGCTCCAGAGCAAAACCCACCAATCCAGTCAAATCCCACACCAGTAATGATTACAGGAGCTGCTGCTCCTACCTCCATTCGATCAGGGTTAATAACGCGTGTAAGACCTGTAGGAGCTTTCATGCCAACGCTGTCAATGACACTACCTCTGGCTGCTCTTTCCGGTTATTTTTTCCCCCTCTAAGGATCGGAGTCTGTCCTGTCCGATCAGCTGAGTTTCTTAAAATATTGTGCATCTATAACTTGAGTGAATCACCTCAGGCACAGACAAAAAATAATAATACTGAAAATATTTGTTTTGCTTTTTTAATGTCATTGTGATCTTTATAATTTTTTTGCATTGATGGATTTGTTTATGTGATTTAACCTTCAGGGCCACCGTTATTAACCCTTTAACACAAATTATGTTGCAGTGACACCTAAATAACTGTCCACACGATCCCCGTGAATCAGCTGATTCTGACGGGGAGAAAAGGTGCTTTTCTTTCTGGCTTCACACCGATACGCAAAATATTACTAACGTGGAGCGCTGCTTTGCAAAGCTGCTTTTCTCCATGATGTAATCCGCTAAAAAACGTGGATTACGCTAAAACTTCACAACTGCGCAGTGCTGCATATCAGCGCAAAGCTCGTTCACTCCGTTTCAGAATCTGCTGGAATTACGTTAATTGCGTTAATGGTTGGAAAGTTATGATAGACGAAAGAATGTAAACACTGGTGCTAATGCTCCGGTGTTAAAGGATTTTATTTTATTTTTTTTCATTCAATCAAACTGTGTTCAGTATTGGGTGTGCACAGAGTACGTGAGCATCATACTAAAAAAAAAAAAAAAAAAAAAAAAAAAAAATCCAGTCGCACTCTGGAGCCCTGAAACTATCTTTAATCAGAGGTACTAATTACTTTGCTGTGAAAGAAAATAAAAAAAAGACACACTAACAGTATTGGTTAAATCCCTAAACTAACAATAAAATGAGAATTCTGAAAAAAAGACAATTCCCCCCTACAGCTTCATCTGTAAACCAATACCAAAGTAGAACCACTAAAGAACTCTGCAGGCAAGCTGACCACAGCACCACATGACACTACACGGCAACAAGCACATGACACGTCTCCCTTTTGCCGTCAGAGCACACCTTGAGATGAGCCAAGCCAAAAAACAGGTCCGGTAAAGCACACCGTGGGATGAGAAGAGCCAAAAAAAACGGGAAAAGAGAGGGAAAGACTAATATTTAAAGCCAGCACTCAGGGCCTTGGTCCAATCCAATGCAATCACCCATTAGTAATTCAAACCTGCAAACAATAATCATCACAAAAAAGCTACGGACACTCACTCTGTCAAAGAATAAATTGACATTGTAGCAAATTAATGCAAAAATACCACTACAGCCATAACAATATATGTAGCTCTTTCTATTTCCAATTATAGCTGTTAAGTCATGCGTAAAACCTTTGGCCTTCAACTCACACAGACACTAAAACTGACAGGGTGGAAAAAATTAGGTGTTTTATTATTCCCTATTTTGGTTTAAATTAGGTGTTTTATTATTCCCTATTTTGGTTTATGTGTACTTGTGTGTGTAAAAGTGAGTGTAGAAGTTTGTGGGTACCCACTTAGCATAGACATGACAGTGTATATTAGTAATATTAAAAAGAACATCCTGAACAGCCTTGACCTGCACTAGACATTACTATTAGATGAGTATTAGGTTTCAATGCGACTCAGATATGAGTCTTTAAGGGTTTGGTGAAAATAATCTGGGCATGTTGACCCAAAGTGTGGGGGGAATTAGAGGTAGACAACAGACATAATGAACCCACTATCAAATTATGACAACACCTTGAATAAAGGGCTGCACGGTGCATTGGTAACTCTGGTGCATTGGCAGCAATGCTTTTTAATTTTGCAATGTCCCTGTCAAATAAATTAACATTTAAATAAAATAATACATATATATTTAGCTCATGTTTGCTTTTTTGCTATAGCTTTTTCTTGAAAAAAAAAAAAAAAACTGCTAAAGTAACTTTGTTATACTGATATTGATCTTTAACCAAGTCACATGGCAATGGACCAGCTCAAGCTAATGTGCTTAGCTGGAGTGTGAAATATTGAGTGGCAGCTGGTAGAACCACAGGCCAGATGAAAGTAGATGGAAAGCTGCACACAGAATAGTAAACTTATTATTGTGATTCGTTGTGTGCAGCGCATGCTTTGATTAACTTTCCTGGTGCTTTTAAGCCTGCATACAGTTGGAATGTCACACTGTTATTTGCACTGATTCATAATGTGGGAACGATCCTAATCTCACAATTTCATATGAGCATGCATCAATTTCATTTTTTTATGACATGCACCCACAATATTCACAACCTAAAATGTGGTAAATGCTTGAAGTCCCACTATGATGGTTTTTTAAGCAATTTTATAAGCGTTTCTAGTGGTCTTTTAAACATGATTATGCCGTTTTGAGCCAAATTTAAAAATCCTGTGTTGTTTTCTAGGACATAGTTTCTACAGAGTAGCAGTAGAACAATAGAATTTGAGTTGTGGGCGGAGCTGTTGGTGTGGAGTAAGCCTGTTTATTTTTCCCATCATCCCTTTGTTTGCACTCTCCAGCTAGCTTACAGCGCCTCACAACCCAAGGCTAACATTACAGGTGCACCAAAAATAGCGAGCAATATTGGAGTTATCCAGCAGTAAAGTTTTGAGTCAGATGTCAGCTCAGACGGGTAATAAAGAGGTGTACCAGTACATGATCTAGTTGCCTACATGTGTATCCATAGATGGAGTAGAGCAAGGAGCGTTGTATTGTAGGTCCTACATCATTTCTAAAAATGTTTTCAACAGTATTTTTTCATGTCTCTTATTCACAACGATTTCAATGAAGAAATATTCAGAAATGCAGTTTTAAGCTTAATTTTCTCTGAATATGTCCTTCATCATGAGAAAAATGCTTAAATTTTTTTGTGCTAAAAACTTAATTCTTCTAAAAACTTCTAGTAATGTTTTGTTTTACAATAATTAGGATCTGCTGTGATGTGGAAGTATGTTTTGTTATTGGTAAAAAAAAAAAATGTGAGCACAGTCAAGTAAAATTTACATATGGAGTGCTATTCTAGCTGATTTTTTAAAAAATGTATCCAAGTGGACTCAAGTGTATTACATAAGATTTAAGCAGCATAAAAGCAAACCAAATGAAACATAAAAAAAAAGAAAAAGCATGACGACAACTCAAAGTGACACAGAGAATTAAAACAAAATTTGTGGAGAGTTAAAAGCTAAGTTCTTCATGATAACAAAGACAAAACAAGGAGAAAGAAAACAGCATTATTTTTGTTCTGCCTAAAGCTAATGAGAACATAGGCATGAACCAAAAAAATGTTTTTAAAGATTTGAAGGAACAACTTAAAAGTCACAATCTCCCAAGCAGCTGCTCATTTTATGATTTATGAGTTTAAATTAATCATATTAGAACAGGGGATATAAATCCAAAGCAGCCGGGCCACTGGAACTAAACTACCACTCACATTTGCAGTTTGGGGTATGTGGATTTATGTGGCAGCACAGAAAACATGAGAGAACAGCACTTACTATAAAGGATTCTTGTGCAATGTCCCATGATAGCCTTCATAACAGTGATAAATGGGTGAAGCATTCTGCAGAGCTACAGCATATGAATTGCACATTTGGAGTTTTTTTCATTAGACCTTTAATGGGAGCATACCAAGGAAGATTTCTGCAGAATACAGCAAAAAAAAAAGTAACTGCTGGAAACCATTACATTATCAACCCATTATTTTTTTTATTTTGAGTCGCACACACCAAAGGCACTTCCTAGTGTGCTGGGCTATTATGGCACCAAACAACCGTTTCAGATTAAGTACCGGGAAGTCACTAGTGCTTTAAAGTCTTTATGGATAAAGATTAGTTCTACAATAATAATAAGGAAAAATAGAAACTAACTCCATCCATACATGGATTTGAATAATTTGCCAGAAACTTGGTTTATTTACCAGATAAAAAGGAAAAAAAAAAACAAAATTAAACAAAATTAACAAATTAAACCAGTCTATTTGTGTGTGTGTGTTCTAATTATAGACAATGGCACAAAAAAAAGGTAAATTCACTTTTTTTTTGGAAAGATGTTAAAAATTCCTACAGTTGTCCCTCAGTATTTACCTTTCATGGCTTCAGATTTTTTGCGTGCAATTCTATACATTTTTTTTTTACCCAGAGCATTGTGTTGTATGTCCTACTAACCTGTAGAACATTATCAAATATTGTCCTTTATGGTGTGTCTTGTGTACAGAAGACAATTTTCAAAATTTACTTCAATCTTCCAGTGAGCACATTTTTGGTTTCATTCTATAATACTGGCCTTTTTTTCCACCAAAAATAAGAACTTAGAAATGATTTCAACAAGAAAAAAGTGCAAAAATGTTCTTGTCTGTCTGACAAAAAGTGTGGAAAGTGCGCAGTAACATTTCTTTATTAATTGTAAAAAATTAAGGCTGACTCTTTTGCGGATTTTGCCTATTTTAGAACGGTTATTTTAGAACGCTACTCCCGTGATTAAAGAGGGAACACAATATTTTATTTTAGAACTGTTTGCACTTGAGTGTTAGAATTGATAGCATCCTCACTAAAGCTTAGGATCCAGCATCAACACAGGTTAGCTGCAGACTAGTGACTTGCTGCCATTTTTCACGTCATATGATGTAAATTGGAAATTTATTGCGTTCATTAATTCCCCCAACAACTAATGAGAAGGAATTTAAGGCTGTGGATACATTACTCTTCACTATAACTCAAGGGTGTGAAATTGGTCTTTTATCATAGTTGAGAATCGCTGTCTGAAACAAATGCATGTTTTAGTTGGCTCAAGTCATTAAGAACAAAAGAGAGAAAGAAAGTTGTAGACACAGCGTCCATTCCACAGTCAGGTCTGGAAAAGCTGTTTGTCATTGTCAAATGCAAAAAAGCAAATGACAAATCTCTACATAGCTGCGAAAAATTCTTTCTCAGCGGTGAAAAATCTGAAAGTGACGCAACCACTTGAATTCAAATTTCAGATACGTTCAGGGCCAAATGCTCAATTCTTCATGTCAGTAGTATTTTGAGGAATGCAATATGAAAAGCCCCTGTGTCCTTTAAATTTTGGAAAAAGCTGGCCAGACAGATTCACAATGAAGAACTAAAATGCAGTGAAGACTGCAACACTGCTCAGTATTCATCCTGTACTACCATATTCTTGCCACATGGCAGACACTCTTTCTACATTATTCAGGCTCAGAATCATCAGCATCTATTATAACTAGAGCACACATCTATCTCTGATTTTTTTCTTTTTTTACGATAGCACGTACACACCCATCATTCACACAGATATGAAAACTTCAATGGCTTTTTACAAATCATTAGGCCCCCATATAAATAAATGCAGTCTTGTATTTAAAATCCATAAATTCATTTAGAAAAAGAAGCTTAATCTGAGAACATAAATACAATTTCAGGTGTCTTTTTGCACAGCCTACACCTTGGGTCTTGTCTGGTGTGGTAGATCTGAGCTTCTATCGATCTGGTGCTCAGGGTTTGTTCCCGAGATGCCAGGATGAGCGCTTCTGTGCTGTCCTGTATGCCAGCCCTTTCTAGCCATCGGTAGGACTTCTTGATATCAGTCACTTCAGTTATGCTGAAGCTCGATGTATTCACGCATCTTGGATGTTTCATCCTGGATAGTGGTTTCCACGCTCACTAGTCCTCGACCTCTTTCCTTGTGGCTAACATACAGTCTCACACTTATAGACACAGACTGTAATATTTCAGATGGAAATATTTCCTCAAAAATGGAGCTTCCAAAATAAGTTCACCAGCATTCTAAAATCTTCAGGAAGGAGTCAACTGTTCACTAATAGTGCAAGTCAGGGAGACAGAGCTACCTTGTTATTTCACCATCACTCTTTGTCTTGTCTGCTAAATTGCATCACTCTGCCATTGATCAAGTGTCACGCTTCAGAAGGAGCCTTAACAACAGCCTCACAGACCTCTTACTTCTCCATTTTGCTCTCCATACAAAGGTCATTCTTTTACCTTTACAATGGTACAAAGTACAGCTTCTTCTTCTTCTACCCAACATTTTTCTAGTATCCTATCAGCTCATCACACTTTAAAATGGATCACAAAAGCCGCAAGAACATTGCAGAAATAGCTTGACGGTATATAAAACCACATGCTTTTTTGCTATGGTTTATAAAGGTTTTATTTGATTTGTGTTTCTCATATTATTAGAAAATGGATGTGTCCGCCCCCACATTCAACCTTTTTTCAAAGCACAAAAATAAAATCAGGTAAAAGAACACAAAGGGGTCAGAGACACAATGAGAACATAATAGTTCTCCCCTTCTGAAAAGCAATACGGTGCACCTGTCAGCAATTATTTATTTGTTTTCTTTCTTCAAAGAATAAAATAAAATGCGAAATAAAATAAGGTGAACATCCACATTAGAATTGGCCTGTGTTGCACAAAGACCTACAATTAGGTCTGTTTTTTTGGCTGCTTATTTGAAGAGTTTTATTGCATTCCTGTTTAATCTGGTATACAACCTTATGACCTGCATGTGCAACAAAAGCCCACAGTGACAAAATATTTACATTAGAATAGGATGAACTAAGTAGATATAACAGTTGCAATGCCTTCAACAAGATATAAAAAAAGATAATTGTAGGAGAGATTTAATTAGTATCTTTTTAAGTTGAAACAAAAGCTATCATTTAAATTGTAATTTGATGGAATAAACCATTACCTTTTGCTCTTTAAAATCATAATTAACTCGATGAAGGTTTTTATATCACAGGATTCTAAATAATTCATGTTCAGTGTAATAAAAACTTCATAATGTTGGTTCTTGATTCCTCAGTCACAGTAAAATTAAGTAGCTTTGCACGTTTAAACTGCTCCAATGAAGCATTCACGGACTCTGACAGCAAAATACAATATTGGCTGAAAATTGATTAGACATCTTCCTCCCATATGTGGATAGCAGTTTTTCTACATATGTATCCAGATTGCTTCGTTCTTATTTTCAATTTTAAGCCTTTGTTGAAAAGCAAATAAATTGCATTTTTAATAAACACAAATGGCATTGTGAAAACAGTTTTGAAGCAGAAGGAGAAAAAGCAATCAGCATCCACATTGTTCATAGATCAAACACACACACATATACATATATATATATATATATATATATATATATATATATATATATATATATGTATATATATATATGTATATATATATATATATATATATTTAGAGAGAGAGAGAGAGAGACAGAGAGAGAGAGAGAGAGAGAGACAGAGACAGAGAGAGATAGATGCAGAAAGCTACTTAAACCATATAAGGATTTAACATGTTAAACTGGAAGTAAATGATAGCAAATGACGGTCTTATAACGCTCAAGCTACCAATTTGGCTGTACCGCATGAGCTGTGCTGCCATTAACATGTAAAAAGGTTTGGAGAGCCCAAGGCTGTCTCAAGGCCCTTGCATTTTAAAACATGTGCATGAAAACGAATTAGCTCACAATCCCTGCAATATAGCAGCTATCACAGGAGGCGTTTTTATCAAACTTGTTCAGTTAGTGTGTGAAGGCTACGCCAACAGCAATTTAATCTACTTAGCTCGGGGAGTAATTAATTTCAGTCGGCATTGTTGTTACCTTTTAATTGATGTAATGCAATCAATTCCTTCAAAACGACACGAATGATTTCCTAACGAAGAAACAGAAAAACTAAGAAGTTAATACATTACAAACTGTTGCTTACCTCTGCTCATCTTACAAGGATGCAAGAGCAGGTTTAGCCACAGCAGAGGCTTTTACTTTGGCAGCAGCGGCATTATAGCAGCGGTTATGACATTTACAGATGGTGGCAGTAATAATTGTGGCTGTAACTATGCAAGCAACAACTTTAGTTTGTCAATTCCCACATGAGAATAAAAAAAATTGTCAGAAGCGCTGTATGGTGGGGCAGTGGTTAGCACTTTTGCTTCACAGCAAGTAGGCTCCAGTTCAAGTCCTGGCTGGGGGACCTGAAACAGGCACCAATGGGGGACTTTTCTGTGGAGTTTGCATGTTTTCCCTGTGCATGCGTGGGTTTTTTCCAGGGACTTCGGCTTCCTCCCACCGTCCAGAAACAAGCTTCATGTTCTTCAGGTGTGAATTTGTGTGTATGGGTGTGTGATTGTGGCCCTGCGACAGACTTCTGAGCAGTCCAGGGTGTACCCTGCCTTCCCCCACAAGTGGCCAGATTAAGATCCGGCAGCCCCATTAGCCCGAAAGGGACAAAATGGGTTTAGAAAATGGATGTATGGATGGATTTTCTAGACTGTTTCACAGCGTCTACAGCAAAAACCAGGAAATGCTAATATGTACTGATGTGTAATTAATATTACTGAAATTTGACAAACCAAAAATATCTCAGAAATGACTCTTGGACCTTAGAATTGTGCCAAATTTTAGGCTTAATGTCATATCATTAAAAAAAGTCAGGGTTAGTTTTCACATGTTAGCAAACTGAGCAGCACATATTTAGCATGTTAAGAGTTAACTAAGCATCACACACTAATTCATGGAGAATTAAAAAGATGATGGAAGGTTTTTAAAGTTTCATAAATTTGATCTAAAGTGTGCATACGTTTTTACAAGAGGTCAAAATCCTGAGCTGCTGCTGCTGCTGTGATTTAGATTCTACAGTAACCCCTCCCTCTAGTTGTGTTCATACTGGGCAAAAACAATCCTGACACATCAAATGGTGTATATTGCAAAGGAAACCAGTGGGTGAACAACTTCTTTAGACCTTTAGTCTAAACTCAAACCAAAAGCTGTTTTATTTATTTCTATAATTCTACAGGTTTGAAAAGTAGCCAACATTTGTGTTAATGAATGCTTTGCATACATTAAGAAACCCTTCAACTGTCTTTATGTTCGTGACTTAGAGCACTTTTAAATTAAGAGTCAACAAATCGTCTGACTTTTGTTAATAATACATATTATGGCTATAATCCTTGGCTAAATAAAGAGAAATGGCAGCCAGCAGTACAAACTACATACAGACCTCAACTATAACGGGATGGGACTGTGTAAATCTGGCCCTAATAGCGAATATGATGGAAAGATGTGGAAAAGAGAAGACAAAATGAGTACATCTCAACCTGCACTGTACAAAAGTTATCCATTAAATCTGGACAACACTAGACGGCTGGATAGCTCTGATGTTCCGAATGTTTGCCTGTGCTTGTGAGGTGCTTTGTCACTTGTAGGAGAGAGTGTAAAAAAAAGGCATGATGGGAAATTAGCGTGGCTAACAAGAGTCCCGCCCACAAATCAAAAGCTAATTTCTAATGAGTTCCTGCAGCGCTCCAGGAAATTTCTTAAAAATGACACAGGCCCTTTTGATTTTAGCTAAAACTGCATGATTATAATTCAAAGATCACGGGAAACAATTTTACATTAGAAAAAAATATCTAATTGGAGAGGGGGTTTAAACACATAAGCCTATCTAATTTTCTTTAAACAAGGGGAAAAAAAGCAGTAATTTAACTACGAATTACCATTCGCATAAAATCTGTCATTTCACATATTTTGAATCCAATGATAACAACAATCTTCCAAATGTCTTTTTTTGTCTTTCTTCAAAAATGTGGATTCCAGAAAAATGCAGACACTGCACTGATAACTCACAGATATGCAAAGTGTGATTTAAAAAAATGGAAAGAGTATTTTATTTAAAAAACATTTAAAAACATAATTTCTAATATGAATTATAACTTTTTAGAAAAAAATACATTGTTCAATCTTAAACTACTGCATCATAGACAAAGTACACCCTAACTGTGAAGAAACGAGTATGAACACCATTTTCTTTCCTTTCACACAATTTCTTCACCACTTCAGTTGAAGTTAGTTTTTTTGTGCTTGCATGGATGCAGGATTTTTGGAGTAACTTTACATCTTATATAAACCAATCTGGTACCACCTTTCTACATTACGTCTAAGTAGAAAGAAAACACGCAACTTCTCTGCATCTTATTCGCATTTGAGATGTAAGGAAACTGTTTGATCAGAGTGTAATAACATTTTCATAAATGATAATTTTCTGAAACTGCATGGAAATTTACCTATTGACAAAATGCAATCTGCTTTTTTCAAATCAAGCTTACTCTCACACAAGAAAACTGCTGATATTGACGTTTACCAGAAAAATGCTGATTTTATCAGACAGATTTCATGATTATAGACAAGCAAGTAAACAACATTTATATGGCAGAGATGCTGTTTTTTTGAAGATGTGATATTTATACAATACCCCATATAATCTGAAAACGAATAAATTTACCTAACTTCATCGGAATCCATTGAGGAAATGTTGATGACCAATATTGATGGAACTCATGTTATTTATTAACAACAGCGAGTAAATAAGATCCTGGAGAAGACTCAAAATAATAACATCAGAATGATTTTCTTTTCATTATTCTATGGGAAAATATAATTATTATTGTCACAGCTTTAGACATACACTTGTGGAAATTATTTCAACTAATAACAGTGATTTATAAACCATAACAATGTTTTTTCATTAAAAAAAACAACTTTTTTCTGTTTTTCAATTAAAAAAAGGTTTTGTTTCTTCTCAAATTGTTTATGGACACATAATTTCTTAATATGTGCTTTTAATATGTTGCTCTATTGTACCTTTAGGAAATTCTAAAACTGTATTCTTAAGTGTTAAAATAAAAGTTTAAAGATGTGACTGCAAATTGGGATTATAGTTTTGTTTTAATCTCATCGCATTTTGCAAAAATTAAAAAGCAACCCTTAAAGACCCAGTCCTATGAAATGTGTGTTTTTGGTGTTTTAACATGTTCTTGTAGCAGTTTTCATATGATACAGGACATGTACAAAGAACATTTTAATTTAAACTGAGTTTCTGAGAATGTCTTTTCAAATTGTTGTGAATCAGGAGCAGTACCGTAGTTTTTAAGTACAAACTACAATCGACAGTTCACAGGCTCCCTGCTCTGCTCCATTCTGATGTATCTACTTGAAGACATCTAGATTCGTGAATGTTTTCTCCTCTGAGCTGGCATCAGGCTCATAACTGTACTGTTGGATAGCTCCAGCTTGCCATTTTCATTGCATCGCTAAAGTTAGCTTTGGGTTGTGAGGGGCTGTAAGCTTGTAGGAGAGAGTGTACGCAAAGGGATAATGGGAAATGAGTACAGGCTTACTCTGTGGTAACAGCCCTGCCCACAACTCAGAGGTGAATTTCTAATGAACTACTGCCGCTCTGCAGAAACTAGAAAATGACAGGTTTTTGGATTTGGCTAAAACCGGTATAATCATACTTAAAAGTGGCAGTGGTGTGCAGTACTTGAGTAAATGGACTTTGTTACTTTACTTAAGTACTTTTTTGGCTACTTTGCACTTGTACTGAGTATCAAAAATATAAGCAACTTTTACTATTCAACTACATTTTTGATTGAATATCTGTACTCTATTCCACTACATTTGAAAAGACACTTAAAGTAACTTGTTTACATTGTGATTGTGCGGAAAGGGCCCGCATCTTTACTTTGCTGGTTTGTCGGGCGGATTAAACGATATAGGGTACTGAAGGTACTGCATGCTATTTTTTTTAGCTAAACCACATGAACATGATCAGCGGTCAGTTTAGCTATTAGGCGTGTTTGAGATCACCCAGGCGGATGCAGCGCAGCGCAGATCGCCTGGATTGCAGTGCATGCTGGTTAGTTTTTTGAACTGACGTCACATGTGCGCTGTCACGAAAGTATCACAAGAAAGGGGTCGGAGACAGCCACAGCAGGTACTGCGCTGACAGCCAGCCGCCTAAATGACTACAAAACAATGCATTGTGGGAAACAAATGCAATAAAAGGAACGTACAGGAATCACAAATAATCTGTGGTTTTGTGTTGATTGTTGTCTTTAAAAGCTTACTTTCATTTCAATTGCATTTACTTCTCTTGGACAGTGCACATTAAATGAGCCCAGTGGCTGTATTTCATCTGTTTTCCTCGGACAGATGTTAAAAATTGGCTACCTACAAAGCTAAGAATACACAAAAAAAGCCCAAATGTTAGACGATCAATTAAAATTTCTATTGATAAAAAATACATTCATAATAAAATGGAAAAGTATACAAAAAACATAAAAGCATAAAGCATAAATCATACTAAGTGTATCTGCTCCTGGGGAGGAACGGAAATACCTCTTTTTTGAACATTTGAGTGTGATTGAGACTGACTCTGTTCTATTGATTATTTATATTGCTTTGTCATTTTGAAACATTGAGGTGTTAAAATTAATTTCTATTCATTCATTCATTCATTTCTAATATTACAAAAATAACACCTCATAAATAAATAGTTTATTGTTCTTCACATTTCTCGGTGCTCTTTGAGCCTACGTTCAGGATGAGTAAAATACGTCAGTTGGATACTTTAATACTTTTACTTAAGTATTATTGGAATTGGTGATGTGTAACTTGTAATGGAGTAATTTTTACAGAAAGGAATCTGTACTTTTACTCAAGAATGCTTTTCAGGTGTTCTTTACAACTCTGACCACTGGTAATGCTTTTGCAACAGATCAAGAGACGATTGGAGTGGAACTTTAAACAACAACTCAGCTACAACATAGTGTGGAAAAATATACACTTTTAGTCCATAAAGTCAAGTTTTTTTTAAACAAGATTAAAAAAAGAGAACATCAGATGACCTGTCTGGTGGCCTGACTGCAAGGGAAAGCAGCCAAGAATTGATGGGCGAGAACCTGTAGCAGTGCAGAAAGGGCCTTTCAGGTGAAGACTTCATGAAGCTGACTGAAAGAACTCCAGAGCTGTTTTTAAAGGCCTAAGTATGAAAGACCTTAAACCCATAAATACTTTTAAAATCTTCATTTAACCTTTTTGGATTTTCAATTTATTTTTGAACTGTATCCTGACCAGCTAGAAGCGACAACACTTCTTTAGCAGCCCTTTCAATGCAAATTCTAGCTCTTCAAAAAACAACACCAACTCGAGCCAGATGCAGTTCAGCCTGTAACCGCTCAAGGCATCGCTGAAAAGCATTAAACCCACATCAGTCCATTGTTACTCGTCTAACTTCCAAATAAAAATAAACATTCTTCCAGGCAGCATAAACAATGAATGCATAAATGTTGTATTATTCTACTTTCCAGTTTACCTGTCTTGGCCAAATTAAAAAAACAACCAAAAAAAATTGATGATGGCATACCCTCTATGAATATTGATTTAGGTAACTTAACCACATGCGACAAAATTCAGGATGTCAACAAATATAGAGAAATTAAATTTAAGGATTTTAAAGACCTTATTAAGAACACTTACAATCTAATTTAGAACTGTATTTTCAAAGAAAATAAAACAAACAGGCAGAGTCTGTTTTTTTAATCTCTACAAATGCAATTTGATCGCCATGATCCCCATTGTTCCAAGTTTAAATGTTTATTGGCAAACCGTGCAGTTTGCGTCACAGGAAATTTCCACTATCCACCACAAGTAGTCCCTTTTTTCAAGCCATTTCTCCATGAATCTGCACTTTCCTCAGTCTGTCGCACCCATGAGAACCTGCTTATTAGCAAGCTCAGGTAACGGGACTTCTGACCGGTTCACAACCTTCTGACAAAGCGTATCTTGGATTTTTTTTTCTTTTGGTGACAGGAAGTCACATTGCATTGACGAGAAAAAATGTAAGACCCTTTCACCAGAATTGAGGACAATTTAATGTTTTTAAGGCCTTATGTGTTCGATTACATTTAAGACTTTTCAAGGATCCGCGGTTCAGATTGAATCATTAAATCTTTTTTAGTTATTCCATTCAATATTTCCTGCTTGCAAAAAAATTAAATAAAATTAGGGTTTATTTCCATCATTTACCCTTTTCAAAATAACAGAAAACAAAAAAATAGTGTGTGCAAAAGTTTGGGCACCCTATAGAATTCATAGTATGCAACGGCCCCCTTTGAAAAGCAGAAGTACAAAAAAAATAAATAAATAAGTTGAAGAAAGCATGGCTAACTCAAATGGATAATGATCCTAAACACACTTCAAAATCTATGCTCTTTTACATTAAGAAGCATACACTGAAGGTTTAGCAGTGGCCTTCCCAATCACCTGACCTCAACATCTTTAAAAATCTATGGATAGACCTGAAAAGAGCAGTGTGTAAAAGACATCCCAGAAACCTCAAAGAACTGGAAGACTTTTGTAAAGAAGAATGGATGAAGAAAGCTCAAAGAATTGAGAGACTAAGCTGGCTTCAAAAAGCGTTTACAAGCTGTGATTCTTGCCAAGGGGGGCAATACAAGGTACTAACTCTGCAGGGCGCCAAAAACGTTTCCACACACCATTATTTTGTTTTCTGTTATTTTGAAAGGGTAAATGATAAAATAGAGCAATTTTTTGACATATTAAAAGGATGCATAATCTGTAAACTCATGTATATGTATATATATGTGTGTGTGTTTAGTCACGTTTTACAGTTTTTTATTTAAATAAAGGCCTAGTCTACTGTGAAAGTTCTTTTTAAAAAAAGCTTAAAACTTTCGAATTTTTTAGCTTTGCTTTTATACTCCCTGTTAACTTTGATTTGGAGTTTTAATTACATTCATGGACTGCTTATTCTGTTTTTGGTTGTTTAATGTGCACATGTGGTGGAATTATTATCATTATTATTTATGTAAAGCCCTTTGAGGTGCTGTAACTCTGTTAGTGGAACATATGTTTATGCATATTTTTGTGATCCCTACTTGCATTTATGGTCAATAACGTAAGGACAAATCCAGGCAGATCCTGTGTCTGCACACCGTTTTCTCTTCGCTATGAACAAAATGTCATTCTGCTTGAGCAGAAAAAAAGATTTCTCAAAAGCAGCACATTTTTTCTTCAAAAATATCAACGTTTTTATTTTTTGTTCCTGCATCAAAATTCTTTCCTGCAAGCAACAGCAAAGTCAAACAAAAGAATTGTTCCAACTTCAATTTGCTCCAACGCCATCAAAAGTCAATAACCGTCGTTTAGGAATAAGCTCAATCTGTAAAAATCCTCCCAGAAGAACAGACTTGAATGAATGGGAAGAATGCACACAGTCACAATGGCTTCCATATCTCAGAGGAACAGAGAGCAGACTGATAAGACATTTTCACTGCTCACTGCTTCAGCCATCTCTTGTGCTAAAACTACTGTCATGCTAGCCCTTTGCAGAGTCTAAAAACACCTAACTGCAGACTTGTAACCAGTGAAATACTACTCACATGCATAGATTAAATTAAAAAAAAAAACTTTCATTGCCTTTTGAAAAATAATTTCTATAGATCTTTGGTTCAGCGCCAGCCGACTTCTTAGAGATGATTTTGAAGACAGCTAAAAGGTTTGTGAAGCGAGGCTCTATAAATTGAAGTAGTGCATTTAACGACAGGCAGCTTGGAGACATGAAGGTAGAATTTGCTCTGATAAGTAAATACAGGAATAAATGTGAAGACCAGGAAATGGGAGACCGGGAGTTCCAGGAGTGGAATAAAGATTCAGAAGATTGTTATACACAGAGTATTTGAATTAGGTACAAAGTGAATAAAGAAGCCTATTAAAACAAATGAAATGTTATCCAAAAATGATTTTCTTTCTTTTTCAAATCAATATTTGACACATTAGAAAAAATGTGATGAAAGATTAATTTGTGCACAAATCTATTATAAAAATTGAATACCAATGTTGCGTAAAATACAAAAGAGCCACTTCATTACCCTTTTAAAAAGTAAAGCTGGCTCAAGTGGCCTTGAAACACTGGGAAGCACAGAGTGCTGTCATGGCAGAGAATGAAGCCCTTCTCTAGGCATCGGGGTAATGCTGCTCAAAATAATATTCTGCAAAATCTCTCCATGGCAACCTACAGAGGTGCTTGAAATTTGTCAAGTCTTTTGTTTCCTTTGTTCCATCACATTTCGGGTCTCCAACAAAATCTGTTTTCCTTGAACATAAAAGTAAATAAAGACATTTTAACAAATACAATTAAGTCTTAAGCTAAAAGCATCTGTGAGTTGCAATGTCTGGCAATAATTTTATGGTAAAAATTGACTTGATGTTCTTAGTAAAAGTGAATGCAGTGGATATACTTCAGTCCTTGAAAGATTATTTTTCCAAGGGTCTCCAACAAAACACATTTCCAAACCTTTGAAACTCTGAAAATGAAAAAAAAAAAACGTTTCACAATATTTTTTCATGATTTAATTGAAATGTATTTACTGTTCTATTAAAAATATAAATGTATTTCCTTTAGAGCCGAAGCATCTTAAAACACATCATGATCTGTGGATCACAACTTCTTATTTTAAATAGGTGCTATGACTAAATCTAATTTATTATTCCCCATTTATAAGGATTACCTAATGCTTTCTGAATTTAGAAGATGAACAGCATATAAAGGTTGATTTTTTCTTTCTCCTTGAAGTCACAATAAACAGGTATTCAAATTTTTCCTTTTACAAGCCTTTTGTTGTCATTTTCACACCCTTGCATTTAGCATTATTGACTTTGAAACTGATGTTCAATGGGATTTTATGATTTCTTAATGTTGAAAGTTAGCTCTTGCAATAGTAGAAATCAATACGTTTGACTTTTTGTGTAAAGAAAAGACACACTAGTATGAAACATTTAAGTCAACAGCAAACGTGTTTAGTGTTTTAGTCATTTCCTCCTGTTTGGTGTTTCTATATTCTGCATGATCTCAGATTTCCTGTTTTTCTCCTCCTCCGTCTTCATTTGCAGACTACTCATTTGCATTTGAATGTTCCTATGAATTAAAGGACTTAGATGAGGAGGAACTTTAAGCTAAGACTATTAAAATTGCTCATTTAGTCCACTCATGCTTCAACTTAAGTGTTGGAAATGCTGGCCACTGCATCTGCAATGGATGCAGATTACTGTGGCAGGCTACACAGCTAATCAAATTATGAGCATGGTTTTACTACAGTTAAAAACTGAATCGTAAGCAACATGATCAGTAAGCCACAGCGGTGATGACAGAAAATGCATAAATAAATGTATGAATATTTATTAGGAAGAGAAATTATTCAACTTTGACCAAAGCTGTTGCACAACATTAGCTCAAACTTGCTTAAAGAGTGGAGATCACAACATAAACACACCAGTCAAACGTAATAAACTAAAGCTGGCAGATTCATAATCATTAGTACATGGTTATTTTCAAGTCTTTTGTTTTTCTTTTTTTTAAGTTTAATGGTATTTCAGTACTGGCTGATCTAGAGCAGCTACTAACGAAAACCTTATTCAGTTGGCTATGAACAGTATTTTTTTCTCTTTGACCTATATCATGCTTTTGTCTCATAAAAATTTAAAATACATAAACATTGTTAAAATGACTAGAAAGTCGCCCCCACCCCTTCCCACTCATTGATGGGTGTTGTTATTGTGAAATTAAACATTAAATCTAGTTTGCCTTAAAAAAGCGTGTCCTTATGACAGTGGTTTTGCCTACTTGACATTATTCTGTTACAGCTGAGTTTGTTCAATTTCCCATTTATAGGCTGATTTGTTATTTTTTTGTTTGGTTAGAGTGGTCTTCTTCCTGGGTGGGGCCGGCTGATTAACTTGTAGCCTAAAAAGGCAGGGGATTTGATAGTGAGCGGAGGCTGATGGGGAAAGAGCAAGTGTGAGCTTTGCAGCAAGTGTGGTTTTGACAAATAAAGAAAGATTTAGTTCCTGGACCATTTAGACGTCGGCCCTCTAGGTAAACCAGGTCACTTTGCTCACACTACATTGTGACAGTCCTACTGTCTTAAACTGCATTTACATTGTAGTTTCAATGTTAAGTCAATAGAAAGACGCAATCTGACGCGGCGTGGAGCAATTTGGACGGCAAGTGCAGCGAGGTTGATGCAGTGCATCAACCAATAAAGGACTCAGCTTTGGATACATGACATCTTCAGTGAGTAGATCAAAGGGTAGAAAAATAAATTCAATGTGGCTGCGTGATGCAAGGATTTTTGTCCTGAACTCCCATCCGTTTTCTTAACCCGCTGGGGCCGCGGGGGTGCTGGAGACTGTCCGGTTACTTTTGGGTGAAGGCGATTACACAGACAGGTCGGCAGCCTGTCACTTGGCCTATGAAGCTGAAGCCAGAGAAGCCGCTTGGTGGACAGCATAGCACGCTCAGTTGCAAAGGGTCTGGCAGAGCAAGCGATCGCCATCGCACAGGGGAGCAGAGCTTGCGAGGAACTCGCTATCTTGGTGAGCTATCTTGGCTATGCTGACCTGCAGAGAGCTGCCAGGGGGGCAATACCTCCAGCTCCGTGGGCTTATGACGTCTTTCTCATTTTCATTGAGACAATAATAAAAAGATCTGCCAGTTTTTATTTTTCCACTCTCAGGTTAATGCTCAAAGTGGATCACAGACAAACGAAAATACAGATTAAAATGGCAGTCAGGCACAACTACACCGCAGGAGTGAAGCGCGAGTTCTAATGATAAAAACCTGTATGGTTTATAAAAAAATACACGAAAATACTTTTTTTTAACAGAAATTGTTCAAACACAATGCATTGGTTTTTTTTCATTTGCCTTCCTGTAGAGCATCAATGCACTCTGGCTTTTTGCAGAGACTTTTAGGAAAATTCCCGGGCACTAACTAAATTTTGGAATTGTAGATTGGGACAGAACTACAAAATAGCAAACATACTACATAGCGCCCCAAGTAGTGATGGGTTACCCCATCTGTTAGTATTTCAAATAAAATCTCATGAAGCACATTTTCCAACATTCAACCCTAGTTTATTTTACTGACTAATGAAACGTTCGACACTTTAAAAAGGCTTGATTTTGTTTCAATTGAAAGATTTGGTTTAAATAGATTTGACTCCATGCTTACATAGTCATTAAGTTTTTATGATATAAGAACATCACTCTTACTCACATTTATCAGATATACAACAAGCGAGACAAACCAAAATTGTAAAAAAAAGAATTCTAAAAAAAGGCTTATATTAATAAAGTATAATGAAGAACTTGATAATTACTCATACCTTGATTTTACATGCACCTCCTGATATCATTATAGTCTATCAGCACTTCTTCAGATTCCTTCAACTGAAATGTTTCAGTGCCAGCAGATACGGCACAAAAGACAAATGACTTCATGGATCTATGAAAGCATTGCAGATATTGGCTGCTTTTCAATTTAATTTTTTTTACACTTTAATGGGAGATGCCTTTGACAGTGCTGGAGTATTCATGTGAAGCATGTGAATGCAATTAAAGCCTTTGAAATTCTTAAAATAACAGTTTTCTCTAATACTGTCTCGTTTACATGATAATGAATGTTAGCGTGTCAGACACACTTGTACAAAATGCAGTAAGTATTGTACTTATGTGGTTCATCTGAAATAAATGATTGACATCATTGTTAATCTTTTTTGATGTTACTTTGCAGAGGATTTATTTTTAATTTTCACATTTGACCTTTTTTCCCCCCAATAAAAACGTGTTTATTCTACATTACAATTTTCTCAAAAATGACCTGCAGTGCTGCACAGATGGTGTGGGTCACTTGTAGTGCAAGCCTAACAAAGATTTAATCGAAACACTAAAGGAAAAAAAAAATCAAGCTCTGGTGCAAATTGAAAACAGGATAAAAGCGGTGACTGATGTAAGCAAACCAGCGGTTGTCACAGATTGGCAAAAACCCTAAAAAGATGGGAAATAGATTTCATGATTTTTTTTTTTATCATAATGAATGAAATATCCGCTCACTGAAAAAAACAATTTGTCAGCAAGTTGGTCTGTCACACAGTTAGCAGGGTATTATGTTCAGATTTATGGACAGTAACTTCGATAAGATTAAATTCTATCCAGCACAGAGTGATTTTGTGTGTGTGTGTGTTTAGAAAATTAGATTTTGCAGAAACTTTATAGGTTCTATCAGTTGGCACAGGATTTAATCTAACATTTGCTTTTTACAAGAAAAAGCAATGCTAGCTGTGCAAAAGACAAATGCACACCTACTGTGTTCTTGTCATATGTCCAGGAGGGCTTCAACAGGCAAGGTAAACTGTAGGATCCTGGATGCAACCCCCTTTTTCGCACATTATAACACTGATGCATGCTTTCAGTAATAATCACAAAAAGCCTACAAATAGAAACCGACCTGCAGATCATGATGTGGAAACATAGAAAGACATAGAGGTATGAGCAAAAACAGCCAGACGTCTACTCTTGGGTGATTCAGTCTATCAACACCCACAGAGCCTGCCCATTCTCACAAAAACAATGACTCTGACTCGGCTCACCAAGAGCACAACATGACATTTTGCTATAAACTCTGCCTACAACTCCTACACATGCTCACCGCATTACCGAACAGAAGAAGATGATAAAATGAAACAAACAGTATTGAGCGCATTACCAAGAAATGAATATAATTAAGTTTAAAGACAACTCTTAAAATGTCAATGCACACTAGGAAGTCTTAATGACATTTATACTTGATCCTTTGTATTCAACAAGTGCACACAAGTCGTCCACTGATACACTTTCTGTTCCTATGATCCACTTGAAAGAACTCACACTAAAACAATCTAAATCAAAATGCAAATTAAGGCACACCAAAAAAGACCCTTTGAGGAACTGTCGTGAACAGTTACGTTACGATCTCTAATTTGCATTAGTAATAAAAATCCTATTACATCCTGATTATGCATCAGCCTGTTGGCTCCCTTCAAGTTCCCTATAAAGTAATCAGTAAGGATAATGTAAAATGACTGAGATATTTCCACAGAAAAGCCATTCCTTCAATCAAATTCTGCCCGGAAATGACTGAGAGCAAGAACATGCACTCACCCGACAAGTCATCGTAAACTCCTAGACACTTAGGATGAAAGGTACTTTAGGTCCCAAACTACTGACTCAAGACAGACAAATGAAATTTTTCTTTGTAAAACTGGGGGTTGACTCCAGTTTCCGTCTCCTGGACTACACAACTTGATGTTCCATGAACTACATTGACAAAGTGTCATAAAGCATCATTTGTTTGACACAGAAAATGATTTGATGAAAACATCCACAGATCTTCACATATCAATCATCTTTTTTGACAGTCCATAACTTACAGAGGGGAAGAAGCAAGCAAAACATCTCCATTAATGCAGTGTTATAAAAGAAAGAAGCTGCAAATGTTTTCTGGAAGGTAAGATTTGAGAAAGATAACTGTTTAAATAAAAAAAGAGAAAGTAAAAAGAAGAAATAGCTTTGCTTTGAGGAGACATTACAGCATGAATGTAATTTTCTGAGCAGAGTAACGATCATAGCCTTTTTGCCCAAGACAGTACATGGGTTCACGATCCAAATCGATCTGTAACCCAACATTTTTTTGTTTACTCTGCAGTGCAACAGTTTTATTCTCTGTTAGACTGAATCAACTTCACTAAATCAATATCAAGACAAAATCTATATTTTGACAATGATAAATCCTCAGACAAGTTTTTTTTTTGTCACACGCTTAAAACCAAGACAAGCAATCGGGTGTATTTAATACCGCCACATTTTTCAATCTTCTAGTGGCAAACCCTACTTGACCACTGTTTTCAGAGCAAACAGGTCTCCAAACAACATTTGATTTTGCAGTCTCAGCCAAGCTCTATATTTGAGTAAATAAAAGAAGCAAAGCTGAACCAGGAATAATTTTACAAACCTCTCTTTCAGAAAAATCCTCTCTATTTGAGGTGGGTAGAGGAGGGATGGGGGTATGCTGAACCTCCTACGCATATTCTTAAGAAGTAAGACGGCTGTTCACTGGTGTATGTAGCATTCCGGCAGCTCCACAGAGACACATGCAAATGAAGTAAAATCTCAAGTGGAGGAACAGGGGAAGGGGGGAACCAAATAGTGACTCACTGTCGAAGGCTTAAGATAAATAAAAGAAAGTTTAGCTTTGGGAGCATTTTAATATTCAAGCAACTAAACAGACCTTTGAGAGAACTTGTCTCTCTACATCACTTTCTGACTATTTCCTCCCTTATTCGAAAGTGCACCAAACCTGTTAATTGCACATAGCAGAAAGGGAAAGTCTGAAACTCAAATATTTAGCAACAATAGAAAACCTATTTCATTCTTTGAGATTTTAAAATACTGATATATTATGCCTCCTCTGTTTACTGAAACAACAGTTTCCAAGTGTGTTCGGAAGCCATGTCCCAGTTGAGCTTAAGCAGTGGAAGGAGTCATACTTCAATGTGCTGCATTAACAGAATAGCCTGGAGGTGCTGGATGAGGCTCTCTGATGCTCAGCTTTGATGTCCAACTGCGTGGTAACAATAGCGTCACCTACTGTACAAACTATGGCCATAGGTCGTCCAAAGCACAGAGATTATGAATGCATAATATATCAAAACATAAACAAACCAAAACAGAGTTAAACAGTGGGAGCAACAAAAAGTAAAGGCAGTGAAACTTACATTTCCTTGGTTTATGAAACCATGTTCCCTGGCGATGCGATCAGCCTCCTCTGGTCCTCCCCTTATCTGAACAGCCCAAGAGTTGGTGTAGACCTCTGCACCATCAGTCCACTTCAGCAGGACAAATCCTGTCCATGTGAGGAGCAGGGCCACCCAGGCATCCATTAAAAGGAGAACGCTTTGCTGGCCAGTCTATTTCTCTGTCTGTCACTGCTTTCCAGGCAGAGTTGGGGTGCTCTACCTTTCAGCAGCAAAGTAGAACAGTGGCCTAGAGATGAGAGGACAGAGCAGGCTATAAACAAAAACATGGCCTTGTTAACTAGGTCACTGTTAGGCCTCAATTATATGATGCATATTTCACTCAAAACCAAATATGTTCTCCAAAAAACGGACAGTGCGCAAATTACATCTTGTTGTTTATCATCAGATTATCAATAGAAGACCTTCAGAAAAGCTAAAAGCCAAAAATGTTATGTCAAAAAAGGGCAAATGCTCTGCTAAAAGCTAAATTATTTATCAGTTCCCTTTTGTTTAGACCTGAAATGGTAATGTATGATAATGGATGCATGATTATGGTAGGTATATAGGTGGCATGATGCTGAAAATATGGAAAAGCTTGAAACTAAAAAATACTGCTAATGGAAAACTGACTGAAAAGGCATTTGAGGGAGAGAACTTCCAACGTATAATTCAAACGCAATTTTTCATTTAAGAAGATTATACCTAAATACAGTAATCTGTGATGGAGGACAGATCCTCATGGGAGGACAAACCCCTGCGTGGGACGTACCCCTGAACCATAACTGAAGTGGCTGATATCAAGAAGTCCTACCAATGGCTAGAAAGGGCTGGACTACAGGAGAGCACAGAAGCGCTCATCCTGGCAGCTCAGATCTACACCAGACAAGACCCAAGGTACAGGCTGTGCAAAGAGGCGCTGGAAACAATCCAGCACATAACTGCAGGGTGTAAGATGCTGACCAGGAAAGCATACATGGAGCGCCACAACCAAGTGGCTGAGATAGTAACCAGGAACAGAATATGGACTGGAAACCCCAAGGTCAAAATGGGAAACACCTCTGAAAGTGGTAGAGAACAAGAGAGCAAAGACCCTGTGGGACTTCCAGATACAGACTGGGGTGGTAGTGATGAACCAACCAGACATTGTAGTGGTGGATTAAGAACAGAGGAAAGCTGTTGTGGTGGATGTGGCAGCACCAAGCGATGGTAACATCAAGAAGAAGGAACACGAGAAACTGCAAAAATACAGGAACTCCAAGAGGAGCTGGAAAAAGCTTGGAAGGTGAAGGCGACAGTGGTAATTGAACCACTCGGGGATGTAACCTCAAATGGAACCCTGTAAAAATTGCTTTCAGTTAATTGATGAAAGTCCATCTTTTGTTAAAATTATATTATAGTTTTGTAGTTATGTGAAGTGGTTTAATATCATTAAAGTAAAGATTGGGTTTTTGAAAAAATTAAAATCATAACTTGTTGAACTGAATCAAATCTTGGGTTTATAAAATCAATTCAGAGGGTAGATTTGAACCTATTTAGTATTTTGGCAGCAATATCCAGCTGTAGGCATCAACTTTGCATCCATTTTTTATTCGCCATTCTCCATGTTTGCTTAAGCAGTCACACTCAGTCTTCAGTTAGACACAGCCCCAAATACATTACCCTGTAACTTGAGAGGACAGAAAAATGTCTACTGACATTTACAATTTATTACATTATTGCATTATCAGCTGAGTAGTTTGCGCCCCATAAGTTTAGTTTGTAGATGGATACTTCAGCAGCTGGGCTGAAATACGGCTGTTTTCCATCACTGAAAAGCACAAAGCAAAGAACTCAAAGCAGTGGAGATTTTCCATGACTACAGAGACAGATGTGGTTATAAGATTAGTCTGAGCAGAGAATGCAAAGTCCTGTTGTTGTGGTGTGAAACAACAACAGGCTTTTCTAAACAGGAATTCTTATTTTTAGAGTTTTGAGGAAAATGTCAATTTAAGCAGAGCAAATGCAGGCGTTTTTATGAGAATGGACAACTGCTATTTGACAACAGTAGTAACATGAAAACCATGCATCAAAGTTACATTTTTCTTAAAACATGTTCTTCCTAAAGTAATCATTTAATTGTTAACTTACCACGTATAATAAAAGCCAGAATGTTGCATTTTAAGAATTGCTTTACCATTTTGCCATCAGAGTAACAAAGAACACCTAAAGTGATGCTACAAGATCATTAATTGAAAAAGTTTGACATTTCAAAAAGGATGTTGGGTAGCTTAAGAAGCCTGCCTGCTAAAGTGAGACGCAAACACCACAATTAATTAAATAGAGATGTTTAAATGGTTATTCTTTTAACGTGATTACACAAGCTGGCTGCGACCTCAGCACCCCCCAGTGACAACATATCGGACTCATTCTATCCTATATGCTGGAATGGACTTCCACTCTGTTTAATGCCATTGTTTGGCATGATGGTGGCCTATATTTCTGTGGTGGGATTTAAATCATACGACAGTACCACCTTAGATACACAAAAAACTGGATTCAAAATTTTTTTTTTGTAAAAAAATCATAATAAAAGAAACTTTTAGCTAAGAGGTAGTAACAGCAGAGACGACAAGAACATTTTATTATTATTAGCTTTGTTGCTGTTGTTAATGGCCCATTAATGTTATTTTAGTCATTTTAATCATCATGGTCATTATAAAGTAAACAAAAGTAAAACTAATTATAACTTTTTTTTTTTATTAAAAAATGTTTTAATAAAATATTAAAAGATAAAAAGCTTCAATAGCTTGATATCTACTTAGCATTTGTGAACTTTTACACTGGGCTTTTGAGAAATGATACTATTCAAAAAACCCTCATGACTTATAAAGGCAATTCATCATAAATTTGCCAATAAACCATTACTTTTTTTTACCTTCTTGACTAAAGCCCTAAAACTTTATTCACTTTCAGTTTTTGCACAGCATCAATATTTTATCCATAACTCATGGTGTATGTTCTGTTTTTGTTAGTTAGAACACACTCTCTACATGCACTGCTTTTCTCTGCTGTTTACAGACTTGTTTTTGTTGAGGCAGACTTTGGTTTGTGCCAAAGAAAACTGCAACACAAAGTTGGAATTCCAACTTGTGAAGCTTCTAAATAATGGTGGAGCATTATTAGCTCATTTCGTTCATGAGTGATGAAGCATAAGATTTTGAATTCCCACTTCCAAGGTAGAGCAAGCACAGAAATATATACGAGGAGGCTCAGTGAATGAGATATTTTCAGACTTAATGACCCAAATAAAGTGGGTTCTGTTCTGTCTGAGATGCAGAAGCTAGTTTCCACTGTGACTCGACTGAAGACAAATGGATGAGAGTGCAGGTTTGAGATGAAAGATTGAAAAAGAAAATAGAATGATAACTTCCATTGATTACATTAGTTTCCAGACAGTTAGATGCATTTGCTGCATTCATGTTGGATAAACACAAAAATGGAATTCTGACTTTGGGGACACATGTGGTGGGGTTGAGTTTTAGGAGCATAGGAAACATGACTAAAGTCTGTCACTCATTCTTTAAAGCAGGTTTTCTGAGCTCATTAAAATCTGCGCAAGCGCCACAAAATCAGGGGGCCGGCTGTCACTGAGACAGCTGAAAAGAGGGAGGAAGCGGTGGAAAGAAAGAAGAGATGAGGGGAAAAGAAAAAAAAAGAGCTGGAGCCCTCCCCTCATGAGATGCTGAGGAATATAACGAGCACATCATAACAACACTCAAACCACCTTTCAAATCACAGCTTGAAGAAGAAATAACAAGAGCCTGCTTACTCCTACAATATACATCAAAGGTCTAAAATAAGATTGAACTACAACCGTCAAACAATATAAAAACCTAAGACTTCGGTTTCTGCAGTAAACACAGAAAATTAGCAGCATAACCCCTGTTGAGATTAGAACCACAATGGAGTCAATGAGCCTCTGGAAATGCAGGGGTGGATAAATGACCCACAGTACCATAAAACAACACCAGAGATTTGGATAAATAATTCAGTACCTTCTGTTTCCAACTAGCGACACACCTCTGAGGCTCACGCCATAGGAGTTATAATTGTGATTAAGGCGTGTGACTTCTTTTATTTCCATTTCAGAAAACACCCCTAAAGCCAAAAAAGCAACAAAAACAATTCAATCACACCAAAACAATTGACACATTTCAGCAAAATCTGATAGAGATTAAGGAAACATGTTTCTAAAGATTGAAAAACTATCAAATATTTTTTTTCTACATTTCAAATCTGACATTGTATTACAGTGAGGTCTAATTTGAAATGATGTCATTGATGACGTGGGTTTTTCTTTTTATTTATAAATTATCTTCTAAAACCACAAGGATGCAATCATTTTTCTGAACATGTGTTGGCTTTTCTTTTACTTGACTTTTGTCTTTTGTTTGGCATATCTATCATGTTATTTTTGTTACTTCTTTAAATTATTACACCTTTTATTCAGAATTTAAATAAAATGTAAAACAAAATTGACTTTTTTTCCCCCGCATACATAAATCAACCTCTAAAAACAACATGAAAACATATAATTTCAAGTTTCCATAAAAAAATGCTACCCAAGTACTAAAACTTTTTTTCTCTAAGAAGAAAAAGAAACAGTTGCGCCGCTTTGTTTTAAATTGATCTGCGTTTTTGTTTCATCTAACCGAGAGAAAATGTCAGAGCCTACAAAACCTACGTAATGAAGTAACAAGGGTTTCTATAGTCCAGTAACTGTAATTAATTACCAAAATTTTAACTGTAATTTGTTACATTACTCTGTTACTGATAAAACTAATTAAATTACAGTAATTTGTTACTTTGTAATCCATTACCCCAACACTGGTTATGGTTTTGTACAAAAAAAGTACTCTTTCATTTACCAAAGGCACTTCAATTCCCAGTTTTCAACATCCATCTTTAGAGAGCAGAACCTTTGCTGTTAGTTAAGTCATATTCTGGTGAATACATTTATCAAATTTAATTTTATAGAATGTTCAAAATGTTCTGATATCAACTATACCACAGCAGTCAGTGATTATGCAGTAGTTCTTTAGAAAAGTTGACAGAGATTTCAGTGGCACCTTTTTTTGCTACAACCTTGTTTTTTTTATTATTTATTTGTTTCTTCACTAAAAGTTTGAGGGACAAAAGTCTGGAAAAGTTGGTGTTAGCAATAAAAAAATCATCTGGAGGAAAACCTTACACCTAATTAGTTTCACTGGAAACATGTTCTTTACATGACTAGATATGAAAAAGAAAAAACAAGGATCTTGGGGGGAAAGACTTCCAGAAATAAAAAGCCCCGTCTTACCACAGGTGCACAGCTTGAGGCTTGGTGTATGTGTGTGCATTTCCTAATTTCCTGACAGTGCATTGGCTATTTTCACACCCAGCACAACTCTATGCCTTTTCACTAAGCAGCAGCCTGTCCACTTCATGCTGGCAGATGCCGACTGGATAAAAGTAAGCTATACCCGCTTTGTGAATGCGAGAACACGAGAAGCAACGACTCAGCAAAAACCAAGGAGGTCGTCAGTGGTTGAGATATCATTGCAAAATAATGGGCTCTTTGAGTATTAGGTGATGCACTTCTGTATCAGTGCATGGAAAACACTCATCCGGAGTGCTTCTGACACTAAGGCCTTAGTCACATGCACCCATATGGGGGTTGACCCATTTGTGGGTTGTGGGTTTTTAGGTTTTCCGACCCCATGGAAGAATAGGCAGGAGTGGCCAGATTTTAAAAGGAGCCCAGTAGTGCAGAGGCCAAGTTGATAAAATGTATAAATGTTTTCTACTACCTGTCACCCACAGCATGCCTGAATATTAAAAATGTGCGTGGAAAATTTTCACTCTGGGGGCTCACCCAGTGGCCTAGGATCTTAAAATTTCGCCCATTTTGTGCCCGCAGACAGCCAACATCCACCCGTAACGGCAGTTGTGACTAAGGCATAATACATGAAATACAAAATGTCAAAATAACTATACAACTATAATGACAACTATAGGCTGTGAACTTAGACACATATATTTAGCAATTTTAAAAAGTGATCACAACAGAATTGACAAATAGCCCTAAATGATAAGCTGAGTATTTGGCGCCATTGCCACTCTCTTCAAAGTTAGATAAAAAAGCATATTGATATCATAAAACACCAGCTTCAAATCTTACAGGCACAAATCTCTAATAGAAATAATAGCATGGACTCTGCAACACTAATGGAAATCACTGTCTAAAACCACAGTTCATTTTCCCATCTGCAAATGCAGATTATGGTCAGTGTTGGGTAAGTTACTTCTAAAAATTAATTGATTACTTCACTTAGTTACTGGATCAAAATTATAATTAAATTACTTAACTCATTACTCATTGAAAAAAGGAATTAACTACTTGTTACTTTTTTCCACTCATACAAATTCAAAAGGGAAAAAGAGCTTCGCACAAACAAGAATCTTCTTGTCTTTCATTTAACAGGGCTCCTTTGAAAAATAGATTTTTAATCTCAATAGAACTTATCTGGTTAAACAAAGGCACATAAATATAATAAAATAAAAATACATAATTAAAAAAATATTTTTTTAAAGCAATAACATTTTGCAAGGTATGAACCTGCTTTACGACATAACCTGGCTTCATTTGAATTTAGACAACAGTGTGAAATATCATGCATAAATAAGTTACTGTTACAACAAATGTGGTCTATGCTACAGCTCAAAGTCAGATGTGGAAAATTCTCTTACGTCATATTCATCTCTATCAAATCTAAAACCAAGCCAGTTTCTTGAAAACACAACTTTGTATATTCCATGACAATGAGTTGCACCCAAGGCATCAGTCTCTGTCTCGCTCTCTCTCTCTACATCTGTCTTTTGTGCACAGTTCTGCACAACTGCAGGTCAACCAAACTATGCGCCTCACAAACCCACCAGCCCCCATAGAGCGCAAAATCATATTGATGCATGCAGCTTAGAGAGAAAAAGAAAGGGCGAATTAATATAGAAATAATCATCGTTGAGTCCCAGGAAAGAGTAGACTCATGTCTTTCACACCAAAGAGCAGCTTCAGAGTCGTTTCATTCGTAACAGACACATCAGTACACGGGGCGGATCTCAGCTCGGCCGCTCACCTGCTGCTCTGCGGAGATGACAGGACTCCTTTCACTTTTCGTCTCATCTTTGAGCCAGTATGGAAAGTACCTTGACTGCAACAAAGAGTGCATGTCTGTACTTTGACCGATCCCCGACTCTGCGCGTACATGCGTGAGCGTATGCACCAGTTGCTCCGCTTTGTTTTAAATTGATCTGCGTTTTTGTTTCATCTAACCGAGAGAAAATGTCAGAGCCGTTACCTAAGTAATGAAGTAACAAGGGTTTCTATAGACCAGTAACTGTAATTAATTACCAAAATTTTAACTGTAATTTGTTACATTACTCTGTTACTGATAAAACTAATTAAATTACAGTAATTTCTTACTTTGTAATCAGTTACCCCAACCCTGGTTATGGTTTTGTACAAAAAAAGTACTCTTTCATTTACCAAAGGCACTTCAATTCCCAGTTTTCAAATAAAATAAATAAAACAGTCCTGTCACCAGACACATCAAATTTGAGTCTAACATTTATTTTTAAAGTGTTCCATTTTTTTGACTTGGTCCTTTCAGCCAAAAAAAAAAAAAAAAGGGTTTTCTAATATTGACAACTGGAAAAGAGCGATTCACAACGAAAGGTATATACAGGTTAAAGAAAAATGCATGCTTCAATCCAGATGCTTTTTTCAGGTAGGGGCCTGGAGCTCCCAGAAAGCCAGTGCTTAACTACTAACATCCATTACAAAAGCAGAGCTTTGTAGTAGAGGAGTCCTGGTGCTGACATTTCCTGCCTGCAGCCCTGACCTTTCACTAATGGAAAGCATTCAGGGCATCACGGGATGAAAAACGCAACAAAGACAACCAAGGACTGCAGCTTGAATCCTACATGAGGCAAAAAATGGGGCATAATTCTTGCACTCATATTCCAGCAAATGAGTCTCTGTGGTCCCCAGACATAAAGGGATTCCAGTTACAAGAAAGGCAGATGCTATCAAGCAGAAAATATCCTCTTGTCCCAACTTTATTTGGGACAAGTTGGAACCATAAAAATTCGAAGTGAGCCATTTTTTTGAGTTGCCAATATATCTCATTATCAAACATGTCTTTTAATCTTCTAAATCGTTGCTTTTTGTTTATACACTTGATGGCCACTTTGTTGGGCACAATTTTCCAACTGCTCGTTAACATACATTTAAAATCAGCCAATCAGGTGGCAGCAGTTCAATGCATTTTGGCATATAGACATGGTCAAGATGATCTGCTGCAGCACAAAAATCAGTAAAGTGTTTAGCACGACAGCTTGTTCAAAGATAAAGATGACTGGCTCCACAACCAACAGCAATATCCAACCTAATGCACCCAACCAATAGGAAGAGTCAATGCTGGAAAAGTCCTGCCGAACTATCCTGTTGGTCCTGATGGATAAACAATGGCCAGCTCCGAAGGAAGAAGAAACCTGGAGACTGATGGTAACAATGTTCTAAGATTGGAAATGCCTTGTTGGTGCCAGAGGTCAGTGGGGAATGCCCAGACTGGTTCAAGTTGGTAGAAAAGCAACAGTAACTCAATTAACCACTTGTTACAACCAAGGTGTGCAGAATAGCATATCTGAATGCACAACACTTTGAGGATTGAGACAGATGGGCTACAGCAGCAGAAGACCACACAGGGCGAGACTCCTGTCAGCTAAGAACAGGAAACTGAGGCTACATTTCAAATACGCTCACCAAAATTGAACAATAAATGATTGGAAAAACATTGCCTGGTCTGATGAGTCTCCTTTGGATTTTCGGATGATGGGGTCAGAATATGCAACAAGATGAAAGCATTGATCCATCCTGCCTTGTATCAATGGCTCAGGCTGCTGCTGGTGGTGCAATGGTGTGGGAGATATTTTCTTGGAACACTTTGGACCCCTTAGTACCAATTGAGCAGTGTAACAACACAGTGTACTCGTCTTCTGATGGCTACTTCGAGCAAGATAATGTGCCATGTCATAAAGCCGGAATCATGTCAGACTGGTTTCTTTAATATGATAATTAGTTCAATGTACTCAAATGACCTCCACAGTCACCAGATCTCAACCCAATAGAGAACCTTTGGGGTGTGGTGGAATGAGAGAATATCAAGTTCGAATTTGCAGCCGACAAATCTGCAGCAACTGTGTGATGCTATTATGCCAATATGGACCAAACTCTCTGAGAAATGTTTGCAGTACCTTGTTGAATCTATACCACCAAAGATTAAGGCAGTTCTGAAGGCCAAAAAGGGGTGCAAACTGGTACTGGCAAGGTGTACATAATAAAGTTGCCAGTAAGTGTATGTGAATGGACTAAACTCCTTTCGGTCTAGAACTGTACTTAAAAAATTTAAGATAAAACAACTAAATATTTATCCAGCCTGGGAATCATTGCTTGGAGATGAAAACTCCCCGTTCCATCTGTCAGATCAGTGGGTTAAAAGCCAAACAACTCAGACAACATTTGGTTAATTTCTGTTGCACGATCATAACTATGGTGGCATGTGGTTTGATGGACTTCACAGGGCTGTGCAAACAACTTGCATCGGAGATGACGAGCACACGAAGCTGCGTGACAGACCACATGCAGCACTCCAGCTCTATTTTAGGCAGCCCAGCAGCTAAATCAACACCCACCATGTGCTCTGGTCTGCCCCCTCCTGAAAACCAAAAGCACACAACTGCGCAGCAGCATTAACACAGTACCACTGACAGCCAAGCATCCTCTCCAGAGACTGAAAAATGCTCCAAGTTAAATTGTAATTGGAAAAGCAGAGACACAAGGGCACACAAGAGCTGTCCTCAAACAGCAGCATAAAGCCGGACGTGCAGTGCTGCCCACTGATCACCCGAAAGTTCACCCCGAAGTGAGCCATTAAAACCCAAACCCCCTTAATTACCACTATGTTTCAGAGAAGGGAGGGCAGTAATGACATAAATAATGTTCTATAGACATATGCAACAAAATCCTTTTAACACATAAACCAAACTTTAAATTGATCCACGTGTTAAATTTCCATTTATCCAGAAAAGTTGGTGCCCTACTTTCCAGAGACTCCTCTATTGGTGAATTTGTCGTCACCTCTTTCGCCTCCACAGCAATCTTGTTTTCTTCTAATAAAGCCTTTCTCCACCGAGCTGTTGGCAGAAAAACTATCCAAACTGATTAACTGAGCACCGGTGAGGACAAACCACCTGAAATGGAAAGTCTTTTCACTCAAGAGCAAGAACAAAAAGCTTGTAATGGCTTTGACCCTGATCGAACTTTAACAAAAACCAGCAATACAATTTTCCTTTAATAAAGTCAATTTTTAATAGACAAAAGGGTGTAACCAAGTTAAAGGATACTTCAATCCAAGCTGAGACAGGTGACCTTGACCTCCTCTGACATGAATATGAGTCAGAAAATAGCAGTTTTTGCCTTGAAGCAGGAGAACGTGGGGGGAAATGATTTTTGGAGGTTGCATTTCTGCCCTATTTTATATTTTGATCAAAGTAGGTAATCATGATCCAGCAGGCACAAAAAGGCAGAGGGAAGAAGAATAGTGCAGAGACGGGTCTAAACAATTTCTTTCTCGCCTGAGGAGCGGCACTAACTGAAATATATTACAGCAATTCGCAAGCTTGCCGAAGAATGAGAGTAAAAAATAAATAAAGACAACTTGATGAAGGTTTATTTGATTATAACTCCAGAAAGAGCATGTGAGTGCAAAAGGATATGTAAGTGAGGTGAGAAACACAAATAAATGAATAAATTGAATCAAGACTCTTATTGTGAAAAAAAAAATGTAAGTGCAAGTGTTTACACAAAAAATGTAACTTTGGGGGTAATATAAAATAAAAAATATAATTATATAAAAAAAATGAGAGACTTTGTTAGATAAGACATGTTTTTAAAATATTAAAACTAATAAAATCCCTTGATTTGGTAGATTTTATTTTGGAAAAAAACAAAATATTGAAGGCTTACATTAAAACACTAGTTTATCCCATTTCAGTAACGAATAATTCTAGCTGTTAAAAATCTTAAATTAAGAAAATAACTAAAAGAAAGCCTTTGACTTACCTCAAAAAGTCAGACACCATCAAGGACCGAGGCGTCATGCCTCCACGTCTTCATCCTCGCGCTCCGGGCGGAGACTCCCCTTTCTTCTGCTTCTCAACTTCACATGAAATCTTTCGCCGGTCGTCCTCTACTTCCTCCCGGAGATGAGTTACACCGCCACGCGCTGCCACCCATTTTAACATTTCATTTCCCCCCCGCCCTCTAAAAGTGCAGAATTAAACTGGATATTATTCGCCACCAACTTGCCACATCCATGGTTATTTTGTAGCGTTTTTAACTCCGTCCGTGATTTTCTTTTTAATGTTTAGAGTTACCCCGAGCTGTTTTTCGCTGCATCTTAGCCTCATTATCAACGCGGGTAAAATAAATTAACGGCTAAAAAAAAGAAATCGGGTGAAATTATATAGACTACAGCCACTACAATGTAGCAGGTTCACTATTGGCTGGAGATGACAACAAAGTGCTACAAACCTATTTCTCCAGGAAATACGTCACGTTTGGAGCCAAATAGATTAAGGTGAATGCTTGATTTGCTGTACTGTACTCGCAAAGAGGGCGGCCTGATTTTTTTCCCCTTGAAGCCGCCTCGTGTGGTGTTAAACGTAAACCGTTCACGTATTGTGCATTTAATCAACTCTTTGTGGATTAGAGTGATATTTTTGTAATATATATATATATATATTATTTCTGGATTTATTCTTGATAGTGGGAAGATTTCCACAGTGAAATTAGGTTAAAACGAGATTACAAATCAATTCCGGGATACACGCGTGTACAAAGTACACATACGCATAATGTCGAGCTCTCGGTTTGTTAGGGATTGTTGTTGTGTGTGACCGCCATCTTGTGGACAAACGGTGAACTTACAACGGTGCGTGGAAAACGGCCCTTTTCTACGGTAGAGGGGGCCATAACTCAAAGCTCTTGGTTTGCCACGGTTTTATCTACCCCGTTACAGCTTGTTACAGAAGGGGCAGAGCCAGTCCGCTCTCAGCGGCTCCCTGCGTTGACTCGGGCCAAAGTTATCCCGGAATAGGGACAGCACGCATGTGCCGTAAACCCGGATGTAGATATTCCTGCGCGCGTGCGGTCCCCCGTTTCTCCCAAGTTGTAAATAAATTAGGGCATTAGAGGTGTCTAACGGGCACTCGTCTGTATAGAACCTTTGCGTGTTGCAGATTTACGAAGCGTGACATGTGACACCTGCGTGGATCAGGGGGTGTTGGTCCCGCAGGAATCTACTCCAGAAGAGCTGCACCTTTGATATAAGCGAGAAAAAGAGGGAGGAAAGTGGGTCTCACCTACTAATGTTATTAAGTCTTGCACGACTTCATGTTTTTCCTGTGTTAATCACGCATAGCAGACTAGAAAATAGTCTCTTGAAGTTGAAGCAGGGATCTTCTCGTGTGCTTCTGAGGACCTTGAAGTCGAATGATGGACTTCCGCGGGAGAAGACACGAGAGAGGCAGCAACTGGACCGACTCGGAGATCGTTGAGCTGCTCCAGCTGTGGTCCGACGAGTCGGTCCAGATCGAGCTGGAGAGCTCCTTGCGCAATCAGCGCGTGTTTGACCGCATTGCTTACATCTTGCGCGAAAAGGGCATTTACCGCACAGGTGACCAGTGCAGGGAGAAGATCAAAAAGATGAAGCTGGAGTACCGGCGCATCAAGGACAACCACAAGATGAGGACTTGGAAGTTCTACGATGTGATGGACAGGGTCCTGGCGAACCGCCCGGCCATCACGTACTCCTCCCTGGGCGGAGCTGTCATAGCCCAGCAGGTGTTTCAGAGCTCAGGTGGGTCTGAGGCCTTCATGCAGGGAGGGGCTCCGGCCAGCTCTTTTGGGCCGGCCTCATCTGGTGGGTTTTTGTTTGGCCAGCCCCCTAAAACAAGAGATCCACTGGATATTAAATGTGAAGATGCTGAGGAGAGCTTGCTGAACTCAGGTGGTGCACCTCCAGAGATGTACTACGGCTCTGGGGAGGAGCAGGAAACTGATGGACAGTCTTTGTTGGAACCCGAGTACACAATGAGTCAACCCGAGAGCTCTGCAAATGCAAGAGCATCACCCTCAGGTTGTTAGATTTCATACTTTTTAATGTTGATGTTGCAACACGGTAAAAGGGTTTGTTAACTTGTTTCTAAACTTGCAGATTTGAGTGACCTGAACCTTGCAGGGTCTGCAGCAGCTGCTGGTGCAGGCGTGATGCGAAGCACTCCCGAGCAGCCGGATAAAGAGAGTTCCCACCCTGCTCACTCCATGAGGCACAGGAAGCGGCGACGGGGTGGCAAAGCATCATGGGTCCACGGAGGCAGTCGGTTCGGCGGTCAGGGGATCTTGGAAAAAGTGCTCACCAGCTTCTCGAGCTGGCAGCAATCTGCTGAGGAGCGTCTCCTCTCCCTGGAGGAGGCGAGGCTGGAGCGGGAGTTCCAGGCCGAGGAGCGCAGGGAGCAGCGAGAGGAGAGGAGGGCGGAACAGGAGCGGCAGCATGAGCTCAGACTGTTCAGCATGCTCACGGGGGCTTTGCTCTCCGTCCGGCCGGGAGCTCCTCGAGATCCCTCCCCATCATCTTCCGCTGCCCCCTCTGTGTCGTCCACTCAGTCACTGGCAGACGCTCTGCCTACGAGGAAGTCGGAAAAGTCACCGCCTACATCCGTCCCCACCTCCAAAATGTCACCCAGTGGCTCAGCAGCAGTGAAAACCACAGCTCCTCGTGGGCCTAGTGTCTACTTGTCCAACCGGGGTAATAACATCCTGCAGCACCAGGGCATTCTGCAGGAGGGTTTTGCCCAGTATGGACTAAACAAACACCACGACTCCAACAACCCAGATGTAAGTCAGTGTAAAATACCAATCTTAGTAGTTTAAAAAAAACATTTACAAGCTCCTTCTCCTTTCTCAGGGTATTCTCAACTTGGGCACCAGTGAGAACAAACTCTGCTTTGATGTCCTCCACACACGAGTAAGATAAATCTTACAGTCACAAAGGAGCATAACAGCGTACAGCTGTGGAAATTCTTTAAAAATTAATTCGCATCGAGCGCAGTTATTCCTGCGCAATAAAACACATGTAAGCATTCAGATGACAAGGCGCCATAATGAAGTTACATGCCAGTAAAAGACAAATAGGGAGAAACAGGTTGCATGACTTTTAGAGGAAGCCTCTCAGCTTTATTTACAGCCGAAGCCATACATCATTTTGCCTCTGTGCACAGAGCTTCAGCCTCACAGAACAATTGTTCAGTGGTATGTGAGGACAAGCAATTAAAGCCCCTGTGATTTATTACACAGAGCGACACACAAACTAGTGTCCATCACAAACAGGACACACAAACCATCAGAATAACATTTTCAGGTGGAAAACATTGACTTTGCACACTTTAAATAAAAATGAAAATGCATTGTAACAGGTAGCAGATTAAATGTATCTGCAACATAAAACAAAGCATCTCTGTTTTAAAAATGCTCTTTTGTTTTGTTTTTTTTGCACTTTTTGCAGTTGACCAAGCCTGACATGCTCTATGCAGACCCCTCCTTGTTGCAGTATCCAGACTGGACAGGACATGCATTGTGAGACATCTTCAATGCCATTTATTCTTATTCGGGGTGTAACAATTAATCGACTTAATCGATGTATCAATTTGTATTATTACAATATATCCAGATTGATCTGTCTGAAGCAAGTTGTTAATCAAATCAAATTGAATTGACCTATAAAATCATTTCTAAATGTATTAAATCGATTATAAAATACCATTTGGGTTATTTCAATGTGACGTTAAAAAGTGCCATCACAGCAGACAACACCACACGTAACGGCAGCAAAAAATGATCAAACCATCATTACAGTCCAATGTGTGGAAACTAAAATGAGAATGGATTTGTCATGAAGTCTTGCTTACTCGTGTTTTTGTAATTTACACTTGAACATCTTGCCAGAAATACAAGGAATCTGGAAAACTTCACCTGCACTGTTCAGTATCCAGGTATTAACTCTGAGTCACACTGGTTGAATTTTTGGCTAAAGATGATTGATTGATTTCAGGTCAGAGAATCGGATTGTTCAAAATGAACCAAAATCTACTATGAATTGTGTCAGAAATCAGAAGTTATGATATGAATCAAGTCGTTGTTAAGATGAATCGTTACACCCCTAATTCTTATTGTCAATTGTGTGTAGTTGTGTGTTTTTAAAGTGAAGGTTAAAGCGTCTGACGTTTTTCTTTCTTTCAGCCTGAGGGAGCAAGTGGCAAAGTTCCTGACTCATTACTGCTGTTCTCCAAAGCCACTGAAAACTAACAATGTGAGCACTATTATAACATTTTATTGATGTTTTCAAAGATTTCTAAAGTTATCACAATGTCACAGATAGTGGTATTTAAATAAAACTTGTGTGAGCACCAGTGTCATGTTTTTGTAAGTTTAAAGTATCCAAAGGATGTTAATGAAATTTACGCTTTTAATCTGTAAATTCTAATTTAAGGGGGAAAAACATGATCTATCAGAACTGATACAAGATCTTTTTTTTAAAGTATAGAATTCTTAGTTTAAGCTTTCACAAATCTTTGATGAAACCCTGTGTGTGTTTATGTTCAGGTTGTGGTGATGAATGGCTGTGGTTCCCTCTTCTCATGCATCGCTGCAGTAATTTGTGATCCCAAAGGTAAGCTTGCAAATGCGTCGCCATGTTTCACATGAACAGAGAGTGGAGAGTTTCTTATTTGTGTAAGACGTTCCAATAGTTGGAGATGAGGGATGTGAAGGTCAGTTATTACAATGAAATGCAGTTGTGCATCTTCCAAAAAGACAATTTTCTGTCCTCCACTAAAGACAAGCTATCTATTAAGCTACACGTGTGCAATATTTTATATAAAAAAATGCAATGGCAATTATTATGTATTAAATCATTTACAGTCCGAGCTGGCATCTGTTTCAAAACTGTACTTCTGCATAGATCCAGTAGTTCTCACCATTTTAGTTGCACGGGTCATGGTTGAGGTTATTGTATTTTTCAAGTCACATTGATTACACTCAAAACAGCACGCCATCTGTTTTTTACTGTACATATTAAGTCTTTTTTAGTAAATCCTTTCTTGTGTATTATTGCTCCAAATGATATTAAGAGGTAAATAATAATTATTAGCAATGTATTACTAGTTATAGTGTTTATTTATGTGAAAGTTCTTTTTTTTTTGTTTTATTTATATGAAATTCTTTGCAAATAGGCATATATCAAAGAAAATATAAAGCAGTCATACTGTATTTATGTTGGATATTCTAAAAATGCCTACTTTTAACTGAGAAAAACCCCAAAAGCTCAAAACATGCTTGAAAAATGTCTGTCAAAACTGTACTTCTCTGCATGTTACAGATGCCATTCTCATCCCCACTCCTTTCTATGGCGTGATTACTGAAGATCTACATTTGTACAGCAGCGTAAAACTCTTCCACGTTCCCCTCGACTGTGAGGTAAAAAAATAGGGGTCGTTTCATATGCAGATATTTTGTGCTTGAAGTGATCGTTTTATTTTCCAACCCCCTCCAGATCCTGTTTTATTTATCACACGTGATGGTGTGTTGTCAGCTGTCAAGTTGCGATGTTGCTGCATTGTGTTTTCTTTCTTTCTATCTACAGGCTGATGGTAAAGACAGTCGACCCTTTCACCTCACTGTCGAGAAACTAGAAGAAGCTCTGAAAAGTGCAAATCAGCAGGTGACTTGAAGACATTCGTTTTTTCATTTGCTCATATTTAATGAAGGCGTGGATGTTTTCTTTCTTCTTGAAATCTTTTGTTTTCATTCTTAGAATTCCAAAGATATAGGAGCATTTATAGTATGATATTATTTTTTCATGAGACACCTTTCCATTTCTTTAAGGGGGTGATCATTCGAGCCATTATACTAATGAACCCCCATAATCCTCTGGCTGATGTGTACACATTGAAGGAAATGATCGCCTTCCTGAATTTTGCTAAAAGGTATGTTTGTCTAAATATCAATTTAATAGACCCACTCTGATGAAAATTGTGTCTCTCTTGTGTCATTTGTCTTGACGGAGGGCATATAGAAAGAAAATTGAGCTTAAAATTTTATTTCTCAATATTTCTTAATTCAAATAGTTGTGAATCAGGAGCAGGCTCAAACATGCAGTTAGAAAAAGTTTGTACAAGCAAAACCAGCAGATTTCTAATGAACTACTGCTGCTCTTCAGAAACTATGTCCTAGAAAATTTTGGTTTAAAATGGTAGAATCATAATTAAAAGACTACTGGGAACGCTTTGAAAATAGAGGATTGGAGTGGGATTTTAAAAAAATGTAGTTACTTTTGAGGTTTATTCTGTCTTTTCTTAAAGGCAGTAGCTGTGTCCCATGCGTTGAATATCAAAATGTGTCTCGGCATCACCACCCTTGACTAGCTGCATATTGTTATTAGCAGTCATGTGTCAAAGTCTCCCCTCCGTCATCTGCTTTCTTCTGAATGATCTTGCCAGAGTAATTCCCTTAGCAGAGCCTTTAAAGCACAGAGTTGTTGTGATCATAAATCTCAGGGCTTTTACACTGACAGTGGACTCTCAAGGAACCAACGTTCATTCGTGTTGCATTTTCTCTGTCATAAACAATAACCCACAATGTAAAGCTGAAGCACGCCGTGTTACTTTGTAGATTTTTTTTTCCACACAGTTATTTCTCTTCTTTATTTCCCGAACTAGAAATGAGCTCCACGCCATCGTGGATGAGGTGTACATGCTGACGGTGTTTGATGAATCTGTCACCTTTCACAGTGTCCTCAGTATAGACAGGTACTGCATGATTGGTGTATTAGACCTGTAATCATCAGAATTGTGTCCGAGGACATCCTCTTATCTCTTTTGTGCTTTTATTTCAGGTTACCCGACCCGCAGAGGACACATGTAATGTGGGGGTTGAGTAAGGTACGTGCTTCTGCACTCCAAAGCTCTGTAAGTGTGTGAATGTATGGGAGGGATGGGCTATTTTCCTGGTGACAGTACATAAACATTTTTTGTTGTTTTTCAGGTGATATTTGCTGTAAAAAGTCTTCAGCTTTTACCACAAAGCCCTGAAACTTTACTGAAAGTTGACAAAAAAATAAATACAAATTATTATTTTAACTTGTTTCTGGATAGACATTTCGGCCAAAATAAATAAACAAAATGAAAATATTCATGCTTTTGTTAGATTAATACAAAACTCTGTTTCAGTTTTAGAGATATCTCCTAGTGATTTTGTCTTAATGATTCAATGCCCAATAACGTTTTTAAAAGAAAATATCAATTAGGCAACAATATTGTTGCCTAAAGTTGATGTTTTTAAATGACACAAATGCAAACAACAATACATTTCCTGTATTGTTTTTGTTAAATCAAATTAATATATGTTTTTTTTTTAATATGAACAATTTAGAGTTAGACAGCACACTGATTAGAAACAGAGAACCAGCGACTGTCAATTTACATTGTCAGAGCATTCAAGTCACTGTTTTTGAGGATATACAGATTAAATGTTGATAAGAGATTTTTATTCATAAATATAATCTTTGAATAAGCAATTTATTTGTAATAAAACAAGTTGTGTAAAGGTTGCTATAGGTCCTAACCAGCAAGTTTGGGCATTAGGCCATATCAATATCAGGCTGAGGTATGACTGATTGTTTTTCTGATTCATTTCTGAGTTGTTGAAAATTCATTCTAATAATATTTCAATGGAATTTCTTGCCAGTGCTTTTTAAGAAATACAGTTTGATTTGATTTGATTGAAGCTGTAGCAGTCAATCTGGAAAAGTTTTCATATGCAGCTCACAAACTGGTATATGTTCAAATAAAACAAAACAAGGGCATTCTAGGTGTAAAACAGTAAAGCAGAACTGAGCTCAGTGAAGACATAAAATGCAAGTTTGATCCAAAAAATTCCTGAGTGCTTCAGAAAGGTGGCTTGCACCTTTTTTTTCAAATGTTTTGGTGAAAATGTCATCTAAAACAACAGGAAAATGTATTAATTATCCAAATAATAAACATCTCAATAAGGAATTGAAAAGATGCGCTGTAGGTCTGTTAAACAGCATGTAAAACTGTCAGAAAAACCAGCAGTCAGAGGAAATGTCAGCAGATAAAAGTCAAAGTCAGAACGCCTGGTTGGATGCGTGTTTCTTTCAGAGACCTTGGGAAAAATTACACCTACGACTGTTGTGCCACTGTAAACATTGTGGCCACATGGGGTCAGGAGTATCTTGGAAAAGCATTGTGACCAAACACAGTGCGTCCCTGCATGCTGAAATATAGCCGGAAATTACTCAGGAGGGAAGCCATGCGTCCGTTTTTCTATAGCACCAGAAACTGGCTTCTGCAGACAAAAGCTCACCTCAGATGTCTAGAAAAACAAGGGGCACATATTTGGTGTCCAGTTTGCTTTGAAGAAAAACACATTCTGGGTTTTATGTAGCTTTGGGACAAAAGATGAAAAAGCTCATCTGTGATGTTATCAATAAAAAGTGTATCCAGATGACTCTTTTTCCCCGGGAGGTTAGTGGTTATTTCATAAAAAAAGAGGTGCGGTTCTGCTTTACCAAACTGCCTTAAACCCAGTCTGGTTCTTATGAAAGATGTATTTTGTTCTATTATAAGGAGAAGAGGACAAGAGCTTTAAACAGACGATTGGCTTAGATGTTAGGTAGAGCACAAAACAAGAGTGATTTAACAAAATTGCAGAAATATTAGTCTGTTTAACATGTTTGCACAAGAGAAGAACAATAAGTGTTTTGCTGGCATCAGATTCTAGAATTGTTAGGAGTATTGCAACACAATGTAGTCGTTTGACGACTAGAAAATCCTTATTATTTGGACTCATTTATCCAAAAGCACAAAATGAAGAAAAGATTCTTTGAGGGTTTTTGTTGTGGATAGAGAAAGACTTGTTCTTTGTTCTTGTCTAGGACTTTGCAATGGCAGGAATCAGAATTGGTACTCTGTACACTGAGAACACTGACCTTGTGGAGGCTTTGGCCCAATTAGGCGCCTTTCACGGGATTCCTGGAACCTCGCAGTATCAAGTTGCACAGCTGCTCCAGGACAGAGGTACGAACCAGGATGCTCTTGTGTTTTGGTCGTCATATTTACCAAAAATACAGTTTTAATCATTTGCTTTCACACAAAGGTCTGTTATTGTCATAAATAGAAGGCAACTTTTGATTCCTCATTTTTCATTTCCTTTGAAATTTTGCTGTACTTTCAGCTCAATTCCTGGTTTAAACCCAAACTAAATATGTTATTCCACTGAACCAAATTGTTAGGAAAGTGAATCTTTGTATTCCTACTGGATACCAGTAAGTTTACTTTGAAAGAGTCAAAGAAAGATTTAATATTTATTGTTTTATTACATCAGATGCTTAGTATAAGCCAACTGAAGCTTTTCTTCATTGTTACATGCTTATTAGCAAATTAAGGATTTTCTGATTTTTGTTGTTTTAATTTGTAAGACTCTAATAATATATCAAATCGTAACAAAACTAAAAACAAGGCTTGAACTGAATTCTGGGAAACACGAACTGTTGCATCCCTAGTTCAGGCATTACAGCTGACCTATTTCCCTTTGTTTTCCCTTTAGAGTGGATCAACAAGGAGTTTTTGCCTAAGAACAGACAGAGGCTTAAAGCTGCCCACACTTACCTGACTGGAGAGCTGTGCAGCATGGGCATTCCATTTCTGAATACTTCTGCTACACTTTATGTCTGGGCAGATCTCAGAAAGGTACATTTGGGAGACAAAAATGTGTAACACGGACAGTTCATCTTCAGCTAAACGATTCTTATTTCTTTCCTAGCAAGAATCCGAGTTGTTTTGTGAGTTTGACTTCTGTCACCTTGTTTTTCTAGTACCTCAGGGAGTCGTCCTTTGAGGAGGAGCTGGCTCTGTGGAGGCGTTTCCTCAAACACAAAGTGCTCTTGAGCTGCGGCCAGGCGTTCTCCTGCTCTACACCCGGATGGTTTCGAATTGTCTTTGCAGCCCAGCAACACCACCTTCAGCTTGGTTAGTGTGTTGAGCATCAGTCGCATCACAGAAAATGTAATATTCGATTCTAATTTTTAATAATGATGGGTAAATAAAGAATAAATCATTTACAGTTCGGTCTTTTTCTTCATTAGCCAAGTGAAGGAAAACCTTTAAGTTTGCACTACTAATTTAAAACAAATTTTTTTTGCATATTTAATAAACCATTCCAATTTTATATTACTTGTTGGTAATGTTTGCCAGCATTCTGCAAGATTATAAAGTTATTTGATCAAATAAATAAAATACTGCTCGCTGTTACCTTTACAAAAATAAAGGCCTACTTGAAACCGCATTTTCAAACATAAAAAGTCGTAGATTGCATGGTTCTGTAGCATATTATCTGCCTTGTTAATCACAGAGGACAATCAAGTTTTCAAGTCAAATCCATCCATGCACATGCATTTCTACTAGGCATGTAACTGAAGTGCTTTATTCTCTATCAAACTCAAACGGGTTTCGTCTTGCTTGAGAGCACTTCAACTTGTGGGCTGTGGAGGGTCAGAGATCCAGATCCTGACCTTTCAACAACCTCTCTTTGATTCCTCTTTTTCTGCACAAATAGAGATCTCCAGCATCACCTTCTTTCTGTGACAGTAAAACCTCTGCAGTTCTTTGAAGCATTTTTTAAATCCTTGGGGTTCAACTATCTCAAGTGCTGGTTAAGAAGCAGTTGACTTTCTTTTGTGTAGTTAAACTTAATTACATACTTAACTATCACTTAATCCTATATACTTAACTTAATCCTATATCCTATATACTTAACTATCAGTTTATCTCTTATCTTAACTTGTGTGCCATCCTTATTTAAAGCAACATTTTTACTATTTTGCAATAAAGACAGTTTAGTCCTAAAGTTTAGATTTTTTTTCAGAATTATCAGCTTAGCTGTCCATATTTACAATCCACTTGAAATATGAGGTTAAGAATAAGCACGGCTTAAGATGGCTAAATGTGGTTAACTACATTGCCTGTGACTCATTAAGCAAAGCATTTTCAGTCCAGTGACATTGTGAAAGCAGATGGACTTCTCAAAAATCCAAAAACTTGACATGTGTATATGTATATGTGAAAAAAACTGCATTTCAAGTAGAAAAAAACGAAACAGTTCAAAGTATAAAAATCAAAAAAAGACACCAGGCAATATACGACAGTCTGAGTTGGAGTGGGACCAGCATTTCATTTCTTTATGTCTTTTTGTTGTAACTGCTGTAACGGTTAGAATTTTTGCTTCACTTTCAGAATTGCAATGTAGGTTTAAAAACAAATGAATGTATCAAATATTATGCATTTATACATACTTAAATGTACATATTACAAGGAGCAACATGTGAAATCTATGAATGAGCAACAGTAACTTGCAGTGTAAATGAGAGACGACGAATCTTGAAGATCTGCTCCAATGAAAATCAGGCTTTTGGTGTTTTTAACATGTTCTTGTGGCATTTTTCTGATGATGGAGGACATGTATAAAGAAAATTAAGCTAGAAATTGTATTATTGAGTTTGAAAAAAAAAAAGCTTGTACAATGTACAAACTATATTCAGCAAGCCACAAGCTGTCTGTTCCGCTCCATTCTGGTGCATCCACTTGCAGAAAAAAAAATCAATTTACGTCTTCATTTTCCTCATCCCAGCTGGCATCAGCCTCAGAATTGTACAGCTGGATAGCTCTGATGTTGCTTGCCATTTTTTCCATGTGTAATGCTAGGTTTAGGGTGTGAAGGCTGTAAGCTTGCGGGAGAGAGTGTAAACAGATGGATGATGGGAAGTGGGGGGCTTACTTCGCGGCAACGGTCCCCCTACAACTCAAAGACAAGTTTCTTTTTTTTTTTTTTTTTTGATTTGTTTATTTCAATCATAAATTGACAATACACGAAAATAATTACACAAAATTATCAAACTCATTATTAAGACAATGAAATGCACTGATTGAGAGGAAAGAAAGAAACATTTGTAACAGATGTTAAGTATAGTGATTAATAACTGAAGTCTAGTAGAGCTTGATTAATGAAGTTTCTAATGAACTAATTCTATAAAAATGACTTTTTCTTTTATTTATTTTTTTACTTTGGCTAAATCAAAATTCAAAAACCTCTGAAATCTTTGACAATAACTCAAAAGAGGATTTGGATGGGACTTTAAACTACTATAATCTTTGCAGCTTATTTTTTGTTTCATTTATTTTGATTATTTAAAAATTAAGTTACTTTAGGATTGCTAGGTCACATTACAAATTTGATAAAAACTATGTATTTTAAAAGGATTTCCTTTTTTCTCTGATATTGTAACACAGGTTTCTTGTTGTAAAGATGTTGATTCTGTTCAGTTACTGTTTCAGTATTGTCTTTTTGAATTAAATAACATTTTAAGTAGGGTTAGAGTAGTTGCCACACATTATTCATGTTCTTAATTTAGTTTCTTCCTCTAATTCAGTTTGCATCGCTAACACTTTATGTTATTTTAGGAGTAAAGCGATTTCAGGAGACTTTGAAAGAAACCCAGGAAGGAAGGACCTGTCCTGATACACGCTCCATCAATGGAGGACTGGAGGAGAGACAAAAATCAGTCAAATCAGACACCGCGGACTCAGACAATGCCTCAGCTGTCAATTCAGCATCATCACCACAAAGCAAGTCATCAGAGCAGCCGACGGAGAAGGAAAGCCCCGCTCCCAACACGGACTCACTTGCCTCTGAGGAGCTTGTTTTGCTCGACTGCCAAGCTTCTAAGCCCACAGAGAGTCTCGCCGCTCTCATTGGCACTCTCAGACATCAGATTCGATCCTCCGATTGGCTGGAGAAAAACACTCCAGAGCTGTCTGCTGGGGAGGACCCAGAAATTCTTGATGTGTTCAAAGCCCTGCTGCACAGAGCCAAAAAGTAAGCTTAAGGTAAACAAGCATGAAAGCACCTGCCAGAACTTGAAGAGGCAGTACTTAAGCATCCCTCTTGCTGCCTGCGCTTATGCTGAGGAGCATGACACAAAAACCGACTCAAAGGTGAAGCCAGGTACTGCTTTTTGTTGGAAGAGCATATCAACAGAGAATCGAGAAAAAAAATCCATTAAAAGTGAAGAAAAGATCACAGATTTCAATGTGCCTATTAAAGCCTTACTGTGAAGCTGGAAAGTTCATTGCTATACTGAAGTTGTTCTTTTAGACCTGTTATCTTAGATTTCAAATGCAAGTTGACACATTTTTTGATGGAAAATTCTTGTTTTTAGTGATAACTTTCACTTGGGGGGGCTGTTTGGTTCCAACGGGGGAAACTAAAGGGGGCGGTGTTAACAAAAACGAGACCTGTCTGAGGCTGATGACGCTGTCAACCATAACCCGCTGTTGCCCACTGTAGAAAACTAAGAGTGGGTTTTCCTCAAACGTCGTGTGATGCATTTTTGCCCGTTTACACCCTCCCCCACATACAGTCTCAACCCGGCGCACACATTCACAAATTTCATGTGTTCAAGGGTGTATCTCTCACTTCCCTTTAATGTGCGATTCTTCTTTATCAGGTTTCTAAAGATAGACTTCTGTTTATTGAAATGCTGAATTGCAGTCACTTTCAGTCACTGCTTTCACTTTCCACAACGAGGGGGCTTGGAGAGTTCAAGGGGAAATTTCATCACTTGCTGGGGTAGTTTCCACTGAGGGAGAGGAGGAGTTACTCAAAGAAAAGGTTTAATCTCGGAGCACGTCTTAGATTATACGCATTTGGAGGAACATGCAGTACTGTATTTGTTTGTACAGTTGTGTTGCTACCGGATTGACTTCCTGCTTTTTCTCACTCACCTGTAATCCCCACAACTAAGGTAGGGCATCTTTTCACTAATTCTACAACTATTTTTCTGAAGTAACTCAACCTAAGTACAGCTTTTTGTGTTTTGTTTTTCTTTTTCTCTCAGAGTTTTATAGAAATGACGTGTTTGGACCTCAGGGATTCTGCCAGTCGCTACAGGTTTGCTCAGTCCTGTTTGGGAGTGGCAGGCTGTGCCTTCGTGTGCTATGCTGTGTCGACACCCTTCTGGCTGAAAGACGAGGGACTGTGGGCAAAGTCCATTAACAACAAAAGTGACCAGGCAAATAGTGAAAATGAAGCTGTCTTCAACGGTGAGCAAAAAGCTGCTTTTACCTCTGTCACATCCCTGTTTAGACAACAAACGAGATTACAATCTGTCGATAGCTGTCCTTCTGGATTAGGGGAAGGAATTGACTGAAGTGTGTTCGGGAAGGCTGCACATACAATGAGGCACAGGTGCTTTTGCAGCGATAAGTCGAAATCTGCCGGAAAAAGATTTGTTATACTGAATTTTTAGTTTGGATGAACACCACGAGGACAGTTTAAAAAACATCTATACTGCTTCAGAGTAGAAATGGACAAGTTTGAACCGGCACAGGAATTTTACGTCCGTACAGCAGTTGAAGCTTTTGCTATTCCTTCAAGGCAAATGCGTTGTAACTTGTTTTTCTTCTTTTTTTTTGCAGTGAGATCATTTTCTGGTTAAAGTATTCTCTGTCTATATTTAGTTTGAAGCCAAACCAGAAACTGTCCCCCTGGTTTAAAGCATGAAAATAATTATACAATCAATAAAAATAATATTATTTAGAAAGTTTCCAGTCTAGTGTATTAGCAGTAGGGATTCCTGATGTAAACAATTCAGGTAACATGTTTTCTAAATATTACAAGGCAAATGTAAAAATGTAACCACATTGTTTTTTTCTCAAAAGTAAAAAAAAAAAAAAAATCTGAAATAAAAGTAATGTAGGATCTAAAAAATATTTTTTCTTAAAGCTTAAATATCAGATAAATGACTTAGCATCAATCCGATGTACAATTTACTCATGTTATGAGCTTTAATCTGCACAACTGTTATGCATGCTGGCTGTTTGTAACCTTATCCAGAAAAAAAACAACATTGACTTAAGTTAATTAAAGTTAAAGTTAATTTAACAAAAAACTTGATATAAGTTATAATTTTTTAAAAGATGATCATTTTTTGCATTATTATCGTAGCACATGGATGTTATATTCACTGTATTTAAAGTATTGTTAGCTGAGCCTTATGTTATGTACATATTACAACTCTTAAGTGGTAGCTGTTCATCGTTAGTTTCAGGTTTAAACAGCAGTTACAGCATCTAAATGGAACAAATACATTTAATGAAAGTTATTTTAGTTGTCTGATACAGTAATTAATTTATCTGCTGCCTAATTGACTTTGGTTTGTCAGATTAGCTGAAACTGAGAGAGATGGCTAAGCATAAGAAACATATAAAGCATGTAAAGGCTCTCACCTACACATGCAGGAAGCAGAGGTTAATAATGAGCTGACATTCAATTGAAATCCACTCGCTAGAAGTAAAAAGCCAAGTTGTCATGTGTGAAAAACAAAGAGTTCTCAAGTCATGTATCCTGTATTTTACACAAAATGACACATTTAGGAAACATTTAAAATACTTAAAGTCTCACTCAATCCATTCATCTTTTAATCTATTTTAAAAGCTGTCCCAGTGGTCTTTTAAAAATGATTGTCAGCCAGATAAACACTGTCGTTCTCTAGGTCATAGTTTCTGCAGAGCGGTAATAGTTCATTTGGAATTTTCATCAGAGTTGTGGGTGGGACCAATGGTGTGGAGCAACTCCGCCCCCTTTTCCCCTCCCTGTTGTGGCACAGAGCAGGGAACTTGTGGCCCGCCCAGCATATTTTCTAGGTCACAAATAAGTTCTTTTTCAAACGGACCAAAAAAAACCCAAAACAAAAACATACTGATGCACTTTTTACACTTCTTATTATTAAAATTGCCATTACTTTCACCCGCTATAATCTTACAATAGTCTTGCAAATCGAGGTTATCAGGGTTTCACACAAAGCAGTGCGCAAAAGTAGGAAAAGCTATTAGCTCAGTGTATAAACTCAAATTCAAATGATTATCAGGTCAAATTATACATATTATAATCATTTTGCTCACTTTGTGCTTGATTCTTTTAGAATTTAAAGACCCACTGATCATTTTTTAACTGATTTTCAAAATGTTCCCAGTGGTCTTTTAATAATGATTATGCTTTTTTTTAGGCAAAATTTAGAAGGGTACAATTTCTGCAGAGCTGCAGTAGTTCATTAAAAATTTCCCTCCGAATTGTAGGCGGGACTGATGGTGCAGAGCTACCCTGCTACCCCTTTATTCTTCCCTTTGCAAAGTGAACAGAGAGCTCGTCCAGCGTATTTTCTTCGTCACAAATACGCTGTTTTTTTCAAGTCATTTTTTTGTCTGCTCCTAATGCACAACAATGTAAATAAAAAAATACTCAAAAAGGCAATTTTGTAGCTATTTTCTTCATATACATTCTCCATGTTAAAAACACAAAAGTTCTTTAAACACCAACTTTAGAAATTGTTCTTTGAAAGTGAAGTACTTTGAACTGAAGTGAACTTTTTCTTCTGCTGCAGCTCTGGAAGCAGAGAGAGTATTTGGACTAATTTCCTGTCTGATGGCTTTGAGCACTGGTGTGCTGTGTTTGGTGTTTGCTCTTTGCTGGACTTCTAAAACCCCCTTGTCCTACTCCAACACCCACGCTCTCCTCCTGGCAGGCCAGGCCCTCTACCCCACCACTCTGCTGCTGCTCACCATGGGCTTTACAGGTACACAACAGCCACGCTTTCCTTTAAATGTTCATGTATAAAATGAATCCACACTCACATAAAAACACATATTAAATGGTTTATTGAATATTACATGTAATTAAGCTGAATTTTTATGGCATTAAAATAGCATGTGCTCCAGTTTAATTTCCAAATAGCTTTTTTTATTTAAGTAGCTCACGTCAAAGGCTGCTCCGACAGAGATGCTCTCATGAACTGTTCATTTACATACCCTGCAGAGCAGCAGTTTTTTAAGAGCCTTTCTTGGGAATTGCAGCTCATTATCATACAAACTCTTTCCAGAAGCTTCAGGCATCTAATAATTGAGCCTAATGACTTTTCCTATACTGTTAGTAGCAATGATCCTCGGTTTGACTCACTGTCCCCATCTGACTCCAGGTTTCTTCTTCCTCCTGAGCTGGTCATTTTTTACCCATCAGCACCAAGAGGAGATTCGGCAGGACTTTTCCAGCCTTGGCTCTTCCTACTGGCTGGGGGCTTTGGGTTGGATATTGCTGTTGGTTGTGGAGCCAGTCGTCTTTATCATTGAACAAGCTGTCGTGCCAAACACTTTACCTGACCTGGAGAAAGATCTGGAGGCGTGGGTTAGATCAAAACGGTCAGTTAGCATGGGTCAACGCCTGATCGACCACAGAAGCAACAAGGCTCCAAAGAGGTTTTTGTCAGAGCCTTGAAAAGATTTCTTGAAGAACATCACAGAGGCTTGTTTCTAAGCTGTACATCAGCTGGGCTGTTGGCAGCTGCCTACTGCAGGACTGATCCTCAGGATGGAACCAAAATTTTTAAAAAACACTAAGAACCACCAACCCTGGAGGATGAATGTAACACTGTAAAGTTCATGGGGTTTGCCGGTGTTGGTGATAACCAGACTGGCAAAAGAACTAAAAAATACACTCAATATTCACCAAACATTAAACCAGTGAATGAATGACAATGCATTTCTTTCACAGATGCGTGTCAGATGAATATTTTTTGTAAAAAAATAACTTTTGAAAAGTAAGTTAACTGTTTCAAAGCAGATCCCTAAATGTGTGAAAAATACATGTCATAATGATGCTCTTTTAAGGTGTTGTTTTATTGCAGTAAAAAAAAGTTTGTTAACCAACTAATGGAAAAAAGTAAAATCAATAAATGTGGCTGTTTTAAGTGTTCTTTTTCTCACAACACCAGTTTGAATTCCTATAAAAGTATTTGTACTCATTTGTTTATAATACTTCACCAGGAGTGGGCCCTTTTTTTTGACTCATAGGCCACAAAGAGTTGTAAAGGTTGATAGAAGAACCAGACCAGGAGCAGATGCGTGGCGTATTTTGGTAATCCACCTGGAAAGAGAAAAAACATGGAATATGGATGAAAACACACTTCAATTTTGATTGAAAGAACAAATATATATGTATAGATATATATATTTATATATATATAGATATATATATATATCTATATATATATATATAGATATATATATATCTATATATATATATATATATATATATATATATATAGATATATATATGTTTTTTTTTTTTTACTATTTACAGTTGGTGTCCTTCAGAGAAAAACGAAAACTTAGAAATGATCGGAAATGCCCGTCCGACTCGGAAAACACATGTAAATGTCAGAAAAACAGCAAACCTTCCAGCACCACATGGATGCATGATAACTTTCTGCTCTTAAACATAGGTCAATTTATTTGTTATGCGTCATTGATGGGGAGACACCAGAATTTCATGAAAGACGAAACATTGGTAAGGATTATCATTATAATTTATTCCAGTTTAATAGGCCAGATTACATAGGCCACACATGGCTCGTGGGCAGTAGTTTGCACACCCCTGTACAACACTAATGTATTTGTTAAAGAACACACTGTGCTGTTTTGTTTTTCAGCACATCCATCACAAAGACTCACAATGTGTTTGCACAATCTTAAAATCCATTTTTTGTAGTTTAGTTGCTCTTTACCTTCCCTTTTTTGTTGTATTTTACCCACATTATAATTCAGCATTCTCTTGTTGATACTGTCCTACTTGATGCTGATGTGAGATGTGAGCTGAAGGCTTGTTAATTTGCAGTATGTGAGGCAGCTGTCTCTGATGAGCTTTTCTTCTTCAGCAGCGGAAACCCTTTTGTTTCCTGCGGGCATTTCCCATGAAAGCTGCGTTTATTTAAGCATTTTTGCAGCTCTTGAAAGCACATCCAGATGAAACATATCCTTTAGACAATTTGAAGAAATGACAAAACTTTACATCTCAAAATGTAGGGTTTTTGTATGAAAGAAATTAGGACAGCTCTAACAGTTGTAAAACAACAGGCTGAAATAGACTCAACGTTCTTAAGGAAGATTAGTTCTCCTATCATTAGAATGAATCTTATGTATATTATTTGCATTCATTTTTCTTTTTCTCATTACAATGGTTTTGGAAAATACCCAAGTGAATGGGCCAGGATTGTATAATTAATTTATTTTATTAAAAAGAAGCATCCATTTCACAAAAAGACTGACCCTTGAAATGACATTTAGACCGATCGGTCAATCTAAAAAAAAGACATGTACCATCATACGTGTGGGAACTTGCAATAAGCAGTGCTGTTTTACATTGTAATATTAAAACTAGTGACAGATTGTTGTAGATTTCAAAATCAAGTTACTGGGACTTTTAGGCAGGGAACCCTCTCCACAATCAGGGTTTCTTTGAGTTGGGTGCACGACATTGAAAATGCTCAACAGTGTGTTCCAGAGCCACACAAGCAGCCCCTTCTTTCTACATCCATTCCTCCTCCAAGTCACTAATCAACCAAGCAATCACAATGCTAACAACTAGAGATGCAGCTATTCGCTTTCCACGTGATTCAGTTCAAACCTCAATTTTTGTTTCAGTTTTAGATCTACAACAAAAAAACTAAAAATTCAGAAAAATCCTTTCAGAAATTTGTTAATAAGCTAGAAATAAAGAAGTAGAACCTTTCAGTTTACTTTTTTTTCACTGTGTACCTCAAAAAAATGCTGCTGAATGAAAGCGAGCTTGAAAAAACAGCAACTACATTACAAGACCAACCGATGTGGACTTTGTCTGAAAAACAAGACTAAACCAAATCATAAGGAACATCAAAGATAAAATGAAAGTCTGATGAAGAAACAGTAGCTAATAAGCTGACAATGCACCAAACAGAAAAAATAGTTTGTATTTTTTTGTCAACTAAATGCCACATGTTGCTTTGAAACGTTATATTTTGTGTAGTAGGCTTGTTGTAATACACCAGTTACTCAACATACAGAGTAAGTAAGTTTATTTCTAAAGCACCTTTCTCAGATAAAGATCATCAAGTGCTTCACAACAGTGAAAACACATAAATTACAAATAGTCACCATACACAAATCCCAGACTAAACAAAGTAAATGACAATAAACAAAGTTAAGCACAGTAAAAGGCCAAATTATATAAACTAAAAGCTCTTCTGAATAAAAATGTCTTGACGTGACTTTTAAAACACTTAACATAGTCGATCTGTTGTAATGACAAAGGGTCGAGAGGTCCAAAGATGTGGAGCGACTGCTTGAAAGGTAAGGTCACCTCTGGTTTAATAGGGGTTTTTTTTGGAATTATAAAAGTTATTGGTTTGAAGACATCAGGGACCGGGCTGAAGAGCAGGGGGTTTGAAAGGTCAGCCACGTACGCAGGAGTTTGTCCATGAAAGGCCCTTAAAACTAAAAGTTGTTCGTCTGTCACCTTTGCCCCACAGTAGCTGGGACAGGCTCCAGGAACCCCGATTTAGAAAGGGATTTAGAAGAGAAAACGGATGGATGGATGGAGTTAAACTAGGAGCCAGTATAAAGAGGATGGTAAAGGAGTTTTTCATGGTCGTTTAGTGGCTCCTGTTAAAAGCCTTGTTGCAGAGTTTTGAATGACTTTTAAAGAACTTTTGTTCAAACAGGTAGAAAGCAAATTACAATAAACTAAATGAGAAGAAATGACAGCATTAAGATTTAGATAAGAACTAAAGAAAAAGTATTAGACTGAATGTATTTGATCTTACTTTGTAATGAGATTCTCTTAAAACAACTAGTGAAGCCTAAGGATTATCATGATGAAAGCCAGTCTGCAAGATAGAAATGAGAAAAAGTCAAGAGTGATAGAGAATGAAGAGGCAGACATGCCTGAAAGAGGTTTCTGTATGGTTTACTGAAATGAAAGCAAATAAATAAATAAGAAAATGCTATAAATGTAGATGTGCACATCAGAAAAGGATGAAAACCAAAGGCTCCTCTTTTTTTTCTGTCCCTGCATGTATTCCATAAAAGCTGCTTTTTAATTAATCCATAAGATGAAAAACCTGCCTTCGTGACTACATCCTGGCAAAAGGGCAACAAGAGCTCACTCTTTATGGCTGAAAGCGACAGTTTTCTGTTTGCGCAGTCGCATGGCAGTCCAGCAGGACTTGCGTGTGTGCTGAAGCAGAGTTTCTGTCAACCATCTGTACATCTGGCCTCCTTCGGAAACACTTACCTCATGCATTTGCAGCATTCAGTTCTGCCGAGCATTTGGACCACCAGTCAACAGATTGGCTCCAAAGTCATTATTTACTTTTCTCTCACACCTTCCCAAGAGAAAAGGAAGCACTCAGATCCTGGATTGCTTATGTTTACATTTGCAACCTGCCAAAGCAGGGGAGAATTAAGTGGCTCTGCCTTTGTTAATTGGGCGTTAATCAGGTGTTGCTCTAATTAAAAGGCAGTTCTGCCCTGTTGGGCCCCACTAATGAGTTTGTTATTAAATCCATAGAGGATTTGTGTCTCTCTTTTTTTTAATTTACCAATGGGCAGTGCTTAATTGCTGTTTGAATGGAATGGAATGTTCTTGAAGGTCACTCTGCATCAGCATGTTATCAGACAGAAATCTTCTACTTTCAAAGCTCACATTAGCTCTTATTTTCAAGCTTTATTTTTACTTCCACCCTTTGTTGCTTTATTTCTCTCCCCCAAGACTACGGTTACATATCCCAAAATGTCACCGGGCAGCAATCTAAATGCAAGTTTAGGAGGTTGCGCGGTGGCAGGAAGGCAGAAGTTTAATTGATTGATAGGACAGTCTCCTAGGTACCCAAAATTGTCTAATGATCAGCTGCTACCCTCTAGCCACCCTCTTACCCCTGTGCTGCCGTCCCACTGCCACCATCTGATTGTTAGATATTGTACAGTAGAAGTGCTGGCCCCCTGATGAGGGCAGTTGACGGGCATTGATGCTGCATTCATCATGGTGTTGACAGCACCACAGCGCCTCAGAGAGCTGTGTTTTTTATATACTCGCAGGCTACAGGACAGCCGCCGTCAGAAGACATTTACACATCGTCCAATCAGAGCTGCTGCCGGCAGACGATCTGGCTGCCACCGCCCTGAGATCGCCCAAATGTTGTTCGTTTTTGTAATGGCGTCATCCCTGACGCCTAACATTTCCATAAAAAAAAAATTGAGTGGTGGCATGAAAACTTGAAGATTCTGCCGACCATCCTGCAGTGGTAGTAGTATTTGTGACTGTAACATAACTGAATCCCTGAAAGCACCCATTGTTCCGATGGCTTGTAAACAAAGCCAATTCTATTTCACATTTTATAGACACAAATGCTTCTTATTCAGCTTTCTGAAAAACAAACCAGCACAAAAAAAGAAAGTATAGTTTGTGAATTCCTTCAACGTGAAAAGAAGCAGAGACAGTTGGGCAAAGAGGAAGACATGACAGATGGGTGGTGAAGGATGCTGCACACAGACAGGTGGCCTACCACAGAGAGATTGCGGATTGTTAGAGACTGTCTGCCACTGAGACGTCAAGCAACCAAAGTGTGTTGAACTGTGCGAAACACAACCTGGTCTGAAGCATCTCTGCATAACAACAGGCCATAACAGCAGAAGGCTTTGTAGTGATGGTGCACGGCTTCTGAAGCATTTCATGCTCAATGTTTTGTGTCTGCATTCTCTGGTATGAATAAACGAGGCAAATGGAAAACTGAGGCCCTCTAACACTGATTTTTGGAGCTACAAGCCTAATTTAGAGGAAAAAAGAAAATCCCAAACTGTTGTTTTCTTTTTTACCTTTTGGTGGTGCTGGTGTAGCATCTGCTGTTTGGCCTCCATTGCTGAAATCTATTGTAGACGGGCAGTCACTAATATTATTTGACTAAAAATGAAGGAAAAAGTTTTTTTTTCGTTTGTGTGTGTATGTGAGTTTGATTTTCAGGTAGACAAAGTATGATTAATATTCACGAGCAAATTCTAGAAGATTTAGAGCCAAAGTGTGCCGGACTCCTTTATAAATCTTTTGCTTTTTAACTTGATCTTGTAGCATGATGAATTGTAAAATAAAGCAGAAGCTCAGTGGTCTTTCAGTTTGACTTCTTTGTGGTTTCCATAATTCACTCAGAACATTTGTAACTTTCCTGGCAGGTGAATGCTGTTCGGTTCAAAGTGAAAATTCAGAGAAAATGCACAAAGACAAGACAGCTGGGGAAAAACAGACACAAAGATCAGAGGAGGGGAGAACAAAAGAGGAAAGGGGGGGATTTGAGATGTCACAAAATAGTTTCACGCCGCCTCTGTGTGCCGCTCGTATTTTGATGAACCGTACACCTTTCTTTCGTCTCTTCATCCTCTCACCGCCTCCTCTCTGCAGATCTGAATGTTCTGATGAAGCAAAAAAAAAAAAAAAAAAACACCAAAACAGCAGAGTTTGACCACTTTTGTCTGGTGACCTCTGCTGTCTGTTATTAGTATAAGTGGACACTCGGAAAATGGAAAAGTCAGGAAATTTGATGTCTGCAGTCCAACAATCTCAGGAAAAGCACAAAGTGTGTGTGTGTGTGTGTGTGTGTGTGTGGGTGTGTGTGTGTGTGTGTGTGAAGGGGGCTGCCTGCGTCCTTCAGTTCTTCTTCGTGTCGGGTTCATCTTTCCTGTAGAATCTATAATGAGCCATTGCTCTTTGTGGCTGACATCCCACCCAGACCACTTTACTGATTACATTTGTTTAGCAGAACTTGCAGAGTTTGGTTCAAAGGAAAACAGTAAAGTTCAGTCATTTCACACTAGTGTGTTTAGTTCTTTCAGCTCTAAAACCATCTTTGTTTTTGTGTGGTTTTAACCTGTAACCCACTGCGCTTTTATCTTTTTTTTTTTTTTTTTCCTCAGGCAGTAACCATACTCGCGTGGCACCGTCTTGGACATCTCAGTCCAGACAATAAAGCCATAGATGCATTCCTGTCAGTCTTCTCATCCTCAGCCAACTGAAGCTTCTCTCTTGTCTTATCTCTGTGTGACCAAGGAAATTAAATTACAAACATAATTACTTGGTGCCAGTTTCTATGACGGCATGTCTGCTTTGCATTTAGAGTGTGCGTACTTTGGGGACATGTGAGAAGTTACTTATTGGCCAATTTATAATAATGAGCTCTGCTCTACTTGGGAGTAACACACCTTTGGACAATTACAACGAACAGCATTAGGGAGTAAAGTGAGAGGTGCAGGAGGAAATGTATGAAAGACAGACTCGTTGTGGCCATTGTGGGAGTATAATTTTGCACTGAGAGGAGGGAATTCTTAAAGATGTGTGATAAAAAGTGAACAATAGCTTGCACAAAACCCTTTCAGACTCTGTTGTGTAGTGCAGTTTTGCATACGTCTCCAGCAATTTTACTATAAAGGCTAATTTAAGGCATTGAACGCAACTAAATGCAACAAAAGGCGTTATAATTACTTCACTGCATCCAAGTGACCCCAAAGGTTATGGTCATAGCAGGTAGTTTTCCTTGGGTGTCCTCTGGCTTCCAATGTCGTATTGTTGATGTTCTATTCAATTTTATCCATTCACAGAACCTTAATAACACTCCTGAACCATTTCTGTGTCTTCAGTGGCAAAAAAGTATGGATGTGTGCACCAATATGGAAAAAATATGGAAGAATTTGACATCGTCTTCAGCACTAAATCTTTGTTTCACATGTATTGTGGATCTTATTAGTCCCATACTATGAAAAATTCTTGAAAGTAGCCACTTTCTCATTCTTTTGATATATGACATTAACAAGAATTATATATTGAACTTTTAAAAATTGTCTACATGGAATATAAGAAACATGAAAGGCAACTATGTTTTCCATACAGGGATCATTTATATTTTTTTCTTACATGTCCCTTTTCCAGACATGTGCTTTTCATAAATTAAGATAAAACATTACATGTAGGTTTTTTTCAAGTAAAATATATATTCTTTAGAGGGAAATTGTGTTTTCTTTATAGACTGTTTTTACTTTTATTGTATGTGTAGGTTTCTCCCATAAGATCAAATCAAATCAAATCAAATCAAACTTTATTTGTATAGCACTTTTACTATGAAACATAAAACAAAGTGCTTTACATTTCTCTGAAGAATTACCAATGTAACTAAAATGAAATATCATCTATCAGAACAAAGAAAAATTGCACATGTATTCTATGAAAGACATTTTGAACTTCATGCTATTATATGCCTGTACAAACATAAATAAGTCTTTCTCTTGCAACACTTGAAATAATGTGAGTCTTCTATCACTGTGCTTCATATTGATTACTTTCCATGTGTATTTTAAAAATCTGCTCTGTGGATACAATATCATGTTGCCATTTTCATCAGGAATAGTTTTGTGTCAAAACACTATTTTTTTCAAATAAGACTTGTAAATGTTTTCTATGATTATTGTAAGTGTGCAACTTCACTTAAAGTTGTTCATCTCATATTTTAAAATAAAGTTTGATTTGATTGATATGTTGGATAGTATACATTTCCACTAAGAAAAATATATGTGGAATTACAATCACATATTTTTTTCATACATTACCAAAACATGGAAGTTTTATCTTGTACAATTTTCCTAATGATCTTATAACTGCTTTGACTGCCTTATGCTTAACGTACAGGTTTTAGATAAAAAAGACAAAAACTTTATAAGATTCATTAGTATCGTTTCCATTTACACTATGAAAAAGTTTGAAACAAATTTCATTAAAATGCTTTTTCTGTTCTCACTTCTTTTACTAACTATGATGAGTCAGTTGGACTCAAAAAAAGTGTACCTGGTGGTCTTTTAATTATGATTATGCCATGTTTAGACAAAATCAAAAAACCTTTGTCGTTTTTTAGGACATAGTTTCTGCAGAGCAGCAGTAGTTCATTGGAATTTTGTGGGCAGTACTCTTTGTGTGGAATAAGCCCGCTCCCATTTCTCACCACCCCTCTGTTTACACACTCTCTTGCTAGCTTACAGCCCCTCACAACCCCAAGCTGCCATTGGTGGTGCAACAAAATGGCGAGCAATGTTGGAGCTGTCCAGCTGTCCATTTTTGAGCCAGATTCCAATTGAACCTGTCTGCAAGTGGATGCATCAGCATGCAATGGAGCAGGGAACTTGTGGTCAGTCAATTGCATCTTCTATGTCACCAGTAAAGGGTTTTTCCAACATCATTTTTTAGTCGACTCTTCATTTACACTGATTTGAATTTTTAAAAAAATACTCAGAAACGCAATTTTTATCTTACTTTTCTTATTATATGTCCTCCATAATGAAGAAAATGCCACAAGAACATGTTAAAAACACCAAAAAGACAAATTTTCATTGGAGTGGTTCTTTAGATCTACTTAGAAATGTCTCCAAAACGACTGAAAAGATCTACTTTTGTTCAATTACCATTAATGATGTTCTTCAGCAGACACAGTCTGATCTTTATTTATATGCTTTTTACTTTGGCTGCTTCATGCTCCTCAGATTTGTAGCAGACTGAGGCCACACAGACACAATTAAACATGATCTTAAATTGTACTGTGACAGTGAAGAACCTGCAGAAAAGAATACCTGATTTCAATCACGTTTGTAGTTGTTCAGCATCAATGTAGGACACCTATATCATGGTATGTTCTTGGTCTGGTGCTCTTACTGTGAGAAGGCCTCGGTTTTTAATCCCAGTGGGGTTCTATTTGTATGGAGTTTTCATCTTCTTTCCCTTGCATGGCTTTTTAAAAATAGTTTTAATCGATTGACAGCACCACTAAAAACACACTTTACAGGTTTATTGGTGGCTATGAAATTGTAATTAAAGTATGTCCATCTGTTTGTGGCCATGAGATGGACTGACGATCTGTTGTACCTGTGTTAGGTCTAAGGTAGCTGGGATGGGCTTCAGAAACCCCCCTGGACCTGCACAGGACAGAAGCTGAAACAAGCTTAAAGACCTACTCCAATGAAAATCATGTTTTGGACGATTTTAACCTGATTTGTGATGTTTTTTCAAAATTGAGGAGGAAATACATAAAATAATTTAAGGTTAAAACTGCATTACTAAGTATTCCTTATTCAAATTGGGATGAATCGGGAGCAGAAGAAAAAAAAAGCCATTTGAAAAGGTAAAATGGGCATGCCAAAGTCTTACTTATCTTCTACATTCTTGTGCATCCACTTGGAGACAAATAGATCCATTAACGCCTTCGTTTTTATCATCTGAGCTGGAATCTGGCTCAAAACTGGATGGATAGCTCCAGTATGGTTCACCATTTTTGTTGCATTGCTAATTTTAGCTTGGGGTTGCAAGGCGATTTAAGATAGCGGGAGAGAGTGCAAACAAAGGGATGATGGGATATCAGCGGAGGCTTATTTCTGCTGCAACAGTTATCAACAGATTTCTGATGAACTCCCGCCACTATGCAGAAATGATGTTATAGAAAGCAACACAAGTATATTAATTTTGGCTAAAAATCTGAATAATCACAATCAAAAGACCACTGGGAACACTTTTACAATGGATCAAAATGTGATTGGAGTGGGACTCTTTTTAATGAATGGAATAATCAGTGGCAGCTAGAACATTTTATGAGGGAGTGGGCGGGGGCAGAAGACTTTGGAAGGGTGGCAAATGAGCAGAATAGAAAACTATTACAAATGAAAGGATCAAAAAGGTGTATTTCAGTTTTCTTATTGAAGAAAGTATTTGAGGGGCTAAAATAGAATTGTATTATTTTTTATGTTTGTTTAGCAATGCCTAAAGAAGCTTGTGTTTATGATTTCTTAATCTTTGCTGATAGCTATCCTAATATTGACTGAAAAATTGTGGGGCAAAGCCTTTTTGCTAGGAGACGCCCCCCTGTAGCTCTGCCCCTGGGAATGAGAAACATTACCAAAAAACTGTGAAACTAGATGTAGAATGCATTCCCTGTTCCTTCATTTGAGAAATGTTCCTGTTTAAAACTAATGTGTCTGATCAGCTTTCAAACTGTTCTGTTTTGTGCTGTTTTCATAAAAAGTTTCATGATAGTGAAGACTAAATACCCAATTTGAACATCTTAAAAGCAGATGATATGATGCTTTCCTTCGATAGATCATCAAATGAGTAAGATTTGAGTTCTGTTTAATTGTGTGGGTCTATGTTTCATTTACTTAACAATTACAGTGATATTCAGACAAAATTCTCTACTTCCACTCTGACTGAGGCCACAATCTGCAGAGCCTTTTCCTTAGTTCAAAATAATTCCACAGACATTCTTTGTCATCATAAACAGCCACCATTGCTTTCTTTGTCATTTAGGAGCCAAAACGGACAGCCAGTGAAGGTAGTGAAGATAATGAATAGAGGAATATAACTTTTATCCTCTTGTTATGACAAAGCTCTCACGTGCCCCTCTTGCTTCATTTCCCCATTCCTCGTTCAGTTAGGAATGAATATGTCTATTTATGGGTTGTTGTTGCTAACACAGGGAAACGCAGGTCTTTTTCGATGGCATCAGAAGGTCCCACAGCTGCTGCTAAGGGGGCAGAAACTCTGTTTAGAGGGATCTTTATGCATTCAGCTCCAGATACCACTCTCCTCCCTTAAACTACAGGGACCTCGTGTTTGTCTGTCCCTTCCTCAGGCATTTCTGTGTTCTGCAACAATGAACAAATGCCATATGCCCTGCAGTTGTGCTCCACCGTTCAGTTCTCTCCCAGTGTAGAGCAAACCACAGGCCACATTTGACTCGCTGAAAGAGGTAGGACTTCCCAAACCATTGTTCTCAAACAATTACTGTATTTGTCTGCTCACATGCCCGTAAAGCCCACAGCTATTATCGTCCTTTCTAGCAGCAGGTTGCAGTGAGAGTGGACTTGTAAAATAATGGCTCCCTGCTGGATCATGTGAATCACTGTGATGACTGTTTGATAAATGTTGCACCACTACGGCTCTGTCTCCAGGAGTCATTTCTCTCTCCAAAAGAACTGGCAGCCAAATGACAACAACCTCTATGCACAGACCACCTCTCCATCTATCCATCATTAACAACTCTTCCTTTCATTTACTTTAATTCCTGTGCTCTCTACTTCAGGATTTGGATGAGTCATTCTAAACAAATGTGCTGCTGTTTCCATTGTTCACTTGTCTGAGATCTGACAGGACAAGCACAGAAAAGGCCACATCTGTCCCAGAATCTCCTGCCGTGCACTTCTTAGGTGGAAGACAAGGAAATAAAAGCAGTTCTAAGCGTCAGAAGAAACCCCTTTGTGTTTGTGGGGGAAGTTAGGATCACGGACAGTTTAAGGTTTGACTTGACAGATGACAACACTGCTCTTTTCAAGCTGCTCAACACATAATGGGAACAATTTTTCTCTATACATCTCTCCCCTGTGGCCATGATTTGCTCATTACATTGATGGAAAGTGACTGAGGAGGTGAGTGAGGTGGAGAAACAAGGAGGAAGCCCAGTTAAGAGACAAATTGTGTGGAATTTATCTCAGAAAATCGACTATTTGTCTTTTTTGATTCGAAGAGCCTATATTACACTCATTTCCTCTGTGTTAGGGGTCTACTGTAATGTATTTAGCTTTATATTTAAACCAAAAAATTATAGTATAATATACATTACAACATTTTGTCATCACTGTCCTCTCACGTCTTTCATCTTCTTGTCATAAAATATTTTTTGTTTGTTATCTTGGTGATTTATCCAAATATACTCATTAAAATGCTGTTGGTGGCATGAAAATCTTGTTGCCAGGTAGATAGCAGCTTTATATGCTTTAAGGTCATTTCACTTTATTTAATAAAAAGGAAAAACAGAACTTCAGACATTTTAAATGCACCAAAGTTCATAAAACACTGATGGAAATTGAAAAAAAAAAGCTAAATTGGCATCTGGTCCCTTTTTAAGGTGTATTTTGATGCAATTCTTCAGCTGACAGAACTAAGTAACCAACTCTAACTTGTTTGGGAAAACATGCAAAAAAACTCATTAGCATTAAGTGGATTGTATTTCAATCAGGAAAATCTATCATTAACTAACAGGAAATTAAAGAGCATTGTTGTTTTGATTAAACACAATGATTTTGATTCATCAGCTCTTGTCTGGTGCTCCTGAATCAAGCATATGATTTAATCCCTTTCAGTTAATTGTGACTGGATCAGTCACAGTCTGCTCGCATGAAACTTTTCAGAGCTGCAATACTGCACAGAAATCCTTGCATGTTGTTGACCTATTTGTAGACTGTCTTGATATGGTAATTGGATTTTTTTCCCAGGTCTTTATGCTTGTGTGTGCGTGTGCATTTAGAGGATTCTTTAAAAGTTCATTTGCATTGCTGCAGTAAAGCTATGCCATGCATTGAGTAACCCAACACAACAAAAAAGGAGGGGGGAAAACAGGCTCCAAAACCAAAATAACTCAACAGCCCTGCAGGGAAAGTTAGAAATTGAACAGACAAACTTGATCCCAAGACTTGATTATCCAGTAAAACAAATATTTGGAGGACTGGGTCTAATCTGTGATGTTTGGTTGCCAGCAGCTAGCAGGGGATGTCATTTGTAGAAGCTGTGACGTTGTGGTGCGCCTCTGTTCTCTATCACAGCTCTATCAGTGTTAATGAGGCAACAATAAATTCAGCCGAGTCATACGGGGTCACACAAAAGCCCACGAAGGCATGTCTCAACTGGACGTCACTGTGTGAGTTCAAACGAGCCAACCCCTCTGTACTGAGGAAGGGAGACCTAATTAAACATCTCGCTGGACTAATCGCATGTTTGATTTTGAGCAAAAGCTGAGGCAGAGAAGTGAACGAAACAAGACATTGAGTGGGAGAGACGGGGGAGATGAATGAGGGGAGGTTTGAGTAGTGGGGTAAGGGGTTTGTTTTGACAGGTAAGTTTGATGAAAAGCTGTGTGCCGGAGTCTTCCTCTTTGAGTAGTAATCTGCAAATCATCCCTGCGGATGAGGGATGAAAGACGTGGACAGTGGGAGGCCACTCACAGAGCGCGGCCAGCAGAAGCTGAAGAAGTCAAACGTGCCATGAAACTGCAATTAATGATTTGCACACATTGCTTGAGACACGGTGACGATATAAAAGCAGAAACTGGCCCCTTTACCCTGAATATAATCACAAAAATTCCCACACACTTCATGACATTTTAGAATACCGCCTGCAATTTGGTTGGTCTATTCAAATTCTGACATTGCTGACATTTTATCCCTTGTGGCTGGAAGACTGCAGCTGCTGTGGAATTCATTGTCCATTTCTACTATTGACACATTTTCTTATGATGCTGCATGACTTGAGCTATCACAAGTCCTATTTTGGGTCTCTGGCTCACAGTTTTGCGACGCAGACTGAATTTCTTTCCTCTTTTTCCTTGTCACAGCCTGCAATCAGCAGTAAGCCCTTTTGTGTTCTCTATTCTGAGCTAAGCCTGTTATCATGTTCAACTCCTCTACACAAAATCACTTCTTTATCCGCTCTGTCTGTCTTTCAGATCGCTCTTGCTTCCATGGCCCTTTTTCCCCCCTTTTTCTGGCTCTTTGTTTCATTCTGTGTTTCATCATATCAGAAAGAAGCCACTATGAAGTTCCTCAAAGATGGATTAGTGGGAGGGCTTTCTATTAATTTGTCTTTGCAAAGACTTGTTGACCTGGCCCTGGAACATGTACACGTATCTCTCCTTTAAGCTCACTTACCGCTCCCCATCTTGTTTGGATTTATCATATTAAAAAAACATCCGCTCTAAGTGCAAGGTGCAAGTTCAACGGTGCGTTGCAAACTCCTGCATGTCCTCCTGAACTGCAGCCTTCTCCTTGCATTTATAACACTCCGTTCCATGCCAGGTGGCTGTCTCCACATGTTCTCCTCCCCATAAATCAGACTCCCTTTGAGTTGATCAATAACAAGTCAATTAGCAGGCGTAGAGAGATGAGGGTCTCAGGGGTCACTGCTTGTTTGTCTGGCAGACATCTGCAGCTCTGTCTCTGTCTGCTAGAGTCAGGTATGACGCTTACCTGGGAATCATGCGGCTACTTGGCCGTCATAAATCTAAAGATCAGCTATAAATAGGCTTGGGACATCTTGCAACAATCTATCATTTGCTTGTTCTTGGATATGTGATGAATCAAACACCACGGATTTCTCATCTGTGTCTGACTGATGTGAATTTGCTTTAAAAGCAGCCCTTCCTGCCACTGACTTTGCTCTTTAACATTTACTGGAGATTGATATATACACACAAGAAAAAGTTGCAATACTGTCTAAGGTCACACTTCATCATATCCACCAAAAACAAGCTGCTGAGTCTGCCAGTGTTTATCCACCTTCCCTGTTCAGTTGACAAGAGTGGGAGAGACCCAACTGTTGTTTGGTGCCCACTGACTGTGCATCTAACGACTTGGCTGGAAAATCCAATGCAGCAGCAATGAGCTCCTGTGGTGAATACACCAGATTAATCCCCTGGATAATTGCAAACAAGAATGAACTTGGACAAATACTCCACAAACCTGCTGGGAAGCCTCAACAAATGATGCTGAATAATTAAAAACTCTTTGGGATCAGTGAATAAAACAACTGACTTTCAACAGATGAGTGAAGCTGAAAAGCACCTGAAATATGCATACAGAAAAAACATGAAAGGTAATCACAGACCGTTGCTTTCCCCAATTTTCTTGGGTAAAAACACGTCAGAATACATAAACATTATTTTGCATTTAGCACACTTACTCAAGACATCTCTAATTTGTTTTTGTTGCTCCTAAAACGGACAAGATTTCTCACAATTTGAACTGTGAGGTAAGCATTACTTTGACTCACTGATGTGGTTGCTGTTGTTCTTTTGAACCTTAAGAGGAAAGAAATGACAGCAACAACAACACATTTCCTTTATCTCCTCGTATGTGGTTATCAAATGATTTCACCCTTCAGATTGTGAGTAATGACTGAGTTCTTTCCCTGTCAAGAACGTACACTTTTTTTAAAGGTTAAACAGACTTTGTGCCTCCATCAGGCCACCTGGATGAGGCAAATGTGCAGATGGATATGAGGAGCTGTGGATAAGTGTGTTGTGGTAAAAAAGTTGTTTGTTTTGGGGTTTGCTAGTGGATTCTGACATGCAACTGTTGCAACCGTTCTTTGGGGTCGACCTTGTTTTATTATTTTTTTCGTCAGCTGTGTGTCTCAGCTGGCTCCAGATGACAGTTGGGATTCCATGGCAGGATGGGTATAAATACCACTCACAATGGAGCTTTCCCAGTCTATGAAACCACAGCTCCTCATTACAGATGCTCCAAGCTGCAACAGACTCTCCGACGTGCATGGTGTATGCAGCGTGGAGGCGTCTGGCTCCAGGGCTTCCCTTGTGCTCCCATGCGGAAAGGGCCCCCCAAGGGAGCTGATGCCAGCTGACACTGAAAAACAAGGTAAGGGCCCAGCTGATACACACAAGCATAGAGGCTCAGCTGTGTGTTTAGATGAGGGTTCAGACAAAGAGACAGAAAATAGAGGAGATTGACAGATTTGAGCCTCTAAGGGAACAAGCAGCGAGAACACTAAAAGATGGATAAACGGACTGTTCTCTGGTGTGTGTGCTGCACATGTGAAATGGTAAGACCCTCAAATGGACCCTCAGATGCTCGAATACTTTGTTGTTAGAGTTTGAGAACTGCTGGTGAAGCTTTCATTATGTGGGAGGAGATGAAATAAGATCCATGAGGAAAGCAGTATTATTGATCGCAGGCGTTCTGTGCCATAGGAGGGGCTGCCTGGTGAATTATTACTCTTGAATTGACCAATGCTGTTTCTGGAAAAAAATAAGTGTTATGATGTTTATTCAATAAAACGTTTTCCTTTTTCTCCTCATCTATTTAGCCGATATCCGTGTATTATAAAAGAGGACGTTAATTTTTTTCCGATGCTCTTGAAATGGCTCCCACGGCTCGAAATTTTGTTCCAGCCAAGAAAAAGATGAAGAAAGGATTGACAGTTTTGTTGGGAGTTTGATTGTCCATTTAGCAAACCTGATGTTGAAGAGAAAAAAAAGAAACTCTGGCTCCAAGAGGGATGGCTGTGAAGACTGGGAAAATGTAGATTTTCTTGTTGTATTGATCTTCCAGTTCTTGTCTCGTGCATTTTACACAAGATCTAAGGGCCACTTTTGGTAAAATACAACAGTCTAGGTCACGGCTCACTGCCCACTTTTCAGCGGGATTTCAGGGTGCATGACGTATTAATTTGACAGAAATCAAGTAGAGCTCTTCGATTGTATCGCAGGCTCAACACTAAGACCACATGAAGGTCAAATCTTCATGTGAGGTCTGAACCTTTAAGTCTTCTCAGTGTATCATTATCTCATGGACAGGTGGGATTACTTTCAGACTTTGCTGTACGTCAAATTATCTTCTTCTGTCTTCTCCTCCTCTCTCCAGGGAGAAATATCTTTTGTTCATCATGGCGGACAGAAGCCTGGAGACAGATGGCCCTAGATCCGCGGTGCCTGATGAGCTCCATCCTCCCCACTCCGAGTACTCTCAGTGGAAGTTTAAGCTGTTTAGGGTGAAGTCCATGGAGAGAGCTCCTCTTCCCAGTGAGACACAGTCTGAGATAGGAGCCTCGCCGGCCATCTCAGCTTCAGCAGTTTCTGATAAAGAGACTGGTTTTGGTGAGGCTCCAGCCAGTGTTATGAAACTGTGCCTTGGGGGGAAAAGTAAAGAGAACGTGGAGGGCCCTGGCAGACGTGTGGATATGAAGCTTCAGGAAATGGACACCCACATGAACCACCTCAGGTGATTATCCTCCACAGCTCAGTTTTTGCCCCTTTTTAGTCCAGAGTTTCCTCTTAAAAGTCTGACCACACACATTTTTGTTTTCTGCGCAGGTGTTTGTGCCGCATCTGTGGCACGGCCCTGAGGAAAGTCAAAGGACCAGTGCATGAAGTTCATGGCAATCTGGAGGAGACAAGCAAATGTGCGCTGCGCAAAATGAGCTGCAAGTTCACAAGCTGGCCTCAGGTCATCCTGAGCGTCTTCAAAGTGGACGTGACAGAAGACGCAGAGTCCATTCACCCGCTCTTCTTCTGTCACCGCTGCTGTATGGTTGCAATACGAGGAGGGGGTGTTTGTAGCTTCACCAGAACAAAAATTCCTGAATGGAAACCTCATTCTTCCTACTGCCATCTTTGCAATCCAAAGAAACTTTCCTTCCAAAGAACAGGAAGAAAAAGGAGGAAAGTCATTCCTAGAGCCCAGAGTCTGGCAAAAAGGAGCAGATGGGACCACAGTGACAGTGTTCCTTTTGGCGAGAAGAAAGCCCTGAGCCAATATGGAGAACGTCAAGGTCCTGTGCTGAGAGCGTGGAAGAAAGCTGGCCTCCAGAGGGAGCAGTGGGTGAGGAGTATCACACACTGCCAAAAAGAGCACTTAAGTACCAAGCTGATCTCTGAAAAACTTCCTGTGGATTTTGTCATTTCTCTCACCTGCCTTGTGTGTGACCACTTACTCTGTGACCCAGTTCAATCCCCCTGTGGGCATCTCTTCTGCCGCAGCTGTATTATGAAATTAACCCATGTTCTGGGACCTCACTGCCCCGCCTGCAACTTTTCCTGTACTCCGGATGATCTCATCCCTCCGTCCAAAACCTTTTTATCAGCCCTGCATTCCCTGCTTCTGCTCTGCCCTTCTGACGGTTGTGACGAAGAAGTCAGACTCGATTCATTTAAAGCTCACTGTCTGAGCCACAAATTGGAAAACAGAGCAAATGGACAGACATTAGAGTTTGACAACTACCTGCTTGCTAATAAAGGTGGAAGACCCCGCCAGCACTTGCTGTCACTGACCCGCCGGGCTCAGAAGCACCGGTTGAGGGACCTGAAAACCCAGGTGAAGGAATTTGCGGACAAAGAAGAGGGCGGCGATGTGAAGTCCGTTTGTTTGACCCTGTTCCTGCTTGCACTGAGATCCTCAAATGAGCATCGGCAGGCAGATGAGCTGGAGGCCATGATGCAAGGTAAGGAGCTATTTTTAGCCTTTTGTTCAGCCAACACAGACCTGCACGGCCACGGAAAAGGGGCACAGATGAATGTTAATTAAGATGGTGTTTGCTCTTTAATATTTCCACCTACCTCTGAGGAATACAGTCATCTCATAAATAACAATGAGTTTAAAAGTTCACCGTGGAAGGAAGAGAAAATTGTTTTCTCTCTGGAGTTTGAATAGAAAAACATTTCATTATTGTCCATCTCTGTCTATTGAGGCACTGCCATTACACGCACAAACCCGGCCACACTTTAAGTCGTCTTGTCTGTCAGTCTCTCATCCTCAGTCTCCCTTTAATGCACAATAACAGCTCTTGTGAAGGAGCTGTTAGAATCAAAACAACATGAGCAGCCCTTGTATCTGCAAATTACACAGACAGCACCATCCTCCTCTCTGGGGACTAGAAGGCAGCTGGTGTCTATTTTCATCTGGAGGCAATACATCACTTTTGCCAGCTTCACTGATTTGCCACCTTTTCTCTTCTTTCATTTGAAAATTAGGAAGTATTGGATTTTGCAATCATAGGTTTGTGTGCTTCTGACAGTGCTGCAGTCATATTTGGATCTTAAATTTGCAATTCTTGCTGGATGGTTGAAGAAAATAAACGCAAATTTGGGAAATCGATGGAAGAAAATGGCAGTTTTAACATTCATTTTCCAACTAATGGAAATGTGCTTCTGTGTCCTTTCCTCTTGATTTATTAACAGTTTTTATGTTGTGACTTTCTTTAAAACATTTCCTGCTTTAATTTTCTCCCTTTTTCAATTTCTCTCCGTGCAGGCAGAGGCTTCGGTTTGAGTCCTGCTGTGTGTTTGGCTATTCGGGTCAACACTTTCCTGAGCTGCAGCCAGTATCATAAGATGTACCGCACTGTCAAAGCCACAAGCGGACGCCAGATCTTTCAGCCCTTGCACACTCTCCGAGCTGCTGAGAAGGAGCTCCTGCCTGGCTTTCACCTTTTTGAATGGCAGCCAGCCCTCAAAAATGTGTCTACATCCTGCAACGTTGGCATTATTAATGGACTCTCCGGGTGGACGTCATCTGTTGACGATTGCCCGGCTGACACCATCACTCGGCGCTTTCGCTATGATGTGGCACTGGTGGCAGCATTGAAGGATCTGGAAGAGGACATCATGGACGGGCTGAGAGAGAGTGGGATGGAAGACAGCACTTGCACCTCAGGCTTTAGCGTTTTGATCAAAGAGTGCTGTGATGGCATGGGTGATGTCAGCGAGAAACATGGTGGGGGACCAGCTGTTCCTGAGAAAGCTGTCCGCTTCTCTTTCACTATTATGTCTATATCTGTCCAAGCAGAAGACGGAGACAAAGAAGTGACCGTTTTCACAGAGCCAAAGCCCAACTCAGAGCTGTCCTGCAAGCCCCTTTGCTTAATGTTTGTGGATGAGTCAGACCACGAGACTCTCACAGCCATCTTGGGGCCGATAGTTGCAGAGCGAGATTCAATGAAACACAGCAGGCTCATCTTGTCCATCGGAGGCCTGCAACGCTCCTTTCGCTTCCACTTTAGGGGCACGGGTTACGATGAGAAAATGGTGCGTGAAATGGAGGGCCTGGAGGCCTCTGGGTCAACTTATGTTTGCACACTGTGTGACTCCAGCCGTGCAGAGGCTGCTCATAACATGGTCTTACACTCCATCACCCGCAGTCACGATGAAAATCTTGAACGCTATGAAATATGGAGAACCAACCCCTATTCTGAGTCTGTGGATGAGCTGCGGGACAGAGTCAAAGGCGTGTCCGCCAAGCCGTTCCTGGAGACGCAGCCCACGCTGGACGCATTACACTGCGACATCGGCAATGCCACAGAGTTTTACAAAATCTTCCAGGACGAGATTGGAGAAGTGTACAAAAAGGTTAGCCCCAGTCGGGAGGAACGGCGCAGTTGGAGGGCAGCCTTAGATAAACAGCTGAGGAAGAACATAAAGCTCAAGCCAATAATGAGGATGAATGGAAATTTTGCCCGCAAGCTAATGACCATGGAGGCTGTGGAGGTGGTGTGTGAGCTGGTGCCATCAGAGGAGAGAAGAGAGGCTCTTAGGGAGCTGATGAAGCTCTACCTTCAGATGAAGCCAGTGTGGCGGGCCACGTGCCCAGCCAAGGAGTGCCCTGACCAGCTGTGTCGCTACAGTTTTAACTCCCAGCGTTTTGCTGACCTGCTCTCCTCTACCTTCAAATATAGGTACAATGGAAAGATAACAAATTACCTGCACAAGACCCTGGCTCACGTGCCTGAAATCATAGAGAGAGATGGATCCATAGGGGCCTGGGCCAGTGAGGGAAACGAGTCAGCAAATAAACTTTTCCGGCGCTTCAGGAAGATGAATGCTCGTCAGTCAAAGGCCTTTGAGCTGGAGGACGTCCTGAAGCACCACTGGCTCTACACTTCCAAGTTCTTGCAAAAGTTTATGGAGGCTCACAAGGACTCTGTTAAAGCTTTCCAGGCCACCATCGACCCAGTGGAGACCCATGATGAGGATGACATGTCTCTAGAAGTTCCTGATTTATGATTTTTCATTCCTTTCATTCCACAACAAACATTTCACAAGAAATACCAGTTTCGTCTTTGCTCATGAAGTTCTACGTTTTGATTTGTATGATGTCTTCATGCTTTCTTCTTTTGGGTTCTTTTTACATTTTCTTTTAAATCTTGTTTTTATTACAGAGTGATTAGTGAGGAACTCGTGTTTAGTGCTTGACGTGTATACGTTTTCAAATGTCGTTTTTTTTTCTCCTAACCTGTTGTAGGTTTTCAAATGTTTTTCTTTCTTGCTTGTTAATTCTTTTACTTCAAACTTTCTTCAAAGTAACCAAAGTTCTCTACATTTATCCATTACCTCCCCTCTTCTTCTTGTAATCGTTGCCATGTGAAATATGGTGCAATTTATTGTGTTGCAAGGATATGACAGATTTATGAATTTTTACAGAGCGAATATTTATGGAAGCAGATGAAAGAGCTGTAAGTCCTGGAGTGAAATTGCGTTAAAAAGATCTTGTTTGCGGCCACTGTTTTAATGTATCATTTTAGCTGGTGGGAAATGCAATCACAGAGACCCAAATGTTCTTTGTTTTATGAGGGGCCTCTGAAAAAGATTACTTTAGTGCTTTATCTTAGGTCCCTGAGGGCCAGAATAGATGCTTGGTCACTTTGAAGTAATTCTTTTCTTTATCTCTCTTAGTTTTTGCACAGTAGAGGATAGATGATGCGTTTTTGAATCTTTTTTAATAAAGTATATACTGACCTTTTTATTGGTAGAAAAATACAGAATGGTCCTTTACAATGTTTAATGCTCCATGGACCTGAAAAAGGAAAGGGGAATTCTGTGGCTCTGTTTCATTTTTTTACCGCCTCTGCTGACAGAGGAGAGCGATGGGCGGAAGCCAAAGAGACCTTGAATAAACTGATTTGTTGGCAACTTTTATTTATTTGATTGATTGATTACACTGTCTTTTCCTGCTCGCACCATTTTGAATTGTGACGGGTAATTTTGCTTTCTTATTTGATTGAATACTTGATTTTATTTTACTGTCATACGTTTGACTGGATGTCTGTGATGAAATATTCACATTTTAGCCCATGGTTGTCAGCCAGTCCTGCAATAACATCATTTTTGAGCAAGTTTCATTGGTTTGTCTCACGTCTGTTTTTGCAGTAATGAATTGCATTTTTAAACTAATGGATGATGGATGATTCTGAATATTCCAATTCTTCACATTTCAGAATGTTTTTCTTATTTTATGCATCTACACCTGCAGTATTTATCAGTGAAGTGTTTACAGGGATTGCAGAAAGGATTCTCTGGTGACTTTTATTTACAGGCAATACAGCAGCATCACACTAATGGCTCAGTTATTTTCTGCGCACATTGTTTCATTTTTTTATCTTGTCTATTCAGTTTATGCACTTCAGAGAGCCACTCATCTACAATCAAACGCATATTTTTTAAATGATGAAGTTTGTGCATTTAATGTTTACTACTGTTTTAAATAAAAAGGGGAAAAAGTATGGCTTCTTGCTCTTGAGTTCTTGCTTCGGCTGTTTTTTAGTGTTTCTTCAGTATTTGATCAAGTTTGTTCTTGAAAAGTGCACTCACAACAGCTTTATAAAGAATTAAAAAGTGAAAATAAAAGCGAATGTTTAATTTAATACATATCATCTTAATAATCTTTGTTTCATTCTAAAATATCTTGTGACAAGTTAACTATTTTTGAGTTAGTGTTAAGATAATTTGAAAACTGTTTCCAAAAAGCTTTCCTTAGACTACGGTCACATATGCTGAAATACCACTATACTTGGTTGCATATTATATAATATATTAAGGTTTTGTGGTCCACTAAAGAATGGCTTGACTTATTTTTATGATCTTTTTCTTTATTTACTTTTGCCCTTTGTTATTTAAAAGTTTTTTCTCCACTGCGGTGGTTCATCGACGCAGTTTTTTCTTTGCTTAGCTGCTACATGCATTGAAACTTGTTTTTGTGACAGGACCCAACTCTGAAATTATTCAAGCCAATGAATCAAATCCTGCCACACTTGAGACATTCCACCAGTTGCCATGCAACCAGCAGATTTGGACACGTTGCTATTCTCACCCTGACACCCTGTTTTTAGAAGTGAACTAGTTTAATAAAAGAGGCTGCTACCTGATAAAATATGAAGCCTCTGCTGGGCATCATAATTTACTCAATAAGGACTCTGCTTAAAATTGACTGTATTAGATGTAGAAATGCAGCATTCAGTCTCTCTAATCTTTCTGTGGTTGTTTTGCTTGCAAGTTACAGTTGAAAGTTGATGATAAAAAACTTTTTCATTCGTCTGAAACTTAAAATCTGCTCATGGGAAATATACTATACGAGTGTGTGTAAGTTAATAAAACATCAGCAGGGACTATTTAAATTACAGTATTTAGAATACTACTCGAAGTACTTCCAGACGAGAAACTAATGGCAATAAAAATATACAAACACATCTTTTATAAACAATGTTTTAATGACAAAAGAAAATATACATACAGTTTCATGAATAGTACAAAGCATTTGATTTTACAGGATCTTTAAACTTAATGTTAAAAAGCAAAACCACAAAACTTCAACTCAATTAATTCAAAAAAAGTACTTCAACAGCCAAGAAATACAAACTGATTATTTCACTTTTCCTATATTATAAATATATGCATCTGATGCATTATACTATTTTTTAAAAGAAAAACAGCCGTTAAAAAAGCCTTTTGAAAAAGCGTTTCTTGTTTGGGGACATTTTGATCATCAGAGCAGTTTTTCTGTTTTTCACCTTCATGGGTGTACGCTTTAAGACCATGGGTTGTCGAGGTGGGGTCATCTCCTGGTAGGGCAGACCTCCGTGATCCAGACAGAAGTACTTTTTACTGCCTTGAGAAAGCTTTACTAACAGGGTCTCTGACAGCTCCATGCACTGCGCATGGACCCAGTGACCCCCCTCCCCCCTGGAGCAGAAGATCATGGCAGGACGGTGGAGCTCTGTAGAGTAGTATGGTTCCCAGGTGTTGGGGTCCACCTGACAGCCCAGGCAGCATTTGATCCAGTAGCCTGTTTGTGACTCATCCTCCTCATCTTCTTCATTGTAGGTATCTTCCTCTCCGTCGCTGCTGTCCTCCAGCTCATGTGGCTCCCTACCAAAGTAAAGTTCCTCTGAGTCTTCAAGAGGGGTAGAATTGTCATAATCTGTTGATTCTTGGCTGCAGGCCTGGAGTCCTTCTTCATCCTGGCTTTCTTTATCTGTTTGGAAGCTCACGTGATAAAAATAATGTGTGTCAGGCTGGGATGGGCGTCCCTCAGTGGGAACAGCCAGTAGGATGCAGCCTTCTCCAGAGCTTCCACCAAACCATGTGCGACTGTGAAGGATATCTGGAGTCCACTTGGGTGGGTCTAGAGTCTCAAAGTGGATTCCCTTCCCGTCTAAAACAACTGTGCTACACTCCATCCTCTTCTGAGAATCTGATCGATATCCCCCTAAAATGACATATCTGTGAGCGGGACCCGTACGAGTGATTATGGCGCTGGAGATGGATAAGCCCGTGTCCAGGGTCTCACAGGACAGCAGCGGGCTGCCCTGCAGGAGCTCGACACGCAGGCGAAACAGGCGAGGTGGCCGTGAGTCGGAGAAGAGTGAGTGGCCCCCGATCAAGTACACACTGTCCTCTCTGGAAAGAGCCAAGTGGAACGACTGTCCATCACTGAGCTCTGGTAAAGTGTGAGCAGAGACACACCCAAACTCAAGGTCAAAGAGGAAAACCTGGGGAGGACAGTCAACAACACTGTTCCAGCTCTCGGTGGTTCGTTCTCCTTCAGGCATGTAGGACCTGCCTCCAAATAATACGCATGCTGTCTTTCCCCGGCTTTGAACCATACTCATGGTGTGGCCGTATCTAGGCCCCGGCACATCTCCCACCAGCTCTTTCTCTTTGCACTTCAGGGTCAGTTTGCGGTTACAACCACGGCTGTCCACGGTCAGCAGGTACAGGCTGGAAGCGATTTCGTTATTTGGGGTCCGGCCGCCATGAATGAGATAACTCTCTGGTAGGCCATCGTAGGGGTCGAGACGACAGACAGCAGAACAGCGTAACGGGGGGAGGTAGCTCGAGTCATTGGAGAAAGAAATGGCCCTCAGCTTAATCTCACCCTTTTTAAAGCGTACACCAAATACACCTGTTGGACATGAACGCTTTGGCCATCCCTTCTGACCAAACAAGAGAACTTCCCCATCTAGCTGTAGGAGGGAGCAGCCGGGCTGCAGGAGGCCTGCACAGTTCACTGGAGTCAAAGGCTGGAGACTCATGATCCAGCAGGTGCCTGAGTCAAAACAACAAGAACACAAACAGGGTCATTCAGCTGTTGTTTTTTACATTGTGGAGGTTTAAATGTTTTACTTCCTGTTTGACGAAGCGTGTAGAAAGAAAAACATCACGCTATGATGCAATGTGGCTGGTTCAGCTTCACAAGAAATTGAAAATAATCTCTATACGGTCATTAGTCAGTTTGCAACAATATTATCAATGATGTGTGAGCAGTAATGTTACATCCCTGACGGACACACGACATCCATTAAACTGATATTGACATCACTGCACTGAGGTTCACTGAACAAAAACATTTTAGTTTTGTGATTTAATGGTCACGTCATGAACATTTTTTACTTTACGACACAAATGAGCAAAACTAAGCTCACTTTTAAATTTCACAAATTTAAATTAGAATGGCTTGCTAAAATACAAAACATTTAAACTACTTAAAAGTTATTTATTTTGCTGCCAGAAAACACATTTTTTCAGAATTAAATATCTAAAAAAAACACAGAAGAGTATTAACAATTAAAGCTTTTACTTAGCAGGTCATATGGTGTAATCATTGCATTTTCACTTACCTCACAGGCAGTTGTGTGATCCAAAGTCACTTTTTGGAGAATCTTAGACTATCTTGAATGAAGCAGTGAAGCTTAAGATCTCTTTATGTAGTTGAACTGTGACAAAGGCAGAAAGTGGCAGAGTTTTTGAAGCTCTGTTGACTCACAGACACTATCACAACTTGAGGTTAACAGTCTGTGACTGCTCCTCACTGGCAGGTGTTCTGCTTGAACGCTTTGGGCAAGTTACTTCAGTGAGATCTGTGCTTTAAGCTGCCAATAAAACCTTTTTTCATTCAGTTGTGCATTAAACTTTACATAGCATACCTGAGATGTTTGTTGATTATATTGATAACTTTCAGGAAAAAGATTGCATTTGACATTTTGTGCACACATTTATTTCTCTTTGAATGAAAAAAAGCAACTTTGTGAATAAACAATAAAATATAAAATGGAACATTTTATTCATTGGAATGACGATAATATTCTAGTGTGTTTTTTGATTCTGGACAAAACAAGTCAAATACGTTTCTTTTCCCTTTTGCAGTCTTCCCAAAAGGCTGAATTTGGACAAACTTGGTAACAGTCAGATGCATGATGTTTGCACTCTTGCCAGAAAGTTTAAATTCCGGCTGGGTAATTTCTGTGTGGACTTCTCCCGGTGCATGGGTGGGTTTTCTCTGGGCACTCCCGGGTTCCTCACACAGCTAAAAAACATGCATTAAAGGTTAATCAGTGTTAATTAATCTGTGATTCTAAATTGCCCCAGCAGTAGCCGGGTTGGCTCCAGCGACCCCGAAAGGTCCACAGAAAGGTGGATGAATGGTAACAGTCACTGGATGTATGTAAAATAAATTCAAAACCTTTATGTTGAAGCACTGCACTTTACTCGTCTCTGGAAAACCTTTTTTTCTTTTTAAATCTGTCTTGCACTTCAGCAAAATAAAACAGAAACCTAATAAAATACATAAGAAATTCTCCCATGGACAGCGTCACTGTCAATTCTCCCTTAAAAATTAACCTTTTAAAATTAGACTACAATTGTTTTTGTAAAGTTAAAAACCATAAAATTTGTTTTTAACACAAGCTAATAAGACATTCATGAATTTATTTTTATTTTATTTTTCTTTTTGCGAAACTTCAAACATTTCAAGTAAAAAAACTATCAGACATTGCTTAACTTTTGCTTGTTGCAGCTTTCAGCTACACATGGAGCAGTTTGTGCATTAAAAGTTTTTTCTTGCATGCAGACCGCCCCTTTCCCCATTGATCTCCTAGTATCTGCCATTGTAAGCCTTTGACTACAGTGTCTGAACAACATGCAGAAGTAAAAGTCACTGATACGGTAAAGCACATGTCATTATCTTGCAATGGCCTTGCCTTGTAAGAAAGGGGGAAACAAAAATTCTTCCTCGACTATAATGAATATTTGAAAGGAACCATTCTGTCTGAAATTCCTTTGCATGTGCCTGAGTTTAAAAGATAAGACTGGCTGTAGAAAAAAAGTCCCCTCATGAGTGACAAATAATGAATACCGTGCAAGAAAAACAAAACGTGGAAACAGCTGTCTGCCTACTTATGAGCATAATGTTTTTTGTGCACTGAGAAGCTGAGAGAAAACTTGAGGGGTGTGCAAAAACAAAGGCTGGAACCACAAGTGCCTGGAAGACCGTTACGGCTCAAAAACACAAAACAGCAACACACCTGTGACTCTGAGCCAAATGCTGCTATTGCTGAGAGGAAGACGAAAGAGTCCCCTCCTGTCACCAGTCTGTGTGTAATAAAACAAACATAAGTGGGACATGCAGACATGTTTTTGCCTTATTTATTTTGTAGAAAATGTTAAAAAAAAACAAAACAAAACTCGAAGACGTCTGTACAAATCGGTGTGCCATGCAGCCTTAGATGAGCTGGTGCAGAGTAGAGCGGTGTGGTGGTGGTGGTGGTGGTGGTGGGGGGGTTAGGATGCTTAGCAGTGTGTGGCAGACCCCAGGCAACGCGAGGATCTGTACATAATTGATAGAGCAAAATAATTAGAATCTACTGTAGCACCTGTTTCTGTCCTCTGTAATGTATCATTCCCTGACTGCCGCTTCCCCGAGGTGTGGCTTTGACTGATGACGTGGCGACAGCCCAGATGTTCTGATGATCACTGCGCTGTGGTGTTTATCACTATTTAATGTTATGATAATTGCCCCGCTTCCTGAGATTGGCACTGAAAGCCAACGCAGCTTCCACCTCCTACTGGTTGATAGAGGATGAGGCAAGATGGTTGGTATCAAATGATTAAAAGACCTGGAAGACAGTCGTTTTTGTTTAATAATCAAATTATCGTTTTTGGTTTGTTTTTTTTTAAATGAAAGTGACTTTTTCAATACTGTGTGCTATTCTTCTGAAACAAATCTAATTTTATACATTCAGAAATATTTGAGGCAACACGTTCACCACTTAAGAAAAATTCCACAAGAACATGCTAAAAACACATACAAAAAAAAACATTGGAGTTGGTCTGGTCATAAAAACCTTTAATGATTTAGCATCAAAATACATGATTGACCTTCTGAACCAGTATGTTCCGGTCAGGCCTCTCCAGTCATTTGGATCCATTCTTTTGTCAGTTCCTAGAGAGTCAAAACCAAACATTGAGAAGCTACGTTCAGCTTCTATGCTCCACATCTCTGGAACAAACTTTAAATGTAGTTATTTTTAACTTTTTTTTATATCTTTATTTTAATGGTCACTTCTTAATAGTTAAGATTTCTTTTTTTTATGCAAAGAACTTTGAATTGTCTTTGTACTCACAATGGGCAAACACAAACAAACTTGTCTTGCTATGATTAGTTGGATGTAATGATGAAGCTGTCAAAAGACAGGGGCCACAAATCAAATCAGTGTTTTTGTTCTGAAAATGAGAAATAGACAAAAGAAGTGACATTTAGCTTTTTATTTTTTTAGAGGCAGAAAGAATGAATGTAATTAATTGAATTAATCTAGAAAACTTTTACTTAATTGACTTTTTTTTAGCTTTTTTTTTAATCCTTGTTGGACGCGAAACAAATGTAGTTGTCCCTGAAACAATCTTTTAACGGATTTTTTAACTTCATAACTTTGCTTTGAACTTTGCGTCAGATAATCTTCTTGTCTTTTTCATGGATCTGTGTAGCAGTAAGGTTGAGATAAATGGTAGGTTGCCTTGGCGACCAGCCAAATGTAGCTGGAGCCTCTATCCAGGCCTGCTTCATTTAGCCACACATGAGACGTGACTTGATGGGCAACACAAAGCTAAGTCCTGAAGATGATGTGCAGGTTTCACCCATCCTTAATGTTCCTCTTCTGTCTTCCAGAGGTATTTCAATGTGTAAAAGCCCCGCTATTGCTGGCAAACTACTTTGTTGCAAAGGCAGAGGGAAGAGAAGACAAAAGGAGGTGTTGGAACTAAAGAGGAAGTGACAAGGGGCAGCTCTGCTGCTGGATCTCACATCTGGATCAGGTGGAGGTCTCTGACACGTTGACCCTTTGTTGCAGCCTTGACGCTTGATTGACTGACGCCCTGAGTGAGAAAAACCTCCTTTATAGTTTTTACTCGCTCTCAAGCCCCTCATTGATCAACACCCCCACACCTCCTTCCATTCCGGTGCTTGGCTCCTTTATCTTGCCTGTCTCCTTAAGTTTATCTCAGCAGTCCTTCTCATTGCAGTAGGTCTCGATTTTCTTTAAGCAAATGACCGGACTGTTTCAAAGCTGGGCAGTTTACTTCAGATGTGTACACTGAAGCATGAACAGGACCTCAGGCAGTGCCAGCTATTGATTTAGCCATGATTCTGATTAGAGGGCTCCCTGTTAAATTCAATACTTTAAATCAGTCGCCTGCACAGTAAGTGATCACCTCAAATCACTTCCAAAACGTGCTTTACAATCAATAAACTGTTCATTATTCTTAAGATCTAAAGAGTGATGAGTTAGCATACAAACTTTCCCATATCAAGATTTCAAGCTATTACCCTTCCGTGTCATTTTCACCTATACAATAAGTCACTGTGAATCACAGTTACAGTTAATATCTGTAAATGCAGTTCGTTATGACTATCTTGCACTGCCGTAAATACTGCTTTACATTAATTCTGCAGATGCATTTAACCTGAATGACTTACAGGCAAGAAACGCACTCTCAAAGTGTGCTGCATTTTTTAAATCTTTATTTTAAAAATATCTATTTATATATATATATATATATATATATATATATATATATATATATATATATATATAAAACACTAACATGACTTTGGAGGAAGCAGGACAATCCATAGCAAGCAGATGAGAAGAATAGTTTCCTGCAGGAATTAAACTTCGTCTGTAATGGAGACCTGGGGTTCCATTACCTTTGGCTATACAGTTTAATGTGCGATATTAATCAAGAGAATGCAGCGCAGAGCATTGTCAGTTAATGAGCACATAAATGCATTAATCTATTACTCGTTACTGAGGTACGCGGACATGATGAAATATTATTAGATGACATTACTTAGCAGAAGGAGAATGGGACATCTTGCCACTTGAAACCAATTAGCACAATTCATTAAAAAGTAAAAAGTGTTTTTGATATATGTTTTTTTCATTGTTCCACAATTTTACCAAATGTTGCACCCGAGTAAAATCACTTGTGTAATGGAAACATTCATCTCTTAGTGATTGTAGCAGGAGGGCAAAGAACAGAGGCAGGCCACTAACAGTTATATATATCACTTACCTATTATAATGAGTGAGTCAGACTGGGGAAGGGTTCTTGGAAGAATAAATGCTAAAGGGAAGGACTGTGTGAAGACTGAGCTTTAGAAATAAGAGTGTAGGAGGGACATTTTTCACTCCTTACATACTCTTCTTCATTGTTTGTATTCCTCCAGTTGTGTTGCTTCAAATAAACTTTTTTCCCCTTTTTTCTTGGAATTCTAACTAATCTTATTAAATTTGACTAAAATGACCTGAAATCTAGATTATTTACAGACCGAGAAAGAGATTAGACAAGGGTCAGGTGATATAATTGACAAAGACCAGGTGTTGACAGTGATAAGGAACAAGGCAGGACAAGTGGAAAGAACAACTGAGTGACCCTAAACCAAAATGACAAATGAACAGAATCAAGCTGAGAAAAACACATAAACTGGTCAAATGTAAAGAAAAAAAAAAGAAAAAAACGTCACCATTCACCCATGGACACTAGAGACTGACATGTTTTGAGTTGAGTCGTCTCTGTCATTAATCAGAGGACCAAGAAGGGACAGGATGAAATTCTTACAGGGACTGGACGGCAGCGGGAGTTAACCAAAAAAAACTATGACAAAAAAAAAAAAAAAATTCAGATACTATAACAGGGCCCCACCTTCGGAGACCCCCCCAAGCCCCAGACCTAACCCTAATAAGTGGTCATATGAAGAGGAAGGATGGTAGTTTGGGGACAACTGACAGACTGAAACAACCGTCCTGGAGATAAACTGCTCTCGACAGCCTCAATGGGAAATCTGTCCAAGCACTTTATCGCATCGCACCGCCACACCAAGTTTATGGCGAAAGATACCCGTGGCCACAACATTTTTGTGTTTGAATTCTAAGGAAGTCAGGTTATGTCCTGATCTATGTTATGTTCAAAATCTTTTTATTTGAATTTGAATTTTCTTATAAACATACATATATACATATATGCAGAGCAGCAACGGCAGTCGGCAAGCTTAGAGTGAAAGAAAAAAAAAAAAAAAAAAAAAACAGATGAGCAAAAAGTAAACAAAAACAAAACACACACGAACACAAAAAAAAAAAAAAAAAAAAAAAAAAAACCCATGCCCTCCCCCCTCCCATTCTCTGTCACTGCCAGTCATCTTTGGGGGGTGCCAGCACGCTAGCACCGCATGAAGAGCTTGAAGCCGGCCTATGTTTGACATCGCTCCCAGATCTGCTGAAATGTTTCCAGAAAAAAGCCCCACATCTCCTGAAAGTTCCTGCTCTTATGATTGAGTGAGAATCTAATCTTCTCCAGTTGTAAGCAAGACATGATATCTGTCAACCACTGTTTGTGAGTTGGGGGGGCAGCATCCTTCCACCTAAAAAGAACGGTACGTCTGGCCAAGAGGGAGGCAAAAGACAGAGTTTGACGTTTGTCCCGAGTTAAACACACCCTCTCCTCAGCGATCCCAAACAGAGCAGTCAGAGGATTTGGCTGTAGTGGGACTTTGAGGATCCAGGATAAGGTTTGAAATACCTCCATCCAGAACCTACCGAGGGATGGACAGGACCAGTACATGTGGATGAGTGTGGCTTCACCAGTTTTACATTTGTCACAGTAAGGACTGATGTTTGGGTAGATGTGGGATAACTTAGACTTAGAGATGTGTGACCTGTGTACCACTTTAAATTGGATTAAACAGTGGCGAGCACAAAGAGATGATGAGTTCACTTGTTTCAGCACCGAGTTCCAGGTCTCTGGAGATAAGGACACGCCCAGATCCTCCTCCCATGCTGTCCTGATCTGGGCTACCGGGTGAGATTTTAGGTTTGACAGCAGGTTGTAGAGGAATGAGATAAGTCTCTTATGGGACGGATTTAAAGAAAGGACGGTTTCTACAATTGTTGAGTCTGGGAGAACGGCGATGCCAGGCCTGACGGAGTGGAGATGCTGTCTAACCTGCAGATATCTGAAAAAATCGGATTTTAAGAGACCAAATGCTCTGCTTAACTGTTCAAATGAAGCCAGTGTGTTATCCAAAAACAGATCTTTAAAGCTTTTAATACCCTTCTTGTGCCACTCCTGAAAACCCATATCATGAAGGGAGGGTATGAAAAGATGGTTCGAAGCAATAGGGGTCAGAACGGAAAAGTTACACAAGCCAAAATACTTCCTAAACTGGACCCATATCCTTAAAGAGTGTTTAACCACCGGGTTGCAGATGTGTGCAATGGAAGGGAGAGGGAGAGGGGAACCCAGCAATGCAGGAAGAGAGGTTCTGGGCGAGTGTAGTTCCATTGCCACCCAGTCAGGGGCACCAGATCGATCCGCATAAAATGACCAGAATGCCATACAGCGCAGATTTGCAGCCCAGTAATACAGTCGGAAATTTGGAAGGGCAAACCCACCGGTGGACTTGGTCTTCTGGAGATGGATTTTGCTAAGGCGGGGACGTTTTCCCTGCCAGATGAAGGTGGAGAGAGCCGAGTCAAGCTGGTTGAAAAAGGAAGCAGGAATAAAAACCGGCAAGGACTGAAATAAGTATAAAAATTTGGGCAGGATATTCATCTTTATAGAGTTGATCCGGCCCACCAGCGACATAAATAAAGGTGACCACTGTGTCAATGTTTGTTTAATTTGGTTCAGTAAGGTAATGAGGTTTTCTTTGAATAAATCTGTGTGTTTCTTTGTGATCGATACTCCCAGATATGAGAATTTGTGTTTTTCCACTCTGAAAGGTAGATTTGAATAGTCCAAAGCATGCGCTTTATTATTAATGGGAAAAAGCTCGCTTTTGCTGAGGTTCAGTTTATAACCAGACAGCTTCCCGAACTGGCTGAGCAACGACAGAGTCGCAGTCAGTGAAGTCCCCGGGTTTGATATAAAGAGCAGAAGATCATCTGCATACAATGAGACTTTATGTTCTGTAGAGTTCCTCCAAATGCCAGTTATGTCCCTACAGCCTCGTAGGGCTGCAGCAAGCGGCTCAATGGCTAGGTCAAAGAGCAAAGGGCTCAGAGGGCATCCTTGGCGAGTCCCTCTGTGTAAGTTAAAGGGTTTTGACTGTTGAGAGTTAGTGCGAATTGAAGCGGTGGGACATGAGTATAACAGTTGGATCCACGAGGAGAAGTTGGTACCAAAGCCAAATCTATCAAGCACTGCAAAAAGAAAGTTGAATTCTACCCGGTCATAAGCTTTTTCAGCGTCAAGCGATAGAACACACTCAGGGACCACCCCGGGAGAGGTGTAAATTATGTCCAGTAGCCGACGTATGTTAAAATATGGGTGTCTGTGTTTAATGAAGCCTGTTTGGTCCTTTGAGATGATAATGGGGAGGATATTCTCCAACCTGCGGGCCAGCACCTTAGCCAAGATTTTGGCGTCCGCATTCAAGAGGGAGATTGGCCTGTATGAGGCACAATCGGCTGGGTCTTTACCCTTTTTAGCAATAAGGGTGATGCAGGCCTCAGTAAAGGATTTGGGAAGAGAACCCAACCTAAAAGAATCAGACAGTACAAGACACAACTGCGGGGAAAGTAAGGAAGAAAACTTTGCAAAGAATTCTGTTGGGAAACCATCCAGGCCTGGTGATTTGCCAGACTGCATGGAAGATATGGCAGATGTGATTTCAGAATTAGAAATGGGTTCATCGAGTGCTTTTCTAAGATCCGGTGGCAACGTTGGAATGTCAAGCGTGTTTAAAAAGTCAGTAGTCGTGTCTTGATCAGCTACGGTCTCTGAGGTGTAAAGTTGTGAGTAAAAGTCCCTGAATGCGCTGTTTATTTCTAGATGGTCTAACGTTGTGCGGCCACATGGCATGCGAATCTCAGGGATCCTCTGTTTTGCTCTGGCTCCACGAAGTTGGTTGGCTAACAATTTATTTGGTTTGTCACCATGCATATAGAACTGAGCCTTGTCTTTAAGAAGCATGCGTTCAACCGAGTGAGTTAAAAGGAAGTCCAACTTAGCTTTAAGTTCCATTCGTTCTCTAAACAGCTTAGGATCCTTGGTTTGGGCGAACTGTTTGTCGATCTCTTTGATTCTACTGCTCAGATCCATGCGTTCTTTAAGAGATCTTCTTTTCAAATTAGCAGTGTAGGAGATGATCTGGCCCCGAAGGTAAGCCTTCAGGGCATCCCAAACAGTGAGGTTAGACACCTCAGGAGAAGTATTGGTGGCCAGAAAAAACTTGATTTCTTTCTCTATGAACTCCACAAAGGTCTCATCGGACAGTAGGGTTGAGTTGAATCGCCAGAGTCGGCTGGTCTGTGGGATGCCAGGGAGAGACAAGCTCAGAACAATGGGAGCGTGGTCTGAGATGACGATGCTCTGGTAGGAACAGGACTGCACCAGTGGCATAAGTTGGTGATCAATGAAAAAATAGTCAATTCTAGTGTAGGTGTGATGGACTTGTGAAAAGAACGAGTAGTCACAATCTTTTGGATGAAGAGTACGCCACACATCGCACAGTCCATAGTCTGATAAAAAAGCTTGAATGAGAGCAGTTGATCTCCTTATTGTGCTAGTTTTGTTCGATGAACGGTCCAGGATTGGGTCCAACCAGCAGTTAAAATCACCTCCAATAATAGGAGCATATATATTAAGATCAGGCAGCAGCGAGAAAAGTCGTTTGAAAAAGTCTGTGTCATCTGAGTTAGGAGCATATACATTTACAAATACAACCAGTTTGCTAAACAATTTTCCGGTGACAATAACATATCTACCAAATTTGTCAGAGATAACATTGTGAGATTCAAAAGAGATATTGGGGCCGATAAGAACTGAAACTCCCCTTGCCTTTGCTTGGAAGGAGGAATGGAAACGTTGTCCCTTCCAGCTTGTTAGGAGACGTTCAGTGTCTGAACTACGTATATGAGTTTCTTGCAGGAAAGCTATGTCAACTTTAAGTTGTTTAAGATGAGAAAAGACCTTTCTTCTCTTAATGGGATGGTTTAAACCTTTAACATTCCAGCTTACAAAGTTTATGTAACTGAGCATGTGGGTTTGCAGAAAAAGTTGTGGTGCGTGCAGTTCAACAAGTGTGACTGCTGGAAAGAGCCAGGGCAGCAATAACAACAATGATGGCGGCTAACATGCAAAAACAATGATTTAGACTTTTTGGCAGCGACAGAGACCCTCCCACCCCCCACCCTTAACCTCCCAAACCAGAAAGCTGCTAAAGAGTAAAGCAGCAGGCTCTTCAGAACCAACATTTAAATATTCTTCCTTTCTAACCATCCGTTTGAGCTCCGAGAAAAAATGTCTAAGCACCTCAAACAAACTTTGTGGTTTAGAAATACTGTCCACACACAACAACACCCGATCTGTTTAAATTAACATAAACCATAAAAGTTGCCCCGAATAAAGAGAGACAGAACAGAGGCAAGTCACTGGCATTACCGAGTAATCTAAGCGAAATAAAGATCAAAAACCTGTTTTTAAGAGGACCCGGGTAGTCGGGGGAGGCTCCTGATGTATCCGTTTGCCTCGTCCACGGAACCGAACCACCTTCGGTCTCCGCTGGGCAGAGTGACGCGGAGCTTGGCGGGATAGAGCAGAGCGGGTTTGAGTCCCCGGTTATAAAGTTCGGTCATCACGGCTCTGTATTCCGCCCGCTGGTTGGCGACCTCGGGGCTGTAGTCCTCCACGACGCGGATGTGCTTCCCTCGGAACTCGAGCTTTCCCCGCCGGCGAGCCTCCCTGATGATGAGCTCCTTGGTCTGGTACCGGTGCAGGCGGAGGATGACCGGCCGCGGGCGCTGCCCGGGGGCCGGTCGGGCTGCCAGGGAGCGGTGAGCGCGGTCGATTTCTGGTGGGGTCGGTAGGATCTCGGCGCCGAACACCTCCCGGAGCATGTCGGAGAAGAACTTAGATGGGGAGCCGCTTTCGGTTGATTCCGGTACCCCCAGGATACGGATGTTCTGGCGTCTGCTCCGACCCTCCAGGTCGGCGACCTTGGCTTTTAGCTTAGCATTAGCTTCACGAAGGGTGTTGACCGTGTCTTCGAGGTCTGTAACCCGCTGACTCAGGTCCTCCGAGGCCAGCTCCAAAGATGAGACCCGCTGACCGTGGTCCTCCACCGCGAGGCGCGTTTGGTCCAGCTTTGAGTCCAGCAGGTTGAAGGAGGTTTTAAACTCCGCGGCCAGGGCTTCGCGATGCTGCTCCAGAAGCGTGGTGATGGCCGCCAGAGTTAAGCTAGCCTCCTCTTTTTTGGCTGATTTAGTATTTTTTGAAGACATTTTACGGTGGAGTTAACCTTGAACTATTAAGGGGGTAAACGTTTTTATGGGGGTCTTGTCGTGCGCGATGTTTGTAGAGGGTTGAAAAGAAAAAATAGAAAAAATAGAAAAAGAAACCCGGAGCTCCTCGCAACGCACTCCTACTCCAATCCCATACCGTAAAATCCCATCGTCCTGATCTATGTTAAAACATTGCACAATGTCATTGCTTTAATGAAGGTAAAGGCAAGACTTCCTTTGAGAATTTAAATGTGAATTTAAATATTTTAAAATAGGTAATGAGTAAAGTTATTAAATTACAATTTCATCCAGTAACTGAACTAAAGTAATCAATTACCCTTTCAAAGTAGTACCCCAACATCGGCCATCAGTGTCTGAATATGTATGTGGATGAGTGACTGTGACTGTAAAGAAATGTAAGCATTAATCAAGCTAGAAAAGGGCTATTTACATAAATGGTAATGAACTTTTATTTGACAAACTCATAAGTAAATATGAACTTTGACTTTTTTTTTTAAACACAACTGTGTTTAAAATGCCAAAAAAATAGATTTAAAAGAAAATGATTAAGCCTGTATTTTCCATCTTTTTAAAAATATTTCTATATTTAGAGAAGTTAACTTACATAAGCCTATTTTAACATTTGCACTAACAAAACTTTTCTGTTCACATTTCTTCTCTTTTAGATCTAATAGCCTTAAAAGTTCTGTAAGCAAAAGCGAGTCATCCCTCCCATTATTTTGCTGTGTGTTGTCATCCCAAACATTGCTATGAATGATAATTCCCTATCGACTGTCAAACATGCAGACATGCTATGACATCACTCCATCTACTTTTCATCTAAACAACAGTTTTTCAGTCTGAGTGCTTTCAAAGTTTTGCTGTATCTCGTCAGGATTCAGCTTAGCATTTATAAGTGATGTACTCTATACAACAGCATCTTAGTGGCACGCTTTTTATCTGGAAACAAGGTTGTTTAATTGTGCGTATGGGTTCTCGTTAATAACAATTTATTCAAATTGTCCTGATTATGCTGGCATTAGAGAGCGAGGGTATTGCTATGCTGTATTTGTTTGAGGCTTTGTGACGCCTGGAATGCTATTTCACGGAGGATGCTTCCTTTAATCAAGGCACTGACAAGCAAATTACATTTACTGGATTTTAACCACAAGCTCCTACAAAAGACAAAAGGCAAAAAAAAAACAAAAAACAAAAACAGCCAGTTTTTTATACTGTGGGCAAGTATACACAACAGCCAGTGTGCCTTTAAATGGCATTTCTGAAAAACCTCTTCATGGTGATTTAATGTATGCCATGAACATCATTGTATTTAAATGACTCTAATCACCATTTTTTATGCATAATCAAAATGGAGAATGAGTACCTATTGGTCCTATTAGTGTGGAATCACCTGCTGCTTTGAACGTGTATCTATGGCAAATCATGCCACAACCTTGATAAGCCTGGCAAAATGCATGGATTCATGTTTAGTGAAGAATTGTCCTGTGCTTAAATGTATGGATATCGGCTCATCAGCAAACCACACTTCCATCTAGTTTATTTCTCTCCCCTCTCATGTTTCTGTTGTTGTTTTTTCTCCTTTTTCTTTTCTTCTTCTACTTTTTAGTCCCTCCGCACATTTAAATCAAATAAAAACAACCCACCCTCTGCAAACAGCTGTTTATTTATGCAGGGAACCACGTCTTACAGACACCTCACATAAGCACGAACAGACACACCTAAATTATTTAGCCTTTCACTCTCCCAGTCAATGTAGTCATGTCCAGTCTTAACATCTTTAGCATTCATCATCCACCTCACCTTAATATAAACTCTCAACTGAACACAGGTGGCAGCTCGTCTTTGCACAAATATTATACGTGACAGAATAAAATGCTTTACATGTGTTGGTTTGTATGCATCAGTGTGTGTGTGAACTGCAGTTGTGTTGTGTACATGTTGACAACTTTGTATGTGAAGACCCTTCGAGCCAACAGGTATGTTTGTAACATCTGTGTGTGGACAGGCCCCGCCCATTTTAGACAAACATTCACACCTGAATGTAAACTTCTAGAATCTTGTTGCCTGTTGTTTTCTAATGATTTTACCCCCTCCCCTTATAATTATCCTCAATTTTCTTTAACCCACCCTCTTTCCACTGTCTTTTGTGCCATTACCCCCCTCTCTGACATCCCTCTCTCTTCTCCCCCCTTCCTAAATTTCCTAAACAAAAGGGGTTTATACAAATATACACCTTGTGTGTTTAAAGATTTAGAATTACAGTAACAGTAAAATATGTCCAACACGAGAGGCTCTCAGCTCATATGTTCGCTCAGCATGTTGGACAGGACAAGTTAAAAACAAAAAGAAGCGTCCTGTGCAGCGTGCACCTGCTCTGTCATCAGTATTGCTGGGATTTGATGTTGACTGTTTGACACAGCAGATTAGTCCGCAAAGATAGTGAAGTGTTGGGAATTGTCTCTGTAATCTCTGCCAAATGGTGCAGATGTGAATTGGCTGTTGACTCTCTGTTGCCACTCAGAGATGCTGACACAATGGAATGGCTTATTGTGAACTCCCACCTTGATTAGCAAGGGTAATTATGAATATGCCGCCGTAAGCACGGACTCGGAGTGAAGGGAGGCATTCGGGAAAGTGGCTGTCTCTCTCAGACACAGACTGCCGTGTAATTGCCTCTACCGCGCGATCAATGAGGGCTCAGCCTTTGGCACTTGGATGAATCAGCTTGTCTGAATCATCTGTGACTTATGGCAGCGCTATATTTCCTTCCACATAAGTTATCTTTTGAGAAAGTACCAGTAAAGCAAACTTAAAAGTCAGCGAACCAGTGCTGTCATAATGGCAGAGCTTTTCGTATCAAAGAGTTAGCTCATGCTATATCCACCTTGTTGACCCCTTTTGAACTGCATTCAATGTAAACATGATAGATGACCAGCAGCGCTTAGCCTGGGAGGCTCCTTTACTCTCCAACATGTCAGAGTCAGCTCAGTGTGTCACCTCCCACTCTTCTCCTACACCAATACTGCCTTCCAAAAACGTCCTTTCAACCTCCCGCCATCCCCTCTGCTCCTGTTAATGTCAAACATTTAACTACCTGTAAACAGAAACAGATCTGCCAGGAATGAAGAAACTGAAAACCCTTAAAAAAAAAGAGAGATTTACTTGCATGTTAAACAGTGCTACTTGTTTTGTTTTTAAAAGTAAACAAACACATGTAAAATAATAAATGTTTCTTTTCATTTAAACTGCAAGTATAATACTATCCTTTTTAAGGAGAAAAAGAGCTGCTTTAAAAAAAAAAAAGAATTGTTTGTGTTTTTATTTTTCTTTTAGATATTTAAAACAATTAAGCATTTTTTTGTCATGGTTTGCCACAACTGGTTGAAAAGTTTACTCAGATGAGTTCTATTGTTGCGCGGCTGGTTTAACTTATAATTTGTAATTTAATTGCGATTCTGCTATAAAACAACGAGTTCCGTTTCACTCCTGTAGTCGACTACTATCTTTTTTCAGTTCAGCATTTATGACAATTTATAAAATCGATTGCCTTAAAATGATCATTTCTGTGTCTGTGAGTTTTCAATATACCTATATACAACTTGATGTTTCTATTTTGACTTGAAACCATAATAATCAACAGAATAACAGACTGTTTTTTTGTTTTTGATTGATCCAACACAGAGATTTCCAGTCTTGTACAAGTCATTTCTGAAGTCCTATAGTCGAAGTGACTCTTCCATGACCACACTCTGTTCTTACAGCGTTTAAAAGTAACCAATGGCTGCACAGTAAAAGGCAAAGTGTTTTTTTGCATCACAAATGTAACAAAAAGAGGAGAATAAAATTGTCAACAAATAAGCATTGTTGTCTAGTTCCTAGTTGGCTGAATGACTTTCATTTTTTTTTTCTAATGATTATGATGCATTTCTGCAGCAAATGATCAAGTTGAGGTTCCGCAGGATCAGGCACAATTTTACAGTGGATGATCAAAAGTAAACAGCTTGCTTTTAATATGTAGCTGAGAATAATTTTGTATTATAAATCCATGCATCTATTTTAGAACTCTGATTTTTGGGGTCAGAGGGTTTTTGGAGCCTGCACTGCTGCAGTAGAGCGAATACGGTGTACTCACACCAAAGTTTCACCATCTATTCCAGGTCCACACAAAGAGACAGCCAAACACAGTCACCCTTACACCCTAGGGACAATTTAGAGATGCCAATTAACAGGTTTTTGGACAGTGGGAGAAAGTCAGAGTGCCCGGAGAAAACCAAGACACGCACAAGGAGAACATGCAAACTCCACACAGAAAGAACTTGGTCTGGAACTTTTATATATATATATAGATACACATTATGTTATTTTAAGATGAAAAATCCAAGATACAGCATTTGATATAAGGTATAAAACATCTGTTTAAAAAGCGAAACCTGTTTCCTAAAGAGAAATGTTGTCTAGCATAGTAATCAGCTTTTCAGCTATTTCATTCTGCTTCTGTTTTCTGCACTAGAACCTGGAACCTAAAGACTACTAAAAATATGCCTCCTGCATTTTGTGGGCTCTGATCTTTATTTTGATGTTGGAAGGCGAGAGGGAAAGGGGGGAGAGACAGGGAGCCTTCAATTTTAAGGCGATGTGTATGCATCTTGCCTTCAACCCATGGAAGGTTTTACACATGCATCAATTTATCTACATCATTCCAAACCCAGCAGGGCTTTTCACACGTTTGATCTTTGCATGTTATACTTTGCAAGGTCTTCTTGAACTTTGACTCCTGGGTCTCGTCATACTGCGTCTCCTCCAAGAAAGAAATCCTTCTCAGCTCTCAGCTTAATCACAAACTGTGAAGGGACTCTTGGATGTAAAACATGCTTTTATCTCCCTGTTCTGGTGGAGTAAGAAAGTGAGGACCAGCACCTTCCACTCTTGATAAAAAAAATGAAGCAGTTAGAACATTGAAGCAGGAGGAGTGTTTTAATCTTTCCAACAAAATTTCTAAAATCCAACAATTTCTTACGTCATTCAGAGTGATAAAATAAAAAGTTCTTTAAAAAAAAAAGTAAAATGGCATTTCTGAGTACTTTTTAATTCAAATTGTTGTGAATCAGGAAAAATGCAGTTGGAAAAAGTTTGTTATGTACACATTGCTAAAACAAAGCCAGAAGTTCCCCGCTCCGGTCCATTCTGATGCAACCACGACTAGATCCATGCATGTCTTCCTTGTCGGAGCTGGTATCTGACTCAAAACTGTACGACTGGATAGCTCCTCTATTGCTGGCCCTTTTCCTAGCATCAGTAATGTTAGATCGGGGTTGTGAGGGGGCTGCAAGCTAGCAGGAGAGCACAAAAACAGATGGATGATGGGAAGGGGGCGGAGTTACTCTGCGCCAACAAGTCGGGTCAAAATAGGAGAGAGACAATTTTAATTGCTCCACGAGTGTAATACATTTTCTTTTTATGAAAAAAAAAACAGTTAGCCCCAGTCTGTATGTGACCGTCATCAGACTATAATCTGGGCTTTTTCAAGTGCCACTTTGCTTTGTCGTGGCTATCATGGAGAGTTTTCTGTGTTGCACGTTTTCTGACCCTTTTTGGCCTCTTGTGTCTGTTATCTGTCCTTAGATTCCATTAGTGCAGTGACAGAGAGGGGGATTACAGCTGGTCCATGTCTTTTAATATAGATCAGACATCATCTGTGATGTTGTTCGTATGCCTGCCATCACACAATCACATTTTATTGTCTGGGGTGCTTTGCCTTGAGCTGCTGACACGGCCTGCTGTTATGCCGTCTATATTTTGTGCACTTTGCCATGACGAATATCAGTATTTGACTCAACTAATAAGGACTTTCATTTTGATGGAATTCACTCTCCTGCGTTTTCTTTCACAGACAGATCTGTTTGCTTTGGTCGTGGGTGGAGCCGGGAGACAGATTGCGTCAAACAAAATCATTGTTGTCGGCGGTTCCTGCTAGATTTCCCTTTCCATTCCTAAAGGCTATAAAAATGCGCTGCTTGTCATGTTTGCTGGTTCAGACCAAAAGAATTACTTTACAAAGTCTTCTATTTCATGCCCCCTTTTCTGGTAATACAATGAAATCACACTGGCATGCAAACCATTCAGAAGCAACCAGAGCCTGGTTCTAATTGGACAGCAAGTCAGCTCTCGTTTCCTTTAATTTGATTGGAACACTTCTGACTTGCATTCAATGATCAACAAAACCAACGACAATGAGATGATCAGTGGCAGTGTGAAGCTGTTCTCATGCAGTTCTCGGGAAATCCAGCAGATTTACCGTGCAGGTAAGAGGAGCAGTCACTGCAAATCAGGTCGAATTACGGGAGCAGCCAACATGAAAATGGGATGCTGGAAAAGCCTTTAATGGTTTGCTCTTTCCACACCTCACCGTGCACCTGTCTGAATGCAATTAGATGTCCACTTGTGGCAGCCTTCATTACTGTAGAAGTACCTCGAGTGACTTGAGGTGAAATCCTTGCCTTGGTGCACTTCATGTGTCTACAAAGCTTTCATGCACTCTGCCAACCCTTCCTCTGTTAGTCATTAGATTATCATTTACTTTGTAATGTCGTATCAGAAAGGTGAAGATAATTATAAGCCTGGTCACCTGTGAGTAACCCTTGCGGCCAAGGGTTTCAAAATAGAAACGGTTGCAAAGCCGAAAACTGGAATGAAATGTGTTTTTTGTTTAAAAACAAAATAATTTTTAAAGTATTTTAAGGCTCTGATTGCCTATGGTTTTGATTCACCTGATATGACAAAATACCTACGTGATGATGCTTTTGGAGATGCTTTCTAGCATTCTCAAAAAAAGAAAAAACGACAATATAAAAATTATATAGTTTTTTAAAGACATACTTTTGCTTTGTTCACATTTAACAGCTGATGTTGCTGGCATTGCAGCGGTAAAAGTCCCAGGTAACCATAATCATGACTTTTTTTTCAACAGTTCGTCTGATGGTCAGACAGTAGCAAGATTGTCTTTTGTCATTTTTTAAAGACCCACTTCGAAAATTGTGTTTTTGGTGTACCAGATGAATTTCTGATGATCTCCTGCTGCTCTACAGAAATTACGTCCTGGAAAACGATACAAGTTTTTTACTGTGGCAAAAAACAGCATAATCATGCTTAAAATATCATTGGAGCACTTTTACAAAAAATCAAAAGATGATCGGAGAGGGTCTTTTATTACATATAAAAGGGATTTTACAAAGTTTCTTCACAATTATGTAAAACATACATTTAAACTGTGAAAATAATGTTAAAATGTTATTTTACATTGAAAATAAAGGCAAAAGTGGTTTTGAAATGTGTCTCTATTCTCAATGTCCCACATAATTTGTTGGTTCAATAAAAAGCAGGTTTCAAAGTTAGCCCTGAAACGTATTTTTTTTGTCTTGGAACTCCTTCTTAGAGCAGCATTAATCTGTTTTTGATCTAATGCACAGATGTATACTGTAGATCTAATCACAGCTCGGGCTTTATGCCAGTCATCAGTACAAAAAAATCCAAAAAAGACAAACAGCATAAATGTAAACATTTGAACGCCATCTTTCAATATGATTTAAGGTCATTTCATTCAGACATGGAGAACATTTGATTGTGCCAAAATGTATGATTTAGTTTGTCATGTCCTGGTGGGAAATAATGCATTAGAAGTTCTTGTACAACAGTCCCCTACAGAGCCAAGAACAAGAATGTGTGCTTGAAGTAAACAGAGAAAGTGTGTGTGTTTACTCTGTGTGTGGCTAATGGAAAGGTGTTAGCTGGGAACAATTGTCAGCTTTCAGTGTGTGCAGCCCACTGGGTGACCGAGCTGCACAGTAATAAATTACACATTGCCAGAGTTGGTGCCTCTGTGCTCACTTACAAATGCTTTGCAAAGGCTGGAAATGTAGGAGGCAATGGCAAAGTGTTCATGTAAGCTAATTAAATGTAGGTTAGATGTTAGTTCCTCTTTAATGATGTGACCTTTTTTCAACGTTGCCATTCTTTCGACTGCTTTGGCTTTGCCTTTCATTCTGTGATCCAATAGCGTCGTGTCACATTTGCACTGTTCTTCTCCCAGGTATGTTTGCTTTCACAGTAAGAATTTATTTATTTTATTTTATTTTATTTTTTTGCAGTGCAAAGCTGGCAAAATAAGATGAATGTTTGATACAGAATGAAAAACTAAGAGTGCATCAAAAAAAAAAAAATCAGCCAGAAGCTCATGTGGCAGAAAATTGGAACACACTGCCCTGCCCACAATTTAGGATTTGTTTAGTTTGAAACGTTGAAAAGAACATGCCCACATTTGTGCACACAGACTGAAGCCTTTTAAATGGCAGTCAATCATATCTCACATTTAATTGGAGGACTGTTTGGTGGTGAAAGAAGTAAAGGACAAGACCTTTTCAAGCTAACTTTCTAACGAAAAGAGTCAGTGCAACAAAATACATTTTGTGGCAAAAAAATTCTCTGCTGAATTTCAAGAAGATACTTGGTCACAATCTAATGAAACTGAGCTTAGATATCTAAGATTCTTCTCCCCAGCAAAGACCTACTTTGAGGAAAATCGTGCTTTTGGTGTTTTTAATTTGTTCTTGTTGTATTATTCTGATGTTGGAGGACATCTATAAAGACATTTAAGTTTAAAATTGTATTTTTGAGTATTTCTTGTGAATCTGGAGCAGACGAAAAAGATTCCATTAAAAAAAGCTTTGCATTGTTGATGTAGAAGGTAATCTGCAACCCTCAAGCTCCCTGCTCCGCTGCATTCTGATGCATCCACTTATAGACAAGTAGATCCATGTAGGTCTTTGTTTTCATCAAAACTGTGTGGCCTAATAGCTCCAATATTGCTCATAATATTTGTTGAACCAGTTATCTTGGTCAGTTAGGCTAGTGAGGCTGTAAGCCAGCAGTAGGGCTTGTGGACAGATGGATGATGGGAAGTAGAGGCAGGCTTACTCCGCACAAACAGACCAGCTCACAACTCAGAGACAAATTTTGATTGAGCTACTGCTGCTTTGCAGAAATTGTCCTAATGAATGTCACAGGTGTTCTGATTTTGGCTAAAAACAGCGTAATCATGATTAAAAGACCACTGGGAGCACTTTTACGAAAGATAAAAAAGACAATCGGAGTGGAACTTAAAACACACTGAGTGTTTCGTTGTTTTGCGTTTTTTTTTATTTTGTGCAGCACATGATGAGTAAATCTACATGCCTATAAAGTATGTCTCCACAAACAGACCCCCCCCCCAGATGGGGCCACTGACTTGGTGGCAAACACATAAGGGTCGTGACCACAGTCTTGCAGTTGGTGCAACCCCAGCAGGAGAGATGAACGTTGTGATAAAAGGGCACCTCCAAGCTTCCCTCTGCCCTCATGGCTGTTTGCAGGTGCATTTTTAGTGGGACACCAACAGTAACACCCAGGTGACGCGGCACAGAGAAGGCATTCAACAAAAAAGAGGCTCCATCTGGTGCAGCTGTTGTATACTCCTCTTTATTCTTCTGCCATTGAGATTCACGCAGTGTTTTAATGATTTTTTTTTTTTTTTTGTTTTACACAGAAGTCAGATAAAAGCAACTGTTTCTTTAACTTTCAAGGAAAAAATGCAAATGCACTAAACAGAACATGAGAATATTGTACAATTTCAGAGCTTTGTAGAGAAAAAGGCATTGTCTGATTCCAGCTAATTCAAAAGGGCTCAGTTATGAAATGTTTCATTTCCATAATGAGTTGAAAATGGGATTTTCTTTCTCAAAAAGCACAACAGCAACAACAATTTCCTGACCACAGAGAAACGCTGTGCTTTGGATCTTTGTAATGGGATATTTACCACCCAGATGCAATGAGCCACACCAAAATGTAACTGCCAAGCTGACAGCGGCTGGAGAGCAAACAGAAAAAGTCATTCAGAAAACATTTGGCGTTTATTGGGCATTGACAACAAAATCATTTTTTCAATTGGCCAGATGGATAATTGAGAAGGACCATAGTAGTTGGATAAACATGATGCCTTTGATGCCATACAGAGGCTGAATATGTTTAGTGAGGATAGGGCAGGTAAATGTGGAAACAATGCGCATGCCATGAAAAGCAGATAGACGGATTGATTTTTTTTCTTTTTTTGTTGCTGTCATGCATAACATATGGTTTCAATCCATCATTATCGTGCAGAATACAAAAAAGAAGCAAACACAACTGGGGAACATAATTCTGGGGCACTCATCGTCTTGCATTCACTACAGGAACCCCACTCTTTCTCAGCAAAATAACACATTTCATAATGTATGAAACCGAGTCCAGATTGCAATAATACACAGATGTATTATTAAGACGAAGATGACGAAATCATCAGATCATCATTTATGATACATGTTGTGATGCACAGCTCAACACTCTTCCCCTGTTTTTCCAGGCTTGTATTTTATTAAGGAATGTGCTGCAGGATTCAACTCCTATATATGTGGTTGTGGAAGTAATTCCAAATCCAAAAATTCATAAATCAGTGAGGATGGGAGATCAACAAGTCATTTCCTTGTAGCTGAGTGCTCAAAGTTAAATTACTCTTATATGGGATCCAAAATGATTGGAGATTTACATCTTTCTCCCAAAATATATTCATGCTTAAATGAGGGGATCAAAGACACTTTTTGCAATGTGCACTGTGAATGGAAGGTTTTGTATTTACTGCAAGCTCAGATGGCATTTTGACCAATTCAGCTCAATTCAAATCCCAATATTAAAAAAACCCCAATCAGTTATTATTCTTATCACAAAACTCATATTTAAAGAGCCACTCCAGTGAAAATTGTAGTGTTGGTGTTTTTGACACGTATTTTTTCTGATGATCTAGGACACATATAAGAAAACAGAGTATTTTTTTTTTCAAATTGTTGTGAATCAGGAGCAGACAAAAAAAAACGCAGTTGGAAACACGACAATAGGGAGGGGAAGGGGGCGGGGTTGCCCATCTCCTTCAAAAAAAAGTATATCAAGACATTCTGCTCTCTTTCTGAAAATTCCAGTTTAATTTAATAGCCAATGTTAGGATTGTTGCTTTCGGCCCAGTCCATCACTATATTGCAACCCAGCCATGGTGCAGGAGTTTATAGAGGGGCTTACAGAGTTTTTGGATAAAATCTTATCAAGGAAATAATCAGGAAAATCAAACCTGCATTTGTTTTTAAGGAAAAGGTTTATTTAATGTCGGACCTTCTAATTGTCTTCTTTTTTGCCTTCAGGCAGACGGTCTTACCATGACCTTCGACACCATAAAACATGTTAAAAACACCCCCCCCCCCCCCCCCCCCCCCCCCCCCCCCCCCCCCCCCCCCCCCCCCCCAAAAAAAAAAACCAAACTCAAATCTGCTTCTGTGCTGATAAGATCTTTTTGTTGTTATTGCACACATTCCATTTGCATTTTGAACTAAATCAAGCAGTTCTCTGATGCCTACAGTTTACTGTGAAACAGGAAAATTAGATTTTGGCTCGATGGCTCTACCGATTTATAACTTGAAGGAATTTCGTGATAAAAGCAAGTTTTAGACAAGAAATAAATGTATTGTTTTCCTCTTAAAATGACAAAAAATTACAAAATGAAGTTCAAAGCTACAAAATGAATTAAGCAATAAAATGAATACTTAGAAATATCAATTAACAAGGTATAGTAACTCTGCAAGGAAATTCTAATAAATAATTCCTTCATTGAAAAGCATTCGAATCTATATCTTCTAAATCTTCTGAGTATGGTAACCAGACAATGGAATGTGTGATCATATGGAAATCACCACACTTCTTCATGTTTGGACGTTCATAGACTCTCCTGTTTTTGTGGATCTGCTTTGTTTACAGACTTGAGCTCCAGCTGTCATGAGTAAACATGCTTCCCATATACTGCAGCTCCCCAGGCAGCTGCAAATGCTTTACTGCTGATGATGATTTTAATCGTTCCCATGATGATGTATATGATATATAAACATGACGTGACAGAAAGACCACGTTAACCCCCTCCACTTTGGGAAGGGTAGCCTCAGTTGGTCTGACCTCATACTGCTTTTCTTTATGTAGAGTGAGATAGATCTCTGTACTGCACATGTTGCACCGTGGAGCACGTAGCCACCAGTCAGAGAGCATCACATCACTTGTAATATTCTAGCTGTGGAAGTATTCTACTACATTGTTTAAGATAGAAAAGAATGAAAAATATAATAGTAATTTATTTATTTATTTGTCCTTTCCCAATACATTCCCTTGAACTGCACGCACTGGAGAAATAACCATTAATACCGGGAGTTGGTTTCCACCTGGTAGGAGGGCTCGTGCAGCTCTTCTCCTGTAGGGGTCACTGTTACCTCATCTGAAGCACCGAGCCTCATCCAATGATCCCACTCCACTAATGAGTTATGTGGCGGCTGCACATACACCACCAAATTTCTGCAACACTGAGCACACATCCCAGCACATGGTCTGGATGCACACACACACACACAAACACACACGCACACACTCACACACACCCTTACACCGCCGATACAGTACATGTGTGAGCATGCATGAGCCCTGCAGAGGGGACTGAGAGACAGAGGGAGTGCAGATAGCCACACAGTCTAGCTGAAGAGTCTGTTAGGGTGCATTCAGCCTCCATTTACAAAAAAAAAAGCAGATGAGGGCAACAAATTTGAATTATTAGCAGTCTTCAATAAATGCCCTGTTACTACTGCTGTTTTGACTGTGGAGACAAGGACCCTTTCCAAATAATTGTTTTACCTAAAAGGACAAAATAAATAAAGCGTCATGGCAATGATTCATGAAACAGGGAATTCTGACTGATTTTGGCAATATTGATGTTGTAAAACATGTAAAAACAAGGCAAGATTTAAAAAGATGCATAAACAACTGGACTCAGTATGTATATATATATATATATATATATATATATATATATATACTTTTCTTTTGTGGGAAGATGTTGATTTTGCAGCACTTGGGATGGCAGCATCTGACACACTTCAATCTGCACCTCCAGACAGAGCCTTCTGCAGTCACAAACTAGATTATGAAGCAGATCAGTTGGATGTACAGGGAAAAACACACCACTGCTTTATCATTCTGCATTTGCAGGCAAAGTGAGTCAGGTTTGAGCCTCGCTGCGCAATTACCTCCCTGCATGTTGGCACAGCAGCAAAAAAAAAAAAAAAACATCAGATAGAGGGCAGGTTTAACTCAAAATCATTTTTTTTCCTACTACTTAGTAGCTTTTGAATGAATGGTAATGCATGAATGATAATGTGAGGGTTTGGTGCTAAAATGCTCATTGTTGCAAATTTGCAAATGTCTATGAGGCATGATCCTTCAAAAAAGTCTTGGATATAGATGCTGATCAAAGTGCTGTTAGAGGACAGTGCTGCAGATGCGTATCACATAAGCTCTTCTTGACCTTGCACAGTCATGCATGATTGAACCAATCAGAATGACTCCTCTTCATGTCAGAGTGGGAAAAAAAACTTAAACAAAAGGCACATCTGGTATGTTTTGATTGATTTTTGAACTTTTTTTGGTTGACTTTTTGCTTGTACTTTGCACCTGATGTTACCTGAACATTTACAGACATATTGTTGCATTGACTTTATATTTCTGGGCACCTTTTGTCTTTTAAAACCGTATGATAGTTTGTGCCTGAATGTCCTCATCTGTTGGAGCAGTGGATGGACAAAGACAGGATGTTCACAGATCATTAAAATCATACATTCCTTAAGCTCAATCATGGAGGTCTTTAGACTTAAAAAAGACAGTTCAAAGTTTGGTTTTTAAAGTCGGTGAAGAGAACAGAAACGCAACTGATGAGTCACTAAAGGCAGGACTGCAAACCACGATTAAAAGAAGTTCTGAGATCAAACTCGGCTTTTAAAGAGTAACTCTATTTCTTTGAAAGTGGGTCGTATGAGATACGTACCCTTAATCACTGTTTCACTCACTGTAATTTACAGCACACTCCCGCTTTAATGAAACGGGCAGAAGAATCAGCAGCAAACCTTACTACCACAGAAGCAGCAAAATGCATTTTAGTCAACTTAAGAAAATGTGAGAACAAGATTAGAAGTAAAGTACAGAATTTTATACAATATTTTCACTTTGTCAAACTGCTAAACATCCCCTTCAGACAGAGGAGAGATAAAGGGATTGCTGGGTCTGTGGTGGGTGGACTGGTCACTCATCAAGGTTGCTGGTTTAGCAGCTATTATTTAAGAAAGACTGCTGTCTTAACTTTGTTCTCTATTCTCTTTGATAATTTTAAAATTCAGACTTTTTTGGTTGCAATTTTTCTCCAGGCAAGAACTGATATTTTGAATTTTCATCTTTTATTGAACAAAGCCTCTATACAGGGTTGCACATTTTTTAGAGAAACTTTATGCTGTAATGTTAAATCAATATGCTACTCTTGTACCTGGTTTGCTGTTTGACGTACCTAAAAGTAGTCTTTTAATGCATTATTAAATCATTCTCCAAAAAACTTTACATTTATGTTTCGTTTTTTAATATGATGAATGTCACAACAAGTAAATTATCTTAACAATAACAATGGATTTTAGTTATGAGGTTTCAATTTGCATCTTATAAGTCAAATTTGGTTCATTGACAAACCAATAGATGATAAAAAACGTATTTTCTCCAAATTTCAAACATGGGCATCATCTTTGAGCATCCACACTGCAAAAAGAGGTAGCTTAAAGTCGGAAAAGAACTTAAGAGGAAAAATCAATAGAAAGTAGTTAAATGATCAGTATATGCAGTAAGTCATTTTTACCCAGCAAGAAATCACATAATAAGATGTCAAAAATAAAGAGGAAAAATAAGCAAAAAAAGCCAACTGTTAGATTGAATTGCTTCAAATTCAACACAGCCAAAAAACTTCTAGTTCTAGGCAAGTATTTTGAATTTTATGCACCTAATTTTGGTGTATTTTGATTACAGTGAAAAAAAAATAGTGTAATAGGTGGACATTTTAGGCGTGCAGAATGGATCGCTTTTTATGTACCCCCAGGCTACCGGCAGCTGACTGCCCTTGATATGGACGGACGCCGTCTGCAGACATTTACACATCGTCTAGTCAGAGCTGTTGCCGACCAGCCATTCCGGCTGCCACCAATCCTTCGCCACCCAGCTGTTGCCTGATTTCTGTGCAATGGCATTTTGGGATATGTGACCGTAGCCCAATTTGTCAACATTTATTGAACTTTTAAACAACATCGTAAAATTAAACAAAAAATTACGGTGAAATTTGTTTGCTTTTTTTAGTTTTAAATATGGTTGCCAATGTCAATGCATGAGATTAATTAAAAAAAATTAACTCATTAGTATTTATTAATGCAGATTAATTACATGTCAGAAGCAATCGTTTTCCGCGAGCATTAATTCCTGAAAATGCACACTTTGTCGGGCATATTATCCCACTTATAATGGTTACTTACAAAAGAAATAAGCATTCAATCAATTTCTAGGCCTTTATTCTTGTTATTTTTTCAGTTTACTCCACAAAAGGCGGACCATTTGATTGCTGTTGCGGCCAGTCACGGTACGACAAGAATCCGTCGCTGGGCCGGCAGACCTCGACTGCAGCAGCAACAGAAAGCCATATATATGCAGATCGTCACAATGGGTTGATTAAGCTCACTTCTTACCTCTTGTTTTTGTCAAAAAGATGAAGCAGAAGTTTGTTTTTATCCAAACCTGGCCAGTGATCTAGAACATTTGAGCTATGTAACCAGAACTACTTTTTAAGACTGCGCACCCAGCAGCCAATCAGATTAGAGTGTTCACCCAGATCATTTAAACTGCAGAAAACACCATGTTTGTTTCTTCTGGTTGTATATCAGCATCTTTGTTTTCTTGGAGTAATACTGCAGACATTAAAGTCTTTAAAGTTCTGCTTATCTTACTGTTGATGTGTTTGTTCACACGGATTACATTTCTGGGCTATCTGAGTTAAAATTTAACAAATTAAAACATTTCAGACAGTAAAAATGAAGAAAAAATTTTCTCTTTATCTACGTTTCTTTTTTGTCACACTGTAACGTAAAATTTACCTAGTAAAATATTGTGAATAATCACAATTAATGTGATTAATCTGATTAATTTTTAATCGATTGACAGCACTAGTTTTTAATCAAGTTTTTCTGATGTCAAGAGTATGGAGCAAAAGGATTTTGACTCATTTGTATAAAATGTTTTTTTTTTTTTCAAAAGATTCTAGCTCTTAATGAAACAAAGAATTTGCTTCTGTGCTGATATTGAGAGAAGCTTGGAAAGGTGTAGAGCAATGATATAGTAAGTTAAAAGAACTTAAAACCTGATAAAATATCTTAAATATCTAACAAAACGAAGTTTCACATCTTTGCAAGAATCAGTTTGCAGTGCAGTTACATCTACACATCTAGGAATCATCTCATAAGCCGTACAAAAGGTCATGCAGTAAGTCAGGGTTCATTTTTAGCGTTACACACACTGCTCCTGTTGGAATTCATTCTTCACTGGAAAAATGTCAGTGTCATCAGGTAGAGATGAAATGAACCCAGACCCATAAATACCAGTAAGCTGCATTACAGCCCAAAACGGCTCACCAAAAAAGAAGAAAAATCAGTGATTCAGCACAGTTCCCCCTACACACTCCTCACCAGAGATGGTCTAATGTGGTGATGTTGTGTGTCTTACATGACTACTCTCACAAGTTGGAGCCCACTTGTCAGCCCTGATCTCTGCTCTTTCTCCCTGGTGGCTCTCTGCATGCTCAGGACAATCAACACTTGTTTCTGTCGAAACATAGTAAGGAGCGGGGGCACCTCTGGCATGGTGTTGAGGCTCGTCTAGGTTCACTCATCCTTCTTCTCCCTGGGAGAACTCATGCAGGCACAGTGCAAGTAACAAGCAAAGGAAATATATGGTGTGTTTGGAGGTCAAGCCTTCCTGTCATTTTTAATACCCATCTGACATCATTTATCTTGACTTTAAAATCTGAGGGAAGCTTCTATCTGTTGCAGACAGGAGAAAAGTCCAATCAATAATTATATGTTTCCTCACGAATAATTAGGTCATGACTGTGTGATCCCCCTGAATGAGACTCTAGCTCTGGCTGGCATGCTGACGACAAAAGGAATTTGTGAGACATGCTTTTTGCATGTCTCCCTGTGCATGGCTCCATGCATAAAGCACTCCTTCACTGCCTGCCAGCCTGCAAAGGCCGACACAGTGCTGTTCAGAAAAAGTGAAAAAGCAATTTTGTGTTTGGTTTACTCTGGGAGAGCAAGGCTGAACGATATGTATCACTGGAGGAACATTTTGTTCTTTGATACCTCGTAGTGGCTGTAGAAGACAGGAAATGAGGCGGGTTTTTTTCATTTCCCTGTTGCTATCTGGGCTCTCCAACTAAATAAGGACCCTTTTGCCACAAGGCCCTGATTACATCTACTTAGTCTTCACATTAAAAAGAAGGAAGATGGCAGCTCTGTAATCAGGAATGCAATCTGCATTTCATATTCATGGTAAATACCAAAATGCAGCACGGTGACAAGCTTGCATAGGAAAAAAAAAAAGGCTGGTGAGATAATTGATTTCACTCTCTGGACACTCAGATCTGTTGAGATGTGAAAATGATGGAGTGATTGGCACATTGGTAAACAGTGAAAATGCATGCTGAATGATGGATAGATACCATCAGTGAAGTAACAAGCTGAATGATATTATCGCCTTATTCTGTTGCTGCGGCTGATTGGGGCTAGAATTCACACGTCCACAGTGAGCTTTCCATTTTTTGTCGCTTTCTTGTTCAATTTCCTTTTATTTTCTCTCTCAGCCATTTCTCTTCATTGTTTTTTGCACACTGCATACAGCTTTAAATGTGACTAGTTGTTACACCTCATGTTAAAACGTTCAACTGTCCTGTGCTGTGCAGTTGTACATTTTCCCCTCCATTTTGTCCCTTGCTTTTTTTAACTACTTTCTTCTCTCTCATCTTCCCCTAGAACTTGCCGCCCTGGATAACTTCCACATGCCTTCCCCCATGTGTCTCTCTGATTAAAATAAAACCTGTTGCAACCAAGCCTCAGTATTTCACTAAAAAACAGGATAATTGGTGGCTGTTTGATTGGCCTTGGCTTTTATTTATATTGTACTTTTCGTATGAATATTTACAAAGCAAAGTGCTTAGCATGTGTCCTAAGACTGAAAAACACACAGAAACAAAGAAAAAAGCTGACAAAGAAACAATTAGAAATTAATTAAAATACATTAAAATGTAAGGAAACGAGGAAACGCTAGAGTAAACTGTGACAAAAACTACAACTAAAGTAAAGTAAATTATTTGTGTTAAGTTAAAAAATGAGGTTGAGTGGAACAAGGAGACTTTGGTCCACAGCTGCTGTGTCATAAATCTGAGCGTTTTCAAACGAAACGTTTTCATCTGTTCCTGGTCCAACACAATTTGAATCAAGTAATGCTCATTTTTCATCTTAAGTTTGTTTTCATATGTCTTACATCATGAGAAAAATGCTGCAGAAACATCTTAAAAACACAAACACATTTTCACCATTTTAACGTGGATCTTTAATAAATAAATAAGTAAACACAGCCTCTATCTCAATAGCATGATCCAAACTTTCTTTAAAAGAAGACATTGTATAAAACTTGGTCCATGTTTTCTGCCCTGTAGTTCATCATCATTCCACTAGAGGCAGTAGAGGGGCTAATCCTTGTCCATTTTAAAATGGCTGATTCAATGAAATCTCAAAACACTTTTGGAGGGAAAAAGATTAGCAATTTTTTGTAAACTTTATGTTGAGAAAACTAATCTATTGTTATTTATGTCTTATATGACTGCTTGCTGTATTGAAAGAATTAAAAAAATGTGCTGATTATTTATTCTTTATAACACAGTTACACCATGTTAAAAGTGTGGGGATCAAATCTGAGACTGTAGGTAAAAATTGTGCTTTTATTTTCCATGAACACTCAATGTTTTTGCATTGTAAGCTAACATAGCTGTGAGCAAACTCTTACCAACAGATTATAATTGAAACTATCTATATCTCATCAAATAAATTATAATGCAAAACATTTTTCTGGATCAAAGGGTTAAAAAAACATCTTATATAGAGACGAAAAAAAAAACATTTTCTGTCAATTCTTTGATGTAATCAAGATTGAAAGCACTATACGAGTAAAAGCCATTTACAACACAGATTAGAAATGAATGTTAAAAATGTTACGGAAACCTGGTAATATTACAATAAGTAAAATATTAAATATGTAGCTCACCTCACTAAACAAATTATATTAAAAAATTGCTCAGATCTTCTGGGAGCCCATTCCAGGTCACAACCATACCCAATAATGTTAACAAACCACCACCAGAAGATCTGAGAGTTCTGGGGGAGGTCTTTCAAGTAATATAGGAACTGATAGACCGGAAGGACAAAGACTATTAAGAGATTTAAAAAATATTAAAACGAATCCCAAACTCAAGCCTAAAGTTGACAGACAGCTAGTACAAAGACCCCAATGGGCTTTGCTTTGTGAAAACTCCCCCGTGGTCCGATTTTATATTTATTTTTGTAGGCCTTTTTTTTTCACCACAGGAATCCTGCCCACCATCTGAGTCAGCTGCAAGTGTAAAGTGGGCAACAGCACAGGCCAATACTCCTACTGTAGCAGGAAACAATACATCCAGCATCATTTCAAGTAACACATTTAAAGAGGACTATTGTAGTTTAGGAATCCTTGGTATCAAAAATACTCTTGAAAAGGATCAGAGTTATTTATCCCTGAAGAACAAAAGATGTTTGACAGCCGCTTACAAGCCTTATATAAGTAAAAAGAATGTTGTGTAACCTCAAGCAAACCCACACTTTTTACGCCTGAATAGACTAGTTTGAACTACATTTCTTGTGTGGTTTGTTAAAACTTCCAGAAATTGACACTATGTTTTTATTGCTTGATATTAGGAACAAAATCTGGTCAAATCTGAAAGTTTAACTACGTTGAAACTTTACTAAGAAATGTGAGCTTTATATTATGGGACTAAAAAGCAGTCTTTAGGTTGTGAAGCTTCATTGATTCAACTCTACAGCCAACTTCCTAAAGAAAGGGCACGCAGCCACACAGGTAAGGCTGATCTCATTAAAAACATACAGTAAACGCACACAGGTCAAACAGACGGCCCTTAGCTGTCCACACTGCATGCTGCTTTCTCTCTAAAAGCTTATCCTTCATCCTCTCAAGTTTTGGTTTTGAGGATAGATTTGAAACGTTTTCACTTCTTATTTCAGATAGGTCAGCATCCTGTCTTGAAAGGCCTCTTCAAAAATTTACCTCATGTAGTTTCTAATTGAAACAGCTACTTTAATTTAATTTTATGAAAACATTTTGATCCTTGTGTTATTTTAAGTCGCTTTTTACTTTTATGATCATTTTTTTAACTTCTGCTGTGTGTTTACTGTCTGTATAAGCAGTTCAGAGCAACTGAGTGTGGGAAAGAGGCATCTGCAAGCAAGTCAGAACGAGTGGAGGACCGTTTCAGGTGTGATGTGTGACAAAAGAGTGTCAGAAAGATTGAAAGGAAAGGATTGGAAGACTGGTGAGAGGAGCCATGTCATTGGTTTAGAGACAGTGGCTCTGAGAACGAGACAGGAGGCAGAGCTGGAGGTAGCAGAGCTGAGAGATGTTGAGGTTGAATTTGGGAGTGATGAGGATGGGTAGGATCAGGAATGAGTACACCAGAGGGACAGCTTGTGTTAAATGTTTTGGAGATAATTATAAGAAAATAAGGGTAACGATGGCTCAAAATCATTCAGAGGAGGCTCAAATGAAGGGTAAAGAGGGGCTTCATGAAGGAATTTAGGGAGGGCATGAGGGTGGTTGGTGGGAGTGAGGCAAATGAACAAGGTGGGGTTAGATGGAGGTGACCCAAACAAAGAGCAGCTGAAAGACAAAGAAGATGCAGTCTTTTTCTTGGTTTCAACTTCACCTGAAAGCAACTTGTTAATTTCCAATCAATGTTATCAGGTACCAACAACTGAATTGAGTGAAATTATTGTTTCCTCAGTTTGTCCATGAAAGGTTAACATTACGGAATTCCTAACATGATCTTAACAAGCTATCTATCCAAACCCTTTTAAGTTAAAGTTTGTCTAGCCAATTTGTTAATAAACTATCCTTTTAGTGTGGAGTATGCAGCTTTCATTCTATCTTTGATGTGAAAGGTAAAATCTCATTTTTTAATAGGGCAGAATAGGCACATTTTCTACAGTAACTTGCCCCAAAATGTAGAGTAATGCATTTTCAGTATAAGAGAAAATGTTCTTTGTGCAAGATAAAAGCCCCCAATTAAAGATGTGAATGGGAGAAAGTGGTTTTTACTGTAAGCACTTTGTTCTGTCATTAAGATCAGAGAGTTACAAGGTAAAGAGTGGCCATTAAAAACCGAATCTTCTATGCGCTTAATGGAGATACTATAGTTTTAGTCATATCTAGAGTATTTTGGAATGGCTCCTAAGTACAAAAACCAAATGGAAAAAGAAAAAAAAAAGTCTGATAATTAATCTAAGTAACAACCATCCAGAAGACAATGTGTGAAGTTGCTGAAGATGGATTACAAAATGGAAACAACCTTGTTTCTTCTAAGTGGTTATTAAAGCCACACTCACAAATCAAATTTCCATCACCCACTGCCTTTTTGGAATGAAAAAGGTTGAAAGAGCTGCATTGGATCTTGGCTGACAGTAAGATATATAAAAGATAAATAGACCATTTTTATAAAACTTGTTTGACAAGTCAGAGTTCTGGATAACAAACAAATATTCACCTATTTATAAAAGCCTAGTTACGTTGGACTCATTTCCTGCTCATTCACAAGCTGTGATTCAGGCATTTGCAGAATCATTTTTCTGGTGAATGACCTACACTGTCTCACAAAGACATTCATTATAAACATACCTGCTTAGTCTCATGCCTCCATAATTATCTTCCATGATTATCTGCCATATTTATTCCGGTTTGGATCACGAGGGCAGCAGTCTCAGGAAGGGTGCCCTGATCTCCCTCTCTGCAGCTACTTCTTCCACGTTTTTGGGGAGGACCAAAGGCAATCCAAAGCTAAAGGTGCAACATGTCTCCAGTCTGCCTGAGGTTTGGAATAACACTTCCCTTAGGTTGAAAATTATGTTGAAATACATTTTCAAATCACCTCCACTAGACTTTTTTAGCTGTATTCTGAATTCCCCTGAAAAAATAAGCATACAGTCTTGTGGACACTGTACCAATCTGTTGATTAATCTTAATCTCCATTCATTTCTTGTACTTGTCAACCAGTCATGGCCAACCTTTTATACCCCACGGTTTAATGTCAGACAATATGTTCACTGACCAGCCTGTAGCAGGTTGAATGTTTATTTCTTTTTTTCTGCTTCCACTTTCCCTTAAGTTTTAAGGGTGAAGTTTATTTTCATCCTCTGTAAAATATCTGCAGCTGCAGGGCTTAAGCTTTATTTGTACACTAGATTTTGAGTAGAAACCATTGAAATGTTAAATAGATTTAACCTGTAACTGTCAAAAATGAAAGCAAAAAACTTGAACAGCCTTATTATTGAATAGCCTTATTATTGTTGTGTGTGGGAACAACTGTTGCATTAAATCTATATTTGGAGTTAAGATTGCTGGTTATTGTCTGTTCAATGCAGCTTTCTTTTATTTTGAAGCCAAAAGCTCGTCTTCTGTTTCTTGTCAAGCTCTTTTCTGTGCAAAGAACCTTTTCTAATACCTTTGTCGTTAACTTTGCTAGCTTAGGGGCCTCAGTTTACTGGTCAGCGCAGATCCTTAAAGAAAGTAGCGAATGGAATTTAGACACGTGACCTCTTTAGTCACAGAATGAGTCACATTTGGTGGGGGGAATCCAGTAGTTTTTTAAAATAAAACTTCCTTTAGAATCAGATTATGAATAAAAAAGGAAAAAAAAAGTCAATTAAGCATGGACATATAAACTGTTTTATAGACTGGTCCGGAGCCCAGCCCTGATTTAAGTGGAATTATCACCAGTAGAGAATTACAGAGAAGAATTTTTATCACTTCTTGGTGATTTCTTTAAGACCAACATCTCCAAATATTGTGACGCAGTGCTGGTGTGGTGTCACATCAATTTTCAGAATTTCCCCAAAATTTTTACAAAGTAGAATCACAATTTACAACCAGATTCAGTGACTGGTTGTTGGGCCAGAAAAGTTGAACTGACATTCAGTTTGGTCTTGACAAATAGAAGGGAAAAAAATCAAGAGAAGAACTGGAAACTTGGCATTGGGGCACATTTGAGGGGAAGAGGGGGGCGAACAGTGAAATGCTGATTGAAAAGAGAGTAAAATCAATCAAGCAAGCTCCTCCGATTGACAGCTTGCCAAGGTGTTTTCTATGGAGGTGTCAAGAACTCCACAATTGCTCTCTCCCATCAGCCCCCTCCCCTTTTTCTGTCTTATCCATCACTTGCCTCTTCACCCATCATCACACTCTAGTCTCTTTCCGAAATGCCTCCTTCAGTATCTCTCTCACGTTTCACTTCATTGTTCCACCTCTTCCTCTATCTCAAACACAGACTCCCATTTTTCTGTCACTCTCCTTTTGTCCCAAGCCGACATTAATTGCAAGCAAATTAAAGATGTAGAATGTAACTTTAAACTTCTTATTCTGCAGCCTTAAAAGGGTAAGAACAGTAAACCTTTCTAACAATAGTTTATACATCCACAGTTATCATATTTCATGTTTTATTTTTGCTTATAGCTACAGTGGTTGTTTGTAGTGTCTATTTTACTTCTTGTATTTATAGTCTCACATAGCAAAAAGAAACAGTTGTGGAAAAAGCAGCTCATCTGTAGACGTTTTGTTTAATCGTTTTACAACCTAAAGCCGCTTTTGGCTAAGTTTTGATTTTCTCAATTGCATCATGTCTTTTTAAGTGATAATGTGAGTCTGTCTCTGCAGGGGGGCTGTGGAAACAGGCTTCTGGCTCTTTCTTCGACTTTTAGATCAACCATGAAAAGCTTTTTATCTTTTGACATCACAGATGCACTTTTCAGGTCTGTCAACCTTCCATGAGGATTGAAGGATGAGTCTGATTGATTATGTTTTTCTCTAACTTTGAAGCTCATATTTTGATCATAAATGGTAAAAAACTAAACATTAAAAAGGCAACCTCTTATTCAAATCATCAGTGACCCTCCACTCACCATTTTGTTCTTGAAATACCATTGGACATAAACACTCACAATGATGCAACCTTATAAAATAATGTTCAAAATATATTTTAGTTTATTTTAACATGACACATTACTTTAAAGTAAAAAAGCTGCTCTCTGTTTAACATAGAAATGTTTGTTAAAGTTACTCTTGAGGGATGAGTTGTTAGAAAATCTTATATTTTAGGAATATTGTATATTAATTGAACTTATCAGAAAAAAAGAGTTTAGAATATTTCCTGTCCTTTATATTGATGTGTTGGTCTGATGAAAACTATAACTTTGTGGAGAACATCCATAAAATATGAGGGGTATTTAAATAAGAATAGAAGAAATGAAAGGTCACTCAAATCATTGTTTGGCCTTTACATTGCACATGTTGGAAGAGGTGTATTCTTTGAAACCATTTCAACCATGTTATCAACTCTACCAGTATTCAAGGACGCATTATTTGAAAAATCAAACATGTTTCTACTTGTTGAGTTTCAAGAAAGAAAGACAGATTTCTAAACACATTTTAAAAATGATCTTCATTTCTGGAGAAGGGAACTTGTGGTTTGCTGTAGTAGCTTCTCCATCACAGCTACAACCCTTTTTCAACTGCATGCCTGATTCACTATGATTTGAATAAAGAAATACTCAGAAATGAAATGTCAAGCTTAATTTCCTTATATAAGTCCTGCATCCAGAGAAAAATGCCACAAAAACATATTAAAAGCAAAAAAAAATACAATTTTCATTGGAGTGGGTCTTTAACAAACCTCTGGCAGTGATCACACAATCTAACTTTAGATAGAAGCTTAACTAGTTTTTCAGACAAAAGTTCCTCACAGAATAATAGCTGTTTGTGACAGATATAAGGTTCACAAGTTTGCTGCCCTTTAATTGATCCAGAGGAAATAAAAAAGACCAAAAGACATGCAATTTTATAATTTAAACCTTAAATCTTTTGTTTAAACTTCCATCCTTTGTCTCCTTTCCCCTTCTAAGCTGGATGAAGACAGTTTAGCGTGGTTTTATTTTAGTAGCTTGATTACTAAAATGATTAACAATAATTAATAGTAAAACTCCAGAGAACAAATTCCGTTTGATTGAATTTCTAAGTTTCTTTGTCCCACAAAATGGGATGAAAGCGAGCAGAGGTAGTTGCTCAGTGTCACAGCCCTCCATAAATGACTGCTTTGTGAGTCAGGACGGGAGTCTGGGAATCTAGCCCTACCGAAATAACTTGTCAGTCAGACGGCTGCTCCATATTAAAAGTGCTGTGAAGACATATTGACTTTACCATCCCTGAGTGCCCTTGCTGGTTGGCTTTAGGACAGAGGAAGCCTTGATTCTAATTATAATGGGAAGACAAATTCTCCCCAGTGAGCAAGCGAAATGAAATGCACTAGAATCACCAAAACGATGATTCATGTCTTTAGCCTTTGCAGCAACAAGGAGTTCATTATTTTATCACTCACTGCTCTCAGCGTGCAGTCGAGTAGTACAAAAATGATGAACTGTCTTTGCTTAACAATAATAGTTAACAAGTTTTCTTTGGGGCAGAGGGCAAACTCTTATTGTTTTCCGGGACTTCAGAATTCCTCTTAGTTGCAAAAGTAAAAAGAGAATGTGGTAAAGTCAATTTGACATAAAGATATGGACAAGCTACGAGAAGGCGACCTATGATGTCACCTATCAAACTTGGCAAAGCCAAAAATTGAGCCTTAAGTAGAAAGGAAACATTGACCAGAGCTCGCTCCGCCCAACTCCAAAATGTTGGAGCATTTGGATGGAACAAAAGGATTCCATGCCTCCAACCACCTGCCAATCAAAAAAACAACTAATAGAAATGAACAAATTTGATCTTTAATAAAATCCAACAGTTTGTTTAATCCCACCCTCTACATTCGCCATAAATATGAAATAAAGCAGGAGGTTTTCAAAGTCTTCTTCAAATCAGATTGTACATGGGAGTCATTGGGAAATTGCTCCTTTTTGCCACCTGCCTCCAGTGGTTATTGGTGGAACTGCAATATTTCCTAATCTTATTATTTTAATTTTAAAAACTGTAATCATAACATAGAAATGATGGTCAGAGCGCAAGGTTTTAGAGGAATGTTCAGAGATGCATGAATGGAGCAAAAATATCGCTTTGGGGGTAGTTTTTTTTTAATGAGGAATCAACATAATAAAACACTTAAAAGCTCAAACAAGTTGACTTTGCATTGAATAGGTCATTTAAAATGCATTTTGTAGCAAGTTACTGTAGAACTTGGGCCCAGACTGCTATATTTAACAATAAAATGTTGCTTTTCAGATCAAAGATGGACTGAAATGTCACTTCAAAAGCAGCATTCACAACACATTTGTGTGCAAGTCTGCAAAGGCTGAGGTTATAGCAGCGTGAATAAAGATAGAGTATTGACAATGACCATGCAAAAGAAAACAAGGTCCCAATGAGATCATCTTTTGACCTATTTTAAAAGTGTGCCCAGTGGACTTTTAATAGTTATGCTGTTTTTAGCAAAAAAAACCCCAAAAAAACCAAACTGTTTTGTTTTCTAGAACATAGTTTCTGCAGTAGGTTATTAGAAATTTGCCTCTGAGAAGTGTGGCCTGATTGGGTGGTTTTGCTTCTGAATTAACGGGCAAAAATTGCTTTGGGCAGGTTGACATAATTTGAGCAGGTATGGGGTCTGGTCTGTGGTTTTTATTTCCCTTACAAAATACTTTTCAACCAGGTAAGTGCGGTCAGGGAAGGCATGTGAGGCAGTAAAACACTCATCATCCTCACCATCATGAGCAACTAATAATAAAGTTAATGTGTTCACTAATTTGTTCTATAAATGCAATTTATACTCCTTATTTTATTCCTTATTTCTCCTAAAATCTGTGTATTTAGCATATTACTTGTTCAGTTACAGCCCAGGCTGTGAGGTGAAGCAGTACGGAGTGCAGCCTCATGGCAGATTGCGCAATCCTATGTAAACTGGGTTGATTTTGTGCCTTTAGTTTATTCAGTGTATGCTGATTATATAAGGCTTTATTATTTTTTAAAACACTGTAGACATTTTCTAATACACGTCCTTACCTTTCATTTATATAATTCAAGTTTGTCTCTTGTTAATTTAGTATGCAGAGATGACATAAAGCTGCACAGGAAAGACAAAGTTAGTGAAACGGCGGGGCTGTTTGTGATAAAGAAACAATTGATCATTTGTTCATAAATGTTTAAATGTTTTTGGGAGGATTTCTACTGTTGATGTTACAGAAAATAAGGAGAACACCAAATAGTTTCTGGAGTAATCTCAGGTGATTTTTGACTTAGTTTTGAAAGCTTTATCAATAAGCTTCTTAAAGAAATGAGACCAATACGTTTTTTGTTACCTTTCGTTCATTTTTTCTGATTATTCTTAATATACGCACGCAAGTTCACATTTGATCTCCTGTGGCCATTAATGAAACTCAATGGGAGTTCACTATTTGATGTTTTGGTTTCACTAGCAGCAACATTGTTGATGAAATATCATTAAAAATGTCTCAAAGCTGGACTTTAAATTAAAATGAGAAGTGATAAATAAAGGATTACTGTTAATTAAAGCTAATGAATCACTAATTAACTTTTGTTTTTTTTGTGGGATCTGGTGGTTTTTAGGATGACTTTTGGGCTGGAAAACCCTGACTCTATCTGGCAACACTTCCTTTGAGTTGTGGGTGGGACTGTTGGCACAGAAAAAGCCTTCCCCCAGTTCCCATCATCCATCTGTTTACACTTTCTCCAACTAGCTTACAAACCCTCACAATCCCAAACTAACGTTATCAGTTCAACAAAATGGCGCGAAATATCGGAGCTTTCCAGCCAAACAGTTTTGAGCCGGATGCCAGCTCACACGAGGAAAAGTAAGACGTACATTGATCTATTGATCAAGTCGTCTGCCAGTGAATTCATCAGAATGGAGAAGAGCAGGGAGCTTGCAGCTGCAGTTGTAGGTCCTAAATCACATATACAACTTTTTTTCCAATGCAATTTTTCAGAAAGAAAATACTCAGAAATGCAATTTTAAGGTCACATTTCTTTAGATATGTCCTTCATCAGGAAAAATGGTACAATAACATGTTAAAAACACAATTAAGTTAACAAGCATGTCAGCATGTTCCAATTTTTTTTCAAAAACATTTGCCCACCTTTACACAATTGCAGAATTTTCCAAATGACACAGATGGAAAAACTTCAAAGAAAAAAATGGGGAAATCTTTGCAAACAGATGTTCATTCAGATAAAAACGGAGGTAAAAGAAGAAAGGAATAATCAATGAAAAGCAGAAGAGCAAGGAGCAAGGAAGAGATCATTAAAACTTCTCTGATTAGAGACTTTCAGTTTAAATGTAATATCATGGCTCTCTAGAGAACTGGAATGTGTGAGTGCCGCTCTCTGTGACAGATAAGCTGGATCATTATTTCAGTATCTGCAGAATCTAATACACTTTCATTTCCAAGGACATTTCATGGCCAAAACTGTTCATGGCCAAAGCAGACAGCCTTTTTATTTATTTGATTCTTGTGTAAGAAGTTGGTTATTCAATGCAACACAACATGAAGACGTAATAGGATTTAAAAACCAAAAAAAGTCTGATTAAGACAGATGATAAAAAGAAGGTATGAGCCACTAAAGGTGAATAACCAGAGGCAAAAATGAAGGAAAAGGTAAAGCAGATGATGGACTGCACTTTATGAAAAGCAGGAAAGATGCAATAAAAATGAAAGGGCATGCCTCTGGTTGATAATGGAGTAGTGCTGCACCACTGCTTGAAAAGTCGTCGACGATCGGATAAAGGATCCCAGACTGAACCACAGTGTTGCTCATCTGTGTGAGCTACAGTTTCCTTCATCAGATGAGGTCCTGTATGTATGTTTTGTGAGAAGCAAATGCATCTTTGGTGTTGTGTGTAAATATAAAAGACCTAATGAGATTTTTGATGTTATTAGTCTAGATATTTAGAGGGCATGTTGCTGAAACACAAACACAAAATTGTTGTTAAGGACATGATTTGCAGTTATACAGTTGTTGTGCTGTTTCTTTCATAATTTCAAACTTAATGCCACAATTAGTCAGGTTTAATCAACTGCAGTAGTTTTCCATTTCAAATTTACATGTACAGCTCCCAGCTCTGAATTCAGCTGAGCTTTCAGCTGCAGAAATGAGCCATTGTAATGACTGAAAATGAGGTTACTAAAGTTCATTTCCTCCAATTTTCAAATGTAGCCACACTTAGCCACAGCCAAATAAAAACACCGCCTTTCCTAAAACAATCACACACCAGGAGGTTGAGCTAAAAGGACACAAAAGTTGTAATAAAGCAGCTCTTTGTCAGAGCCACGCTGTTCTTTGGTCCTTGGTCCTGCCACAGTTGTGACACGCTGCCAGCTCTGAACAATCTTTTGAAGTCATTGTCATACAATCCGTAGTGACAGCAAGCATTCAGAACACAGCAAACAAGTGAGTAAGAAAAGAAAATCTGCATAATTAGGTTATTGTTGTAATTTGTGGGTGGCACAAGTAATGTTTCAGTAAATTCACAATTTTCCAAAGGAGTGGCAAATAAAGTGACTGTGTGGTAATCAGACAAGCTTGCTTGTTACAGTGGCATTCAACACAGACATAATTCAAATTTTAAGGCTATATTTTTATTTTTCATACTTTTTAAAAATATCTTGGCTCAAAAACTTTATATATCATTAATAAGTATAAATAGTTAATTACTGGTATGTTACTAATTGTTGTTAATTAATTAATGATGTTAAATAATACTGCCCCTCTGACCATCACTGGGACATTTATATGCATTTACACACAAGTGGATCCACACTGGGGGCAGGGAGGGTGAAGTGTTTTGCCCAAGGACACAATAACAGTTGGCTGGGGGGAATCGAGATCGAACCGCCGACGTTTTGATCATTGGCTGACCTGCTCAACCACCGATGGCACTGCCACCCAATAAGGTAGATTCACGCTAGTGCTTCTTGCTATTTCCTATTTTTTGGACATGAATTCAGCATATGTTATTTTGGACTTGAAATGTAAACTGCTTTCCCGAGAATACCAAACACGGATGTTGATTTTTGAATGCATTCATCATTTTTGCCTGTTTTTTTCCAGATCTGACAGGAACTGATGGCGTCAGACCTAATTTGCAGGAGACAAGGTCTGTTGGTATGGAGCTAGTTTTGTAACTTTAGCTTATATTTTGTACTTGTAAGTGTTGTTTTGCAACACGAATTTTAAAAATACAAGTTTCAAGTTCCAGACTAAAAAACTTTTCAAATTTTATTTTGCCATATTTGGCACGCCTGGAAGAACCAACGAGTGGCAAATTTTGACCAACCAATCTAGTTTCTAGAATCTCCATCCATTCATGGTGAGACGAGAGTAGGGCTCTTCACTCCTAACCAAACATGATTACATTCGCACAGTGGTTATAATCTATAATGTTATGGAGACTCACATTTTTATTTTCGGGCAAGAAAATTATGATCTTTATCATACCTCTTTAATTTGAGTGCTTCTTGGATAAAACAATAATACGTCTTCAATGATGAGGCATTTCCATGCCAAACATGAGGATGCAGTGGTAATGCTGCCCTAATGATGTCTCCATCAGGTGAGAGGTAAGCTTTGCAGTTCCAGGAATAGACAAATGTAACTCATCCTTCACTGCACTTTGAAGTTATAAGATTAAATAAGAAAAATAAGAAGAAAAAGCGAAGACCAAGGCAGCCCTGCAGAATACTGGCAGTGTCAGCCTGACCGCAGATATGTGAACATCCCTCAACATGGATGCGTATCTCACTGTCACTTACCATTCTATTCATGCCGGTGAATTCTCCAACACTCTTTTGGGGTTTGTCCATTTCCCGTTACTCACACAGCAGAAAACATTGCTGGAACCTCCCAGGAACTTCTAAGGGAATGGGTTTGGTGTGTTTGATGACTGACGCAGCAGCAAATATGATCGCTGCTGCAAATAATCTGCAAGTGCAGCATACCATCTGCTTGGCACATGCACTAAATCTTATAATAGAGAAGTCCATGGATCCTACTCCTGGCCTGGATAACAAAAGATTGAGAACGAGGTGGATGGTCACCTATTTTAGGTCAAGCACCACAGCAAAAGAGAAGCTGCAGCAGATCCAGATACAAATGGGCGGTCCTATCACAAAACTCCTAATTGAGGTAGATGGAATAGCACCGATGAGATGCTGCAGCGCTTTTATGAGCAGAGGGACGCAGTGGAAGCTGCACTCACCACTCTGCCCACTGATTTGGATTCACTGACGGCAAATGAATTTAAGTGGGTATCACAGTGTACAAAGATGCTGCCATCTATCCATCCTGCCACCTCTCGAATGAAAGCTCTCAAATGAAAAGAGAGAATCAGGATCAAAAGTAATCCCTCTGATAAAAAAGCTAAACTACGCTTTGACTGAGGTCATGGCACAGAACTCAAATTAAATGGCAAAACACTTTGGCACAAACCTCAAAAGGATCCTTAATGATAAATCTGTGGAATAGAGACCCGAAGCATCCTTTCATTGTCATCATTGCTAAATCCAAGATTTAAAGTTTTAGTCTCCAAAACCTGACAATTGCTGAGTCAGCTGTGTGCTGGTTAAAATCAGTGTGTGCTGCATTTTTTCAGACTGTGTCCCATGAAGAGGAGCCATCTACATCTAGAGTACAGATGTATCTTCCTAAGGTACAAAAATGACAATTTGAAACAATAAATGTATTTGCATTTATTCCTGTTAAGACTTAACTTAATGTAATGTCTCATGTACAGCCATCGACCTGTGGAAATATTTGGACAGGGACGCTGAAGATATGAGTATCCAGGATCACGACAGCTGATGCCATAGTGGAGGTGCAATGTTATCTGGCAGCATTTCCACTTGAACGATCACAGGACCCTCTGGTGTTCTGGGTGACACACAAAGCCCAATATCCAAACTTAAACAACCTGGCAAACCAGTAGCTGGCAACACCAGCATCCTCTGTGCCCTGCAATTGTGTTTTCTAAAGCTGGGGACATTGTTTAAAACACACAAGTCGCCTCTATCTCTCAACTGTGGACAAACTGCTGTTTCTAAATAAGCACCTTATTCAATCTAAGCATTTTATACCCATAACACCCACACCAAATTGTACATAAAATATACATACATAACTAAAAAATTACAAATATAACCCCAGAATCCTTTTTGAACCTGCATATTCACATATCCTTTACTACTTACCCTAACATTTCTTATATTGGCATTGGTTTATTTATAGTTATACCACCCTGAGGAGCAAATTTCTATTGACATGTTTTGAACATGTTGAATGACAAAGTGAATCTTGATATAGGATAGAGCAACACACGCAATAACTCTTTCAGTTTTTTTCAGGATACAATACTTAATCTGCCTAAGGGGGACATTCACGTGTTCAGTAACACACAAGGATATACAAAAACACAGTAGCAATAAACAGTAAATTTAGCCGTCAATAACAATGCCACAAGTGCGCAAATAGAGAAAAACTACAAGCATACTTGGTAATGTCAATCATTTGCATGGCTGCATTACCACCAATGCACCAGTTGATGACCCCCACGTTCTTGTTCTTAATGAATGAAGCTTCAAGTAAGGAACCAATTTTCAACACAGTGGTTAATTAGGGTTCAGAGCCTCAAAAAGCCTCATTTGGACATATCTCACTAGAATTACAAAATAAAAGTTACAAGTACAAAATATAACTTAATTAACAAGTACAAAACGAAGGTTCAAGTTGTAAGCTACAGGTACAAAACTAAAGTCCCAATTCTAGCTCCATAGATGGGAAAACCTTCAACATTCAATGAATAAGGTTAAACATGATAAAACCAAAGGAGTGTCTACTGAGTGACAAAGCAGATTACCAGGGAAACCAGACACTTAAATACACTGGGGGTAATTAACTGATCTGAAGACAGCTGTGGATGATCAACCTTAACTTGGTGAGAATGCTCAAAGATCACAATTGTCTAAAACTAGTTTATTTCCAGTTCCATGAAAAAACGAAATCAGGTCATGAGCTGCAAACAATTGGCACTGAACTTATTTCTGAGTAGCATTTGTTCCTGTGACACATGATGATGGGAACTCTAACAAATCCACTGCAATAAGGGCAAATTCCAATTAACTACAATGAACAATTAAAATTGTCGTCCTATTAGTTGTCGCTCATCTGGGTGTGTGAAATGTGTTCTCCACATTTGACCCATCCCCTGGGGGAGTGGTGAGCTGCAGACACAGTAGTGTGTGAGAATCATTTGGTGGTTTAACCCCCCAATCCAACCACTTAATGCTGAGTGTCAAGCAGGATGGCACTGGGTCTCGTCTTTGGTATGACTCGGCCGTGGATTTGACTCATCACCTTCCAGTCTTAGGGCAGCCACTCCACCAAAAGTCCACTGAGCGGGTGGCCTTGTGTTTGTCCTTAATCTGATGTGGACCTAAACAAACACACTTAAACTGTATACTATTTTCTCTTAGAAAATTGAATATGAGTTTTTGTAATTTCACTTTGAGGTTTTATTCTTTTTTGCTTTTGTATCCCCTATTTTCCATTAACTTTATGTTTCAAAATCAATCTTCAACAAAATATTTGCTCCTTGCACTTTAAGTTGGGCTTTAGGACTAGGCTATCTGAGCTGTCAGCTCAGAGGTGTAAAAGCATACTTAAAAACAAGACACTGACAAGTAAGAGAGGCATCACTCGCAGAATGAAAGGGCCGTTTGAAAAGAGCCTGTGCATGTTGGTTGCAGGCTGATATTCTCGCGTTGGACTTCTGGTGTGTGTTTGTCGTTTACCAGAAGGAGCTGTCTCTGTAAATTAGAACACATTTTGTTTCCCACCAAGAGTCCAAGAGCTGTGAAAGGACCCAGGGCTACATGTCCCATTTTCTATTGGACTTACCCTTTTCTCGAAATGGCTGCTTTCATTGGTTTGGTCCCAGTTGATATGTTTTGCTCTAAAACTTGTGGCTGAAAGCTTTGGTAGCACTCATAGTCTCCTGAGGGTCACTTTGAAACACTTAGAGTAAATAGTTTTACATTGGCATGGTGTTTGGTTTGTTTTTTCAGGGGGGAAAATGGGTTTTGTGAGCTATCCTGAGTTGAGAGAAATCATGACCCCAAACTTTTTTCTTTCAAATGTATGTTTACTGAGCTTCTGCTGAGGAGCATGACGAGGGGCTTAATCGTCTTAGTTTTCTTAAACTATTTCTATATCCAATGATCCTATTTGTATATTTTCCAAACAAGGTCACACAAATCAAAGGCTGTCTTACAGCAGCTGTGTAAAATGTATTTAAAAAAAAACCACTGTTACCTTATCAATATTAAGAAATAGTTGAAACTGTATTTATATTACAAAACCCTGCCAAATTACCATTATGTAGTTCTGTCCAAATCTACAATTCCAAAATGGAGTGTCCTAGAAATTTCCCAGAAGGCTTTGCCAAAAAAACAGTGTGCATCGTTGCTCACTAGACTGGGGAATATAGTCCACAATACATTGCATTTTAACAATTTCAGGGACGCTGACTAAAAATAAAATAAAAAAATAATGTTAAGTTAGATTATTTCCATTTTGTTTATTTCTAATTCTGCAGGAAGTTTTATTTTAGAAAACTACCAGATTCTGTCCACCAAACCTGTCTACGACTTACTCTTGACGCGTGTCAAGTAGACTGCCTTGGTCGAGTTTTAAATACATTTACTACCTTCTTAATGCAGCCGCACCGATCGCAAAATTTAAATCCCTAAGTGAACAAAGTATACAAAAAACAAATGCCTTCAGAAAGTTTCTTTGGGGAGAAAGGAGCCCTTGAGGAAATGGAGGAAGAGTCTTTAACTTCAAAGAAAATAAATCTGCTATTTGCAGACAAAATTGTCAGTCTTCTTTGAAATGTGGATTTAGTTTCCACGTAGCAAGCCCACTTTGCATGATGTGTAGCAACTGACTCTCTAATGTTATACGTACGCTGATATTAAAGTTGCAAACACGGTGGGTTTACCTGTAATACTCTAGCTGGAAAATACCAGTTTTATAACCGTCGTGTCATTTTATTTTGCTTTATTTATTCGTCCGGCCTTAATGGTCGGACGTGACTGAAGTTAGCCTCCATTTGATCAATTAAGGGAAAACAGTGGCCTTTGGTTAGAGTGTCCACCCTGAGATTGGAAGGTCATGAGTCCAAATCCAGGCAGAGTCTTACCAAAGACATTAATAATGGGAACCAATGCCTCCCTGCTTGACACTCAGCATTAAGGGGTTGGATGGGAGTTAAACCACCAAATGCTTCCTGAGAGCAGCTATGAGTGCAGCTCCGCTCCTCAAAGGGATGAGTCAATTGCAGAGGAACAAACGTCATACAACCAGGTGAATGACCACTGATAGGACTTTGATCTACCACACATTTAAATGGGTTCTAAACAAAGCCTAAACTTAAAACTTAAAATTGGAAGCTTAAAAAAATATAAAATGCCAAATATGGCACTATTTGGACCAGTCCACGACAACGTTATCTGACATTGAACCAGTCTGTGGCCTAAAACATGTTGGGAACCATTGTACTGAAGGGTTTTGGTGGCTTCCATGAGTGCTGCTCAAACACAGGTGTGCAAAAATTAACCAATTAAGCAGAGAGAATCCATGTTTGAACATAAACTACACAAAACGATTAAACAAACTATTGCTTTGCTGGTCTCAAAAGCTTTAAAAAAAAAGTCAGGATACTAAAATGCACAATAACGATTCCAAAGAGGTCATATTTGTTACAATTACCAGCTTTGTCATTTTTTTGCAGTTTTTCTCCCTCATCTGCTGGTAAAGTAATGACTTAGACTGAAGCGTCTGATTTCTGCTATCCGACCTGCTACAGTTGATTGATGTCAACTGTGAAATTATTTTAGAACATAAATTTAAATGTGAGTGCTTTAAGCAAATGCAAAGTGTGTCCTCAGTTAATCACTACAGGCAGAAGTTGAGACAATTTTACACTGAAATGAAAGCCTCAACTGTAGTTGAGCAATGACAGAAAGATACATTCTATTAGAAGTTTTTTTTTTTTTCTTTTCTGTAATACTTGACCTGAGGAGTCAGGTGGTCTGTTTCAGAAATTAATTTTTGTTTCATCTGTAAAGTCAAAAACACATGTTAAAGGGTGAGAATTTGAATTAAGCATCTATCTGTTAAGATCATGAGAGCATTTAGTTCAATCAAATAAACCAAGTGGAACCAAATGAAGCTCTTCAGGTAATGAGCAACGTTAAGAGTCATCGTGTCTGAACCCAATCAGAAAAAGATTCTATTTTTGCTCGCAGATGGACATCTTGTAGTTTTGCGAGACACGTTTTATCAACTGACTCTTGTAAAGCTCATAAAAATCCTGAAAATATGTCTTGTTGACATCATATCTATCAAGCCATCATATCTTTCATTGCAAGTGTTAATTTTGTCTGGACATAACACAATGAAAACACACTGCTTACTCAGATGAGTCAGAAAAAGTATTTTAAAAACAGGGCATTTTCAAACCCAAAAGTTGAGAAGAGCTGGCTGCTACCACAGGGACTTCATCTTATTGGACTTGACCTAAGACTTGAACCAGGATAAATGTTATGAATCCTTCAGTTCAGGATTTTTTTTCTTTGTATAATAACCTTCACAAGGTTATTGTCAGTTTCTTAAACTCAGTGGTCCCCATACTTTTTTGGGTCACGGACTGGTTAATGCCAGACAATATTTTCACGGACCAAGATTTTATGAGGTTGAAATTGGCGTCTGCTTTTTTAACTTTCTGGTTTCTCAACTTTTTAGGGAAATGTTTCTAACTATAATTAATCCTAGATTTCATGTGGGACAGTTTTAATGTGATCAATAGATTTTTATTAAACTTTACAGATATAGTTGCGTATTTGGGTCTCCTCCTGTCCAACTCGATAGGCCTTGTTTTCCAAAGTATATGGAATCAGCTCAATTATTCATCCACTTTGCTTTTCTTTTCTGTTTATTTTGGCAGGTTGGTTGTTTGATAAAGATAGATAATAAATATAATGATAGGATGAAAACCTTAAAATAAAATAATTAATGTTTCAATTAGAAATTTAAATAAACTTAACAATCAAACACCTATCAAAATGCTCTTAGATTCAATTTAGAAACAAGCAAAGCATTCAATATAAAACAAGATATTCTTAAACATATATTCAATATAAGTCCATACAAGTGGTGTCTTTGGTTTGATGTTCTAGAACGTAAAGGGACTTCCGGTTTGCGGGTTTAGACAGGCAAAGCTGACAACTTAGCACTGTTTAGCACAATTTAACGTAAATAATAAAAGGGAACCTTACCAATTGTAATAGACCATTGTAACATATTTAATTTATAAATGTCTTACCAGACTATATTTTTTCCCTCTGAGATAATATTAAAATACAAATTTAATTCTGCCTGTAGAATACTGCACAGTTGCTTCCTCAAATTTGTATGGACGAAATTAAACGAGTCATTTCTCTCTTACAACTTTGTCAAAGGTTGACAAAGGTTGCAAGTACTTCTCTGAATGCTACTTGTTTAATTAAGAGGAAATTAAAATTTTTTTTCTTCTAATTTTTTGCTAACGCTAACAAAAGCTTTCCACAAAGAGTACAGAGCTGCAAAAGATCTGTTCTGCTTAGTTAAAGTCGCTAAAATGTCCGTGTCCACAAAATCACTAAAAACAGAGCAAAATTAAGACGATTTCAGCGTGTCTTACGATTGTGAAGTCACTTTACAAAGTAGCAGCGATTTTGTCTGACGTCACTGTGAAAAGGGTCCTATAATGAGAAACTCACTCAAAGTACTTTAATATTCACAAAGACGAATACTAAGGGAGCTGGGAGGATGCAGAGAAGCCCCAGAGGAAAAGCACTAAAGCACTTCTACGGATGACATTTTCACCCTGTCATCTCATTGCAAAACACCTGCACCTCTGCAGGAGAAGGAGAACAGGGGCAGGTAGCAGGAACAAACTCATGAGGCACATTGCTGTAACACTCCATTTCTTCTAAAACCGGTTTACTTCTGCTTGGATGACATGCAGTCTTTTGAATAGATTGCCTGCAAAGTCAGCAGAAGATTGAAACTTGAAACTGATTGAAACTGTGAATATGTAATAAATATTAAATGAATACTGCAGTTTGGAAGTAATACCCAGCCCCAATATGTAGCTCAAAAAGTGAAAGAAATGCTTTGTTTTATTTACAAATTATTATAGAAAACAAGATCCCTATGAGTGTTCCAGCAATGTCGTCATGGTTTCCCTTGTGTGCTTCACGACCGAGGAGTGTAACCATCCAGGAGTTAAATGGCAAAAGGGGCTGCTGCCTTGTCATCAAAGCTTTGGATTCTTCCACCACATGCTTGAAGTCCTATTTTGTTGTTCACAAGTCTGTTGTGAGTGGTATCTTCAAATTTCACCCCTTCGTGCAGCGTGGAAACGTCTCTGAGAGCATCATGGTATTCCACGGTGAGAGGGAGCTTTTTAATTGCATTTCCCAATTCTTTTGAATGGGTGACTTTGATTTGTTGCTTGTTTGTTTGTTTTTTTTCATTTTTGCTTCCATGTTTTAGTAGCTTTCCAAAGTCAAGCCATAACTGAGTAATCGTATTAAACTGCTGGCTTTGTCACATCTATAAGTTCTTTGACTGCTGCTCCAGCTGAAGGTCTGCGAGCATGAACAACATCCACTTTGGACTCACAAGACGCCTTCTTTAGAGTTCCTTGAACCATATTGTTGATTGTCTTGATTTTTTGCTTGAGCGCTTGTGATGGCAGAAGTGTGAGCTTTTCCTTGAAATTTGTCAACTCCTTCTTTGGAACTGGCAGCAATTTCTTTGGCCAATTTCTTTGTTTTTGGTCAGGTGCAGTAAAGCTTTGCTTTTGACTCAATCAGTCTGACTTGAACATCTTTAGTTGTTTCCCACCTGGAACACACTACAGTAACATACCATTTGTTGCTTCCATCAGAAAATGCTATTCCTCGGGGATTTCCTACCCAGCCTCTTGTGGTACATGATGTGACTGAAATGTACTGTATGTAATCTTCAAAAAGCTGTATTATTTCTTCTCCCAGGTGGTTGGAAAGGGGGTCGTCCCAAGTGTCTTTGGTCCAAGCTCCACCTCCTACATCTTGGATGGCTTTCCTGACAAGAAGCCCTCCCTTGTGTTTGGTAGGTGTGACTAAACCAATTGGGCCATGCAGACTTGCTATTGGGTTCAGTAACTCCCTTCTAGTTAATGGATTTGGAGTTTTTATTCTTACTTCTTCCAGAATAACTTGTTCAACTCTTATTTTGTATCTTCCTAGAGAAATCGATGGCAGCCTGCATAAAGTTTGTCTTCTTTAACCAGATAACCTCAAAGACCTTTTTACTCTAACTTTATCTGATTGGGTAGTATGAGGACTTTGTTTTCATTTGCTGGAGGGAGAGGATCCAACAGTTCAGTCTGCCTCCCACTTTGGCCAGACCGAATTCATGGCTTGATGAAAACCTCTCCTGCTTTCAGGATCTGTTCAACTTCCTTTATGTTTTCATTCAGGCGCTTCAAGTTGTTGCTGGATGTCAAAAAGTAATCAACATAGCTGACTTCAACAATTCATCATTCCTCTGCTCGTTTGGCGAACATTTGAAGGTTTGCAGTTTCCTGCATAGCTAGTTGAGCAATACACCCAGCTAGTCGATCACCCATTTTCCCTCTGGTGACGGTATATTCACCGATTTCCTGTTCTTTGTCATCCTTCCAGAGGAAATGGTAAAAATCAATTTCTTTTTCTTCTAACCACACAGAATTATACATTTTCTCGATGTTACCCATGAGCTGCATGCACTCCTCTTCTGAAACATAGTAAAATTGCTCGAATGGAACATGGAGAGAATTTGTGAATTTCCAATGGGTCAAAAATAAATCATAAATATGCAAAAAAATGTAAGTTATTTTTTTTCCACTGCGGCCTGATAAAAAGAAATCCAAAGACCCATAGTGGTCGACGACCACAGGGTTGAGGATCACTGCTTAAACTAACTGTAATCTAGATGGAAGTCTGAAGCATTTTTAATCATGTTTTTAAATCCTTCTGGCCATTTTTTCAGCTTTTCGCACATGTTTTTATTTTATTCTGTTTTTGCAGTAAGCACACCAGTTGGAAATAAAGACTTCAACACCCACACTCTAGACTCTTTAAAAAGTGGCTGAACCTGTGTCCTAATGACTTGTAACAGAACACTTGGTTTCTACAGATGGTGCAATTGTTAGTGTCGGAGTGAATGTCAAATAAACCTGTTGACATCTAGAATTACATTGCACCAAAAAAATATACAAAAGGATGAATGTTGAATCGACATAATATATGTATGTCTGTGTGTACATTCATAACACAAGAAGATCATCTCAAGGGGAACCAAAGGGAGAATGTTTGAAAAATAAAATGTTAACATTTGTTTCTGCCAGTTATCTCGTTTTTATTGTACATTGGATACATGGTAATGTTGGGGAAAAAAAGAACAGTGTTTTTTTTTTAAAGTTTTTCTATTACCTAAATATATTCAGCCAAATAAGCTAATTTTTTTTCTCTGTTAATCCGAGTTACAAAAGAACTCTCCCACCAAAAAATAAAACAAAAGAAACTGTGTCATAGTGGATGCACACCCACAGTTCTATACTGGGGCCTCTCCATCCCTGAATCTCTGACATTAAGATCACATTGGGGGGCATAATGTAATTTACCTGCCTCATCAGCTAATGCAGCACAAATCCATTTTCGCCCAAACAGGAAAAGCCACATACATTACCTTGATGACTCTGCTGATTCAAGGGAGAAAGACTAATGAGACTAAATGTAATTACTGTCCACCTTCAATTTGAAAACAAAATAAACTCGCATGCTCTTCCATTTGGGTATAAACCTTGTTTTTGTCCCCACTCAGCACAACAATGGGCCTTCCTGTCATTATTCAGACCAGTATTTGCACCCTTTCAAAGGATTCCTATTAGATGATGGTTCAGTGAACAAACTCTTCCTGACATCTGTGAACTGATAAGAAATTTTAAGAAAAAAAAACGTTATAGGGTTATTGACATTCTAAGAATATCTCATAAAACTCTGACTTTTCTAAAGTGCTTAGTCAGATTCCCATCTTAAAAAGATAGATGGGTTTACTTAAACTTTGCCAGCCTGGAGAGGACTTTATTTCACTTTATGAAGTTTCTTAAGCAGAAAGAACAACTACGTTGTCTCACATTGTACCAACAGTTTTTCCCCATTCTCCGGTACAAGGTGACTTCCAAACTTGTAGGGACGCTCAAATAAAAGGCTAAAGAGTAAAATATGTGCAGCCTATTTTTCATCTGTGCTTTCATCTGCTTTTCTCTCAGTATCAGTGAATACTCTTCAAGTTCCTCTCCAACTGCATGTTTATCTATTGTAAAATTGTTCCTAGTGGTCTTTTGATTATAATTATGCAGTTTTTAGATGAAATTAAAAAGTCTGTGTCATTTTTTTTTTTTAAGAAATATTTTCTACAGAACAGCAGGAACTCATCAAAAACCCCTTTCTGGGTTGTGGGTGGGACTGTTGGCATGAAAGTAACCAAGTGATGACATCCCAGCATTTCTTTGTTTACACTCTCGCCCGCTAGTTTACAGCTCCTCACAACCCCAAGTTAACGTTAGCGTAGCAAAAAAAAAGCGAACAATATCAGAGCTATGCAACCATACAGTTTTTCGCCAGATGGAAGCTCAGACTTTCTCCTGCTTCTGATCCATCATAATTTAAACAAATACATTCTTAGAAACGCAGTTTTAATCTTAAAATGCTACAAGAACATGATAAAAACACCAAAAACATAATTTTCATTAGAGTGGCTCTTTAAACTGACACCTGTGATGAGTGAAACTTTATGTTTCATACAACAGGAAACAAAACATCCATGAAATCAAGTTAATTAATAATAATGAGATGCTGAAAAAACAAATCTGTCAAACACCAAACCTCACATTTCTTTTGGTAAGATTAAATGCACGTTTTTATTTTATTTTCTTTTTTTCTGTTCAATATTCGACATGGAAATGCGAGTGGGTAATAAAGAAGAAATAAACAAATAAAGTTAGAAAAAGTGCTACATATTCTTATCGTATCCACCAGCTCCGCTTTTACCCTGACACTCCCACGCCCTCGCCTGTTAAAAGAAAACCCCTGTCCATGCAGTTAAGCTGCTTATATACATTTGTAATTATAATTGGAAAGTGGAAGCAGGAAGAGTGGCATCTTTATCACAGCAGACTCCACTACAGCAGGTGACTTTGATGCCCAGAAAAGGCGGTTTGATCTGACAGTGCAAAAGTGCAGCGACTCCAATCAGCTTGTCTCACTCCGCTGCTTCCTCCCTGCTCTCACTTAACCTCTGTATTTCCTGCAGGTTCATGTATACATTTCAGCAATAATCATTTGTTTGAAATTTCTCTCTTATTCAGAGGTGGTTATAAAATCTTGTCAGTATAAACTTTTGGGTTGATTCCTAAGACAAATGTTAGGAAGCATTTCATTCTGGTTGTTTAAGTTTTTAAAAGTACTGAATGTCAAAAAACAAACAGAACATTTTCTTTATAGCTAAATTCTGATTATTAGTCTTTGGTTTCAGTGTGTGCATGCAGCATGCCAACATAATGGGTTCAACTGGAGGACTGTAGGGCTGCACGGTGGTCTAGTGGTTAGTGCTCTCGCCCAGTTCAAATCCCAGCTGAGTTTTTTTCTGTGTGGGGTTTGCACACTCGCCTTATGCATGGATGAGTTTCTCTGGGCGCTCTGGCTCCTTCTCGAAAACATTCTTTTTAGGTTGCTTGATGACACCAAATTGTCCCATAAGTTTAAGTGTGAGTGTGTTTGGTTGTGTGGCCCTGAAATAGACTGTCAGACTGTCCAGAGTTTACCCAGTCTTTGCCCGACATTAGATGGGCAGGTTCCACCGTCCCTATGACCAGTGTTGTGGGTAATGGATTACAAAGTAACAAATTACTGTCATTTAATTACTTTTGTTAGTAATGGAGTAACGTCACAAATTACAGTTCAAATTTTGGTAATTAATTACAATTACTGGACCATAGAAACCCTTATTACTTTGTTACTTTGGTTTTCTTGATTCTGACATTTTCACTCGGTTAAATTTAACGAAACGGGGATTAATAAATAAATTGTCCAGAGTTGAGGATTGATCAAAGTATAGACCTGCCCTCCTTGCTACAGTCACCATGCTTTCTAAACTGGCTCAAAGATGATGCGAAAAGAGGGCTGTGCAGTAAGACGCAGCAGAGCAGAGACCCGCCCTGTGTGGTCAACTATGAATGAAAAGCCTCTAAAGTTGCTCTTTAGTTGTGAGTGACAATCACCTTTTAGAAGTAACTTACTCCCAACACTGTCTATGACCCTAAACAAGACTAAGCGAGTTTAGAAGATCAATAAATGAATGAAACCCTCTTACCATGTGAACAGATAACACGTGTACACACATTTCACATATATCTTGCAAAAACAAACATGTTAATGCAAATTGAGCTCACAAAAAAGCATTATAATGGAAGGGCATTGCATTCAACCAAAAAAAGGGTAATGTTCATTCAAATCTTTTTGTGTAGTATAAAAAAAAAGAATGATTTCTAATTCTTTTGTGTATGGAATACACAAAAGAATTAGAATTTCGCCCCAATTTTTTTTATAAAGGGAGAAAATAAGGACACATCTGTGAGTCACAATACTTGAATATGCAGGTTCCCTCTAAAAGAAAGAACAATAATTTTATGAATTTCTGTGAAGTTTGTTTTAACAATAATGAGTACTTGTGATGTTTTTGATATTATTTGTGGTAAGTAATCGAGAAATTTATATGTTTGTCTGGAGCGTTTTTATGTACTTTATTGACGGTCCCTGCTTGGCTCTGCACCATCAAATGCAACTTCAGATCAAGGCAAACCTCAAAGCTCAGAACAGGCAGATCATAATTATGAAGGAACTCCGGCTGTAACTCAGACAAGAATAAACAGTTTATACTGAGCCAGATAACGACTTCCAACATTTTGTTCTGTAATGTTTGTGGATAAAGTAAATAGAAAAAAAAATACAGATGATATCATGACAAGCACATAAACAAAATGGATCACGTCTATGACATGGACACATCGTGGCTTTTAACTTTTAATTGCAAGCCATCTCAGCCTAGTTTTCATGACCAGATGAGGTCGGTGTCCAGCCTGTTTGTAGCGTTTTGCTTTTTCAGTACCTAAAAAAATTGCACAAGAGACATTGAAAAAAAAATTATTGAAAACCACAAACACTAGAACGATAACCTTTTTTTTCTAAAACATGTTAAAAAAACAAGGCAAAAACAAGGTAGCCTTATTCCTTTTGAAAGCAACATTGTACTGATGATGGTTTCAGAAAAATCCTTGTGAACTGTCCAACAAAAACAAGATGAACCTTCCAAAAGAGTTGCCGACAATACTAAAATACATGTTTATAAATTTAATGAATTATGAAATAATGAAGTTTCTGTCAAATAAACTTTGAACAAGCCCTTTTTTTAAAAAAACATTTTTTGGCAATAGATTTGCTTCAGACATGTGTTTAAACACTTGTACAATTATGAACCAACTTTTATCTTTTTATTAGACAGATTTTCAAAAATTGAAATACTAATAAAACCAGGAATCCATTATTTTCATTCAAAACCTTTTGTTATCTAAAAACTGGAATTCTTCATGTGTGTGATAATGTTAACTATCTCACAAAATGGTTTTCCAAAAACAATATCTGAACAAGTTTTTGCCAAGTGACCGACCACTATTTGCCAGCTGTGAAACCCATTATCAAGTCAACCACCTAACTCAGCAATGAAAATAGCAATTATGATGATAACTGGAAAAATAAAAAACAAAATCTAAATGTATTAAAGTCAGCTAGTCAGTGTGTTTTATGCAGATGGTTGTATCAACTATAAAATATTTCATATAGATCTTTGAAGCACCAGCTAAAACGGCTTTGCAGTCGTATGCTTGGAACAGATGAAAGCATGAATTAGTGTTTCAGCATCACTTTGATATCAAGGTCTTCTGATATTTGCACTTTACAGATGTCTGTTTAATGTGTGGATTCAAAGACAGGACTTGGCCAAATATAACTCAAGATTTCTTATAGTGGTACGGATGGCCAGGGAAATGCAATGCAAAGTCAGACGCTCAGATGGAGTTCAAAGAGCGTCTCCTTGATCTCAAACGGTTTGGCTGAGATGGAGAGACAAGGCAATGTAACTCTATTTGCATAGCAACTTTCACACACAAACTCAATCCAAAGCGATTCATAGAAACACAGAAAGTGGTGGGTGCCATCAAGGCAACAATGAAATTGAAAAATGTCCTTTCATATACTGCCTAATGAAACATACAGAGAGAAAATAGATCTGAACGAAGTCCAGAACAATACTCAATCCCATCATTTGATGTGTAGCAGTTCAAGATTCATCAAGTCTTGGTTAGTTACAGATTGTTACAGTATTAGGAAATACCTTTTTTTGGGATGCTTAAGATGAACACAATTAAACAGAGGTTTGTTTTACAAAATATGCAGTAAAATTCTAAAACAATTTTCTGAGATAACTGAAAAATATATCCCAATGAAGGCAAACATGTAGGAAAGCACCTTATCCAATAGTGTTACACAGCAATATTGTACACAAACATCTTTCATTTTACTCATAAATGCATTTATTATATTTAGTTGTACTAATTATTGTTGATATTATTATTACATTAACAAATTTTGAAAAAAAACAGAATCATGGTGTATATTTATATGCTTATGTAGTCAAGTCTATTTGATCCATACATACATGTGTGTACATACCAAGTGAATGAGTATGTATGTGTGGTGCTGTCAGTCGATTAAAAAAATTATCAGATTAATCACACTTTTGGGTTGCGGTGGCGGGTGGCTTGTCTGGGGGCAGGGGCGCTTTAAGAAGGTAGGGGCCTTGCACTGGGCCCCCTGGCGCGGTTAGAGGGCTGCACTTTTTGCTGGGCTAGGGCTTGAACTCTCTGCGGTCCCGTGCCTCACTGCTCTCAGGTTTTGGGGACCCATGTGGCAGTTATGCGGGTCCTAGTCTGGGTGCTTGGCTGGATTGCCCACTAGGCGGATTTCCTCTATCGGCCCTTCAGTATGGGTGTGGGGGTGTCCTGGCCGCTGCTGCTTCAGTGGAGATCTTGGTGTGGGGATGGCCGGGAACTTTCCCTCCTTTTTTCCTTTTTTCACATTTCATCATCCACCTCAGCAAAATATAAACATTCACCTGAACACAAGTGTCAGCTCACCTTTGTGCCATTGGTTTTCGTGACAGAATGCAATGCTTTATATGTATTGGTTTGTAAGCATACTTGGGAACTGTAGTTGTAGTGTGTGCATGTTGACAAGTTTGTATGAGAAGACTCTTGAAGCCAACAGGAATGTTTGTAACATCTGAGTGTGTGAACAGCCCTCGCCCAGTTTAGACAAACATGTACACTTGAATGTTATGATTATAACACCCCCCCCAATCATTTTTTTAAAGAAGAATGGATGAAGGTAGCTCAAACAAGAATTGAGAGACTCTTAGATGGTTAGAAAGCTGTGATACTTGCCAAGGGGGTACTAATTAAGTAATACTAAGGTAGTAATTCTGCAGGGTGCCCAAACTTTTGCACACGCCATTATATTGTTTTCTGTTACATTGAAAAGGTAAGCGATGGAAATAAAGCCCAACTTTTTTGACATATTGAAAGGATGTCTCATCTGTAAACTAATACCTTCTGAAAATTTCTCAATCTTCCTTTGTTTTTTGTTTTGCACAATAATATAACATTTCACCTGGGGTCATATATATATGACAGGTTATTTAGATATATATAAATATCTGAAGGGGAGTGAGAAGAAGTAAAAGTCTTGTAAATGATCACCCCCCCCCCCCCCCCCCCCCCCCCCCAGACAAAACATTACCACATCCAGTGCACCCACTAACAATTATAGCCTTGTTTCTTCTCTAATGAGTACATATTCAGATACCCATATACACACATATAATTAAACATGTAGAAACATAGAAACAAACACACATGAATACATTAGATTCTTATTGGTTGTGTATAAACCCTAATTTGGTTTATTTTTTAATCCTATTTCCCAACACACCCAAGTGCAACCCTACATGATTCAAATTTATATCCATAAATATTTACTGAAATATCACTGTTTACTTGTGTTTTATATATTTACATATTTGTCAATAATCTTATTTCCATGTGTGTTTGGGTAAAAGTATTCTATATTAAATAATAAAATAAGTATGACTCAAAACATTAAAACAGAACATTGAAAAAAGAAAACATTTTTTTGTTATTTTGATTTTTTTTGCCTCAAACGTGAATGGAGGCCATTTTGAGTTTTTTTCTGTCAGTAAATTATTATTTCAGTTACACTAAATAATGACTCTTATTTCAATGCCACCTATAAAAATACTGTTCATGCCTGTTTCCTTCACTTTTGCCTTTTCCCAGCCCTGCTTCATCTTGTTTTTCTCACTAGAAGGTAATAATGCTCTAATAGTTTTGCCACACTGACCTTATGACTGGATAGCCAGTTAGTTCTACTAAATCTGCTTGCTCTAACCAGTCTCATGCAGTGCCAGATAAAAGATGTTCAGAAGCTGCACCCCAGATGTCTGAAAGAAAATGAGACAAATCTACCAAAGTTCATCGTAAGGACTGTAAATAAGTCTCATCAAACAGCTCTTTACAACAGCAGCATCAGTGACACAGAAACTGTTCTAAACTCATAAAACACAAGTTTATCCTTCTTTTTTCTTTACAAACAATTCTCTCATTTCAGTTTGTGTTGTCAGATAAGGAAATACAAGCAAGCAGTCAATTCTTAAATTCTTACAGCAACATAAGTCCATCCATCTTTAGACTTCTCTAAGATCAAGAAACTGATTGTTTGTTCTCTATCTTTTTGGACCGTGTCACATTATTTTTTTCTATTTAATGTATCTCAATAGAGAAAAAAAACTCAACTCCTAACATGTAGTGGTTCTTTGTGTCCTGTGACTTCATTCCCCGTTTATTTCCGCTTTACTTATAAATAAACCATCAATTTACTGTCCGCACTTGGTCTGGGTTTATTTTAAAGCATGATAAAAAGCTGAACTTTGGTCAGTTTTCTTTTGTTCTTTCTTGATAGGATTGTCATAAATTTTCGTGCAACAAAACCCACAACTGATAAACGTCTCAGATCACTTTACTCAGATGGCTCTGAACTTCCTTCATTTGTGGTTTAGATACTCATCCTGCTTGATTTTTCTGTAGCTGGTGACTTGGTAAGTGATGGTATTTTCCTATCTTTACTCCTTGAAATCTTTTTCTTATGCATGATGCACTCTTGACTTGAATTGTACATGGTGTTCTTTAAAGATGCAATTGCCAGGACAAGCATTTTCACTTCACTGCATCTCCACACGATTTCCCCCAGGGCTGAGGGATGAGACTTCTTCCTTGTGCAGTGTATACCAGCTCAACCATCCATTTACATGCATTATGTCTCACTCCTGCATTGATGATACCCAGCTGTACCCTTTCTTGAATTAATTAAGCTTTATCTGTTTACTGAAAACTGTGCGGACACAGGAAGAGTTTCTTCAACCAAACCTGAATGATCCATTGGTCAACCCGGCAAGTCATTTCAGTCAACATCTTATTATAAAAATGACTTCTTTAACTGTATTCTCAAAAAAGTTTACAAAATACATCGAACTGTGTGCTGTACTTTATGTTGGACTTTATGTTTTACCAGTAAGGTTGGGAGTCAGCAAAGACAAAGTAACATGTTTTAACAGTATAAATCTGTTTTTTTACATGTTGCAGACAAAGTTGAGAGTAACAGGTACACTAATGCAGCTAACATGTAGTGTGTCGGACCATGATTTTTCTTACGTGTTACTAGCAAGATTTGGGGCTAACATAGTCACAGTAATATTTGTTTTAGTGGTATCAGTCTGTTTTCAACATGTTGCAAATAAGGTTGGAAGTTACAGGTTTTGTTAATATGCTAACAATTAACGCTAACGTTTTTAACGCGGCCAATGAGTCTTTTGGCTTGTTTAATGTGCCTTATAACTTAGTATGCCTGATATATGACAAAAGCTGAAAATAAACCATTAATTGCAAATGTGTTTTATAATCCAGAGGACTCTATAGTGTGGAAAATAGGCAATAGTTTGATCTAATTTAAAATGACAACATTTGTAAGAAATTTAAAAAGTCACAATCACAACCTTTTCAGATAAAAGGGAAATATTAAATTAAATAACGTTTTATTTATAGAGCCCAATATCATATTACGATATATAAACATATGTATTTTTTTTTTCAATACTATGTTTGATACAAAAGACTATACTAATGGAATTTCTGTCAACTGTCCCATTTTTTTTCAGTTTCAGAGGTCAGGCCTCCCATCTGCTGAGATGATGAAGTGATCTTTTTTTCTGTCATTCAGTCATGCCACATTAGTGTCCACCATATGCCTGAACATAATAGTAGTCTCACTGTTTGGATTTTCTTTTCCTATGTACTTTCACATAAGACGCACTCTTAAACAGCTTAAAAGTGATCTGATGGAAAGTCTGAGCTCCACACAGATATCAAAAAGGATGTATGCTGTTCATTTCAGCATGCGGCATGTTTATTAGTGACAACTGACCGGGAGAGCTTGGTGTGAATGAGAATGACCGGAAATGTGCTTCTGACAGCTCCAAGGATTCTGCTTGTATGCACATTTCCTATTTAAAAAGCTGTTTCCAAGAAATGAAACTTGCTGCTTGTCAACAGTGATGCTGTGACATCTCTAAACCTCGATAAAACAAATTAGTAAAGCTACAAAGATAAAGGTTACAAAAGGCATAAAAGCATTATACGAGGAGACTTTTTGCTATTTACTTGTCTGCCTTATTCTTCTTTTGTTTCAAAACTTTTTTTTCTGAAATGGCTTTTTCGTCAAAAATCATTTTGTTTGTTACAGTAAGTGTTGTTTTAATTTGATCATAGCCTCTCATTACAAGAAATCAATGAGGAATTTAGCTTGAAACTGCTGCGATCAACTTTTTTACATCAAGAAGGAAGCAAGTTCTCTGCTCAGTGCGGGGGCAGAGGGAAATGACAGGTTGATGGTTGCTTTTCTTTTTTTTTTTTTTTTCTTGTAGGGTTTTCACTTTCCTGGTCCACAACTCCTGTGCATTACTCTCAGCTGGAATCTGTTTGCTGTGAGAAAATAAAATGCAAAAACAAACGCACTTTAATTGCCAATATTTTTACCTTGAAAACGTTTGGAAAGCCAGGAATTTTATTTACATTAACGGATTGTGTCTTGGTAGAAGTTGTTACAACCATTGTCGTATTTGTTTCTTTTATTTTGGGGGTTGTGCATGGCGTGAAAGGTCTTTTTGTAATTGTCTATGTTCCTCATGTTTTAGTTGCAGGTAATGGATTGGTGAACCAAGATCTTGTGGCAGCTCAGGATTGGACGGAGGAAGATTGGTGGCTGCTCAGGATTGGAGGACGACTTTATATACCTGGCACCTCAACTTCCTCACAGGGGGGAAGTTTTGGATTGTACTCTGGTTGGTTTGTAGTCCCCTTCTTTGACAGCACGTGTTTGTTTTTGTCATTTAGTTTCCTTTTTGTTTGATTGCAGGTCAGATAAAGAATTTGGACATTTTAGTTTTTGTTTTTATTATTTTGGATTTTAGTTCACTCTGAAGTTAAATGCTTCATTTTTCTTTTAACTTTACAATTGGGACAATTAACCCTTCTATGATTTAAACAGTGAACTGTTTTTCTCTGGTGATTTGGGGATTTAGTTGTTGATATTTTGGTGTCTTCTTTTTTATGTTAGCCCCTGCACCCCTAAACATAAGGTTCATATCAGTAGTCTCTACTTTTTACTTCTATCTAAGAGCTGAACAACAGAAAAAAAATCTGATAAAAGTACAGTGGCCTGGAAGTGCAAATCACTTGACACAAAAACCTTTTTAAAAATTATGACAATCAAAAGTGAAAAACAAATACTAAAAATAAACACAATATTTAAAAAATCAAAGCACAATATATTCAACAAGAAACTGGAAAAGGTAGGTACTATGGCACATTGCTGATTGGAACATTTTTTTTTGGTATCAATGCCCAGTGATATCTAGTTCCTCTGATTCCCAGAAAAAAGAAAAACATTTCACAAAACAAAAGCTTTTTCCTCACTTTTCAGCATGTTGCCTCAGTGAATCAGTTTTCATGTATTCATCCAGGTTTTTATGCCAAAGGCCCTTCCTGACACTGCTGTAATTTATCCAGCCTGGGGACTGGCACAGGGAGACCCAGACCTGGGCCCCCTTTAGGCCACATAGTTAGGCAATATAGCTTAAGAGGTCTTGCCCAAGGACCCATGATGGAGTCCATTACACCCCATGTGACGCAAACACTGGCTTCACATGTATCAGTTCTACACGCAGCCAACTGAGCCATCTAGCTTACATGAAATTTGAACCAACACCTTTTGCTTTGAGGCAAGAGCGCTAACCACCGCGCCATTGTGGACCCACTTCTATGCGCATTCAGAAAACAAAAGTAATTTAAGGAAATTAAAATAAATGAGCTGGTGCAAAACTGGAAATTAATTGTCTTTTAGTGCCTACATTTTCTGGTTTCTTACTGTGCTTTTTTTATTTTTTATTTTTTCGTATTTTGATTTCTGGAAATTCCTTTTGTTTTCAAAACCTTTCATTTTGATTGCATTTTAAGCTTTTTGGAATAGTGTTTTTTGTTGTCAGGAATTTAGTTTTGATTTCTAAAACATAATGTTGTTTTTTAATTGTTTTTTTGCTCTCTTAATTGTCGTGATCTTTAAAATGGTGTTTCGTCAATAATTTGCTGATGTAATTTACACTTCAGAGCCACCATGAAAAAGTCAACCTTTTAACAAAATAAAATCACAAAAACATATAGTTTTTATCATTTTAGACCTTTCCCATGGGTTGCCATTTTTGCTTGTGTGGGACATCGGACTTGTGCAGTAGTGAGACGAAGCACAATCACACAAAACTGGCCACAGGCAGAGGTATCGATCGGTCTCGTCAAGGTTCAGGGATATAGATGAGTTAAAAAACTCCCATTAATTACAAATCGCGTCTGCCATGAAAGTCAACTACAGCGAAAAGAAGTAAAAAGTCTGTATCAAACAAAGAAAAGTGACGGGGCATGTACATTTGTCATCCAAATTTTCCTCTGACTGGGCAGGCCTGCTAGCGTTGCCCTTCATCTCCTGAGTTGTTTTTTTCCCCATCTGCTAGCGTGAGTCTTGTTAAAAACCAATCTATTAGTTCCCTCAGCGTTGCACTGTAAATAGAGGAGCAGACAAATGAATGCAAATGAATTTTCCATGTTAGGCATGCCCCACTATCTTATCAGTAAGCATATAATCAATATGGTAAGACACATGATAATATGTGGACCACAATGGTGCATATATTGAGAATGTCTTAAACAATATGCTTATGTGCATATAAAGTAAGCTTGAGCAGATGCAAGGCTTACAATGATCAACAGGCAGGTTTGCAGACACTCCCTGTCAGAGCTTGAGATGGTCCAAGCAGTGATTTGCATTAAAATTCTTAGCAACAATGCACACAAATTCTCCCTGCTGCACTTTTCCTTCCAGAATGGCAAAATGAAATGTTCTTGCATCCTAAGCCAGATAGAGTCAACAGCACTTTCTCAAATGTCACTTATTGTTTGTTTTTCTGTTCTCACACCATCCTGCCCCGAGTCTTTCACTTTAGATCTTCACCTCCATCTGATCCTCCCATATTTTTTAGTACTTCTGGAAAGAAAAACACTGCCTGTGATTAATGTTTGGTGCATGGCTGTGTATGTAAGCAATCACAATTCATCTGTGAAGTCTTCTCTTCCTGGGTCTGACAGGCATGCCTGGGCACACAGAGCTCGGCAGTACAGAGGTGATTTCAAACACAGCCATTCCAGAGGAGACGTGCTGCAGTAGAATGAAGTAAGCAGGCTAAAAAGATCAACAGCTCCCACTGTCTCTCTGCCTGTTTGAGCTTCCACTCGCAGTCCCTCTGTTTCATTGTGGCAAGCCATGGCTTGAATACCAAAGTGATAATTTCTTGACAGTCTCCTTTTATTTGTCTGCTGTCTCCCTGATAAGATGATTTTCACTCTCTGAGTTTGCTTTGTCTACGCAGAGATGGTCTGGAAGACTAAGCTCATCCTCTCTCCCTCATTTTGTCTTTCTATCGGTTGTGGTTCTCCTATCTTTCAGACCACTCTGAACACCCTCTGTGTCTACCAGAGAGTCCAAAAGCATAAGATGATTATGGGAGGAAGCCGCAGTGAGGAAAAATGTGGCCAGCTAAGCTCATTCAGCAGAGATTAGGTGTGTGAATGCTTGAACACATTCTCAGTATTTAATCAAAACAGTAAATGATGTGATCACCACTTTTGCGTGTGTTTTTATCTTTTTTTTTCTCCACATTGTTACATCTGCTGGGAATTTGAAGGCAGTTAGCATGGTTTTTGAAAATGAGTGAAAACAACATGACAAAATTGGATTATTCTCCTGCACTGATGTCAGTCGGGATTGTGTAACCCAAAGCCGTGTCCAGAGTTACAACAACTTGTAGCTCCACGACTGTTTGTTAAAATTCCCCTTCGACATGCTAAGTTACCACAGGCCCTGCCTTCCTCTCACAAATTTGTTGCAAACCCCACCTTTGTCAGACCAGTTTTCATAAGCTCTGCCTCCGTCACACCCCACGTTCATTGCATCAGGTTTTAAGAAATTATTGTCTGACGACCCACAATCTTTCAGACCCAACAGTCACTTCTCTTCCACCCTAATGCTATCTTCACATCGGCCTCAGAAAAGTCTATGTAAACGTGCGTATATGTGTGTTTCAGGCTTCAAAACACTTGCATTCATACGTCTTTAGATTTGAAGTGTGTTTTGAGGCTCGAAGTACAAGATGCACAGACATTAAATGCTCATTGAAAGTAAAACCAGTTTAACTCTTACCAATCAGGGACCACTATGGTGGTAGTAACATAAGGGTAGCTTTTTAATTCACAGAAGTGTCAACTGTTTCACAAAAGGAGAAATGATTAACTACTGTTTGTTCCCGGTCGGAATTATGACACCAAGTCTTTCATATGTCAGAACAGAGCTGTGAAAGAAAAAAAAAACTGGAGTAAGATTTGTGAGATTTCACACCAAGCCTCTTCTATCTGTTGGTACATGCGTTAGTATTGATCAGCGACAGACCTGTGTGAACACCGTATGGTTAAAACGATTCCAAAAACCCATGTTCAGCGAACGCATCACACATGCCCAATGTGTACACAGCATAACACTCACCACTGGGACACCACAAGGATTTGTACTGAGCCCCCTGTTCTTCACCCTACACACTGATGACAGCACAGTGGTTTGGCTCATTTTAGGTGGGATGAGTCAGACTACAAAGATGAGGTCAACAGGCCGTCAAAATGGTCCTCAAAGAACAGTCTTCCACTAAACCCAACAACAACTAAAGACATTAGAAAAATGGCCTTGTCCCCTCTCTAAAACAATGGGGACCTTGTAGAAAAAGTCTCCGTCTCTCAGATTCCTGGGCATTAAGATCTCAGAGGACCTCTCCTAACTGCCAAACGATAGACATGATGAAAAAAAGTCCAGCAGGGATTTCACTTTCTAAGGGTACTCAGGGGGAACAATCAAGAGAAGCTGCTAATGACTTTCTTTAAAGCCACCACTGAGAACATCCTGACGTATAGTATAACTCTATGGTACACAGGGAGCCCAAACAGAAGAGAGAGCATGACCATCTCTCACTACTTCAGTAAATCTAAGCAAGGAAGACTCTTCTTACCCCAGCAAACACCTGTTTAAGCTGTCAACGTCAGGTCGGAGGTAAAATTCTAAATCAAAATAAACAGAATTTGTTTAAATCTGCAATAAAACCAGTCAGAACTGTTCACAATCTCTCTTTGCACCGCCTTTAACACTAATGTAAGTGTTCACTGACTGCTTTCTTCGATTTTATTTAGAGTTGCATTTTCATCCTTGTATGTTTTTATGAATATGTATGCAAATACTTTTGATTAGTATTGCTTTAACTTTCTTCGTAGCACTTATTTTACGGAGCAGATGCTAATTTTGTTGTTGTAAAGTAACAACTAAGACACTTCTGATTCTGACTCATCTTCACTTGAAAGGCTTTAAAGCTTTGAATGCACTCTGAACAATTAAGTAATTTTATGTGAAAATAATTCTTAAAGTAGATTGTTTTTTACTTCAACTCAAAATTGATTGAAAAAATAGCTTTAGTAGGTCATGTTGATGAGCAATGTCAAGGTTTAACCCTGTAAAGCCTGAAACATTAAATAATTGACATAAAATTCAAATTCTTTAGATTTGGAGCCTTTATAGGTCCCTCTGAACAAACAAGCAAATCATTTTTTGTACATATAAATATAATTTTGCATCATATCTGATACATCAGGTCACACAGCTCAAATATATCTTTTTCCTGAGCTAACAAAAAATATTTTAAGACAAAAAACAAACAAAAAAAAACAATACAAGAAATTTGTATTTCCATTTCATTGCTCTTGTGGAGGGCTGACAGACTCATGTATCAAATATGAAACGTTTGGCTTTAAAGGTTTAAAGTGTGGGATCGCCTGTGGATCTTCAGGTTACATGTCAGATCAGAACTAATAACTTACACAAGAGAATGCTTGGAAAGAAATGTACGTCCAAATGTCAACATGATAAATGATACTGTAGCCTTAAATTAGGCATATTTTGCATTAATAACCTGTAAAAAAATAGCTCAACTAAATTAGTGTAGGTCACAATAAGAGAGTGCTTTCAAAAATGTTTGAGAGCTTTACTCAGGGAGATGAAAAAAAACTGGAGTCCACTTGATATGAGCACCATGGTTGCAGAATAAGACTGGGACTGGATATTTTGGTACATAAAGCGACGCTCAGAACAAAGCCCGCTCTATGTTTCCACAGAACAAGCAAATCCCCCGTGTCTCCTTGCAGGTCTGGAGCAGGAGTTAATTGTTCTCATAATGGTGTCGTGTGGTTATACTGATCACTGCTAAATTCCCTGAGGTATAACGCCTATGGGGAGAAAAGAACACACTGCATGAGGAAAGTTACTCTGTTTATATAACATTTTAAAGGACAAAAGGAGACTATTTTGCATGGACTGCTGGAACTAATACATTTGTTGCCATTAAAGCACACATAGACGCTTGATATTTGACCATTGCAAGTTTACCAGTCCTGTTATCGTTGTTTAAACTAAACTTTGAGGTATCTTGGGTCATTCTTTAACATATGCAGCTTTATTAATTAAATCGCAAGTTGGAAAGTTTCAAATATGAGAACATTTTGGGCCATATTTTTCAGGACAAAAAATATCAACAAAAATACTAGGTTTTAAAGCTTGAAGCAACATAAAATATAGGTCTGGGAAGAAAGTAAATGGATGCACCGTTCTGTTTCTGCAATATGCTGATGTCTTAAATGTAAGAGTCACAAATATTTACTTTGTATTTTGATCTTGAAATTTTCTTTTTTTTTTGTTTTATAGCTTCTAGAGATTCTAGTTGACCAGTAATTTTCAGCCCAAACACACTCACTCGATCAATGAATCTACAGGCTTCTTTTCAGCTTAATGGCTTCACATCTGAGAGTTACTACACAAAATGAAAACTATAATTATAAGTCACTAAGATCAATGACCAGATTTTACAACAAAAAGAAAAAAAACTGTAGAAATATGTTGGAACTTCTCTACTATAATTGGATTATTTTTTCATAAAATGCTTCAAAGATCAGTTGTTGAGTTGGAGTCCAGTGGCTTTCCTGGCCAGGTCAGATACCATAATACACATGCGTAGCACTGGGCAGAACTGCAGTCACAGTTCTCCTGATATGATGCACAACTTGCAGAATTTCACTTGGAAAAACAGTGGGTGAGAGCCGCAGACTCCATCAAAGAAAATTAACCTTCTCATTTCAGCCGTAAGAACGGCCACAAGGTCAGCTACTGTGGACAAAATATCCCAAAAAAAAGAAGGGCTTTCTTCCTCGATGCACAACACAAAATAGTAAAACAGAACTTTGTGATAGCTTATGAAAGGATGTCGGATGAATGCTGGGAGAACGACCTGAGATTTAAAAAAAAAATCAGCCTGGTTAAGAGTTTTTTTCTTTAGCTAGAAACTGTCAGATGTGAAAACCATTTTTATGGAGCGCAAGTATCCTGCAGGCTGGGGAGGATGTGTACTTTTATTGACAACAAAGACTGAATTATATGTTGCGTGATTCATGCAGACACATTATGGAGCACAAATGCAAGTATTTATTTATATATTTTCACAAGAGAAATAGACATTCACTTTAAAAACAAATAGAAAAAAAGAACCGAAAGAGCAAAATTATTGTAAAGTGAAAACATTAAATATTATTGGGTTATATTGTAGTATACACAATATTTTGTGATATTTTTGTGGATATTAACATCTTAAAATGAAAAAAATTTTAGTAAACAATAAAAGTGGCATGCTTAATCTCTGCAATTTATGTAAATGTACATTTATTTTTTCCTTTTTTTTCTACAAAAAACTTGTAGGCCTTTAAATGCACTTTCAAACAAGCTACTGTAGGTTAAGTTCACAGGAATCATTTTTGTTGCAAACAAATCCCTGTTCCAGATATCATCTGGCATTTACTTCTGCTGCCTTTTTTGTCATTCCTATTTTCCCTGTCCATATTTACTTGTCCGAGGTGTTGCTCCATATAATGAAATGCACCTTTTTTTGGATGGGGCTCCAGCTTATCAGATGCTTTGGTCTAAAAATTCCAGTATAAGCCTTTACAAAATGTCAAACCTGCACCTCTACCCCTCTTTCCATGACAGCACACATTTTTCTGAGGCGGCAAAACAATGCAAATGCGATCTGGACATATAAACCCTATACATTATACAGCCCTAATTCTTTCTTTTCATCAAAGCCTTCATCCATATTTAGCAACAAGCAAATCTGGTGGATTCTCACTCCTTATCTGGCCAGCTAATGAGTCCAATCTTCTCATTCAGCTCTTGAGAGACACAGCAAACGCTCGCTGCCAAATCGGAAATCTGGTTGAGCCAGCCTTGGCTCTTTTATGTGCAGAAACAGATGACCTTTTAAGCTCGTGGGATTTATAGAAAAACAACACAATCAATTAAAAATATATATTTACCTAGATGAGATAAATTTAAAATAAACACTTTGAATACTGTTAGATGATATGATACAATAATTGATACATTTTGTGTGTTACAGACAGTTTGAAAAAAAACTAACAAACTGTGAGGTAGAAAATACAACAGGGAGCCACAAGCTCCCTGATACACCCAGTGATGTATTTGATACATCCACTTGTGGACGACTAGATCCATGTACACCTTTGTTTTACTCATCCGAGCTGGCATGTGGCTCGAGCTGTATCGCTCGCCATTTCTACTGCACCGGTAATGTTATGTTGGGGTGTGAGGGGACGTAAGCTTGCAGGAAAGCGCATGAACAAACGGCTCTCACCAATGTGGAGGCCAATGCGAGCGGGATTGCTCAGCAGTTTCGACCACAAGTCAAAGCCAAATTTTTATTGAACTGCTGCCGCTCTACAGAGACGTTGTCCTCGACAGGTTTTTTTTTCTTTTCTTTTTTTGGCGTTTGGCTAAAAACAGCATAATCATGATTAAAAGAACACTGGGAACACTAAAAATAGCTCAAACAATGATCTGGATGGGTCTATAAGACTACTATAAATAAAATTGGGACGAACAAACATGCAAAATGTCCACAAAGTCCCGCTTTGAGAAGTTTTACTTCATACATATGTCGAACAACCAACCCCTTCCAAAGCATCTTTTCCAGCTTTATTTTTAAACTAGATTTAGAAGCTAAAAAGAAATTCAGAAGGGAAGAAAACATTTAATAATATACAATAAACATATTCAAATGATTTGTTATTCATTTGTTATTTAAGTTTTTCAATGAGAATTGTAACGAATATATTATATTTTACTGGTCTTCTTTGACATTTGGAGAAGCTGCATAGTTTACATTTATGGTCAAAAGATTCCTATATACAAATGTTGATTTTAAAGCAAAACACATTGGAATGAGCAATATCAGCAAACTAAAACTCAGCGTTGTAGAAAATATGCCTGGCAGTGCTCATTCATCAAGCTGATTGGGGAGATTAATTTGCATTCGTGCCTTGCCATAGTTCCTGGCTTTGTTTGGGATAAATCCTTAGATTTACCATTTCCCACTGTGCATAAATGCCACACAAAGAAAATATTGATCACTGGTGACAACATAACCAGGCTTTTAGTGAATGTACACATCAGAACATAAAAATCTTGGGACATTAGGAGCCTGGGCCTCCAAAGCTGTGCTGTAGTACTTCTCAGACCTGTTGGAGGGCACAGTTGCTCCATGGAAAACTTGGAGCCATCAACGTGGAGAAAAAAAAAAAGATTTGTTTCTTTGAATTCTTTCCCTCATTAGGTTCCATGCAGAGCCTGAATTACTTGCTGCATCTATCCAATAATCCATCCATCCCTCTTTCTGTACACCGCTCACATTAAACACAGGTACGGTGCCTCGGTGAATGAATGCAGGGGTGAAATCTGACCTCATTCCCATTCCCATTTTGCTGTGGCTTATTGCAGCATCCACAGGATGTTTTGTGCGAGTAAATCAAAATATTCATGTTGTTGCGAAAGTTTTGTAGAGAAGAGTGATAAACTGGGCATCATTTTTTCACCAACTCTATTCGTGCCAACAGCTCATTGGAAGGAAGGGGGCCATATTCGGCACAATGCTCAAGTACTACAAGTCCCTAGACGTTCCCTTGCTAATGTTTTGACAGGTTGTTAGCTTATTCATTTATCAGTTGGCTATGGAAGTTGACAGATCAAGCTGAAGTTCATTTCTCCAGCCTCCGCCGATGCCTGCATGCCTCCCTGCTTTGTCAAGCAGTCTTAATTTACACAGATAAGCAATCATCTGTGGATTTAAACAACAACGGCCCTGATCTTCTGGGTGACCTTTATCATTGATCTTTTTTCTTATAATAAAGTCTGTCTTGTGCACATTTGCATGATAGCTTAACATGTTATGAGGACCAACTGTTTTTGCCTTATTTTTTCTGTCCTTTCCTTACACAACAGTCACCAATACAACTGCCACCGCGCGATGGGGGGACATCGGCACAATCTTCAACATTTCATGCTGCCGCCAGATTTTTTGAAAATCGTTGGCGTGGTCATGTATGTAGACAGCGGCAGTCAGGTAGCCGTCAGGCGCCGGGGATGACGTCATTACGAAATTGGCTAACTGCTAAACGACCACAGGGTGGTGGCAGCTGGATCACTGATCAGATTTTGAGCACACATTAAAACCTTGACCATTTACAAATTTTCAATTTTTTAGACAAAACGCCTTCTGTCTTCTTTGTATTCTTCTCAGCATCAACCGCAATTTATCAATGCGGAGTTGCTGTGCTATTGTATCAACACCATGAGTTTTGTGCAGCACCAATGGCGTCTTCCCATTTGGACCAATGATGACCAGGATTACCAGATTGACATCTGGTAATTACCGAGCCCCTGTCAACAGCCCTTGTCGAGTATCCTCGCTGGTACTGTAGGATTGTTAGAAATCATAACGTGGCAGGGGAACGGGATCATGGAGGCAGCTGGAGGATGCAGTCTGAAATCATCCGCTCATCAGATGATTTGGGGGACCTAGGAGACCCAATTATCACGGTGCTGCCTTCCTGCCACCCATTTGCCACTGGACTGCTTCCACAGGCCCCTAAAAATGCATCCAGATGACCACTGAACGATGTAAAAAAAATGTATAGTCACCATAAAATTGTAACTTTTTCTTAAAAATCTCTGTGGCCACTGCACAACATGGAAAAATGCAACTGCCACCTTACAATTGCCGCCATGTGGCCACCTGCTGAAAAACTTGCATTTAGGTTGTCGCACGGTGGCGTTGTGGCATAGATGACCATAGCCTTAAGCAAATAACAATAAACAAATAACGAAGCTCACAGCTTAATTCCATAAATTTGGTTCTTTTTTCTTTTTCTTCTTTTCATTGAAAGAACAATTTTAGCTCTCCATAAAGTAAAGTCTAGCTGATGTATTGGGATTCCAATTGTGGCGAGGTATTTTGTTGGCAGCCCTCCTTCAGGAGAAAGAACAAAAGGCCCACAAGCTGCCCCTCTTTTCGTTCTCTGCAGCTCATAATCAATGAGGGGACCGAGCTGCCAGATATTGACTTAACATAAATGAACGACACAACTCCCAAAGGGTCCATTTGAATTTTGACAGTCAGGATTCAGAGGTCCTATCCTTCCTCACATGGTGCCAAGAAGAAGGATTTTCCCTGACACACTGAAGGTAATACCAAGTGCTGATACAGGGCGATGCGAGGGCTCAAATACATTAAGCTGCACAAGTCATGTGGAGGCACTTCATATTACTGCTCAGAATACTCCATTTGGGGGCTGAAAAGAATTTGTTCCATATAGGCAGTGAAAATCTATGAACTAAAGTTGCAAAACAACATTTTATTCCTGTACAGAAACTGTAAGCAGTGGGAACCAATGGACTCTCACCTGCATATTTTGGATGAAGCACTAATTAGCTGCCATTGCGCATGTGTAAATGGATTCGGTTTATTTATTCAAACAAAATGAGCCTCCTTCTACAATAAATATTAAATATTTAACCCCTGTTTTTAGCTATCTTGTTTCCCTTAATAAAGCTACAACCTGATTAATGTTATGTTTCACTGCAGTTTCAAGTGGCACCCCAAACTCCCTTGAGTGATAATTTGTAGTTTCCCCCTCCCAAGTGAAAGAAAGAATCCTGCTGCAGCATTCCTGCTTGTACACAAACAGCAAAAAACAACTATTTGTAGTTCTAGTAATCCAACAATACTATACATTAATTTGACGGTATAGCATGCCCGTTAGGATTAGAAGGATTTTTTTCTTTATGCCGTGTTTCTCTGCTAAGTACAGTAAGTAAGCACAATATAGGCAAGGAAGCTTTCTTATCACAAACAGAAATGCTGTTGTAGGAAAACAGCTTTCTGGTTTAATCTTCAGCACATAACATTTCCAAACTTCGGTTGTGGTCTCATATTGTTGTTGGAAAAAAAGCAAATCCTTGATTTTTTCTTTGTTGTATAATGAATTTAGTTTATTTTTATTCAACCAATTCACTTAACATTATCTTGTGGTGCTGAGATGAAGGACAAAAAAACCACAGTCAAATTACTTCAGGTTGGCATATTTGTATTTGAGGACAGTCAAGCTAAGGCACCAATTTGTTGCATCGAGAAAAAGGAGTGGGTACTGTACTGCGCATGAAGCAACATTGGGATGAAATGAAAAGGAAGAAAGGGTCAACTCCCTAAAAGAGTAGGGATCTAATGAATGAATGATAATGAATGAAAAAAGGTAAAACACAAACACCAAAACATCTAGTTAATATTAGTCAGCTTACATGACTACTTTGACGTTAAAACCTTATGCCTTTGTCACAACTGCCCTTGCGGGTGGAAACGGACTGTCTGATGGCAAAAGAATGGACAAAACTGCAAGGGGCACACAGGTGGGCCGCACAAAACAGCAACGCATCAGAGCGCTCAGTGAGCCGGTGGAGAGGAACGTTTTTGGGGTATGCTACTACAAGTTGTAGTGAACACTTAAACAACACGCAAGGGAGAAGCAGGCGAGACACGGTCATGTCGAATGTTTTTTTTTTTTTTTTTTTTTTTTGCTTTAAACGTTTTTTTTTTTTTTTTACGGTTTTCCACCTCTCAAACCATGTGTATTGTGCAAGAGTCAGTTAGTGCTGTTCAAGTGGCAATCAATCAATCAATCAATCAATCAATCAATCAATCAATCAATCAATCAATCAATCAATCAATCAATCAATCAATCAAACTTTATAAAGTGCAGCTCAAAGCGCTTTGCAATAAAAAAGGCAGAGAAAAGGCACAGAAATTAAAAATAAAAACCCACCAAAAGTCCTTACGTAGGGTAAGTTGTCAAAAACTTCCTACTCGTCCACTTTAGCATGAATCTCAAGAATCCAAATATTTTGTTAAGAATTTTTAAAAACTGAAATCCTATTTATTACTTCTTGATTTAATTAAAAGTCCAACTTTGACACATTTTTAAATGAAAATACATCAAAAAACAAAGGAAAGAAATAGAAAATCAGAAGTTTAAGTATAACTTCATTCATTAATCATTACCAAATTGGACATTGTTCTGGTATTTTTTCCTTTTCACAAATGTAGGTGGGGTAAAATGTAAGAAAATCTCATTGTGAAACATAATAAAGAGTGATTTGTTAAAAAAAACTGTTTCCCAAGTATTAAAAAAACATAAGGAACCAAATCAAAAATCACCTGCACTTAATCCAAAAAGTATTTGTTGTTAGAAATTTTGTGCAACACCAACAGTAAAAATTCTCCCATAAACTTATACATGCATTTTAAAACAAATCAGTGTATTATATATTATATTATAGCATATTATATTTATATTAATATCACAAAAATCTCAGTTGTTTTCCTGCCTTTCTCATTCTGTCTTTTCTGCACAGCTGAGCACTAAATAAATGACAGACAAAAGTGAAATACTTTACCAATCAAATAGAAAAAGGAGGACATGTAATAATAATGTAAAGAATGTAAAAAATAATAATAAAGCATTATATTGGTAACATACGCTGAGTAAACTAAAGGGATAATTAAACCCACTTCAAATGCCATTATGTAATCTTCCTGCAGCAGAGCTCTCTGCCTCGTGCTGAAATTGAACAGATAATACACAAAATACAGCGATTTTCAGGATAAAAATGATTAGAATCAAACATATTAATGGGATTTATGAAACCCCCAACTATATTTCTATATATTCTACTATATTCTACCAAGAACTATATCTTTGATGTCCACCCGCCTAAAGCATGTTTTTTGCCATCGAAGAAAAAAAAAACAAAAAAACAACCCAGATGGGCTGGAAACCACCCAATCGGCAAAATAGGACGAAACACTTTTACATGATAAGTCATATGCCATTTTATTGATTTGGGGTGTTTTTCTTTACGACAGAGTTAAATAATTATGGGCATAATATTTATTTTATACACTTTTATTAAATGTTCAACTCGGAGCCCACTGATTGTTGGGGCCCCAGATGATCGCCTACCTTTGCCTAACGGTAAGTCAGCCTCTGTTAAAAGTAAAATAAAATAAACGTAAGGCTTGGCTCTGCTGTGAGAAAACCATACTGGGAGCCAGATCAGCCACAGGAACATTGCCACAGGACCCAACCTGAAGGGGACACCAATCGGGTCCACTTCACAGCTGGGAGGCTGCAATGCTGGGCCCCCACAGGGAAACACTAGGGCTAAAATACTACTTAGAAAGAGGTTCAAATTAAATAAATTAGATATGTGTTAATACATAAAATCGAAAATGAAATAAATACATAAAATAGAACTGAATTCACAAAGTTTGCACTCACTGGATAAACCCCAAAAACCTCAACATACACTCATACCTCAACACTCAAGATTAAAAAAAAAAAAGAGTTCTTTAAAAAGTTTGATCAACTCATGAGTCATAACGGCTCAACAAAAGCATGACATCCCAGTTCTTTTGTTTTTCAGTTATTTGCTGAATTTTTAAGGTAATTTAAAGACTGTTTGATGATTTTTTTTTAATATTGTGAATACATGTTATGGATTTTGAGTTTATAATACTAAACACAAAGCTGAACCAGTCACAACTCTTTTTATCAAGATCAATCACGTTCTAGTAAAACAGCTCCATTCGTTTACCACCTTTCACACAGATGTCACTCAAACTGCTTAACAGAGAGGCATTTTGTGATACACAGTGAATAAATAAAATTGAAATAAAAAAAAAATCAAGTTCCCCATAATAGTGTGAGCCCAGAATTTAAACAGAGGTGTTGGAAAAGAGGAGAACTTGAAAAAGAAATTCAGATGGGAAAATTCTGAGCTCATTAAGAAGCCGGTTCCAACAGTGTCCAAAGGAAGAACTAAAGCTGCTTTGCCCCGTTTGGTTCTGACTTGAGGTTTTACCAGATGATTGCTTCCTGCAGATCTCAAAGCTCTGCAGGATTTTTGTACCAAATGCAGATCTGATGACCCACACCATTAAGGATTATTGAACTAGCAGCCTGGTTTGTTTAGTTACAAATATTTCTTTAGATTCAGAGGTGGTGTGGTCCTAAAGCCAGAATTTAAAGTTTGACAGTTTAATTGAATTTAAACGTGACAGTGGTAATTGGAGCACTTGGGGTGCAACCCCCAAACTGGAGGAGTGGCTGCAGCAAATCCCTGGAAAGACCTCAGACTTTCTCAGTTTAAAGTGCAGCGCCAGGAACAGCTAAGATACTGCGCAGGACCTTCTAACTCCCAGACCTCTGTAGAGGACCTGAGCTCGGGGTGAGAAACCACCCACGAAGGGTGAGAGGGTTGTTTTTATAAATATAATTATAAGGGCAAGTTGACTTAAAATACAGAGAAAAAAGTTACAAATAAAAAGTAAAATAAATACTGTTACCTTGAATGAACTTGAATATGATAAAAATGTAAGACAGACATGTTTTTCAAAAACAGGGAAGAAGCCAACTAGCCCCTAAATGATCCAATGGCTTGTTTTAAACATTTATGACCACAACGTTTTCAGTTTCTGTACTTAATTCTCATACCATCATAGAATCTGTCCTCTATCTGACAGCTTAACAGATGTCAGTGAGCAACATACCTGTTATCCCACAGTTTCAACTGCAATCCTCCAGCAAAACAACTTTTTATGGAGTAGAAAAATAATGAAATGATATTTATTATGCAAAGTTTAAAATGTTCCGAAGTGCAAAAGATTTTTGTGGCTTATTTGGTGCAATTTTGCCCAAAATGAAGGAATAATCTCCATAAAAGAAGAAAAAACTGAAATATTTGTTAACAAGCTTTGACCTTTTTGTAAAGACTGTGGAAGGTTGAGCTTAACTGTAAACTTTTCACATTCAAACACACAAAAGACAACATACTCTTGATGGGGTGACGGTGTGTGATGGACTGTCCATGTGGGGAAAACAATGCTTGACTGTTTCACAATGTGAGCCTGATGAATCTTGGCATTGCCCTCCTGGAAACTGTGCCTAATGTCAGCCAAAAAAAGATCTATTGATTCAAAAACCTGTTCATTCAGCATACTGGCTGTTAAGAAAGCGGATATCATTGGCCTGGCAAAGCATTTTCCCAAAAAAGATGATGAATATTGATTCATGTTTAAACTTTTACTTTTTAAACAGTGTTTTTACATTCATTTTTTGAGGAATGTGATTCACACCAACATTTACATGCTAAAATCCCTTATTCTACAGCCCTGCTCTGTTGATTTTTTTTTTACTCAGTTGGCTGGAGGTAATTAAAAGATGTGTCTTTAACTGGAAGAACATTTTAGTTTTTTAAGTCGTAATGCAAAAATAACTTTATTTTTAAAGCAAATTCAAAAGTAAAAATAGTTTTCCCAATTCTTTGCTTATTGTTTGCACCACAGTTTCCATACGGATTCTCTTAATGCAAAATCTTAATGTTTTGATAAATTACTTATGCTTTGCCATGTGGCTGCAGTCATCTAGGAGCAGCGGTAGCACTAAAATACAGGCTAATTTAAACTGTTTCCAGTTGTGTCCAAGCAGCCCCCAACCTGTTTCTGAGCTTTAAAAGAGGATGCTGCAGGAAGGTAATTCATGCATCCTGGTGCGCTGGAAAATGGAAAAGAATCTTGAACAGGAAGGAAAAATAAACGGACAATCTCAAGGTTGTTATTAAATATCAGGATAAGTAAAGCTATTCATTAACTGAAATCCAGTAGATTTATAAACCACCAAAGTTGCCTCAAGGGATAATAATATGTAAGTATGCAGGAAATACATAAATACCAAAACATTTCAGATTGCCGTAATTCAATTCAGGCTATTTAAATATATTCAGCGAAAGTTTAGCAAAAGTTCTTCAAATGAAATAAAATGATCAAGCACATATTTCAATATTGACATGATGTGACAGATTATATATAATGATTGTCAGGGTAATTTCTTATGCAAAGCAGACAGCTTATTTCAAACCATGGTAAGCTTATGGTAGTAAGGGGATTTTAAAAATGGTTGTTTTATTGGTCATGATAGACAGCAGAGGTTACTATTTTTGAAGCCTGGATCTGCCAGTGTCAGTGTTTTGAGTAACTTGGAGGGTGTTGCTGTTTTTTCTAAAGCTTTTATGTATTAGATTTTCTTTAACTGAGATTTAATTTTTTTGTCAAGAAACCATGAATGCATTAGGTTAGTGGATGCATTTGCAGTGAACTGAAAGATGCGAGAGGTGAGTTGAGTGTTATTCAATTGTGGAAGCACGAGTTGGAGCCTCAGGCTGTACTTCCTTAGAAAATGAAAATATCTGAATATATTCTATTAATAAAAAAAATAGTACACAAAAAATTATAATAAAACAAGAATAAAGACTAACTGTACTTTACTGTATTAACTTTAAGTGTCACTATGAACATCTTTTAATCTATTTTTAAAGCATTCCCAGCAGGTTTTTAGTTATGATTATCATGTTTTTAGACAAAACCAAAAACTGTTGTTTTCTATGACAGTTTCTGCAGAGTGATAGTAACTCTGAATACTACTTGCTAACAGCTCCTCACAACCTCAACCTAGCATTACCAGTGCAACAAAAACGTAAAATTGGAGCTTTTCAGCCAAACAGTTTTTAGCCAAATGGCAGCTCAGATGTGACACCAGTAATGTTTCACATAGCACATTAGTGGTAGTGATATTTTGTTTAATTGATGTTAACATTTTCTGTATATAGTTCTATTTTGTTTCTTGTTGACACATGGGAGAGTAAGCAAACGCCATTTAAATTCTCTGTGTGTCCAGTACAAATTATGTTGACTTGACAGTAAAGAACTTGAACTTGAAAACAAAGATGCACATGGATCTATTTGTCTGCAAGTGGATGTAACTGAATGGAGCGGAGTAAGGACTCTGTGGCCTGCCGATTGTGTTTTGTGCGTCACAACTTAAACCTTCTTCAAACCCGATGTTTTAATTTACTTCTGATTCACAAAGTTGTTAAAAAGAATACATAGATGTGCAATTTTGAGCTTAATTTGGTTTATACATTAGTTCCATTGTCAGAAAAATGTCATAGGAACATGTTAAAAACAGGATTTTCATGGAAGTGGGACTCGTCTAATATCAAATAAGATAGGCAGAACTGAGGCACTTTGTTATAATGGGACTTGACTAGAAATGTAGGTAAAAATAAATAAAAAAACAATGTCTTCCTCAATAGGCTAATGTTGGATTTCTCGGACCACTCCATTAGTTCTAATGGATTATTTCTGCAGTTACGATTAGGGCTTAAATCCTGCTTGTTTAACACAGATGTTCCTTTTTGTGGTGCAAAAATGGGCAGATGGAGAGGCAAAGTGACATCGACCAATCTAGAGGTAAGCAAACGTTTGCATTTTCATACGAGGCATCTTTGACAAATCTGCAAAGTTTTGTTCCTGTCAGGAGCTGCTGCTGCAGCTGCTGATAGTGGAAATGAAGCACATGCTGAGGAAACTGCATTTCCTTTCAGTCGGGCGGGTTGCTGAGTTCAACATATCCTATCAGGGACTCTGTCAGATCCTTCAGAATATGTACGACCCACACAAATTCAATAATTCACCGTGATGAAAAAAACATCAGGTGCACTGTAGTAAGAAATACAAATGTTCAAATTCACAACTGTTTAAAGTCACTTACATTATTTGTCTGTATGCTATGTTATGGCAGACTGGACTGTTTAAAGTGAGACTTTTGCAGATGTGAATATTTCGTATGTATGAACTCACCCAGACATTTCATAGAAAGCTTATATTCACCTGATTTAATTGTGTTTTGTTTATCACATTTAATGTAAATGTTGTGCAAATAAAATTTCTCTGCACTGAATGAATGTGATATAATATAATTGACACATTGTGGTCCCATGGACAAAACATTTTGTTTGAATAAAATTATGATTAAGAGGCAGGTATACGTGCAAAATGTTCACATAATTAACATGCAATTGCATTACGGTTGTGCTTACTGCACCTCAGAGCCATGGAAAAATGAATAACAGATCATTTATTTAAATTCTTTGCTTCACCATGGGAATCATTTAACATGTCCCTGAGGATTCTACTTCTTAAAGATTCTGCACACACACTAAAGTGCATCTCGCCAGCCTGTTAATGCTTATCAAGCATGTATAATTGCAAACCTAGACCAGATTTTCCTAAGTGATGTTAAGCTGCTTTGTCACTTCTGAGCGATAGGTGACTAAAGTTCAGCCGTGTGTCCTGACAGTGTCACTCTAACCCACTTCAAGGTATGATGGTGTGCTAAGCACTGCAAAAACAACACTCACGGGTCTCAGATATATTTTCAAAAGAGACAATATCTTAGTATGCATATTTTTCCCCGAAGGAATGTGTGTCCTCTTTGTGCTGTTTTTTGTGACAGTTTGTGAAAATATGGCAGGCGTGACGATATGACATTTTTTGGTGGAGTTGGGAAGGTAAAATTGTAAAGACTCTGCCAGACATTTAGTTTCAGTATCATTGAGACACAAACATTCATCATAGATTGTAATTTTCATCCTTTGCGTGACACAAACTGGGCTGCAGAGAACCTGCATGCATTAAATAGCTTAATTCCACATCATGTTTTGCTACAGGAGGATGGAGGAAAACAATGTGCATTAAGTATGACGTGTTTAAACACTGACATAAACTAATGAACAAACAAAGACAGATTATGTAATTTACAGTATCAGGTTATGCACTGTGCACGGATGTTTACTTTAACCGAGATGGTACATTTTTGTCATGATCCATTTGGAGTAAAATAAGGCCAATTTATCCCCATGCTCTTTCATTTTCCTCTGGAAAAGAAACGCCTTCCTGCAAGCAAACATGAAGCAGGAGCTGTTGCCTCTGTTCAAACAAAAATGCAAAACATTATTTGGGTAGGAGGAACATAGAGTTGCACCTAGAAGCAAAGACAACTTTCAGTAAATTTGGGGCATGTTTGATCCAAAGGCAGTGAGATCACTCTCGCAAGCTTTAAAAAGCAAATTACTTGTGAGTGTTTATGAACTGTACAATTAAATCTGTTTTTCTTTGCAGGAGGTCCTCAGCAACTGAATATTTTTTGACAATATTAGCTTCACTTTAGATTACTCATTTAGCATTTTCTATAGTCAGTGTCATAAGATCATAACTCACATTGATCTGAGTGCTTTTTGTAAGACTGAGTGGGAGGGTGCTTATTGAGTTTGGTTATGCCTGAATGTCAAAGTGACAACATCTAAAATGAAATGTTTTTGGCATTTGAATGGGTTGATATATTCTGTTTTTTTTCTCTTATGTTTTATTCATTAGAGTAATAAGGGAGCATTACAATAAAGCTAACTCACTAAATAGCTGTGCGAATCTTAAATAAGGAACCTTTTAAGTTTCAAGGAAACAAAACATCTAAGTATCTTTTGGGTCTTAAGCAATATAGCTTTCTTGAAGCATAAATATAAATGGTAAATGGTGGATACTTGAATACCTACCTTCCTTGAAGGCGCTTTACAGTCACAGTTCCATTCACACACTGAAGGCGGCTTCGCTGCCAAACACTGGCACCGACCTTCCACCAGAGGCAAACTGTACGTCTGCTACGGCTGTGGCCGTTGTTGGTTTTGTTTGTATTTTTGGAGCGTTTTTCTGTCTGTTTTCTTTTGCTGCAGAGGGAGATTTTCTGTCTTTGTTTGCGGCTTGTTATCCAAATTGTCTGGAGCACCTGACTGGTCGCGGACATCCAGCTCGGCAGTTTAAATTCTGACACATCATCTGCTGGAAATTCCCAACTTAATTTCAGCTTGGATTTGTTTGTGAACGTTTTTGAGCCGTTCGGTTATTTGATTTGTCTATATTACTTTATGTTACATACTCTTACCAGCCCATAGACAACTTCTGTTCCAGCCTATCTGAACAGAACCAACATTACTGACTCCAGCATCATTTAGCTTGATATTGCCTTAATAAGTAATCAAATCACTACACTTTGTATTTTTTGTCATCTTTGTGATGAAGAAAATATGCTGATCAGACCACAAATGTCCTGTTCAGCTTCATTCTGAAGCACCCACTTGCTGACGACTAGATCCGTGTTCGTTTTTGTTTACTCGTCCGAGCTGGTATCTGGCTCAAACTGGATTGCATTTGCATTTTCATTGCACCGGTATTGTTAGGTTGAGGTTGTGAGGGGCTGTAAGAAAGCAGGAGAGACAGATGGTTGATGGAAAGTCGGGCGGGCTTACGCGTGCCAGCAGTCCAGAACCTCAACTCAGAGGAAAATTTCTAAGGAACTCATTTCGCTCTGCTAAAATTATGTCGTAGAAAACGGCACCGATTTTGTATTTTAGCTAAAAATGTCATAATCGTTATTAAAAGTCAACTGGGGATGCTTTTAAAATGGATCAAAAGATGATCGGAGTGGATCTTTAACCTTTTGACTGGTTGTGTTGGTGAAATGCTTTGTGACAAACTGCATTAGAAAGCTTTCCCCTTCTGGAGTACACACTTTTTAAATGTGCATAGCATTATCATTGCGTATGACTTTCAAAAGCACAACCAACCATTTGTCTTGTGGTGGAATTGATCAACACAGTAAATAAATGCTAATGGACTTATGGCTCCTTTTTCATCTGCTGCTACCAGCAGGTTGCTTTGATTTGTGAATAGATTTCTGCAAAACTAAAGACACTTTTAACGCCGGAAGTATCAAACTCATAAAACACTGTTGATGGAAAATTAGACTTTTAAAATATCTTCATTATTTCTCAAACACTCTGTGTGCTTCCCAATCCCATTTGTCAAGTTTAGATCTGGAAGCTCTTTCAATTGTATTTGTTTTGAGTTTGGAACTTTTATCCATCCGTTCATTTTCATTCTTTCTGGCTTCTGATCAATAATGAAGTCTTTTTGGTTTTCTATCACCCTCTTATGTTAACATAATGAAAAATACATTTTCAGTGTTGAAATACCATGGAAAATTGCCAGTCTTTTTCTTTCCATTTCTTTTGATAAACAAGTATAGAGCTTATTTGAAAAAAAAAAGGAAGACCTTCAGCTGTAGCTTTCTAAAACTGAATTCAAAGGGCAGAGAGATCCCTTTAGACCACCTTTGAGCTTTAGAAGTTCCAGCTGCACAGTGGCAAAGAGCTGCCCGAATCAGGCTTCCCAGGAAACGGAGCTTTGATGCTCGAGCTGATGCATCAGTTTCTGCTCGGTGCTTTTTCTGCGTTCGTGCATGTGTGGGAGACGGTGCGTGCATACACTAAAAGATGGTGGGTAGAAGAAGCAAGCACGCATTGTTGGGTCGCTAACGCTACTCCCATACCAATTTGCTGCTTCTTCATGTTCATTACCACCACAATTATGCAGTTGGCATGTATAGGAAGCATGGGTAAATGAATTACAGGACTCAGCAGAGTGTTGTTGAAGGAAAGTGGAGACAAAAAAAGAACCGGAGACTAAAGCTTGTAATGAAGGCGAAATTTTGCTGAGGACAGAGCTTTCTTAATGGAATCTGAAATTGATTATGGGATAGCAGACTCATAGTGAGTAAAGTCTTTAGCCTCAATCTGGGTTTTACGTTTTCATCATTAAGACATAGCCTAAAAGCAACTTCATGAGTTTGCAATTAGCCATCAGAAAATACAGACTTATTATCATTTAGATAGTAAGTTTGTTGTGAAGGATTTGGTGAGATTTCCTTTTAAAGGAATTTTTATTTATGTTTTGCTAAACAGTTTCAAATAAATATAGAAGTACATTGACTAAGCATATATAAATAAAGGGGCTGAAAAGTGACCTGAACACTTGATAAATAAATGTATACCTGTCTGGCACAGTGGAATTTTTTGTGTTTTTTTTAACTAAATATAATTGAAATTGTTTAATTATTAGTTTTAATCACACGATCCATGTGGTTTATTTCTTTATTTTATTAATAGGAAAATCAATCTAAAAATTTAAAAGAAAATCAAACTAATTGGGTTTGCATTTAAGAAATAGCCTTATACTACAATGGTATTTAAAATAATGGGTAAATAAATAACCCCCCACCCCCAAGACAATTTTAAAAGAGAAAACGTATACCTAATGTCATTAGAAAACCTACAATAAAATTGTTCATTTTATCGGCATTCTAAAGCAAACAAATACACATGCATGTCTGTAGTCTACAGAGCAATAAAAAAGTATTTCTTGAAGCTGCTTGGTTGCAGAAGTTCATGAATCTGGTGTGTCAGGGAGACTGTGTGTCAGGATCAATTAACAACTACATGAATGCGGTCAATTTGTTGAGCAAATGATTTTATTCTTGTTCTTTTTAATTCAATGTTTTGACTTTTTCATGATGACTTAAATCTATCTCCATGTGACAATGAAAGATGCATTAGTTTTCTGCAAAAACCCTCCCCATCCCAAGATTTACAAGGCTTTTTAATCAACATCGCAAGTTGAAAAGAAGGTTAATGTGGGTTGTGCAGTTCCAGCAACGTTTGTAAGTCTCAGTAACAGAAATGTGTGATCAATAGTGTCAAACGCAGTACTGAGATCTGACAGGACAAGCTCAGACATAAGACTTTAATCTAAGGCTGTAAGAAGATCACTGTAACCTTTAGCAGCACTGTTTCTGTGCCATTATGTGGTTTTGAATTATACAATATAAGAATGCCACGAAATTCTCTGAATGTGTATAAAACCACTTCCCCAATTAGTCAATGGATGCAATTTTGAAGGTTATCAATGCATGAACACCAAATGCAAATGATGTATTTGTTGCCACTTTTTATAGAACGTATAATAAAAAAAAATATTTGATTTGAAAAATGGCTTCAAAATGGTTGATGATTTTCAGAGATTCCTAATAGATCAGTTCTAATCTATGTTCTTGCAGAAGAGGTTTAATTTTACTCTGCATTTGACCTATTTATGTAGTCAGGATTCTCTGCAGTGAAGAAGCGGCATGAAAATATGTCGAATTGCAAGAAAAGAATTTTGATGGACGATAAATTGGTTCACATTGCCAGATATGAGTGTTACCTTTTTCAAAGTGGGACAGATGCTATCTCTTTCAATCAAACCAGGTCTGGCCTGAAAAGTTTTCGTGTATTTTTTTGCTTCCTTCTTCTGGTTACCTAATCATTTTTTCTTTCTTACACAATTCCTTAACATTTCTCTTTGAACCAAAAAAAGACCAAAAACGCAATTTTGCAAGAACATGTTATGACCTTTGAAGATAGAACCTAAGTCAATCGAAATTTTCTATGCTTAACTTCTTGATGCCTATTGATGTAAACCTGCTTGAAATCACTTTGGCTCCAAAATTACCATAATTGTATCTACTTAAATGCAAAAACAAAAGGGATTTTTTTCCTTTTTCATAGCTGGAAATAAATACTGGCATTAAGAACTTAATATAAGAGATACAAGCATAGAATAGGAGGACATAGGTGAAGTACACTACTTTTATAATAACTTGGAAAATTAGCTTTTAACGAAAGCCCAATTCTCAGAATATGATTCTGCTCTGAGTTATTTATCTGCACAATTTATACCTTAAACATCACAGATGGGAGAAAGACTGCTTCTGATGGTGGCGATGAAAGGAAACCAGACCAGCTGTCTCTCATGATTCTGGGTTGCACATTTTGTTTATGGAAGTTAATCAAAATTCTAATCTAACTGCTTTAAAGAAGTAACTTCACATGGCTAACACATTTTTATTAATGTGTTAATGATTTCCAATGTGTGCAAAGTGCAGGTTTGCTTTAAAACCTGTGTCCTGTCAGGAGGCTTTTGCCATCTAGAGAGACGCAGAAATGTTTAATTCTGTCTTTCTCTCTCCCTCATCATGAGAGGAGCATGAGATGTGAAGGATGGGGGGCATAGAGAAATGTTAACATAATGAAAAGCAGATCTCAGAAGGCAGGAAACCTCAGATGAAATATACAAAGACAGATGTGAACGGACAGGGTGACGAAAGGATAGGGCGTTTAAACAGAAATGGACATTGTTGATTTGGAGGTGTGTTTTCAAAGCAGCTCCTGTTCAAAATGATGTACAACATAGAGGATAAGTGTAACTTTTGTGAAATGAGGAATGATACAGGTTCATTAAAACCCTTTTAAAGTCCGATTGTCTTTTGATCTATTATAAAAGTGTCCCGTTGTCTTTTAATGATGGTTATGCTGCTTTTAGTCTAAATCTAGGATATAGTGTCTGCAGTAAATCATTAGGAATTCACGTCTGTGTTGTGGGTGATACTAATGGAGAAAGTCTCCCCATCATCCTTCTACTTACACTATATACCACCAGCTCACACCCCCAACCTAACATTACCAGAGCAACAAAAATCCAGATTTGCAGCTTTTAACCAGATTCCAGCTTTGATGAGAAAAACAAAGACGTACACGGATCTGTTTGTCCACAAGTGGATGCATCAGAATGGGACAGAGCAGGGAGCTTGTGGCTTGGTGTAGCAACTAGTATAACACACTTAATAGCTGTATTTTTTCATTTGCTCCTCATTCACTTCAATAAATAAATGCAATTTTAAGCTTTATTTTCATACTTAACGTCCTTCGTCATGAGAACATGTTAAAAACACAATTTTCATCAAAGTGGCTTTAAGGTTATGTTTGAAACAAAATTCTAAAACCTCAAATAATAAATATATTTATATATCTGTGAACTGAAATCTTATTTTACAGGAGTTACGCCTAATGATTTTGCATCTTTGTGTAATACATAAATGCTTGAGAACTGAGTGGGTTTAAAGTGACAATTTGTAAATGGTTCCAGGATAAATGTACCTGCTCATTTTGGCTCGTAGCTCATCCCCTCTTTTCTTTATATGAACTTTAAGAATTGAGACATCATTTAGAATAGCATGCTGAGATCAATACTGAATTCACAGGCAGAAGGACTACAGAGCGCACACAAAGACAAGGTGGCACAAAATAGAAAAATGAAAAAAAGGTACATTTCATTGGGGTGACACGCTCGATGTGTAATTTTAACCAGGTTAAAAGAAATCCTGCTGAGCAGCAAAGGTGTTTCATCACAATGAGATTTTGTTCAGAGATAGTTGAACTAAATCCCCATTTTCCCCTGCTTTTGATAAAGGTGTGCAAGATTTCTTCATAATAAAGAGAAGGATAAAAATGTACTTTGTAATTTCTGCCCATCAGTGAAACCACGGGCTGATTTTTCATTGGTCAAATGACCACAAATAGAGAAATAGCTTCACATACTGAACGCTCAGGGAAGCTTAGAATTTCCAAAAACTGTCTTTATAGCGATTTCAAGAAGAAACCACCATCTACTGTACATGAAAAAGTTTCAAATCCACACAGAAAGATCCAGCTAAGACCCAAACAAGGACCTCCTGGCTGTGGTGATCCTGATCTGCTAAATAGCAGAATGTGTCTATTACAATATATCATGCCCTTAGCTAAGTTTTAGATAAAAAGGTATCATTCACCCAATTTAAAGTTTGAGTGTTGTAAAAAAAAAGTGTTTCTCTCATCTTTTGTAATCAGACACCCAACAAAACTAAACTCAAGGCTCTGCCAGGAGGCAAAGAAAGTTGTTAGATAAATATTTTCTTCAATTGTAGATCGAACGAAAGCAATTTTTGTCTTCAGCACAACGACGCCAGTGTCTCTAGAGCTCTTTCTAAGACCACTGATGCAGACTATAGAGGCTTTGAACTAACTTTTTCAAGGAATTTAGAACTGTAACGTTTTATTTCGGTAGTTGGATTCATCCTTTTAATACATTTGAAATGTCGGAGTTAACATGCTCCAAATTTCTGTTAAATGTAAACTGTGCTGTTCACCTTTCGCCTCATCTCGTCAGGGGTGGCCACAGCTAATCAGCTTTCACTGTTTGGCATCGAGGGTGTTTTTTACGCCAGATGCCCTTCCTGACACAAGCCTGGATTTTCAAGGCACATTGGGACCCAGTTAGGCAGCAACGTCATGGGTCTTGCCCATAAGGACCCACCCTCTATTAATTCATTAAAATAATTAAAAAGTAAAGAGAAAACACTTTAAAATCCCTGTTTAGAACTGCGATGCAACAAACCAGAACTTTTTAAAATATTTCATGAAAGCAATCATTTCATTGTACATTATTTTTGTTGTTTCTACCACCTCATTATGAATTAAATAAACTGCTTTCAAGATATGAATCATATTTGAAGATAATGTTTGTCATGGAATTGCTGTAAATATCTGTATGTACATGATGGGTTTTTTTTTAGTCCTTTTATTATTTTTGAACACAGCAATGTTCTTGTATCAGAGGTTTTGGCTCAAATGGTGAATAAAATGTGTGGAAGATATAGAAGTAGAGGCTGTGATGTAAATGCTGACAGTCATTGTATCTTAAGAGTGAATTTCCATATCCTTTATTGCTTGGTCCCCTCCCCACATAGTGATACTGCTTATGTCGGGATGTGACGGACAGTCAAAGGCTGTTCGCTGAAACTGCCCTGGTTGCTTTGGTTCCAGGGGCATCATCAGCACGGACTGTTGCACAAAAAGGTGCCCACATTCACAAGGATGCACACAAAGAATTCTGCATTTTCTTTTTTTTTTTTTGCTTTCTGTCAGGGTTGTGGGGCTCTTCCTTTCATGTCAGCAAAATTGTACAGTTCATACAGTACCTAAAAAAACACAGGTGTTCCATTGGATAAACTCCAATAGCCTCTGGCTATTGTGCAGTAGAGCTGTTCAATTGTATATTGATTTATTTCCAGAACAAGTGTCATCTGCATCCATTTTTTTCTGTTGTCAATGAAGAGTAACATTTGCTTTAGCGTGAACTGATATAGCCTCAGGGATCCAGTGATTAATGTATTCCACTTAGCTCAGGCGCTTATGCTCTCTCGAGTTTTTTTTTTCTTTTTTTTTTTTTTTTTTAAGTGCATTCCTATCGTTCAAATTCATATCTTCATTTACTAATATGTCACATGAACTTACTCCATTATCGGTGCCTCGGGAAGCAGGCGTCCATTTGAGCCAAGGTTAAAAAGATTTGATTATAAATGTCGGCGTGTGGACGTTTGGCAGTCAAACTGATTGGGTGTGGTGGTGGCGAGAACAAGGGAGGTGGCACGAAACACTTTGCCTAAGAGTTTAATGGAATGCATCATTGAAGATGACAAAATGTAAAAATTGTTTGGAAGGCCTTATTAAATATGTATGAAACTGGATTTTCAAGGAAGGCAATGACAGGGAAATCCATCACTGCATTGTAAAACGCCAAAAAAGTACTATTAAAGCTGGAATATTTAGCATCATTTTTGCTGGTGCATGGCAAAGTACTTCAGACAAGAAAACTTATTCGAGCATTTTTATAATTAATACATTTGACTTTGAAACAAAAAAAAAACACGATTTTTTTAGGCTTTGTTTGGAATTGATTAATTATAAGCGAGGTTTCCTTATCAAAAGCTTTTCACATGGAAGCAGTGTCTTTGGGTGCCATAAGCTTTGAGATAAATAGATTGTCATAATACCCTCAGTCATCTTATGAACATTTTAGGATACTAAAAGAGAAGCCTTCCACAAATATGAACAAATTGACATTGGTGCACAGTGGGAACAATGGTGTTTACAACTTCTCAATTAAAGAGATTAGTCAACCTCTCCAAGGTCACCAAAACAAAGGCGCGTTCATGTTGCGTAATCCCTCTAAGTCAACTGTTAATTACTTCATGAATGTCTTAGAGCTAAAGGACATTGTCATGGGCCACAGCTCATGACAATGTCATTTGGCTTGGTGAAAAACTGTTGTGAAAACTTTCCCCAAATTAGTATTCTGACACCCTTCCTTGTCAGCTTGTTGCAGCGCATCACACTCTTCTCAGTTTCCTTGCTTCTAACTTATTTAGATTTTTCTTGGAAGGGTTGAATTTTGATTTTTAAAAACTAATTTCCATAGGCACCCGAGTCGGTTGGAGCTCAAACACCAGCGTCACCGCAGCAGCACGGCTGGAGCACCTTTCTGCTGCATGCCTGCCAGCTCTCCTTGTTGTTATGAGCGGGGGGCGGGGGGAGCCCACGCTGCAGAGCCGCACTGTCTTTGGGTTATGCCAGTACGTATGGGGGAGTACTTGCAGAGAAGTCAGAAAATGAGAGATAGAAGCCTCCGCCAGCGAGCTGAGTGATGCTGCTCGGCTTCCGGCAGCACCCTGTCAACTCCAAATGAGAAATTTCAGACAACCAGCAAGGTGGCTGTTGAAAGGGGAAATGTTTTAACACCACTGCTGAGACGATTTTTGGACAATCATTTTAAAAGTTAGTTGGCTGACCTTCAAAGTGAGGAAAAGATAATGGATTCCACTCATCGCCATGCATGTGTTAAGTTGATTGGTAGATGAAACAGTTTGAAAATGTTCTGTTTCAAGATGAAATAAGCTACGTTGGCAACTTGACGTTTGACTGCTAAGCTTTTGCTTTGATCTGTGGCCTGTATCTCCTTAAAGGATTAATATCTAACATTTGTCATCGCAGGAAGATGCAAACGGATACAGCATGGATCACGGTTAAAGGCGGTCGGAATAAACAGATAAAGCTGCTGTGATAAATATTATCACAGCAAACATTAAAGCCTGTCTGCTCACGGTGAGGAAACAGAACAGATACTATGTAATTTGTTTTAAAGACCCACTCCAATGCTAATCCGTTCTTGGTGTTTTTAACATGTTTTGTTGACAAAACACAAATATATATATATAAAAAAAATTAAAACTGCATTTCTGAGAATTTTGTATTTAAATTGTGGTGATTTATACAAACAACCGTTGCCAGGCGCAGGCTCCTCACTCCGCTCTATTCCGGTTCATCCATTTGTAGACAAATAAATCCAATAATGCATTTGTTTTCCATGTCTGAACTGGCATCTGGCTCAAAACTGTTCGTGTAAATGGTTTTGATATAGCTCGACCTATTGTTACACCAATAATGTAAGGTTGGGGGTGTGAGAGGCTGTAAGCTAGTGGGATAGCACACAGACAAAGAGATGATGGGAAATGAGCTCACTCCCTCCCACCAGTTCCGCCCTCAACTCAGAGAAATAATTTTATTGAAATCCTGCTGCTCTGCAGAAACTATGTGCTTGAAAACAACAATATCTGTTTTTAATTTTGCCTATAATTTTGCCGCTCTGGCTTCCTCCCACTAAAAGGGGTATTCAGACTGGACACATTTGGTTTGCTTAAAGTGCCCAGAGTTTGTTTTCCCAAATACTCCAGTACAAATTTTTAGTCTGAATTCATAGCTGCAGGGGCGGAACCACAGGGGGACAAGAGGGGCAGCTGCCCCCTCAGCAAAAAGCCTTGCCCCACTCTGACCCCCCCCCCCCCCCCCCCCCCCCCCCCCTTTTGAGTCAATATTAGTATTATCAATTGACGACGATTAAGAAATCATAAATAAAAGCTTCTCTGAGCATTGCAAAAATAACAAAAGCAACATTTTTGTAAAATTAAGACAATAATAATAATGTTAGAAATATGTATGTTTTATTCATTGATTTGTGATGGCCTTCCACTCTGGTGTTTTGCTACCTCTCCAACATCTTCTGCCTTGATGACAGATGCCCCCTGAGTTTCCTCAGTCTTAGTAGGTTTTGTGCTGGGAGAAGACGTGAACCAAAACGGCCTCCAGAGCTGGTCTTTAAGTGAGGAGAGCAGGGGATGCGCGTGGACCAGCAATGCGACCGTAACTCATTCAAATGTGGACAGATGATTGTAGGCTCATGAAAACAACTTTTAACGTGACACACATTGCTTTTTTCCCCTGACAATCTACAGATAAACCCTCATCAGCATACCTTTGTAGCCATTTTCTCAGCAACTGCCTTGCAGCATGCCTCCGCCGTACCAAAGTAGCAGTAAAAAGTCTTGTACAGACGTTCAAAATTGTTCAGTGAAATCAAGTTAGAATAAGTTAACTATTCTGGCAAGAATAGCAAAGTAAGACTTCCATTATTTTTTTTCTCATTGTTTTGCCCCGGCCTCTTAATTCCTGGCCAATCACTGAATAGATCTTTAAGTCAAGTGGCTTTGTTTTATAGGTTTTAGTTTGAAACAGAAATATCTGATAGACGTCAGCCTGAATACAGACTAAACGCAAGGTTTAGGACTCAATCTGAACCAAATGAAGCAGATTGTCTGCACCAATGGACTTTTCCGGTCATTTGCTTTTCTACATGTTTTTATGTTTGGTTATAATTATTGAAACCAATGTGCTTTATTAACTGCAGCCATTTTCTGAATTTCCCAGTTCCATTTACTCCATTTAAGCTAAAGAACAGAACATTCAGTAAAAGTTTTTTGACAAAAAATAAAACAAATAAAAAAAGTCTAAAACAGTAGCGTTAACTCTTTTACAGTCAGTACACACCAGCAAGTAAGCATTACTACCAAGTCAACATAAACACTGAGAAGCGTACAAATGTAATCATTCCTATTGAAAATAAATATTATCTGCACATGTTAGTACATCAGTGTTTTAGAAATTGTCTCCTAAATTGCATTTAATTAAATATCTATTTAATCTTAATCATCTCACAAATTAATGGCTCATGGTAACTTCACCCAGGGGTAACAGGGTCCCCAGAGTGAGCTCAATTAGGCTAATTAAAGTGTTGCCCAAAAGAAAATTCTCACTCTAATTTGAAGACAGGATGTTCAGTTTCAGCATCTGCATAACTCGTCCCTCAAATGCAGCTCTGCTAGGGATTGCAGTTTATTGCATTTGAAAATATTACTTCTTAATTTCAGATGTGTTTGCTTACACTCCCCAGGTGTGGCTATTTATTGGCACAGAGTTTACTGTTATAAATGAATATTAGTCAGTTGTGAGTTTGCCTCAAGCACATGTGGAAAAAAAAGTCATAATGACTGTGGGAGACCCATGCTAAAACAAACTGCATACTTGTGCATAAAAGAATCTATGGAAATATCAGCAATTCGTGGTGGAGTGAAAGGTTAGGGCTGACAACTGTAAGCTATCAGCTCGCAATGGCATTCAAATGAACCTGCTCTAAGCCCAGAGCTGACATTCTGGACATTACAGTGACCTTACCTCCAGGCCCAGCTTCAAACCAGTCCCACCATATTATTTCCATACCCAACGTCAGTGTTAACAGTCAGCTGGTGGTTTCCATAAGAAGCAAACCACCAGCTCAGCAGTTCAGAGCCTCTTTTCTTTTAATGGTCCCAGATTTATGTGGCAGCTGACCCTTTTCCTAAGAACAGCCGGCTCAGCACCTTGGATAGACATTGTAAGAGCACCCTATAGACTTGAAAAAAAGCAGGAAACATTTTTGTTTTCATCCAATTACATCCAAACCCAACTTGAACTTTCACCATTTTATATGCACTTATGACCTACTTAAAAAAATATATATATATTTTAATTTTAGAAAAACAAATTTTAAAACTCATAATCACTGATATAGCACCTTAAATAAGAAACATGTATTTTTTTTAATAGGAATTTTGTTCCCTTTATTCTATGTATATTAATGAGTTTTAGTAATTCTGATAAAATAAAAAAAAATAAGTAAACTGACTCAATGTTTTTAAAAAATTTTAGTTTAGTTTAATTTGAGACATAAAGTTTAATTTAATGTATTTTAACTTAATTTGAGACATTAAAAGACAGGCCGAAAACATGTTCTTTACTCAAAAACCTTCATTTATAAATGTTGTGTACTGGATTAAATTTGTCAAATATGTTAAAATATAATACATGCTTAAATTATAATATTTTTATATGAATATGTGCTACGAAAAACAAGTCCGTGTTAAAAAGCTGGTGATAAAAAAAAACATCTGTCTACTCTGTCCAAATTCCAGTGTGGAAACTAAACTGAATACAAATCAATTGTTCTACTCTTGAGGGGAGTCTTTTTTTTCTCTTGAACAAGTGAACGACTAACCTTTGACATGTTTTCTGGTGATGTTTTCTTCAGATTTGATCTTGTAAGTAAAATAATCTACTTACAAATGTTTTGTTTGAAGAATGTTCTTTGATGCTTCCCGACATCTGATTTTTGTATCTCTTTTATTTTGTGCAGGACGAGATAAAACAGTCTACGATGTAAAAAAGAATTCCTCCTTTAATCCATGAACACTTTGTTTGCCAACATTCTTCACTAAGACTTTAGAAAATCAATAAAATGAAAAGCAATATAACTAAACTGAGCTTTAAAGCTAAATATGAGCAAAAAGTGCTGATTCAGACACACATGCTCTCCTTCCTTTTAGAACACAGATGTTCTGCATAAAAGTTGATTCCGCTGCATCAGCTTTAAATTATTATGCTGTAATTTTGATTTTTATAGTGCATTCTCAGTGTTAAAACCCAAACCTGCAGATGAACCCTCTGTTTTTAATTTTTAAAGAGAAGGTGTTGTCTGAGATGCAGAATGTAAAGTCTTGTGCACTTTGCAGAGGCTGTCTTGAAGGTGAATCATAGCCACTGAGTGTCTTTTTTGAAATGTTTTACCCCTAATCCAAGTTGTTTTATCATTCTGAGTTGTGCTGGCTTTAAGTTTCAAGTATGTATCTTTTTCTATTCACCTTGCTGTCTTTCATTGGTTCCAGAGAAGACCAAAACGCCAGCGCGACCACACCCAACGACCCTGTGATGGGGATAGGAGGTCTCAAAGAGTCTTTCATTCAGCTTTCTCTGCTTTGTTTCTCTTAAGGAGGCGTCAACATGCAGAAATGGGGGTGTCCCACCTGGAGGATACAAAGTAAATCCAACATCACTCAGAGTGATGAAGCCACGTGGATGAGTGGCAAAATGTTTCAAGAAAGAAAAACTCAAGTTCACTGACATTTTGTAGAATCTTGCAATTTATGAATTTTAAATTCACTAAAAAACAATACTAACGATTTTTATGTGTCCTCCCACATATTCTCCTCTTTTCTAAAGTCCTAAGAATGTATGTAGTTACTGAAACAATATTCTAATATTTAAAATTCTGAGTCAGACTGCTTTTTCCAGATACCTTGCTCTGTGATTGTTGAATTCATTTGTCTGTAGCCACTTGGGAGACATTACTGCCTTGTGGTCATACAACTACATAAATACACACACACAAAAACAATTCATACTTCTTGTACATTTCTGGAATGGTAAAAAGGGAGTAATGAGGGGAGAAAATGTCTTAAAACAGAGTAGGCTATTACAGAGAAAGACTGTTTTCCCAGTGGGGGCATGGGCTGAGATGGCTTAAATGAGGAAAGCGCCTAGGCCGTTTCTGTAGCCTCATTACAATAATGAAGACCCATTGGTTCTTTTGAGGCCCCTTTGACAGGAATGCCTCTATTTTCATGCTATTCACATCGGTGGTCCGGGAGACAACAGAAGAGAGCAAAGAGCAACAGCAAAGGCATTGCTGCTGGGGCTCAAGTTAAACAAGAAGATTTGTGAGTTTGATAGAGTTTTAAAGTCTTGATTAGAGTCTTTTATTTCCTGCCAGAGCCTATAACGCTTGCTGGAGTTGAGTGTAGCTTCGAAAGGAGAACTGGGAACCACTGTAAGCTTTTAGTAAAGATTGGTCTCAATGGTGAGAAGGAAAAAGGTGGAAAGGGAAGTGACTCATGTTGACACATGCAAGAGTGTTGATTTCTCATCAGTGTCTTTGGGTGACATTGTACTTGGGGAGGTGTCAGGACTGTAAATACTGTAATCTGTCAAATCCATCTGCTTTCTGAAGATGCCTTTCCCTTTACAGTGAGCCAGAGCCTTTGCCTTGTGAAATCGCTTTGGATGCTGCAAATGTCCCAGAAAGACATCCAGGAACATCTCAAAGGCTGACAAACAGATGGACACTCTTCCAGCTCTGATTTAACCTTGTTTGGTCTCAGAGGGGAAAACGTGGCACTCAGAGAAACACATATGTCAGCATAGTTAAGTAGAAATATTTCTTTTATTGACAAGTTGGATCTCTGTTTTACTACATTTTTTAATTCTTTGCAAGGTTAGCATATATTAATAAAATGTAATAAAGTAATTGCTGCTGGTCAGCAATCCATTTTCCTGCAGACGGACCAGGAAATGTGTCTGCAGGAAATGAGTCCTCCAAAAATGTTTTGATCAAATACAAAAATGCTTTTCCTATTGCTTAAACTGCTTACAATATGTATCAATCATTCATTCACTCCTCATTTATACTTGGTGATGGTAAGCTACTGATATAGCCACAGCTGCCCTGGGGCAAACAGAGGCGTGTGTGCCAGTATGCTGATACGGCCCCTCTAACCGTCACCAGGGCATTCATCCGGATTCACAAGGCAGTGGAGCCACGCAGGGTGAAGTGCCTTGCCCAAAGACACAACAGTTGGCTGGTGAGAGCGAGAAACGAACCACCAACCCTTTGATCATTAGCTGGCCTGTTCAAACCACCTGATCGAACAGCCACTGATGAATATTTTTCAATATTTTGCCATCAATCATTCAGACCTTAATTAGATTTAAAAAACAAACAGGAATTCCAATCAGGCTAGCTTGATGATGTTGTTGCCTTCCATTTCTTCACCCAATATCTGAAGCAATAATGGCTTACGTTGCATTTTGCAAAATAATGTTTTCTACTGGGCTGCACGGTAGCTCAGTGATTTCTCGCAGTCTCGCCTTACAGCAAGAAGCTTCTGGTTTGAATCCCAGCTGGGACCTTTTTATGTGCAGTTTGCATGTTCTTCATATACATGTGTGGGTTTTCTCTGGGCGGTCCAGCTCCTTACCACTGTTCAGAAACATGCTTCAAAGGTTAATTGGTGACTCTAAGTTGGCCCTCGATGTGTATCGGGGTGTGTGGCCCTGCAACAAACTGCTGACCTGTTCAGGGTGAATCCAGCCTTTGCCCAACAGTAGCAGGGTTGGCACCAGCGTGACAAAAACAGAGATTCAGTGGGTTCAGAAGATAGATGGAAATAAAATCATTTTTATTATTCTGACAATTTAATTAGATTTCTCAAAGTCAATTTCTTAAAATGAGAGATTTAATGATCAGCTAGAATAAACAGACAGAATAACAAAGTAAATTAAGTTTTACATTCAAGTTTTTTACTTGTTTGCATGACAAGACTCTGTTACTCGCCTGAATGACATGTGTTAACTGATGAATAATGCCCGAATAGCTTGCAGTACATTAATCCTCCTTTCACTGCATGTCAAAGTGGATTTATTCTAATTTTCCCTTTTTCACATCATGCATAATGATCAAAAGGCAATGAGTGGATGTAATCCAGAATCGTGCAGATTGGAACATGTGGGTAGATGTGGGCAAGCCCTTTCTTCCACTCCTGTGGTGATCATAAATTGAGGTAGATGCAGCTTTATTAGCTTCTTTGCATATGAATGTCCCTGACTGCTACATTAAACTGTCACTAAGAAAGAGTCTAAGAAGCACAGTTCTGCTGTTTGCTGGTGAGCTGCAAAGAGCAACTGATTTAAACGTACTCTGAAGTTCATATTTCATAAAAAAAAAGTTAAATCCATCCATCCATCCATCCATCCTCCTAACCCAACCCACTATATAGCTTTTGGAGTCATTGGGGTTGCTGGAGCCTGTCCCAGCTACTATTGGGCGAAGGCTTGGTAAATCCTGGATACATGGTCAGTCTGTGGAAGGGCACACAATCACTTTCATATGCACACCTAGGAACACTTTAGAGCAGGGGTCCCCAAACACATCTCAGATGTGTGAGTTTGCTCCAATTTCACAATAGTGATGGGAACTCTGGCTCTTTTTAGCCATCCGGCTCTTTCGGCTCCCACAAGGCTCTTCAGGTCATTTTGTTGTTTTATTAGTTTGAATGTGTAATGCACTGAAACAGTTGTTCTTCTTTTTTATTACTTTTTTCTTCTTCTGTACGTCAAAATGTTCAGCTCATTGAGGACATCATTGCTCTCCTCTAAAATTTCTTCTGCAAAATATGGTTTTTGAAATTTATACATTTTTGAAATTTTAAAATGTAATGGAAGTCAACAGGAAGTCCGCTTTTACTTTAGTGTTTTTTAAATGTATCCCCTCCTACAATCTTTGAGCTAGAGACACCAATCAAACTTTAAAATGTAGTGGAGGGATTGGGCTATTCAAGTATTACTTTCATACCAGTTGTGTCATGTAGGTTTGGAAATATAGCTGTATAAAATTAGGCAATTCTGACCTTTTGCCTAATTTTAACAGTGGTATTAGAGGGATGGCATCATTGTCTAGAGTGAGAGGATCGATTTTCTTTTTTAAGAAAAAAACTGTCCTGATAAACTGCTGTAACTCAGCCACTGCTTGTCACAGAGTCATGATTTTTTTCAGCAAAGCTTAGCAAAATGCCTCTGCATTGGTAAAATGCAACCCTCACTTTGTTAATGGAGGGGAATTACATTACATTGTTTGTAATTTCTTTGCTACAGATTTTACATTGACCAAATCATACCGCAGAATAATACATATTTAGAATAATATATAATAATAATAATAATAATAATAAGGGGCTAATTGGGCATCTACTAAGATTTTTTTGACTACTTTTGAGCTTAGCTAGTATTTTAGCAAAGTGCTAGATGTTTTTAGCTAATTTGGCATCTACTAAGATTATTAAGCTCATTTGGCCGTTAGCTAATATTTTGTTAATATCCTAGCTGGTTTGGTTAATTTTTGCATTTACTGAAACTTTTTTTAAGCTTACTTCAGCAATTTTTTAACCTTTTCTGCAACTTTGCAAACTCCACACAGAAATGTCAAAACTGAGATTGAACCAGGTCCTTCTCACTGTGAGAGGAGATCACTTACCACTGAGCCACCATGCAGCTCTTAAATTCAAAATCAATAGTGTAAAAGAAAAACAATATTCTCACAGGCAATGCAGTTGTACAAATCTTACAACATAAAAACAAATATCAAAATAATAATGAGCTAAAACTCATATATGTGTATTTATATAATGACCGCATTTATTCGTCGCTAAAATTGTCGTCATTTGTTTGTGGTTGCAGCAAGGTCAATCATTTCAATGCCTTCAGTGACATCTTCAAGATTTTTGAAGTCTCTTTAATGAGTTCAAGGCCTGAATCTATTTATTTACTGATAATGAATACCCTATAGTGCATATCCTTGAACAAAAATTACTTTCATATTGTAGACTGATTTATCCCCCAACAGCCTATCCATACCACTGCACAGTATTCAACCACACACCTCTCTCCACTTCTCCCACCATTTCCATAATGTGTTCACATTTTTTTCTTTTTTCTTCTTCTTTTTTTTTTTTTGTCTGGCATCATCATCAATAGTAATTTAGGAGAAGGGCGCTTTCCACACCACTGAATGCAATGAAGATTCATGGCTACCTATTTCAAAAAAGGCTCGGGGAGATGTAGAGTAAGAAAAAAGATGAAAACTGTGTGCGCTCAGGCTATTGGGTTACGTTTGTTTGGCCTTGTAATTTCAACGATTTGGACGGGGAAGGCGACTGAAGACAAATGGTAAGTATGGTAAATGGGCCAGTTTTTTGAGGAAGAAAAAGGAGATATGAGTAAATATCAAGGCAAGTGCAAGACAAAATATATTTCTTTCACTTTGAAGGTTTTAGTTAAAAACACATAATGAAAAAAACATTGAGTCCTTACCTTGTTTCTTTTTTGTTAGGAATAACAGACTTAACAAAAAAAAAAAAAAATACAAACATGCCCATACAACATGAAAACTGATTAACCCCCCAAAAAAGAAATAAAAACAAAGTTAGCCTTTTATTCTAGAGATCTGAAAATAAAGGCAGAAATCAAAAATCATATTTTAGCTGGTTCTGCTCATTCCAATTTAACGTTTTAAAAACATCTATATGAACTAGCTTCACATTTCTACTTTGTATTATGTCAAAAATAACGTTTTGCAATACAGCCATATTTGTCAGCTTACATGATGATCAATAAAATGTTTGCATACCATCCTGACCCAGAAACGCAGCTCATGGTAACACGTGCGCACATGTACACACAAGCTTGTTTTATCTCCTGAACTGATCATAAATTGATGCAAACATAACTTCATCAGCTGCTTTGCATACACATATCCCAGACTTCTACATTAAACTGTCAGTGGCATACAAGACCAGATGAAGTGCAGTTTGACAATTTTACACCGATGAGAGCAGCAGAGAAGAAGCTTATATGAACAATATGACTTAGGAGAGAAACTTTTAGTCTGTACATACCATGTTAAATGCTTGTATTGTGTGAAACTGAAATAAAATACTTCATGTTTTAATCTAAGAGAGCTGTCAGAAGAGAACTGCGATTGATGCGAAGTGGAGAAAGTTAAAGTTGTGTCAGTGGTTGAAGAATTACAGTACTTGAAAAATAGTCAACACTGGAGCTAAATCTCTAACAGCTGCCTTCAGTCACTGCATCCATAAACCTCCTCTTTGGTCTAATGTTTTAATGATCATAATGATCTTGGTAATGATGTTACTACCAGTCAATAAATACAGACTCTTTTACCTTTTATCAATGGAGACTTTTGTTCAGTACCTTGCAGGACCCAGAAAACAGTTTTTAAAAGTGAGAGATCCTTCACATTCAACAGTGGAGTTCTGAGTCAAATAATATAGGGCATCAGAGCACTCAGGTCAGTGGTAAAAACAATCCATTTCAGTCAGTAATCTTCCACTGCACGAGAAAAACATCTTTGAGCAAGAAAACCTCCAAATGTCAAAATCACTTCCACATTGGATTAGTTCCTTCAAATACTTCTGTTTGTACACCAAACGGTCCTAACAGGTACAGAGTGCTACACTGGATTTGATGGACTGGACTGCTGGACAAAAAAAGACAAGGTATGGTTAAAAAATGCCTTCTTTGGCTGCCTACCTTTAATTTCTTTTAAAATTGTTTGGTTTCAAATTTTTAAATTTCATTCTTAACTGCATTTGTGTATATATATATATTTATTTTACATTTTTATTAATGAACCAAGATTAAGTCAAATTTTAGTTTTAAAGGGAATAAATGTAGTTTATTTGGAATTTTAACTGCCTTTGCTGTTTTGAAACAAGACTTACTCTAACTACATACATATGTATATATTTTAATAAGAGAGAACAGGATTCGAAAAAAAAATGTGTTTGTGTTACAGAATAAATGTGCTTGAAATAAGTCCATAATCTTTGCCTCTGGGTATATGACATCTTGCACGCTTGGGTTGAACTTGGACCATATGTGACTGAACCCCAGAGCCTAGATGCTGATGGTGGTTGTAGGCCAGACCATTCCAAAGCATCGCTCCAGGTGGAGGATGAGGTGGAGGTGTGCTGGAGAACCGTCTAGAATGCAGAGAGTCAACCATTCATACATTTGAGGAGAAGATATGGTTGTGATTGGCTGAGAAGAAAGGAGGGCTGTTTAACTTGAAAGTGAAGGACTAATTGGTAATAGTTTATAGAGTGATCTACCAACCAGCTTACCTGTGAGCGATGCAGATTTTCTTTATCATAATTGTGATAAAGCTTCACCGAAACATACATACTTAAATAAAAGCAAAATAAATTGGATATAAGATGATGGCAAAACACATTTAAAAAAGAACCAGAAATGTTATTGGTGAACACTATAATATCTATATCTGCAGGAATCTGCATTTTTAAGCATCATTGAGCATTCTAAATATGCAGTACATCAGGATCTGAAGTTTGAAACATTGAAAATTGCATTCTGTTTTTTTCTGTATGCAGAAAAGCACAAGAAAAACCAATCAAAAGTAGAAAAAAAAATTATCAAAAAGTAAAATGGTAATTTACTTGGGAATTACCTTTCTCTGCTTGAAATGATTAAAGCTTAGCCATAGTGATGCACCCTGATGTTGGAAATGTGAGCCACATTCTGCTCCCTTTCATATAGAAAATGAGTAATATGCAATCCAACCCATCATCAAGGTGGAAGAGAAGAAGCATTTCCTTTTTTTTTTTTCTCATTTTCACCCTTCTTTAGCTGGTCATAGAGGCTTTTTTTAAACCTGGCCATTCTAAACCTCTAATGTGGTTTTATTCATCATTATTTATAGTTGCTGAAAGGTTTTCCAGTAATTTTTCATTTCCTACAATGTTCATATGGTGTCTTGGGAGTAGTGTACAGACTTTGCATACTGCATCGGTTAAAACAGCCTTTCATGCATTGGGGTTTGAAGGCAGGACTTCTTAAGCTAAGCCATCACTAATGTTAGCATCTAGGGCACCTTAGGCTGATGCCATTTTTTTTAACAGAGAAGATTGCATGAGCAGTATGACTTACTTGGTTTAAACTCCAGAGTAGTTTCTGCCCTGAGCTGCAGAGATATAGATGCACAATAAACATCCAAGAACAGCTAAATTCCAAAATCTTAAAGATCTGCTCCTGTCATCTTTAAACTATTTTAAAAGTGTTCCCAGAGGTAATGTAACTATGCTTGTCATTTTTATCAAAAAAACAAAAACAACATTTGTTTTCAAGGGCAAGGATCTTGTGGCCCGCTTACATATTTTAACGTCCCAAGTAAGCTCTTTTTCTAAATGGTGTTTTTTTTTTTTTTTTTTTTTTTGCCTGCCTCTGATTCGCAACAACTTGAATAAAGAAATACTCAGAAATACAATTTTGGGCTTAATCTTCTTAATAAATGTCTTCCATCATCTGGAAAATGCCACAAATCACATTAAAATCAACAAAAATACGATTTTCACCATAGTGGGTTTTTTAAAGATGTAGCAGAGCCTTGGTGTTAATCTACCTTAAAAACTATCAACAAGGTTTGATCTGAATGATGGCTACTTTAACTTCTAAGCAACTGCATTTCTTCAGAATTATTTTTCCGCCTCAGAGAAGTGACTTTTATTTTATTGTCAGTGACAAATCTACAAGGACAACAGAACAATTCTCTGAAAACAGTAACAACTTTTTCTCAGATGCAGATGAAATGCAGTCACATTTTTGCACGTCGCACTATTTAAGAAAGAGTTAAAAGTTTTTCAGGGACTGGATGATATTTGACATCGGTCAGTGGCCGCCCAGGCACATTTCGGTGATGCGTGGCAGTGGTCCAGTGATAGGTGGACACAACAGTCATGACCACTGTAACGATTTTCAAAAAAATCAGGTGGTGGCATGGAATCTTAAAGATTCTGCTGATTACTCCCCATCGTGTGTATTTGTAACCGTAGCCTTACCTCAACTTTTAAAACAGCTTGTACAGGTTCAGTTCAAAGAGCAACTGAAGAGGGATAATTTTGATAAAATGCAATTTCTACTAAAAAATTTAATTTTTATAATTTAATAAAAAGTAGAAGTTGATCTTATTTGTTCTCCTTTAACACAGATCTGTTATTTGTGGAAATAATTTTTAATATATTCCAAGTCTTACAGTCTTGATGGAACAAAAGTACAAGACATAGAAATGATGACAAATAATACAGGAACAGTAGAAAATAAAACAGGAGATGGGAAAGAAAAAGTTGCACACTTTTTTGTGGAAATGCTGCTTTAATCTACAGAAGAAAAAGAAAACTCATCAAGCTTGCGATAGGATTAGATAGGGCTTTATTCTGTTTCACTTAAATACAGCACGTTTTAAAATGAATATTTAAAGCAAATTGTTTAGAATTGTAATGCTTCTGGTAAAATCTAAATAAAGGGGAAATGGTAATAACTTTAACTCTTTCTTAACTGACTTTTAAAACGTTTTCAGAATTGTTACATAATATTAAAGCTTAAACATTCTTTGATTAAAAAAAAAAAAACTCTAAACGTCTGCGTAAAATATATTAAAAAAGACAAAAATATGGGATATTTACAAAGCACACCTCAACCTCAAGGTAATTGAAAGTGCATTACAGGAAATGACAAACTATGAGCACAAACGAATTTAAAACTGTAAATTGCAACTCATAATTCATGATTATATTAAGATCATGGAGGACAAGTTTTGTGCCACAGTACTGACATTTGGTGCTACAAGGTATCATGGTCATTTGTGCAGGGTTGATACTGTTCACTGCTCCACAGGGAGACTGGCAGGCTTCACCTTTGACCAGCCTGATTTGATTTCATCAAAAGTATTTCGTATCTCTGTTGCGACCAGCCCAGCTGCTTATTTCTCCTCTACTTCTGTTCATAACGTTTGAGTCTCAGAATAAGAGAGGAGTGAAGGAGAACAGAGTGAGTGTAAAGGCTGCTGGACTGGCTGAATACACATGGACTGAATCAGGTCTATCGCAGTGGCCTCTCTAAAAGAGAACATTTTATCATCCACAGAATCCCAGCATGCCTCTGCAAATCGGGTTAAGCTATTTTTCTGTTTTTTTTGCCATTTTGTTTTTGTCGTCTATCTCCTTTACTGGTGTCTCTTCCACAAAATCCCTGGGCAGTTTAACGAGAATATCAATGAATCACTCTCTATTAAGCCCTCGTAAGTATGAAGTTGATATTGAAGCGAAACTGTGCTACTTGATGAGACAGCAATGCCTCTGGTTAGGCTGGAGCCTCTTTGGTGCAGATCAGCATGAGCTACTCTGGAGAATTGAGACTCAGACTTCAATTATTACCATAGAATGATTAAGAACAACAAAGTCTTACATGGTTCAGAGTTCTATGCAGAGATGATATTCAAAAACAAAAAGATTTAAAGACAGAGTTCAAGAATGGCAAAGACGCCTCAGTGTAGCATCACTCCTTCTTCTATTTTACATCTTCCTCGGCTAATTACAACCTTTATGAAAAAAACCTTTTTTTAAAAAAACTTAATAACAACAGTTAACAGGCTGCGAACAGCTCAAAACACACATTTAAGAACTTAAAAAAAGACAGCGCCTCTTGATGATAATATTTTTTTTTCAGACGTACTACATCAGACGATGTACTTTAAAAGGAAATACAGGACAAAACAAGTTGAAAAAAATCTGACTTGATTGATAGATAAATAATCAGTTTTCTTAGAAACATTTGTTAAAGTCCCAATTTAACTTTATTTTTTTCTTTTGGGTTTTCTTATGTTCTCAGTGGTCTTTTAATCGTGATTATGCAATTTTTTAAAGCTAAAATAAAAAATCCTGACTCATTTTTTAAAGACATTTTTCTGCACGGCTGCAGGAGCTCATTCGAATTTTTCCTCTGAGTTGTGGGCAGGACTCTTGTTGCGGATGTTAGCCTCTGCTAATGGCCCATCAGCATTTTAGTCAGACTCTTTCCCGCTAGCTTATAGCACCTAACTCCAAGCTAACATTAGCGTAACAAAAAAATCGTGAGGAATATCAAAGCTTTCCAGAGTTTTGAGTGAAGTACCAGTTCAGACAAGGAAAATTAAGATGTTAATGGATCTGTTTGTTTTCAAATGGATGCTTCAGAATTGCAGCAGAGAAGGGAGACTTTGGTCCACCACAGTTGCTGCGTCACAAACTCAATTTTTTCCAACCGCAGGTTTTCATCTGCTCCTAAACTATTACCGTTTAAATCAAGAAATACCCAGAAATGCGGTTTAAATCTTAAATTATTTTATGTATGTCCTCCATCATAAGAAGAAGGCCCCAAAAACATGTTGAAAACACCATAAACACAATTTTCAATGGAGCGGGTCTATAAATGCTTTTAAATTTTGCTATATATCAATTAATAAAGTAATAAAAGTAGCCCTACTGGGTGTATGGTAGGGATTAGTCATCAGAAGGGAAAACTTAGTGCAGGCAGGGGAAAATTTAACTAATTCAGTACACAAACAGAAAGTAGAAGCTCCAAAGCTTTAAAATGAAGATAAACAGAGACGTGGTAAAAGAAAATCAATATGATCTGTCAGGTCAGAAGTGAAAATAGTTTTTAATTCCATTCTAGCTAAGAAGGTTACAAAGCAGATAGCAGATTGAGCTTAGCTGAGGTGTTACTAATGGACTGAATGGGATCCATAATATTATAGACTATGCAAGGTAAGTCACAAGTTCAAACACATAAATCAATGTAATCATTCAAAAGTAACAAACCCTGAGACCAGAAACAGACTCACTGATCCTCAAAAGTATTTCTGAACTTGCAGAGATAATTACCACATTTTAAACCCTTGAAAAGCCACCTAAAATTGACCTCAGAAGCACCTATCTTCCTGTTTTCATGAATTTGGAGAACTAGTTACATTCTCCAATGTAATTGAATTCCTAAAAATCTCAATGGAGTGAATGAGTGGACCAAGTTTAACGTACTGTACCTTGACTATGAAAGGTCATTACAATTCTTGCTCTCCATCTAGAAATGACACATTTTACCATTCAGTTTTACAGTTTATAGTTTATCTTATAAATAAAAAGTGTGTTTGGTATCATAATATGATATATATTAATATTTTTCTTTTTCTGTAGATCCAGGATGCAGGATGTGCAAAGAGGCGCCATGAACAGTGCAGCACACGGCTGCAGTGCGTAAGGTGCTGGCAGGGAAAGCATACATGGAGCACCACAACCTAGTGGCTGCAATAGTATATAGCAACATGTGTGCATAATATTTACAGGAAACTCCAAGGTTGAAATGGGAAACACCTACAAAAGTGGCAGAGAGTAGGAGAACAAAGATTCTGTGGGACTTCTAGACTTCCAGCGATCAGAAACTAAGCAGTGGTGGATAAAGAACAGGGGAAAGCCTTTGTAATGAATGTGGCAATACCAAGTGTTGGAACCAAAATAGTCCTTGTGGGAGGAAGGTGGGTTTCCACTCACATCCGCAAATTAGACTGGATATGGCTCCAATACCAAGGGATGGCATAATAAGGAAGAAGGACCATGAGAAACTGGAGAAATACAGATGGTGAAAAAATACATTTCAAATCATTTTTATTAATATTTTCTAATCAGTTCATTTATTATACATTTTAATCTGTTCAAATATGTTTTTTTAAACATATGTTATGAGGTGAAACTTCTTTCTTTTTGTGGTTTTATTTGCATGCTTTTATGTTTGGGTTTTGTGTTTGTTTCACCTCTGAGACTGAATCCCAGATTGGACACACCTGGTGTCCAATCAGTAAGGTGACAGCCTGCCCGTAAAGCTGGAACTGGCAGTGTGAGAGGGGACCTGGAAGTGATTGCAAGAGACAGCAGTCAAAGGAGTGCAGTGGCCGGTGGGGTTGGAGCAGAAAGTCTTCTCCAGGACAAGGGGCTGTGACCCGACGTACAGGGTGAGGAGCCCTGCCAGTGTGTGAGTACCCTTGTCCTACCCAGTGGCCCTCTCTCCTTGCAAAAGAGTTAGACCTGTCTACTCCTGAAAAACTTGGGTACTGGCAGAACCTTTCATGTTGCAGGTGGACATTTGGAGGAGCAGCCCGCTACACTTGTGAGGACTGGATAGAAGGCGTTACTGGAAGAGAGAGACGGGATTTTTGGCCACCTGCAGGATCTGATTTCCCAGCATTTTTATGGACACTTTTACTTTTTTTAGAATATTTTTATGGGGTTCCCCTCAGACTTTAACTGTTTTTATTACCTTTTTTTTAAATTGGGATTTTAATTGTTTTGATTTTTAACAGTGTTGGCTTTGTCTTGCTGTGGGTTTGTTTTATTAAATCAAGACTAAGAAACTGATCCTCTTTTCTTTAGTTCATTGTGTGGTGCTCTTACCCTGGTCCTGAATTTTCTTGTAGTGACAATTTAGAGGGACCCCTCTCGTTTGGCAAGGGTGAGGCCCGACACTTATAGTCATTGTTAATGTTATAATTATATATTTATTATATGTGAGTGTTTCATGAATATTGGTCAGTCGTGCCACTTATCTCTGTAAAAGTCATTTTTACCAATTTTCAATTCTTCAGACTCCACAAACAAAATCTCTACAACCACATGCTCACAGCAATATGGCCAAAAACAGAAAATCCCGTCCAAAAACATTAGAGAGTGGTAGCTTAAGTTTATGAACTTGATGCTCATTTTCATTACCACACAGCTCTGAAACCTCTGAAAATGTGACACTAAAATCTTCAGAAGAAGTTCTGATCCTGTTTTCTCAATTCAGGCTTTTTAAAAAAAGCTACCTGATAAAGATAGTGTTGTCAGTGATTCTTGGCGTCTTACCAAATGTTAAAGATTACAGCTTTCTGATGTACCAACATGAAAATACTAGGATTAATTTGTCTCCATAAAGGCCTAATACTTTGATAAAGCTGGGAATTTTGTGACTTTTTCTGTAAGGAGCATCTGTTGCTTTTGCACCAGTCTGATAGCATAGAAGCTGATTGGTCAGTCAGTGACTACGCTGTGAGGAGGTATACTTGATTGTTTTTACTCCCCCCTCATAATGAACTGGCAACCTGTGAGCTGAACATCCAGATTTACCTGCAGCCTTTCAACAACTGTGGAGGAAAGAAATTATATTACGTAAAAAAACAAAGCTTTTAGTGTGATGCATCATCACACAAGAAATGTTGGTCTATAATTAATGTAATTTGTAGTAGTTTAGATAAGGGAAAATTAAAGTAACATTTTTATTCATCTGATTATCTCTTTGGTGATTCAAAAATGCTCATGCGGCTTGTAAACCGCTTGGCTCAGTGGGTGGTTGAAGGATCACACATTTATTGATTGGTTGCTGTTGAGATGCACCTATGCATATCCATAAGTGCTCTAATATTATTGAAAGCCATTAATCACTCTGACAGAAACAAAATGCGCTGCGGCATCCTCTATTGCCATTGATAATCAAGTACCTGAGAGAGATTCTAAGCAAACAGTTTCACTTTGTAAACGTAGACATGTTAGAACGGAGATGTGATTCATATGCAGTTTTATAAACTAAGTTTCCACTTTTAGAAGACGGTAAAAACTTGTGCAATTTTTTTAGTTTTGGGAAATGACTCAAAAGCCAGTTCCTTTTCTCTTTTAAACATATTTATTCAAAGGGTACAGTTTTTTTTTGTTTTGTTTTTCAGTGTCACTACTGTAGGAAAATACTGATTTTAAGATTATTCATCTGTTCTTTATTCAATTAGTATAATATCCCACTCAGCTCTAAATCTGTAGTTTTTGCAGGATAATTAACAAAAAATAATGTTGTAAGCATTGACATATATAGAGATGGACAAACGATTGTTCTGTTGGAACCAGACAATGTTAGTAAGAAGTGATTGGTCCGAGTCAGTTTAAATCATCGTTTCTATGGCAACCACTCTCGGTAATCATGAGAGCTTGTTGCAAAGCAACACTCCTTCCACTGAAAGTGGGCTTTGGAGATTCTGTCAAACGATTCAAACATTTGAGGTGGGGGCCAGTTGGTACCACATGCTTTTACCGAGGCATCTGATTGGTCAGTTTATATTTGAATAACTTGTGATAAAGAGAATATAACATGAAACATTATTTTTTAGTAAAAATGTGATAAAAAGAGGTATTGGAGCAAGAATGGTTATTCTGACAAATATATTGTCTGAGTAATAGCTGTTTATTTGTCAATAGAAGCCTAAGGGATTTTTGACTGAGACCGGTGGGTCCTTCAGATGATGTGTCCAGTTCTAATAGACAGTCAATTATTGTAAATCACCTTTTTTGTTTTTATTTTTTTACCAAACACAGTTTATTTACTTCCTCCCCCGCAACATTTTACCTTTGAATTATTTCTCAAAGAAATACGGGCAGGCTCCCATTCCATTCCGTTTTGTGTTCCATCCCTCATTCCTCAAACAACTTCACCCCTCATGTTTTTAAAAGTGAAACTTCCTTAATGCCATGTTTATCATTTTTAAATTTTAGCTCCGAGCTTTGGAGAGACTGTCCAGTGTGTTAATTTTATGCAGGGCAAACATGGAGATCGGGCTATATATGAGAGGAAATTGGTGTGAAATCAACATTTCCATGAGCACGATTCCCCGGGAGCCTCTCTGTGATCAATTATTTATGTACTGGAGAGAGCCAAGAAACTAAATTTAAAGTTCCACTTCTTTTGCATTTTTAGTTTTATTTTTTATCTTAAAAGAAATTTTCCATATTGAGTATTTATGTTGATGCTTGTGATAAATGTCAAATGAAAGAAGGAATATGACTCAGGAAAGAGGGAGAGATCACAAGGAAAAAAGGGGGAAAGCCCCAGAGAGATGGTGAGATGAGAGGTTAAGGAGGAACCACGCTGACTGAGCATGCGGAGAGCATGTGCTCCTGTTCCCAAACTCATCCTCTGCCTCCCGCCGTTCGCTTGCTGCTGTTCCACGAATGCAGCACGGAGGAGAAAGGAACTCCCATTTGGAGTCAGTGTGAGAAAATTGAAGAAAAAAAAGAGGTTGCTCAGTGCACATGCAGAACATGTTGCCTTAAAGTCAGCCTGAAATCTAAAGATGTAACAATGACACAGAGTGTGTCCTTTTTTTAAGTAATGGCACATTGTTCAATACAAATAAATGAGCCTTTAAAGTCCCACTTCAAATATCTTTTGATCTTTTTTAAAAGTGTCCTCTGTATTTCTTTTTTTAATTCTGATTATGCTGTTTTTGCAATGTTTGAAAAACCAGTGTCGTTTTTTGGGACACAGTTTCTGCAGAGCGACAGTAGTTTGTTTAAAATTTGCCTCTGAGTTGTGGGTGGGACTGCTGGGCACGAAGTAAGTCCTTCATTTCCTATCATCTATCTTGTCATACACTCCTCCATCATCTGCTCCGGATTCCCAGTAATTTGAACAAAGACATACTCGGAATTTCAATTTCAAGCTTTATTATTTATGTCCTTCATCGTTAGAAAAACGCCTCAAAAAAGGTTAAATACACAAATAACATCATTTTCATTTGAGTGGGTCTTTAAGCTTTAAAAAAAGCAATTTGCTGAAAAGCAGTCTGATACTGAACGAAAATCAGTTGTAACTCAGATTATTAATAATGATCATACTCCTAGCTGGTGAAACATTATTGTGTTTAACCTTTTATGAACTCATTCACATAAAGTATCATACTCTTCTGAAACCTTTTATTCCTTTGCTTTGAAAAAGTGGAAGCCCATCAACGGGCCTTTTTGACTTGCATTAAAATACAAAGCCTTGAAGATTCTTGTGAATACTTCAGTTCCTATTTGAAGATTTCCTACTAAGAGAACCTCCAGTTTCTATACAACCAGAACAGGAACTTGATATTTAGTTTGCAATGTGATTTGAATTGCTTTTCAGTCCATGTTTGAATTGCTTTTCAGTCCATGTTAGACCTCTACAGGGATGCCCTTTGTTACTCTGTTTAAAACTTTTATGGTCAGAATTTTTGGGCATAGCCAAGGATCAGAGAGAATCTGGTTTTGCACTGAAGTCATGATTCTCAACAAGAAAAATGGGGTTTTGCCCTTTCTGGATAGGAAGAGAGCTCCTGCCCCAAGCGGAGGAGTTTAAGCATCTCAGGAACATGTTCCCCTGTGAGGAAAGGATGGAGCACAAGATTGACAGGCGGATAGGCCACTGTATTGATCCTTTGTTAAAGGAGCTGAGTCAAATGGCAAAGCTTTCCCTTTACTGCTCAATCTATGTTCTTACCTCACCTAAGATCACAAGTCTTGGTCATGACCAAAAGGATAAGATGCCAGATACAAGAGGCTGAAATGTGTTTTCTCCGTGGGATGACTAGGCGTTTCCTTAGAGTAAGGAGCACTGCACCCAGGAGGAGCTCCTCCACATCGAGAGGAGTCAGCAGAGGTGGCTCAGGGATCTGTTTTGGATTCCTCTGGACACCGCCATGGAGAGGTGTTCCAGGCATGTCTCACCAGTAAGAGACTTCTGGGAACACCCAGGAAGCACTGGAGGGACATTGTAAAGCAAATAGCCAGTGATCCCTCTGGGATCCCCCAGCAAAACTGAAGAAAGTTTCTGTAAAGAGGGAGGTCTGGACACCTCTACCGAAGATTCTGCCCCTGCAACCCAGCTCTGAATTAGGGGAGGAAAATGGATAGATATACCTACTGTGCATTTTCAAACTAAAGATATACATTTATATACATTTGGTTGCAATAAGCTTGACTTATTAAGTTATACATTCTGTATACACAGAGACTATATTATGTTCAAAAACAAAAAAACAAACCATATATAATATTCTAAATGTTGAAAGGCAGTCCCTTTGTTGGCATCGGCATAACTTTGAGTGAATACCAAGTAATACAGGTGCAGTAAATGTCCCACTAACCAGTAAATCAAATCAAATCAATCACACATCAGAATCAAAAGGATTCCTTTTTAAAAAAATTTTTTTTATTGTTACAATGGATGATGTATTTAGCCATCTTATTTAATCACCTGTAAGTGTGTCATAGTATGATTTAAAAAAATAAAAGTCAAACAGTACTTTCAGAAATATGTAATACAGTAAACTGATGTGAATTTTATTCAAGTAAAAAACTTACATCATAACTACAACAAAATAAGTTTTAAACAAAAGCTGTCTGAGACATCGTTATTAAAAGCAAGCTGGTTATTAAAGACTACAGTAAAGGAAATGCCAAGCAGAAGCATGATTAGTCATCAACAAACTGAAGATGTCAAACTTAGGAAAGTTTTTCCTATTTTTGACAACGTCTGTCAGAAAATTACTTAACAAGAATGCTGCAAATACAGAGAACATTGCAAAAGCACAACAATGCAAAAAAAAGTACAGATTGGATTAATAAAAAAAGAAGAAACAATTTTTGTAGAACCACATGCAGTAACAGCTGCTATTGACTTCTGAAAAATGTTTAAAAAGTACTGAGAAGTTTTTTTCCTCATTTAAGCTTTCACCTAAGCTGGTCCATTTTAATTGGTCCATTTGGATAATGTAGTTCGTAAGCTAAAGTATTAAAAGAACCCCAAAGATGAGTCATTTTCAAACTGTCTTTTTTAAACTATTGGTAATTGTTCTTTTCATCCTCAATTTTGCTATTTTCACATGAACTTTGAACATTACACCAGTGTGGTACCTGTCCTTCTGAGACGGAGTGAAGCAAGATTGAGAATTCCAAAGGAAGTAAAAAAAGAGGTGTTGTCAGCAGGGAGACAGCACTTACTCTCAAAGGAAACAGTGAATAATTGAAGCAGCCTCCAAAGATTAGCCTCCAAAGGAGAAGTCTCTATTTCTGACAGGTGGGCTGTCAGCATACAGTGGAGAAAGAAGATGATGCAAAGCACCTTTACAAGCTGTTTAATGAAACCGTAATCACCGCTTTTACTTGGGATTCCTCGCAGAAAAAAAAGAGAGGAAAACATTTATTTTTTTCTTCACAAAGATTGAAAGAAGTGTAACAGAAACAACACTTGAAAAGTCTAACTCATTAACATTTCACCAGAGTACATGAACTAAACATGTATTTTAAGTTCTGAGTCCGCTGCAGTAAAAAGAGCACTTGGTAAACAGTATCTAGCTTGTCTTCTTTCAGTTAACTGGGTGGAAGTATCCCAATGTCCAAATAACCTCGACATGGATTTCCTTGGTCTGTTCTCTCAGTAGCAGAAACAGAGCAAATTGGTGCAGTAACAGAAAATAATCCAGAGTGCTACAGAAAATTGGCATTAGCACTGAAAACTAAATGAGATCATGAGTGCAGAAAGAACCATGAACTTTCTTTTCGTGAGAACTTTAGGGAACAAGGACATTAACCTGCTGCAAAGATCACAAAATCCATTTGCAATGGCAGCGACTTATAGTTTATATTATAAAACTACTACACTGTATTATGAAAAAAAAAACCCACTCTCACTCCTAAAGACACATTTATTAAGTACAGTTTTGTAGGTGACCTCTTTCAAATTACTTTGCACAATCAAAATGCAAACATTTAATAGTGTTACATTTTATTTTCAATCATTTGATGATTTCCATAGGTTCTTCTTCCTATCACTTCCTTGTTAATACATGCCTATTACTATATAATCTATGATTCTTTTTTAACAAACAAAAAAAACTTTTCGATTTTTTTATCCTGTCTCCATAGAAATACATAAATGAATACTTTGAATTTCTTTTAGGAATAGAACAGAAAAATGTTCCAAATGGTAAAATAAAACTCTGGAAAATCATGATTTGTGTCTCTTTAGTATTCCTTGTTGCTTTATTAGCAATGACTAAGTTCAGCTATATATATATATATATATATGTAAAATTTAACTCTCACTGGTGCGAAGCTAAAATGAAAGCATTTTATATAAAGCATCACATATCCATAAAAATGCTTGTGGGAGCAAACTGAGGTTAGATTGGACTTAAAAACATCAAGTTGGCTGAAGGGAAGGAGCAACGTCTCAGCATGGTATTCTATTAGCTCTGCATGTTTTAAGCATTGACATTTACCTGTGATGTTAGGCCTTTTTTTTGTCATCAAGACCCTTCAACTAAACAAGCTTTCATTCATGGACATTGCTTTCTGATATGATGAATCCCCAAAGGCAGAACATAATCTTCAGGAGGTTCTGGGAGACTTAATGGAGCATGATCCATAATCTGCATCATAACTATTGGCTTAGAAGACGTTGACATTATGCAAATTCAATCCATGTGAAAAGCAAATTTAAGAGCTCATAAGATTGTCATAAAACCCCATTTCTGAATCATGAACCCCACTTTTCTTTTTTTTTTTGTTTGTTTTGCCTTTGTAGGAACAGTTTAGACAGATGCACTGAAGGTAATCTCATGCACCCTGACAGTTTGTTTCATATCTGACTTTCACTGGACATACTGTAAACACGCTGTTTGGCTGAATTGCCTCATCAACCTGCCAATTAAAAAAGAAATCTGTTGTACCTTTGGTCATGATGGCAATAACCAAAACAATGAGTCATGTGATCTGCTGTTTTACAACCGCTGCTTAACCCATAGCAGTGACAATGTCTATTGTTCAAATCTACTAACAAAACACAGAAACTGATTGTAAGAATGAGTTATTGACTTGTGAAGAAAGATGCAAGTCTATAAAGTACAAAGTGCAGATTTATTGTAAAAGCTGTGCATTCACAAAGGTATGTTATTCTGTGCTGTAATGACTAGTGAGCTACTATTTAATCTAATTATGAGAAAATGACATTATATTTGGTTCTGTCGTATGTCATCTCAGCAGATCCACAGATTCCCTAATGAGCATAAAACTGAATAAACACAGCTCCAAAGCTTTCATCAGCTCTTCAGTCATGGCTTCTTCTTGGGGGCTGTATTTGCTGCAGCTCTGTGAAAACTGGTCAATTTTACCTGTGAGTGCCATGTAAACTGCTAAGATATTGTTCCTAGCTGGACCATCAGAGGTAACACAGACTGCTGCCTATTATGTTTCTGGGTCAAAGCCAAAATTTGCATCCAGCCAACCACATCATGGAAATGCAAACAGAGGGAGATTCAGCAGGGAACAATATTGCTTTATTCTTTGCTTTTGAAGAAAGTTACCACTATTACATTTACTTTTTCACTAACTGTGGGTTCAGTTTGGTCTAACAAGAGGGTTGTTGTTACTGTACACACTTTGATGCAGAGCTGAAGGAGGGAGATAAAAACCACTTGAAGCTTGTTAATTTTTTCATGACTTACTGGTATTAGTGTTTTTTTTTTGTTACTTATCACAAGTGAATTAATTAAAAATAATAATTTTTAAAAAATCACCAGACTTTTGCAATATCTCAGTTCACATAACGACAATTATTTGTATTATTTCTTATTTGAAACGCATGACTGAGCAACATCAGCCATGGGGGGGTGGGGGTGGGGGGGGTGGGGGTGGGGTTCAGCATCAAGAATTTCGACAATTAAAAGTCCCACTCCAGTCATCTTTTGATCTAAAAGCATTCCCAGTGATTCAGTAATGATTTAGGTAAAATAAAAAATAATAATAAAAAAAACAGTTGTTTTCTAGGACATAGTTTCTAGGAACTGTTGGCGCAGAGTAATTCTACGCTGATATCCCATCAACCCTTTGTCTGCACTGTCACCGCTAGCTTCCAGCCCCTCACAACCCCTAGCTAGCATTAGTGATGCAACAAAAATGGTGACCCATATTGAAGCTATCCAGCCGTACAGTTTCTTGATAAATGTCCTCCATCATGAAAAAAATCCTACAAGAAACATGTAAAAAAAAAAAAAAAAAAAAAAACACGATTTTTTTTTGGAGTGGAAACGATGCCGAGGAATCTTCCAATGAATGACTGCTGCGCATGGTCGAAGCATGTTAAGAATTCTGTAAGTTTTTCAAACAATGTAGTTTTAGGCTTTGTAAACCAGCAGCAACTTAGCTAATTTTTGATTTTATTGTATGTTCTACTAATTGACATTAAAATGTTTACATTGCAATGTTGAAACAAAAGAAAAAAAGCATTAAATATTAGCTTCTTTAAGTAATTTTTAAAATTGTCTGATCTCACAAAACGTATGTCAAGAAACTAAGTTTGCCTCATGTACTTTAAAAAAATGTTTCAGTATAGATTAAAAGGGAGAGAGCTACCCTGAAATATGTCAACATGTGTTTTTTACATTTTTTTCCTTGTAACCTTTATAAAAAAAAAGAAAAAAAAGATTGGCAGTACATTACAATCTTATAAGGTCAAAGAGTACACAGCTTCGGTGGGATAATCAGTCTTTAGATAAGCATTTATCTCAGAGAAGATATCCAATTTAAATTCTCCTCAGGGAGAGACAAAGTGTTTAGAACAGAGAGAAAAGAAAAGCAGTGGTCTTTGTTTCTCATTTTCCAAGAGAACCAGCTGGTCAGTAAAGGTCTCCCTATCTTGGTCACATTAAACTCTGGAGAAGTTGCAGCATTTTCAGTTAAATCATATTGTCCAGTCATCATAGGCAAATCCTTTTTGCAGACCGAAAAAAAAAAATGAGGGCAAAACCATCAGTCTCTATTCTTTTGCAGAAAAAAACTCACAAAATAGTGTTAAATTGCCACACCCTTTCAAACTGTAACTTCTTCATGAGGGGTGGAGTAGTATGGTATCAAAACTGTGCGCTCATGTCATGTTTCTCTTTAGTTGGTAGCTCCTGACAACAAAACAATGTTTATGACTGTTTTCAGATGAAGAATCACATATATACTGACTGTTCTTATGATTGCAACTATCATATACAGTTGATTGCATGCTTTCTTATTGAATTGGCTTTACATTTTGGGTATATTGGCCTAATTGCTATAATTCAATGCACCAACTGCTCCATCTGCTTCGGTTGCACCGTATAGTTAGAAGATGCGTTTCACTGCCTGATGAGATGTCAAGTGGAATCTGCCCTTCCTATTCTGCGAGTGGTAGATCACAGCGGGTTGCACTTCTTGTGTGCACTCACGATCGTATGCGAGTCTTTTCAGGTAATTACAGCATCTGTTGGGAGTTTTGCTGATTGTTTTTCATCTACACATGGTCACCACTCCAGAAAACCAATTACCATGCGGAACACTAAATCACCACAAATAATTCGCCATTCTCCCGCTTGAAGTAGAGAAACCAGAGTAAGACTGCCTTGCTATTTGTTCACATGCAGATAAAGGTAGCAGAGAAAAAGACTTAAATAACCGCAAATAAAAGAGCAAATGAAAAATTTGATCATTTGAGAGGCTTTTTAAGGGTTTAAAAGAAAGACAAAAGAGCAAAATCCTTTGGACTAGCACTAATATTTCTGGAAATAAAGTAGGAAACCTTTATCATGAAGATCCCAACAAAACCAGCTATGATGTGTTGCCTTTATCGTCATATTTGGGGCAATCAGTGGACGGTGTGCGCTTGTTTTTTTGAATCATTATTATTCATGGTAAAGTTTTATAAGGAATGCAACTAGGCCATAGACCTAGTTTCTGTTTTTGGAGTGCACACTACTGCTATTTCCAGGATCAAGACTCGCATGACTCAGATTGAGAAAAGAGCATTGCTCTTGCTCACGTTCAGCAGATGCCTCTTTGTTGGGCGCTCCTGGCTGCTGTCTTTTTCAAATGTCAGAGTTACACAGATTCATTACTTTTGTGATGCGACTTGGTTCAAGCAGATGGCCAAGATGGATAAATGGTGTGATTCACATTAACTGCTGATTAATTGTTCTCATTTATTGTGTTGACAGAATAGTTCTTTTCCTCCCATGACCTCAATCTTTGACATCCTTTGCAACCACTTTGATGACTTGGAGTTCTATTTTCTTCCTTTCAGCCTTCCCCATTGCTCCTGCTGCAGTGCTTTTGCGGAAAACCTCTAAGCCGATTTAAGTTTCCATTTTAAAAATAATAAAATCCCCACATTCACAATGAGAGAAGTAAAAAGCTTTATTCTCCTGGAAGTCTGCCGGATTTTCTTTAAAGCATGCCTGAACTCCTTTTATTTTGGCAGTTCTTTATGCTACCGTGTCTAATTGTGATGGCATTTTTAATTAAAAGTCAAGGATATGTTGTTTGTGAAGGGAGACTAATCTGTACTTGCCAACACTTCCAGCACCAGCTATCTTCAATCTATCTGCCTAATGAGAAAATAGAAAGGCAAGCATGGGACTTTGTGATATTTGCTTTACTCTAAATGGATTTCTGTGAATTTACGATTAGCAACCAAGCCTGAGACCATAGGATGCTGTAGTTCAGAAGCTGCATGGATTACCAAAGATAACAATGAGAAATTTTCCTCCAACTCCATACCTTAGTATCTTGCATGATAAACTCATTGTGTGGAAGACATCTACATTTTGGCCAAAGTACTTACAGTAATTCAGTTACTGTGTTTGTTGTTTTGATGTTTCTCAATGGTTTAGACAGGATTTAAAGTGTAAGTATTAGAATGATAGGTACAATATAAACTGGATTTTGTTCGACCCAACTTTTCCTGCCAGGTGATTACTTTTATTTAGAGCAGGGAGGTTGCTTTGTGAAAAGGGAAACAATTATTCAAACGGAGGACAAGAGTTCACGACCTCAGGTTGGCAAGCATCTGTCTTCCTGATGTGTCTTTGAGCAAAAGTGCAGAATCTCAGCCAGTTCTGCCTACCTGCCTCTCAGCTCTGACCTCCCTGTGAGAGTACAAGCACAATGATCAATGAAAGGGGCAACAACTATTTCATTATTTCCAGTGGGGTCAGCTGTCAAGCCCTGGTCTCTCAAATTTATGTTTGCTCTGTTTCTTTTTAAAATCCCTTTGGGTTATCAGAACAAACCATTTCTTTTTCTTTCTTTATTAAGACAAGATCAAACAGGGCTATATTGAAAAACATTTGTAAAACAAATATGAACCATTACTGTGTGTTTCACCTTATATATTTCTTAGAGGTGTGACCATTGACCGATTGATCCAATCAGATTGATCTGTCGAAGGCAGGCTGTTAATCAAATTGACTCATACCAATATAAAATCATTACTAAATGAAATAAATTGATGATGATCAATACTGGAAATGACCATTTGGATTAAGACATGGAGGTTTTTTTAATTATATTGTAAAAACGACCAAGTGGACAACAGACCTGTGATGGCAGCAAAACACGATCAAGCCATCATTACAGTCCAAAGTGTGGAAACACTTTCAATTGTGCAAAGACACGTGACCATACAGTTATTATTATTTTGATATGGAAAAACAACAGTGGGCCGAACTTTATGAAATTAAAAAAGTGACTGGAACATTCATTCTTGTTTACTTGTTTGTGCACATATTTAATCTACACTTCATTACTTTGTAAGAAATACAAGGAATCTGTAAAATGTGGGGTGGCTGTGGGGCAGCGGTAGGGCGATCAACCTCTGATCGAAATATTGCAGGTTCAATTCCCACCTTGTCCCCCCCCCGATGTGTCAAAGTGTCCTTGGGCAAGACATTAAACCCCACATTGCCTCTGGTGGGAGGTCAGCGCCAGTGTTTGGAAGCGGAACCGCCATCAGTGTGTTAATGGGACTGTGACTGTAAAGCGCTTTGGGCCTTCAAGGAAGGTAGAAAAAAGCGCTGTAGAATTAAGTATATACCATTTTTCGCCAAAACTTCTCCTGCAGCTATTTATCTTAGGGTCACAATGATTGAATTTTAGGATAAAGATGTCCTGGATTGATTTTAGGTTAGTGAATCAGAATCATTAAAATGAACCACTATCGACTATTAATCGTATTGACAACCACAAATTATGACATGAATCAAAGTGTTGGTAAAATGAATGGTTACACCCCTAACCTTTCTACATTTAAACCTCAAATAATGCAAAAACAGCAACAATGCAACAATATTTCAACAAAACACATTTATAAAGCTCTAAGTCAGATTAAAATTCATATTTTGAAATAAAGTGGCAGTGGATTAAGAGTGTAAACATCAGTTGCTGAATGAATTTGAAGTCCTGCTGTGTTGGGTGGGGGTTTAGTAAAGGCAGAGGTTTCACGCTGCTCCTCTCGGTGGTAGCAGGCCCGGTGGGGATGAACGGCTGCAGCTGAGATTCAGCCTGAGAGAGGCGATTAACTTTGTGCTCCGCCGTTTTCCTTCATAGAAAGCCCAGTGGCTGACCGTGCCGCCAAAGAGTCAAAGGCATGCCCAACGGCGACCCAACCCTCCAGAGGTGGCCAACAACAACTGCAAAAAAAAGAGAGAAATCGGTTGATTCTAGCTGACACAGCTATGAGCCAGATAATGACTCCAGTGAGTTTTTTTTCTAAAGAGAGCACTCTTGGGATCGAGAGGAAAATGTCACTCACAGTTCTGTGAGACACACAGGGATCAGGCTCCAACTTTCTCATCGAGTGATAGGGATTATTTCCTGTTGTCACTTTATATGACTTAAGATATTGATGTGCAGATACAGGTTGACGGCATATTATGGGGATTTGGAGTTTTGATACATCATATTCCGAGATAAGAACTCTCTTGAAGAAAACACCTTGCACACTCATGCAAGCACTGCAGCTATTTTCTCTTGTTTCAGAAGAAAAAAAATAGACAAAGCTTGGTGGAGGAGTGGGATAAGGTGCCTGGGCATAGATTTGCTTTTTGTGAGATCAAATGTGTTTTGTCTCTGTGATTTTGTGGTTTACCTCCCAGTTGGACAGTATCTTCTTTGGTGGATCTTTTCACTTGTGGGTTGTGGAACACAGACATTTCGACCATCCAGGCCCCTTAAAACATGACAGTTTCTTAGGCGCATTTGCGGCCACAAGGTCTCTCACGTTTATCACAGTCACGTCAGGCAACACTGGAGATTCTGTGCGGCATCGCACAAGGATCCTTCTAATCTGATCCAACAAAGACATGCACCAGGTTTCTCTTGGCATTCACATTTTGTCTACATGCACATGTAAGTGAGCAGGGAAGGTAGGTTTGAAAATAAAGAGTATGGTGTGACAACATGATATAAAATTAAAGATTTCAAAACTGTTTTGGCTAATTTTGAGATACACTTGTGAATGTTGTCCTTCCCTTTGCACAATGATAAAAACACAGGTTCTCAATAAGTAAGATAAAAAAAAACAAACATTTTTAGCAACAAACTTTATAAGCAAAACACTATAATTTGTATGCTCATTATTATTATTAGTGTTTCAGCTCATTCCATCTTGTCAATGTGAAATGATAACAAAATAAGATAAACAGCACAAACAAAGAATGTGCTGAGATAATTGCATAGCCTAGGGTTACAATCAAAACTTTTATGTTGGGAATTACTTTGAGCATCCAGGCAGAAAATGGTGACAATTTTCAGCCAAAACCCCCAGGTGGCAAAAAATAATATCATTTCCAAAACTGATTATGCTCACTCTTTGACCTCTACAATCTTCATTTAGCACCATTAGGTTCACCCTGCCATCACAGCAGTGTGGCATGTTCTGGCTGGCACTTGCTTCAGCAGGCATTAATCAGCTGGAAAGAATAATGCGACTTTTGGTATGTATGAGCCCATGCATGTCGAGATCTAATGATCTTATAGAGCTCAACGCAGGGCAGCGAAGTCGCGCTTTTGCATGATATCCAACAGCTCTTGTGTGTTGTGCTGGAGACGGGCTGTGTAAATTCTCCCGACTCTTCCAGACACATGAGCTCAATCACTAGGCTTCTTTGGCAAGGAAAGAGGGAGCAGGTGTCAGCTCTCATATGAAGGACACTGATGCCAGAGTGCATTGAGGTGTCGGATTTGAAAATGACCTCTTCTGCAGTGTATTTGTGTTTGCATGTTCTTCTGGAGGATGTGCGAAAGAAGTACATGTTGGGGACTATAAACATCAAGTACCTACTGCAGTTTAAATGTTGAACATTTTAATATTTGCAGACACGTTGTCAAGTTTAACTTGCTTTAAATGATCTTAATTGACTTGAAATTGATGGTTTCATAAAATAAATGCTTAAGCCATGTGTTTAGAGTGGCTAATCTTTCATTTATACAGATTAAGCATCCTTTATAAATATTAAAACCACTGCAGAAAAACTTGATGTAAAGACATTCAAAAAGTGTGTTTTTTTTAATGTTTTAATTTAGCTGATGAATATTACTGAGATGCAGAGAACACTAAGCTCTATAAACTGCAACGTCTGACGGCCAAAAGATTTTAAGCGTCCTCATCATAATGACTCCATGGATTTCTGTTAGCCTGATCTGATTTTTGGGATTGGTCTCCTGACATTCGCCAGAGGTTAGAAAAAATATGCACAGTCTAATAAATGTTGTGAATGTTCAACGATTCATCCAGTACGTTTCATTTTAACACCCTCAAGGTGATCCGTGACACTTTATTCACTTGGCAGGGTTGTGGTGTTTGCTTACTCCAGAATGGATGATCATGCTTTTTTTTCTATTTCCTCTCATTTCCACCAATGACAGCTGTAACATTTATTCTTTTCTTAACACACCAGAGCTGAGGGCCATTAAGGATGTGCCCACTTCATAGTACATCAAAGCTTAGATAGCAGTGTTTGACGCGCACTTCCTCATTGCCCTAACATGGTTGACAGACTCCCTCCTTAGAGGGTGAGTAAACGTCCGGCATGCCGATGAGGCTAGTTTTGACACAGGTCAATGATGTGCTGCTGGGTTCATGATGAGAAGGAAAAGTGAATTCCGTATTTTGAGATTCTGGTTGATACCACGCTGCCCTTGAAAGAATTGCTTTCATTAATGCAGCAAAATCACAGCACTAATTAGATATGCCTATTAAAGGTGATGGATAAATGAATTATGCTTAAATTGGTCTGTTATGAGTGTTTGATTGCATTGTCCTTTGCTGGCTATTGATCTTGGCCTGAGGTTGATTAAGAATTGGACTAAGCAAGGGTGAGAATATAAACAGTATACGTCTTGGACAACATACCTAAACAGTGTCCACTGAAGAAGTTTCAGATCTTTTATTTTTAAATAAAGTGTCAAAAATTGGCTAACAAAACGAAAATGCATCTAGATTTGTATTAGTATGATTCTTTTATGAATAGTGATTAATGACTCTGTCAACATCAATTTCTAAGCAATTACTGCCGCTCCAAGAAACGGACACTATTTGTTTTATTTTGTCAAAAACTACATAATCATAACTAAAAGACCATAATGAAAAGATCATGAGAGTCGGACTTCAATTCTTAAATTTACTATCAAAGTTAACACGTGAATCAAAATGTTTTAATGAATGTACAGTTCCGCTGCTTCTGTTTAGTGGACCTTGAACACTTGAATATAAATCAGATAAATCAGATAAACATTACAATACTAACATAAATAGAGGTTGTCGGAGTTAACAGAAACAGTTCCTTTATTTATTTTCCACTTCATACCAAATCAAGCCTAAAATCTAGAAACTGTCCTTTTATACAAAATATCCTCATCATTGAATCAAAAATTAGTTTTGATGCTCATTTTTTCTTTGCTCTCATGTTTTTTTCCTTCTGTGGCAAAACAATCCCAATATTTAGATGTGGTTTCTTGTTTCTCCTTATTTATTTATTTATTTTTTTGTTAAGTTATTGTTTGTAATGTTTGATTTACAAGATGGATGACTGTGTTCAGTAATGTACTGCGATCACATGGCATGTGTGGTTAAGTCCTATTGCTAAATCCAAACAAATCCTTTTGGCAGTTGGTTTGTCCCAGGCTGTGGCTGTCATTGCATCCTTGGGCAAGACTTTTAGCAACAGTTTAGAATGTTGCAATGCCTTTATAGCTAGTTTACCTATCAGTTGAGCCTTTTTTTAAACTTCTTTTTTAAATACAAATTCGTATTTCCCAATAATCGTATCACTGGCTTTAGACTTTTTCTCTTCTTCTTCTCTTACAATTCAAACTTTTTTATGTACTGAACAGTGTTTGGCTGTATCTACTGCATTATTTAGTAAAATGCGCTCATTCAGTGGTTCCTGTTGCAAGAGAGCGACCCATTTTTAGCTTCATTTTAGAATATTTGCTTTAACAATCCAATTTGAAATGGAAAATTTAACTGTAGTTGTTACTGTAGTGTAGTTATGTGCAAATTAAGCAACATGAAACCCTGCACAGATGTTTTTTACTTTTTTTATGTGACACTAAATCTAAATGTTACATCTGTTTGGGACTTGAGACAACAGACAAACAGCAGGACCAACTTCTCCTCCTCCTCACAGTCTGCAGAGGTCACCCACTCAGAAACAACTAATCAAGGAAAACCTAAAAAATAATCTTTTTTTGTAACGGTTAAACTTACTCCTAGCATCTGCCATCCACAACTCACCATTAAATTTACTGAAGGATAAAAAAAACCATCAAATGTAAGCGGTGTAAAGCCATTTCTACTGACAATTATTATAGACAATATTAAGCAGTTTAGTTTTGCATACAAATATAAACCATGTATTTCGTTGATCTTCAGACAGATTTTCTATCCTTTTTCCATTGGTGTTTGTTAAATGTAGAGTGAACTCAAATCTTTCTCAAATCCCCCTCAACAGGGAAGATAATGCCTTGCTTTCAAAAGGCAGACTGGACGATCCATGTGACTTAAGTGACAACTAATAAAATGTATTATTAGCAGTAGCATTGCTGCTGTTTTCTTTATGTCCCTGGGATTCAATATTCCTTTTTGAGAAAAAAAATCTCTTATTCGTGGTTATTAACCATCTTGAAGATAATCAGAAGAGTATCTATGGTTCAAACTTTCCTAGATTAGGAAAGATAAACAGATGTATAAAAAATGTATGCCTTCAAAACCATGTTGGAGACCACTCCTATCATCTTTTGATTTTTAAAACTGTTCCTAGTGGTATTTTAACCATGATTATGCCTTTTCAGCCAAAATAAAAATAAAAACGTGTCGTTTTGCAGGACATAGTTTCTGTAGAGCAGCAGTAGTTTATCAGAAATTCACCTCTGAGTTGTGGGCAGGATTGTCAGCATGGAGTAAGCATGCCCTCACTTCCCATCATCCGTTTATTTACACTCTCTTCCACCAGTTTACAGCCCTTTGGATAGATAGAAATACTTTATTCACCCCAAGCTGGGAAATGCAGCTGTCGTCCTCTCCTCTACTGCTTCAAATGTCTCTTGTCTGTAGCCAATGACAGAGCCAGCCTTCCTAATCAGTTTGTTCCGTCTGTTGGTGTCACTGGCTGCAATGCTGCCCCCCCAGCAAACCACAGAGGAGAACAGAGTGCTGGATACCACAGACAGGTACTACCTATCATTAGCGGTGAAATAAAAAGGGCGAGCAATAGGCTATTGGAACTTTCCAGCCATACAGTTTTGAGCCAGATGCCAAAGACGAGGAAAACAAAGATGTACATGGATAAAATCATCTGCAAGTGGATGCATCAGAATGAAGCGTAGCAGGGATTTTGTGCCGTTCTGTAGTAGATTTGAAATGGCATTTTTTCGTCTGTTCCTGATTCACAAAAATTTGATTAAAGAGAGACTCCAGAATGCTATTTAAAGCTTAATTTTCTTAATATATGTCCTCCTTCGTGAAACAAATGCCACAAGAACATGTTAAAAAATACCCAAATCACAATTTAATCAGAATGCGTCTGAAATAGCAATTAAGTCATCAAATGTACTTACATCATCTCCTTGGGTTGAAACAGGAAGAACTGAAAACACAGACCCAGAAAGAAAAGTTTATCCAGGAAAAAATACATACTGAATGATGTATACACATTTCCTACATGATATTCATCACAGCCAGTTGTCTCCTAAATGAGTCAAGCCGAACTTTCTAAAATAGCAACAAGATCTCTAAAAAAACAACAAGAAAAAAAACAATATCCATTTTAGATGTGATAATCAAACAGGGCAGCAGCTCCTGAAATTGCTTGTTTTGTTTGGACACGACTCGAAATGTTACAACACTTTTCAAACAAACATATTTACAGAGATACTGCTTCCCGTTTGAAGGACACACAAAGGAAGTGGAGCACAATGACATGCCAGAAGGATGGAGTACTAAGAAGATCAGAATATTTTTTTTTGGGAAGAAAAAGAGGAGCAGTGAATAGGTTGGAAGACAGCAGGAGAAATAATTAAAAGTGCCCTTATCATTTCTGTTTTCTCTAAAGCACATGGGAGACTTAAATGTCACTGCTGAGAAGTTCACTTTGAATTGCATGTGTCAGTCTGCTTATGAATCAGTTTATTAGTTTGAGTCCCACCTCAATTTGCAATCTAACATTTCGGCAAATAAATAAATAAATCCTGGACTCCCCTTTTCTCTGATGTGTCCTTCTGGGTCACTGGAGTTATCACACCAAAATGAAATGAATGCATCAAATAATTGGAAGTTGTTTTTGTTTTTTTTTCTCTGAAGACTACTATTTGTTACTTTTGAGGGTTTTTTTTTTTTTTTGTGGTGTCAATAATCTGTAAATTGGCCTCTTGGGGACATATTTTAGAATTGAACGATAATCTTTTGTGGTTGAGTTTTGCCGCTTTTCTGGAGTGGAGATTGGTGGCTGAAGGAGACAAAGTGTAAATGTGCTACTTAGAAATAAAAATCTCAATTTGTCAAAACTCATTCTTTATAATCATTTTAACTGAAATTAAAATTTTTCTTTTCTTTTCTTTTTTTTAGAATAACCAATAGGCATTATACTTTGTTTATTGGCCAAAAAATCTGCACTTGATATAAAAATAACTGGGTTATGACAATTATGCAAAGAAATATAACATAAAATAACTCAACAGTGGTGGTGGGATTACATAGTTTGTTTTTCCAACTCTTTTTCAATCAAACTCTGCTTGACTTTTGTTAAATATCACTTTATTTAATGAATCAAATCCATGTGTGTTGAGTTTTGTTATTTTTTATAATGTTTTTAATGAATGTATTTATTTTTTTAAATTTGTTTGATATATCTGTATGATTTCTTGTTGTATTTTATGCAATTAATGCTTGAAATAAAGTGATAAATCAAATCAAATAACTGTTCCCCTCATGCATTAAGTGGAAAAACTAAACATCTCTGACCCAATAGAAAGAACATTTGCTTACTTTAAAGTAGTTTGTGAATGTGGTTTGTTATTGAACAGTCCTTTTAATAGCCAAACTACAAAGAGTACATTTTTAAAACTATTAAGTACATATATAATTTGCCTTCTGCCTTCAACTCCACCAAAGCTGCTGGGAGAAGCTCCTGCATGTAAGCGACCCCCTGCCTGCTTCATCAATGGCTGCCTGGTCTCACAGCAAATAATTAAACAGTCTCAAAACAAAACAAAACAAAAAAACACAAAAAATAACTAATGAGCGAAATAGATAATGTCATGCTCTTCTACACAGCAGAAGTTGTACCTTTTTTTTTTTTTTAGCTTTCTTGCATCTGTGTGGTTCTCTCCAGGTGCTCTAGCTTCCCTGCACGGGTCAGAAATCGGCCTGTTAGGTTGAAGGGCCGTGTTAGATTGGCTGTGGTTTTGTAATTCTGTGATCAACCTGTCCTGGATGTACCTGGCTTCTTGCCCGGTGACAGTAGGGGAAGACTTCAACTTCAGTGATCTTAAATGGGATGGAGAAGTCATCCCAACCCTAAAAGACTATTTTACATTCAGTTCCTTCCTGCCCTCTACTGTGAAGTACATTTGAAACTGTTCTTTCTGAAAAGGATAAATAAATGGCTGTTGGAGTTTAAATCAAATGCCAATAAAAGAAACAAAACCAGAGTTTCATTAAACTACAGAAATCAACATAAAAAAGAAAATCTTAAAAGTCTTTTTTTGGATAATGGCTGCTGTGGAGAAGCCAGCCCAACGGGGTTCAAGGCGAGATGGAATAAATGATACAGTGTAATTGTCCACTTAGACACCTGGCTTTAATGAGCGTTTTAGCTGTTGGGTGCATCCAAGATGCACACCAGCTTTACCCAACATTCTTTGTGCATATCAGCGAGCATTTTGGATTGGGATAATACAGATATTTCTGAACTTTGAAGGGTCCAGCTGGCACAAATGGCAGAAACAGGAACAGCCTCAAAGGACAATGAGAAAAACTGACAGTGAGGAATCTGGACATTAAAATCACAAAAGCAGCTGCCATGCTGCTCTGCAGAAGAACACACTGCTGCATTTTTGCTGGATGGTCACAAGCCGCGTATGCAATGGGAACATAGCTTTTGGTGTTCCTTTGAGCAATTATGTTAGCACGCAACACATTTGACATTTCCAAAAGCGCAATGAGAATCGTATCAGTCATTTTAAACCAGGAAAAAAGCAACTGCAATCCCATTGCACTACAGGCTTAACACCTTGGGTTAAGCCTTCAACAACCAACCTTTTAGCATTGTCACCTGCAATGCCTAAATAGCCTCTTTGACATATCGTACATTTTTGACCATTTACGCAATTACTGTGAATCTGCTCATTCTGATGTGGAGAAAAGCAGCTTTTGATGACGGCTTTGCACCATTATACAGCACTTTACGAACATTAAGACCTGCAAGCCATGATGAAGATAAACTTAAAATTCACCCTTAAAAGCAAGAGCTTTAGCTCCACTTTTGGCAACGTTTCGTTCAAATTGTTATCAAAGTTCAAATTTGAAGACCCTATTTTTTCCATATCTCTTTACTGTGAGGGCTAAATTTAGTTTTTTTTGTTTTTTTTTTGTTTAACTTGCTGAAAGATCCTTTACATACATAACGCAACATCTCTCACAGATTAGTGCAAACAAACTCATTTTGAGAGAAATCTCCTGGAAGACCTGAAAATCAAGACCAGACTGCTGCTCTGTTATCTTAGGTTGCATCAGGCTTGCAGACATTGTATGCCATGCAACCAGAGACGATGAAAAAATGATCTGAAAGGACATGGTTTTCTAGACCACAAACAAAACACAAATGTGAAACGGTTGCTCCGGTTTCCTCATATCTGATCAATAATTCCGTTTTTGTTTTGTTTTTTGTTTTTTTTGTGTGACTGATGTGAAATGATGGCTTTTGATGAAGAGAAGAAGTGTGTGACCTTTGGTAGCAAAATAATTAACATTCACACAAGACGGACCTTAAAACTGAAGACCCGCAGGAGCAATTGGATACGGCAGAACCTGTGAATGAAGGTTTCGATGGCTGTTTCTGATAAGATGGCAGAAAGCTTTTTTCTGCTGAAGCCAAATGCCACCTCTTTACCCTTCACCTTATGCTGTTGCGTCTTTCCAGCCTCCACTCTTCACTCTGCCATTATATATCTCCGCCTTAACCCTGTGCTGCCCCACCTCTGATGCGTGTATCCTCTTAAGCCACTCATTCTGAGCCTCTGCTCTTACTATTATAGCATTTCCTGACTCCATCCTGCCTTTTGCAATGAAATAAAAGTAATTGTACTTTTATTAGATATGGAATCATGCAAATTATATTGTTATAAATAAAGCAGGGGTAGACACAAGTTTAATGCAGACAGAATTAGGACATTTTAGGGAATATTTTCCAGACCTGCAGGCTTTATGCTTTTACATTACAGAGGTAGTAAATGATGAAGTGTCTCATAAAAAGAAGATTCTTTATTTTATACTTTGATTGGTAAATCTTGATGTAATCAATTTGTAGTCATCTCCTTTTTTTTACTTGTTCTGCTTCTCTGTCAGTTTTAATTAAGGCATGTGATCACCTCACTTTAGTTGCTTGCTAAAACTCAACATCCTCTCTAATTCAGTTTCAGCTTTGCCAGGATAACTGAAAAATCACACCTCTGTGGTTTGATGATGCATTACAGTAGCTACAAACTGTTAGGCTTTCAAAAATACATCAGAATACACTGTAAAAACCCTTAAAATATAAATAGCCAAGATAATAAAAGTGCATTTCCATTCATGCATTTATATTGTCCCATCTTTTAAATCACAACTTAATGTTTTAACTACTGTTTTACTTCAAAAAGCCTATGAATTGAATGCAACAACTCTCCATTGTTTAAAGATGAATGAAATACATGCAGTCCATCTATATTTATGATCCAGATTCTTTGACACAATCCCTAGGCTTTTTTACGTTACAGGGAAGATTCCCCAACCCAGACTCTGAGGCTAAGAATTTCTCAGCCAACTTTCTTTTTCAACAAGTTGAATCCAAAACATTGCAGATCAACTTGTCAGCTGGTAACCAACACACTTGAGCTCCTTCAGTTTGGCTTGTCCACACATGTGAAAGGCATATTTTTATTTAAGTCTTGAGGTAACTAGATCATTACTAAAAATAAAACCAACAGGTTTAGCTTGTAGAAGGACAGGAAAAAAGGCCAGACTTTCTTTTGGAGATGATGAAGGTGAGAATGACCTCTTGTCTGGTGTTCTTCACACACAGCGTGGCTGCATATGTGTTGACTTTGTAACTGCTTCTTGTAGTCTGATTGCAAAAAAAAATGATGTATGTAAAATGATCGCAGCTTCAGGACCTTGTCAGCGAAACTTGATGTTATTAATGCCAATTACCATGTTCATCTTTGAGTGACCTTAAAAATAAAGGCCTCACACATCAGATAAAAAAATATCTCTAATTGAAAAAACAGAGAAAAAAAACTGTCCTTTTTTAAAAAAATCTCTGCCTAAATACCACAATCAACTGAAATTCCATTTGAAAAGATATAGATATGAAGCTGTGGAGGCTCATTGTGACTGAAGAAACAACTGAAAATTGTGACTTTTTCTTAAAACCTCTGCGGCATTTAAAAATGCGACTTCTGCCTCCTGATTACAAATGCCGCCGCACAGCCACCTGCCTTGAAATATTTTCTTTAGTTCATCTAAGTTTTCACTTTTGTTTTCATATATATTACATGCTTTGATTTATCTAGTTGTTACAGTTGCTGATAAAGTAGGGTTACAATCGCATGATTCAGTTGCATTAATCTAATCAATCAAACACTCAAATTCATAATGAGAATTCCATTAAAATTAGAATCCCATCCTAATAAATGATAAATATTGTCTTAATTATCCAACAATTTTGTGTTATCCCGTATTTGTGTTAAATTGAATTTTTTTCTGAGGCTAAGCCTGTGGTCTCTTAGCACCAGTCTGAGTTTAAACGAAACACTGCTGTGAAATCACAGTACAGCAGCTGGAGTTGACCTTTAATTAACTTTGTTGATAAAAGAAACTAAAGAGAATAACCCACACATGTTTCTCGGGGTTAACAAATATCTCAGAAATGTTATCCAACTGTTAGCTTCAATACCAAGTGTTAACCTATTTTTTAAATCTCTTTATATTTTGATGATAAACAGCACAGCAACTTGGCTGTGCTAATTACCCACCTTTAGGTAAAACTAAACTCTCTTTTAATAACTAACCCCCACATCCTCATTTCTCTTTCCCCATCCCACTCACTGTGCTCTGGGGGTGGGAGGATGAGGGAGATGGGTGTATTAATAATGCAGTGCTGCCTGGAAACCAAACGCACTGCAGCGGAGTGCTGTGTAGAATTCTAAAGAGGTATTTGTTTGTACACGGATGGAGCCCTCCTCCCCGATTCCTTCTTGCCGTCTTCTCATCTCACCTGTACCCCTCAATACCTACCTCAGCAGACACAGAGCATCAGTGTACAGATCTTTTGTCTCCTCCCAAGAGATGTCTACTGTACGGATTAGGAGAGGACTCCGGAATAGCCACTCGAGCTGATATAATCAGGACAGTATTTTAAGTGCATCCGCTTTATTGGCCTCCCTTGGACTTTTGCTTTTCTACTAGGAAGCACTTTTTCACTGGAGGAAGATGGAGTTTTTACAACAAACCACAGGAAAAGATGTTTGTTTGTGCTGTACAATGGGAGAAACAACATTTTGGAAGAATAATAATTATTTTTTTTATTCTATTTTAAGGAAAAGAATTACATTTGGAGTATACTTTGGCCCACTGTTTCTATTATTGTAGCAAAAACCTAAAGTCTAATCATCTGAAAATGCACAAATTACAAAGTGTGGTAACACAGGGCAACTTTTGGTTTTGTCTAAAGTGAAAAAATATAAACACCTTTAAAGTGTCAAACATATTTTTAGTTTTCCTTCAAACCAATAACAATGTATGCTATTGTTTTCTAGTTCAATAATCTAGAGCAGGGGTCTGCAACCTGAGGCTCTGGAGTTGCATGTGGTTCTTTGACCTCTCCTTTCTGGTTCTATAGTTGGATAACAAAAAAACATTTTTTTTAATTTAATTTTATTTTTTTACTTTAATTAGTAACCTGTTTTTCAGACTATATCTACATCAAGCAAAACAAAGCAGCCAGATAAGTCAAACTTTTTTCAACTCATTTTGCCAGGCTCCTACAGTACCCATGATGCTCCAACAATCCATTAAGCAGTTCGGCTTTGTAGTTTACTAAAGTTGAAGATTTGTGCAGATTTTTGAGTGGCATGTACCACCGTGAATTAATTTAAAGCGAGTTTAAGCACAATATACAGGATTTATACAGGTTACAATGCAGACTGTCTATTATTGATCAAAATGAAAGAATTTTAAGTGTGCCATATGGTCCATAAAACAAGATAAGGGTCACTTAGTTAGCTATGATTCCTTTTTAGTTTGTGTCTGCAACTTTTATTCCCTCTTTGACTACATTTTTGATTGAATATTTGTACTCACAACTCTACAGGGTTGTGAACTTAATCTGCAGAATTCAAATACAGAAATAGAAGGATTCTGGATTGCACTGTGCAGTGGATAGATTAAAGCATTCATCAGTAGGGACCACTGTCATAAAATCCCATCCATCCATTGCCTAAACTTGTTTTGTCTCCTTTGGGGTCACGGGGCTGCCAGAGCCTAAGACGGCCACTTGTGGGCAAAGGCAGGGTACACCCTGGCCAGGTTGCCAGTCTGTTGCAGGGCAACAATCACACTCTGTCATAAAATTGAGTTCCATAAATAACTTTACAGGCAGAATTTCCTATGAAAGACACATGCAGTCATGAATTTCTAATAACGTGCCACTGGGCCTTAAGGTCTTCTGCAGAGTGATCCAGTGAGAGTGAATTCACCTGCATTTTATTAGAAAAGATTGGGTCCACTAGCAACCCAAAGGACTTCAGCTGAGCTCAGATATTTTCCTGGCAAAGTTCAGACTATGTTGACCGCCTCCATAACAAAGACTGATTACCAGCTCTTCAAGACCTGAGAAGTGCAGGCACATAACCGGCAATGCCTTCCATTTCTGCCAGCTACCCTGACAAACCTGTGTACACTTTATCAAACCCATGAACATTTCTACAAATAGAAATGTCCCATTTACTTCTATTTATGTTGTCAGACTATTTAATCGGTATTAAAATACTGAAAGAGATTGTCCCGAGCCCGCTTCCATCGGAAAAGGGTGTGGATTTCCAACAAGCTGACTCCTGTTTTTCAACAGTAGTTGCCGTAGAAACAAAGAAGAGACCAATCCCTCCTTAGTGACCTCGTCTTGCTCCAAATAAGAATCCGTATGGCAGAAAAATTATGACTGATTTGGTTTAATTTGTTTGGAACATTGACTGTATATAGAGAACTGGACAGAGGTGGTGTGACATCACCCATTGAAAATGTCTTGCCTGCAGCTCCAGCAAAAAGAAGCCAATTCAGTCAGCATTTTTCTGCGGTATGGACATCGCCATCCTGGAGCCAGACAACAGTGATTGGTCCATCGGTTTGAATTAATGTTTGCAAGGAAACTGCTGTCACCAATCATTAGTAAGCTGGTTTGAAGTCCAGACCCCGTCCACTGAAAGCGGGCTCAGGAGAACCTGTCAAACAGTGGTGGGAGCCAGCGGGAACCACATCCTTTAACAGAGTTACAGAGTTATACAGTTTTTTTGTTTGTTTCAAAATTGAATGGATATTAAGTCGCTGGCTTTAACAAGCTACAGCTTCTTCCCATTTCCTTTTCAAACACTTTCTTAAGTTCTGACAAATGAAGACTTTCTTTCCCCTTAACTGAAAAAGATTGCATGACTGATTAAACAACTACTGTTTGCAATAAATAAACAAATCCATGTTTTACAAGCAGTAAACACTGTCTGACAATGAGGCTCTCAGTTTACATGCAAGAGAACTTTGGTTCAGTTTGGCTACAGTATAAACTAATGAACGGACATAGAGCAAAAACAGGGAGGTAACCTACACTCTGTGGATCTCGTGTATGGGAGCAAAGCTCATACCTTGAATACAAAGACGTGGGAATCATGAAAAGTGGGAAAATGCCTTGTGGGCAAACATGTAGTTGTGAGAAAGTAAGGCAGCTCTTCGATGTAAGGTCAGAAGACTCCATGCAAGCTTCACTGGTTGGAATTCTTCTTGCTTTTAGTGAGTAATCTTATTCCCAAACAAGCAGCATCTGTCACTGCACAACAGATTGTTTATTCTGAAAACTGTCATGTGAAAGCACATAAAACCAAATGAAGGGGTGAAATTTTTTGAACTTTTCCACTCAGTTGAATCAAATCCATCAGTGTACCCAATCTCAGGGACAAATTCTGTTTGATGTCATTCTCGTAATGCATAAATGAAGGGCTCAAGTTTGTCCGGGGTATTAAGCAACACTTAAATGAAAGTTGCATGAAATCACAAAAGTTTTACACTTTCTGAAAGTTGAAGTCGGCACAAAATCGGTGTGTTTGCGGTAGAAAGTTTACATGCTTGTTTTTTAATCATAGTTTTTACATGTTTCATCATTTTGCTTATGTTCAGTTTTGGTCAGCTTTGACTGTGTTAAGGTGCCAAACAATTTCATTCGATTTGGACTTTTTAAAGAGAATATTAGCTTAACTCATTTTTAATGTTGAAATGTTCCCACTTTCCCTCATCAACATACACGTTGAAGTATCTGGAGGTGCTGTTTATCACTTGTAAGAAGCTGTCACAGCTCTATAAAACACTATCGTTATGTCAGTTCCTCACAAGTTTAGACACACTTCAGCATCCAGGTTTGACACACTTTCGTTACCTTACAGGAACAGCATCCGGATTTTTATCCAGCTGCTTCTCTCTTTTGAAAATGGAGTGTTTAATGTCTGCTTTTGTGCTAAAATTTAATTCGTTCAGTCATGTTTTTACTGTTGGACAGACGAGCTTATGCAAATACTTATCTATTGCAACAGATCATGCCCAAATTATGCTTTCAACAGACTGCTGGATAGATGCTTTGAGGTGATAAGAAGTTATTTAAAACAAGAGGATGTTGCTCAAGCAGGCTTGTTCTTCTTCCAAATTCAACTTTACTTTTTCAAACTTTATTTTTATTTCTTCCAGAACAACTGGTAGTTTAGAGGATCCAAATCCAGGAGATCGGTTTGACGGCGAAATTAATCTCAAACATGACAAGACTAGCCTATGGCAAGCTTGAAACAAGACTGAGCGCAAAAGGGTGGCAAACTAAAGAACCTGGCAGCGAGCAACTGACAACTTTGCACTGAAATAGGCTGAAGGCCAACTTAGTGAATTCAAAACAGCCGTGGATAATTAAGACTACAGCCCAGTTTGACTGAGATGCAGAAAAAACAAAACTGAAACAGAAGAAAAACCCAACAGAAAGCTCTGAACAAAAACAATTGCATGAATCAACTCATTTTCTTGGCATCCTCTCAAAAATATTTAACTGAACTTTTTCTACTTGCATTATGAACTGTCACTTAAAGTCCGACTCTAATCATGTTTTGATCTAGCGTTTCCATTCGCCTTTTAATTATTATTGTGCTGTTTATGGTAAAAGATAAATAAATAACAAAAAAAAAGTGTTTCCTGGAGCTCATCAGAAAGTTACCTCTGAGTTGTGGATGGCACTATTGGCTTGTAGTAAGCCTGTGCTCATTTACTCAGAAATATAGTTTTATTCCTAATTTTATCAATACATGTCTTTCATCATGAGAAAAATGCCACAAGAACATGTTCAAAAAAAGACCATTTTCATTGGAGTGGGTCATTAAAATAACAACAAACACGCCATGTGTCACCTGCTTTCCAGATACAATCACTTTTATCAAATTCTATAGGACATGACTACATTTCTGCTATAGGCATCGGTTAATGGATCAAATTGTGTGAAACTCTGGTTGTTCAACATTCACAGGAATGTGCTGATGATTCTTTGATAAATGTCAGACCTCTGTAAGGAATTCTCAAGTGCTGTCACATTTTGATTTGTCCAAAGGAAATTTTGAAGCTGAAATTCTTCCTTACCCTTCCTGTAATGGCTACTTGTGTTTTAGGGACATACGCGTTCATCGCATTTTTACATGGTTAGACTGTCTTAACCATCTGTAATTTATGTGTGGTACAATATTTTGTTTTATGATAAGAGTGCAAAAAAGCTTTAACTTTACCGAAATACTATTTTAGCTGTTTAAATTGATGCGGTGAGGGATTTTGAGTGTTTACCAGTTGTTGTGAAATGATTGTCACTTTTCAGGTCAGGGCAGCATCGACTCAAGGAATGCTCTATCCAGGACTGCAACGTAATTGATGTGCTGTGTGTTGGCTGTTGTCATGAGTTATTCATCCATTTTGTGTGCATTCCATTATGCGATGCGCTTGTGTAATGCCTTTCTCCACGGCAGAATGACACCATCACACATCTGTTAATCCGAGTGTGGCCATGAAATGAAGCTGCATGAGGTCTTAAAAACAATTATGGCTTCTCCTCGTCCTCCAAGCATCCTATACCCCACTGGAAAGCTTCACAGCCTTTAAATCAAACTGATTTTTCGAAAGCATGACACCTCCTTTTGTGCAAGGCGACAGCATTACAGATGTCAGGAGTACTGATAGTACTCCTTTCCATAGTTGTCTATTATCTCCTCCTCATTAATAATCTCCTGTTTTAAGCCTTTTTAGTGGTTTTACTGCAACAGAATTCCCCTGTGGGGTCCTGACCTTTTGCAGCCTTTTAATATTCCAGCTTCCTTTTATTCTTTGCAAGCAGAAAAGCAGTTTCTTACAGCTGATAAGATTCCATAATATGACTAAACACCTCTTCTCTCCAGTTTAATCCACTGGAGGTCAGTTTGAAGCAGCATATGCACTGTGTCACATGAACTAACCTGAACAATAAAAAAAATAATGATATTATTGTTGCTTATTACATGCTTGAAATGAAGCTTTCACTAAAAACAAATGAGTTGTGAATCTGGTTCTTTCACACAGAGCTAAGAATAGCTGTGGATTAAGACTATAGGACTTAAAGTGACAACATTTTATGTTGGTCAGTTTAATAATTTCCTGCATGAACACCAATGTGAGAACAGAAATAGCAGTTTTCATAACAGAAATTAATCTGAAAAACATTGACTTCATCTTGGATTTATATTTCTTACTTAAGAATGTCTTTTATTTTGACAAGAAACCAGATGACATTTGCTTTCTTATAGGGAAATTTTAACTTGAATTGTCTGGTTTGTGAAAAGAAATATTGTGAACAAAATAACGCCTTCATGACTGATTGTATTTTCAAACTATTTGAAAAAATATTTGTTAGTGTTTTGTGATTTTAAAGCGATGCCATACTAGGTGGAGTCCTGGATTGAATGATACACAGCAAATTGGTGACGCACGGGGTGATGGAGTTAAGGCAGCTAACATAAAATAATTGTTTCAAAAACCAAATATAAAAAAGAGTGGTTTACAAACAAATTATATATGAAATAAGAGTTGTGAGTTCTACTCCTACCTGAAGGAAGTCGACTTGATATCTGAGGCACCACCTTTCTCTCCTTATAGGTGCTGTCTATTTTATGGTGTCAACCTAGAGTCGGACTCGGCAGCGAGTCTGCGTTTTGCCCACGACCATCGGTCATTGATCCCTGCTTGCTGTGGTCCCCTGATGGCTCAGGGGTTTTTCTCTCTCTCGCTGTCTCTGGCTGGACGCTTCCTTCACTCCAACAGTGGTAGCCTCCTTTGTGCCATCAGCCCCTGCCCCTTGCCCACTTCAACATTTGGTGGCCCATAGAAGTGCCTTTGCCCTGTACGTGTCCTGCAGAGGTACGCTGGGGTGTCGCTCTTCTGATTGCCTGTTTGTTTGCTTTGCTGGCCCCTGCAGGGGGCAGGCACTTTCTAAGCAATGTTCAGCCCACTGAGTTGTGGGTGCCATTTGGCGGCTTTTGCTATACACAGCCATCCCTTGCCGACTAGGTTGTCTTGTCATTCTACTATGGCTGTGTCTACATCCTGGGTAGCTGCCCATAGGATACCGTTAGAGTCTATCCATACAGCGGCGTACTGGTCGTCCCTGGATACCTTCGCCAGGTTCTAAAGGGTGAATGTGCCTGACCCCAACCCGAAGGATGGAGTCTTGCAGCACTCTTCTTCCGTTTTCTGGATCCCTTGGGACTCGTTGGCACTGGCCACTTAGTGTTTAAAGCACCCCCTCTAGGGGTCAGGAGGTATGCATTCTCGCATGTTTGAGACCATGGTACTGGTGTCACATGGGTCACTGGCAGGTTACAGGTGACTTTGCTGTCAGTAAATTCTAGAACAACGCTTGCACAGGAAGAATAGTCAGTGCTTGAAGCATTTATTAAATTTTTTCATTTCCCACAATCATTTTAAAATGGCTTCATTGTATCAAAAATGCATAATAAGTAATGTGCTATAGGTGTGTGAGCTCATTTAATAAAACAATTTCTTTTGCCAGTGACCTATAAAGTTATGTGACTAATGTTACAGTAGTAATCTATTACGTTGAGTTATGAAGTCATCACAAACTACACAACCGAAATTATGAGCAGTGTATTCCAAATTATTTTTTTTCATAAACATAGTAAATCGAGGACACATGAGGGATGCAATCCAAGAAGGTGTCCGACATCTATGTAGAAAACGAGAGGAAACGGACAAAGCAGCTTTGAAGAATGTTGCTGCATCGAAAGCAAATTAAAGCACTTAATCACAATGAGCTGAATGAATGCATGATTATCACCATCTGATTATGTACAAGACACATGCCCAACATACACGCTCTTCAACAAATGCCTACCATTTATGGCCAATGAGCTTTCACCTCTTCATGTTTGCATATCAATGGTGTCCAATTAATTATGGCCCGCAGCAGCAGGGGTCCTGTCTGCAAGGACCATATTGTTTTTGCTTTAACCCAAAAAACGCAAAAGCCCTTTAAAAGGCCTCAATCCAAGGGCCTAAGCTTTAACAGACCTGACCAGTGTGTAGTACAAGACAAGATACACAAAAGGACGCACTAAATCCTAGACGCAAAAACTTCTATATTGTTTTTGCTTTGTTTATTATTATTATTATTATTATGGCCCGCAGCAGCAGGGTCCTGTCTGCAAGGACCATATTGTTTTTGCTTTAACCCAAAAAACGCAAAAGCCCTTTAAAAGGCCTCAATCCAAGGGCCTAAGCTTTAACAGACCTGACCAGTGTGTAGTACAAGACAAGATACACAAAAGGACACACTTAATCCTAGACGCAAAAACTTCTATATTGTTTCTGCTTTGTTTATTATTATGGCCCGCAGCAGCAGGGGTCCTGTCTGCAAGGACCATATTGTTTTTGCTTTAACCCAAAAAACGAAAAAGCCCTTTAAAAGGCCTCAATCCAAGGGCCTAAGCTTTAACAGACCTGACCAGTGTGTAGTACAAGACAAGATACACAAAAGGACACACTTAATCCTAGACGCAAAAACTTCTATATTGTTTTTGCTTTGTTTATTATTATGGCCCGCAGCAGCAGGGGTCCTGTCTGCAAGGACCATATTGTTTTTGCTTTAACCCAAAAAACGAAAAAGCCCTTTAAAAGGCCTCAATCCAAGGGCCTAAGCTTTAACAGACCTGACCAGTGTGTAGTACAAGACAAGATACACAAAAGGACACACTTAATCCTAGACGCAAAAACTTCTATATTGTTTTTGCTTTGTTTATTATTATTATGGCCCGCAGCAGCAGGGGTCCTGTCTGCAAGGACCATATTGTTTTTACACGTACGAAACGACCCAAAAACATACAAAAAGCCTTTGACCGACCTCAAGGAACAGGCCTTTGTGTACCCAGACCTGACCAGTGTGTAGTACAAAAAAAAGCGCACGAACCCACACAGCCCCATAGACGCAAATGTTTCTATATTGTATCTGCTTTGTTTATTATTATTATGGCCCGCAGCAGCAGGGTCCTGTCTGCAAGGACCATATTGTTTTTGCTTTAACCCAAAAAACGCAAAAGCCCTTTAAAAGGCCTCAATCCAAGGGCCTAAGCTTTAACAGACCTGACCAGTGTGTAGTACAAGACAAAATACACAAAAGGACCCACTAAATCCTAGACGCAAAAACTTCTATATTGTTTCTGCTTTGTTTATTATTATTCTTCCGCTTTCTAACGGATCCGGAGATCGTAAATTTGACCCCCTGAACATACCCGAAAACTCACCAAAATTTCCACACACCTAGATAAAATTGAAAAATAATTTTTTTTGAAGTGAACGAACCCCCCCCAAGACGATGACATCACGGCGAGCGATACCGCCAAAAAAATGAATGGGGCCGAAAACGTGCATGGGGCCAAAAAAAAAAATTTCAGAATATGCACACGAAACCAAAACACACGTGTCGGGGGTATCCAGGAGAGCTTTTGAAATCATTATGGGGGGGCCGCACGACCCACGCCTTGGCGGCCATTTTGTGGCGAAGTGCGAGATTTGGCGATTTTCACGTTTTTCCACAATATGGGAAAACGACACTTTGGTTGTTCCGATTTTTACGAAACTTCACACACATCCCGCCAGCCGGAGTCTACAATCACCACAGAAGTTTCATCGACCTTTGACCTCGGGAAGTGGCCGCCATCTTGAATTTTTCAAAAAAAGCACGTTTAGTACAAGCTACAAACGAAAACTCGTCCTAGGGATTTTCATCAATCGTCTTGTAACTTCACGAGCATCAATGGCCGGGAACTGTGGACAAAATGTTGGAATTAGAAGTTGTAGAATTTGAATGGCGTGCGCGTGGCGAGCTCGCAACCGCCACGGTTTTAGCTAGCTTGCGCACGTTTTAGCGAAATATCTCGAAACGCATATCCACGCGTGCGGTACGCCAGGCTGAATGTGGCAATGTAACTTTTGAAACTATAATGTAAAAATTGAGGCCAGGGGAAGCGAAAAACCGACGCAAAAAAAAGCGCCGACTCGGCGAAAAACGATTTTTTCGGAAATTTTTTTTTAGAATTGACGAACGAAACCAATGTAACTTTATCGGGGATATCCAAACGAAGATTTAAAAATATTACGCGATGACCACCCGACTCACTCCTTGGCGGCCATTTTGTTTCAAAATCTGATAATTGGCGATTTTCAATTACATGAAAAGTGACCTTTTGTTTTGGCGATCTTAACGAAATTTCGTCCAAAGGGTGCTAGCGCAAGTCTACGCGGACATGTAGAGTTTCATTGACCTTTGACTTTCGGAAGGGGCCGCCATCTTGAATTTATAAAAAAAAGCTAGTTTAGCACTAGCTTCAAACGAAAACTCGTCCTTGGAATTTTTATCGATCGTCTTGTAACTACTTGGGCATCAACAGGAAGCAATTGCGAACAAAATGTTGGAATTAGAAGTTGTAGATTTTAAATGGCGTGCGCGCGACAACCTTGCAAAAGTGGCGCAGTCTTTATACTCGGCCAATTTTTGATGGATTCTTGTGAAAATTCAATATGTTGAGCCCAGACCAGAACTGGACATGATATAATAGAACCGGATACGAATATATTAAAAATGTGGGCGTGGCTAGCGAATAACCTTCGTTGCTAAGGGGTTTTAAGGGTTAACGTTTTCCGATTTGTCTGAAACTGACGTCTATCTGTTCGGTGTCACGGGGGGATCAAAACCTAAAATGGTTGCTATGGCGATTAAACCAACAGAAAAGCCGCCATTTTGAAAAAAGTGCTTTTTTTCCCATTCATTTCTTATATAGAGCATAATGGGGTTCTTTGAGGGCAGTTCCTGGGTTAAGGCAATGTATTAGCAACATGCTAACTTTTTCCACTACATTGACTTATAATGGGGTTTTTTGGGCTAATTCTGAGTTAAGCTAACGTTTTAGCAATATGCTAACTTTTTTAGCTAATTTGGCTTATAATGGGGTTTTTTGGGCTAATTCTGAGTTAAGCTAACGTTTTAGCAATATGCTAACTTTTTTCGCTAATTTGGCTAATAATGGGGTTTTTTGGGCTAATTCTGAGTTAAGCTAACGTTTTAGCAATATGCTAACTTTTTTCGCTAATTTGGCTAATAATGGGGTTTTTTGGGCTAATTCTGAGTTAAGCTAACGTTTTAGCAATATGCTAACTTTTTTCGCTAATTTGGCTAATAATGGGGTTTTTTGGGCTAATTCTGAGTTAAGCTAACGTTTTAGCAATATGCTAACTTTTTTCGATAATTTGGCTAATAATGGGGTTTTTTGGGCTAATTCTGAGTTAAGCTAACGTTTTAGCAATATGCTAACTTTTTTCGCTAATTTGGCTAATAATGGGGTTTTTTGGGCTAATTCTGAGTTAAGCTAACGTTTTAGCAATATGCTAACTTTTTTCGATAATTTGGCTAATAATGGGGTTTTTTGGGCTAATTCTGAGTTAAGCTAACGTTTTAGCAATATGCTAACTTTTTTAGCTAATTTGGCTTATAATGGGGTTTTTTGGGCTAATTCTGAGTTAAGCTAACGTTTTAGCAATATGCTAATTTTTTTAGCTAATTTGGCTAATAATGGGGTTTTTTGGGCTAATTCTGAGTTAAGCTAACGTTTTAGCAATATGCTAACTTTTTTAGCTAATTTGGCTTATAATGGGGTTTTTTGGGCTAATTCTGAGTTAAGCTAACGTTTTAGCAATATGCTAACTTTTTTAGCTAATTTGGCTAATAATGGGGTTTTTTGGGCTAATTCTGAGTTAAGCTAACGTTTTAGCAATATGCTAACTTTTTTCGCTAATTTGGCTAATAATGGGGTTTTTTGGGCTAATTCTGAGTTAAGCTAACGTTTTAGCTATATGCTAACTTTTTTCGCTAACTTGGCTAATAATGGGGTTTTTGGGGCTAATTCTGAGTTAAGCTAACGTTTTAGCAATATGCTAACTTTTTTAGCTAATTTGGCTTATAATAGGGTTTTTTGGGCTAATTCTGAGTTAAGCTAACGTTTTAGCAATATGCTAACTTTTTTCGCTAATTTGGCTAATAATGGGGTTTTTTGGGCTAATTCTGAGTTAAGCTAACGTTTTAGCTATATGCTAACTTTTTTCGCTAATTTGGCTAATAATGGGGTTTTTGGGGCTAATTCTGAGTTAAGCTAACGTTTTAGCAATATGCTAACTTTTTTCGCTAATTTGGCTAATAATGGGGCTTTTTGGGCTAAATCTGAGTTAAGCTAACGTTTTAGCAGTATGCTAACATTTTTCGCTAATTTGGCTTATAATGGGGTTTTTTGGGCTGAAAGTGTTATAAGGTCAACGGTGCACTGCGGGGGCGGTGCGAGAGGGCTCAGAGGTGGGCATGAAGGGCAACAGTGATGCGTAGAGGAGGGCGGCGAGGGCGGTGGAGGTGCGAGGAGGCCAGGGCTATGGCGGCGGTGGCGTGTAGAGGCCAGGGCTAGGGCGACGGGTAGCGCCTGCGGGCCATCCAACGCCGCTTGCGGCTTTAATTATTATTCTCCTTTCTTACGACACCTGTTTGCCTAAATTTGACCCCCTGAACATACCCGAAAACTCACCAAAATTTCATCAAACCTGGGGAAAATTGTAAAATAATTTTTTTTGAAGTGAACAAACCCCCCCCCAAAACGATGACATCACGGCGTGCGATCCCGCCAAAAAAATGAATGGGCCGAAATTTGTTTAAGGAGCAAAAAAAAAAAATTTTGAAATACGTACACGAAACCAAAACACACGCGTCGGGGGTATCCAGGAGAACTTTTGAAATCATTATGGGGGTGCCGCACGACCCACGCCTTGGCGGCCATTTTGTGGCGAAGTGCGAGATTTGGCGATTTTCACGTTTTTCCACAATATGGGAAAACGACACTTTGGTTCTTCCGATTTTTACGAAACTTCACACACTTGCCGCCAGACCGACTCTACAAACACCACAGAAGTTTCATTGACCTTTGACCTTGGGAAGTGGCCGCCATCTTGAATATTTCAAAAAAAGCACGTTTAGTACAAGCTTCAAACGAAAACTCGTCCTAGGGATTTTCATCAATGGTCTTGTAACTTCACGAGCATCAATGGCCGGGAACTGTGGACAAAATGTTGGAATTAGAAGTTGTAGAATATGAATGGCGTGTGCGTGGCGAGCTCGCAACCGCCACGGTTTTAGCTAGCTTGCGCATGTTTTAGCGAAATATCACGAAACGCATATCCACGCGTCCGGAACGTCAAGCTGAACGTGGCAATGTAAGTTTTGAAACTCTAATGTTAAAATTGAGGCCAGGAGAAGCGAAAAACCGACGCAAAAAAAAGCGCCGACTCAGCAAAAAAAGTTTTTTTCGGATTTTTTTTTTGAGAATTGACAAACGATACCAACGTAACTTTGTTCGTGATAGCAAAAGGAAGTTTTGAAATTATTACGTGATTGCCACGCGACCAACGGTTTGGCGGCCATTTTGTTTCAAAATCGGAGATTTCACGATATTTACGTAACTGAAAACGGACCTTTTGTCGTCACAATTTTAACGAAATTTTACACAGATGCAGCTAGCGCAAGTCTACGATGACCCGTGAAGTTTCGTCGAATTTTGACCATGGGAAATGGCCGCCATCTTGATTTGAAAAAAAGTCCGTTTTACTCCGATAAAAATCAAAAATTCAGCCCAAGGGTTTTTTTTTCCGATCGTCTTCAAACTTTAATAGCATCATCCAGGGGAAATTTGTGAAATTTTGGTACCAAAACTGTTTCTCTATCTTAAACGGTGTGCGCGTAGCAAGCTCGCAAAACTAGCGCAGTCTTTATACTCGGCCAATTCTTAACGGATTCTTGTGAAAATTCAATATGTCGATCCCACACCAGAACTGCACATGATATAATAGGAGCGGATACGAAGATAATAAAAATGTGGGCGTGGCTAGCTAATAACCTTCGTTGCTAAGGGGTTTTAAGGGTCAACGTTTTCCGATTTTTCTGAAACTGACGTCTATCTGTTCGGTATCATGAGGCGATCAAAACATAAAATGGTTGCTATGGCGATTAAACCAACAGAAAAGCCGCCATTTTGAAAAAAGTGCTTTTTTCATCCATTTGTCATATACAGCTCAGACCAGCCTTACAGAATGAGAAAGGTGGGGGTCAGGTGTGCACTGTGGCTGCTTAACAAGTGTGATAGGGTCAATGGTGGGCCATGGGGGCGGAGTGTGTGTGTGTGTGTGTGTGTGTGTGTGCGGAGGGGGGGGGGGGGGGGGGGGGGGTGTCTCAGAGCTGGGAGGGTAGAGCAGCAGTGGTGCATAGAGGTGGGTGGGGAGGCTGCAGTGGCGTGTAGAGGGTGCAGTAGCGTGTAGAGGCGGGCGGGGAGGGCGGTGGTGGTGCGTAGAGGTGGCCAGAGAGGTCGGGTAGCGCCTGCGGGCCATCCAACGCCGCTTGCGGCTTTAATTATTATTCTCCTTTCTTACGACACCTGTTTGCCTAAATTTGACCCCCTGAACATACCCGAAAAGTCACCAAAATTTCCACAAACCTGGGGAAAATTGTAAAATAATTTTTTTTGAAGTGAACAAAACCCCCCCCAAAATGATGACATCACGGCGTGCGATCCCGCCAAAAAAATGAATGGGCCGAAATTTGTTTAAGGAGCAAAAAAAAAAAATTTTGAAATACGTACACGAAACCAAAACACACGCGTCGGGGGTATCCAGGAGAGCTTTTAAAATCATTATGGGGGTGCCGCACGACCCACGCCTTGGCGGCCATTTTGTGGCGAAGTGCGAGATATGGCGATTTTCACGTTTTTCCACAATATGGGAAAACGAAACTTTGGTTCTTCCGATTTTTACGAAACTTCACACACTTGCTGCCAGACGGAGTCTACAAACACCACAGAAGTTTCATTGACCTTTGACCTTGGGAAAAGGCCGCCATCTTGGATATTTCAAAAAAAGCATGTTTAGTACAAGCTTCAAACGAAAACTCGTCCTAGGGATTTTCTTCAATCGTCTTGTAACTTCACGAGCATCAATGGCCGGGAACTGTGGACAAAATGTTGGAATTAGAAGTTGTAGAATTTGAATGGCGTGGGCGTGGCGAGCTCGCAACCGCCACGGTTTTAGCTAGCTTGCGCATGTTTTAGCGAAATATCACGAAACGCATATCCACGCGTGCGGTACGCCAAGCTGAACGTGGCAATGTAACATTTGAAACTCTAATGTTAAAATTGAGGCCAGGGGAAGCGAAAAACTGACGCAAAAAAAAGCGCCGACTCGGCAAAAAAAAATTTTTTCGGAATTTTTTTTTTAGAATTAACGAACGAAACCAACGTAACTTTATCGGGGATATCCAAACGAAGTTTTGAAATTATTACGTGATTGCCACACGACCAACGGTTTGGCGGCCATTTTGTTTCAAAATCGGACATTCCGCAATATTTACGTACGTGAAAACCGACCTTTCGTTGTCACAATTCAAACGAAATTTCACACACATGCAGCTAGCGCGAGTCTACGATGACCCAAGAAGTATCGTTCCGGTTTGACCCTGGGAAGAGGTCGCCATCTTGAATTTTCAAAAAAATCTTTTTTACTCCTAGCTAAATGAAAAATTCAGCCCAAGGCTTTTTTTTCCCGATCTTCTTCAAATTTTAATAGCATCATCGGGAGGAAATTTGTGAAAATTTGGTACCAATAGTAACTCTGTATCTCAAACGGTGTGCGCGTAGCTAGCTCGCAAAAGTGGCGCAGTCTTTATACTCGGCCATTTTTTGACGGATTCTTGTGAAAATTTAATATGTTGACCTCTGACCAGAACTGGACATGACATAATAGGAGCGAATACGAATACATTAGGAAAGTGGGCGTGGCTAGCGAATAACCTTTGTTGCTAAGGGGTTTCAAAGGTTTACTTTTTCCGATCTGTCTGAAACTGACGTCTATCTGTTCGAAGTCACGGGGCGATTGAAACATAAAATGGTTGCTATGGCGATTAAACCAACAGAAAAGCCGCCATTTTGAAAAAAGTGCTTTTTTTTTCCCCATTCATTTCTTATATAGAGCATAATGGGGTTCTTTGAGGGCAGTTTCTGGGTTAAGGCAATGTATTAGCAACATGCTAACCTTTTCCACTACATTGACTTATAATGGGGTTTTTTGGGCTAATTCTGAGTTGAGCTAACGTTTTAGCAATGTGCTAACTTTTTTCGCTAATTTGGCTTATAATGGGGTTTTTTGGGCTAATTCTGAGTTAAGCTAACAATTTAGCAATATGCTAACTGTTTTCGCTAATTTGGCTAATAATGGGGTTTTTTGGGCTAATTCTGAGTTAAGCTAACCTTTTAGCAATATGCTAACTTTTTTCGCTAATTTGGCTAATAATGGGGTTTTTTGGGCTAATTCTGAGTTAAGCTAACGTTTTAGCAATATGCTAACATTTTTCGCTAATTTGGCTAATAATGGGGCATTTTGGGCTAATTCTGAGTTAAGCTAACGTTTTAGCAATATGCTAACTTTTTTCGCTAATTTGGCTAATAATGGGGTTTTTTGGGCTAATTCTGAGTTAAGCTAACGTTTTAGCAATATGCTAACTTTTTTCGCTAATTTGGCTAATAATGGGGTTTTTTGGGCTAATTCTGAGTTAAGCTAACGTTTTAGTAATATGCTAACTTTTTTCGCTAATTTGGCTTATAATGGGGTTTTTAGGGCTATTTCTCAGCTAAAGCTAACATTTTAGCAATATGCTAACTTTTTTCCTTAATTTGGCTTATAATGGGGTTTTTTGGGCTAATTCTGAGTTAAGCTAACGTTTTAGCAATATGCTAACTTTTTTCGCTAATTTGGCTTATAATGGGGTTTTTTGGGCTAATTCTGAGTTAAGCTAACGTTTTAGCAATATGCTAACTTTTTTCACTTATTTGGCTAATAATGGGGTTTTTTGGGCTAATTCTAAGTTAAGCTAACGTTTTAGCAATATGCTAACTTTTTTTGGTAATTTGGATAATAATGGGGTTTTTTGGGCTAATTCTGAGTTAAGCTAACGTTTTAGCTATATGCTAACTTTTTTCGCTAATTTGGCTAATAATGGGGTTTTTTGGGCTAATTCTGAGTTAAGCTAACGTTTTAGCTATATGCTAACTTTTTTCGCTAATTTGGCTAATAAAGGGGTTTTTTGGGCTAAAAGTGATATAGGGTCAATGGTGCACTGCGGGGGCTGGGGGAGGGGGCTCAGAGGTGGGCGGTAAGGGCAAGAGTGGTGCGTAGAGGAGGGCGGCAAGGGCGGCGGAGGCATGAAGAGGCCAGGGCTAGGGCGGCGGAGGTGCGAGGAGGCCAGGGCTAGGGCGGCGGTGGCGTGTAGAGGCCAGGGTTAGGGCGACGGGTAGCGCCTGCGGGCCATCCAACGCCGCTTGCGGCTTTAATTATTCTTCTTTTTTCTAACGACACCTGTTTGCCTAAATTTGACCCCCTGAACATACCCGAAAACTCACCAAACTTTCCACAAACCTGGGGAAAATTGTAAAATAATTTTTTTTAAAGTGAACGAACGCCCCCCCACAACGATGACATCACGGCGTGCGATCCCGCGAAAAAAATGAATGGGCCGAAATTTGTTTAAGGAGCAAAAAAAAAAAATTTGAAATACGCACACGAAACCAAAACACACGCGTCGGGGGTATCCAGGAGAGCTTTTGAAATCATTATGGGGGGCCGCACGACCCACGCCTTGGCGGCCATTTTGTGGCGAAGTGCGAGATTTGGCGATTTTCACGTTTTTCCACAATATGGGAAAACAACACTTTGGTTGTTCCGATTTTTACGAAACTTCACACACATCCCGCCAGCCGGAGTCTACAATCACCACAGAAGTTTCATTGACCTTTGACCTCGGGAAAAGGCCGCCATCTTGAATTTTTCAAAAAAAGCACGTTTAGTACAAGCTACAAACGAAAACTCGTCCTAGGGATTTTCATCAATCGTCTTGTAACTTCACGAGCATCAATGGCCGGGACCTGTGGACAAAATGTTGGAATTAGAAGTTGTAGAATTTGAATGGCGTGCGCGTGGCGAGCTCGCAACCGCCACGGTTTTAGCTAGCTTGCGCACGTTTTAGCGAAATATCTCGAAACGCATATCCACGCGTGCGGTACGCCAGGCTGAATGTGGCAATGTAACTTTTGAAACTATAATGTAAAAATTGAGGCCAGGGGAAGCGAAAAACCGACGCAAAAAAAAGCGCTGACTCGGCGAAAAACGATTTTTTCGGAAATTTTTTTTTAGAATTGACGAACGAAACGAATGTAACTTTATCGGGGATATCCAAACGAAGATTTAAAATTATTACGCGATGACCACCCGACTCATTCCTTGGCGGCCATTTTGTTTCAAAATCTGACAATTGCCGATTTTCAACTACATCAAAAGTGACCTTTTGTTTTGGCGATCTTAACGAAATTTCGTCCAAAGGGTGCTAGCGCAAGTCTACGCTGACATGTAGAGTTTCGTTGACCTTTGACTTTCGGAAGGGGCCGCCATCTTGAATTTATAAAAAAAAGCTAGTTTAGCACTAGCTTCAAACGAAAACTCGTCCTTGGAATTTTTATCGATCGTCTTGTAACTACTTGGGCATCAACAGGAAGCAATTGCGAACAAAATGTTGGAATTAGAAGTTGTAGATTTTAAAAGGCGTGCGCGCGACAACCTTGCAAAAGTGGCGCAGTCTTTATACTCGGCCAATTTTTGATGGATTCTTGTGAAAATTCAATATGTTGAGCCCAGACCAGAACTGGACATGATATAATAGAACCGGATACGAATATATTAAAAATGTGGGCGTGGCTAGCGAATAACCTTCGTTGCTAAGGGGTTTTAAGGGTTAACGTTTTCCGATTTGTCTGAAACTGACGTCTATCTGTTCGGTGTCACGGGGGGATCAAAACCTAAAATGGTTGCTATGACGATTAAACCAACAGAAAAGCCGCCATTTTGAAAAAAGTGCTTTTTTTCCCATTCATTTCTTATATAGAGCATAATGGGGTTCTTTGAGGGCAGTTCCTGGGTTAAGGCAATGTATTAGCAACATGCTAACTTTTTCCACTACATTGACTTATAATGGGGTTTTTTGGGCTAATTCTGAGTTAAGCTAACGTTTTAGCAATATGCTAACTTTTTTAGCTAATTTGGCTTATAATGGGGTTTTTTGGGCTAATTCTGAGTTAAGCTAACGTTTTAGCAATATGCTAACTTTTTTCGCTAATTTGGCTAATAATGGGGTTTTTTGGGCTAATTCTGAGTTAAGCTAACGTTTTAGCAATATGCTAACTTTTTTCGCTAATTTGGCTAATAATGGGGTTTTTTGGGCTAATTCTGAGTTAAGCTAACGTTTTAGCAATATGCTAACTTTTTTCGCTAATTTGGCTAATAATGGGGTTTTTTTGGGCTAATTCTGAGTTAAGCTAACGTTTTAGCAATATGCTAACTTTTTTCGGTAATTTGGCTAATAATGGGGTTTTTTGGGCTAATTCTGAGTTAAGCTAACGTTTTAGCAATATGCTAACTTTGTTCGCTAATTTGGCTAATAAAAGGGGGTTTTTGGGCTAATTCTGAGTTAAGCTAACATTTTAGCAGTATGCTAACTTTTTTCGCTAATTTGGCTAATAGTGGGGTTTTTTGGGCCAATTCTGAGTTAAGCTAACGTTTTAGCAATATGCTAACTTTTTTCGCTAATTTGGCTTATAATGCGGTTTTTTGGGCTAAAAGTGTGAAAGGGTCAATCGTGCACTTTGGGGGCGGTGGGAGGGGGCTCATAGGTGGGCGGTAGGGCAAGAGTGGTGCGTAGAGGAGGGCGGCAAGGGCGGCGGAGGCGTGAAGAGGCCAGGGCTAGGGCGGCGGAGGTGCGAGGAGGCCAGGGCTAGGGCGGCGGTGGCGTGTAGAGGCCAGGGCTAGGGCGACGGGTAGCGCCTGCGGGCCATCCAACGCCGCTTGCGGCTTTAATTATGGCCCGCAGCAGCAGGGGTCCTGTCTGCAAGGACCATATTGTTTTTGCTTTAACCAAAAAACGAAAAAGCCTTTAAAAGGCCTCAATCCAAGGGCCTAAGCTTTAACAGACCTGACCAGTGTGTAGTACAAGACAAGATACACAAAAGGACACACTTAATCCTAGACGCAAAAACTTCTATATTGTTTCTGCTTTGTTTATTATTATTATTCCGGGTTTTAACGCCACCTGTTTGCCTAAATTTGACCCCCTGAACATACCCGAAAACTCACCAAAATTTCCACAAACCTGGGGAAAATTGTAAAATAATTTTTTTTAAAGTGAACCAGACCCCCCCCACAACGATGACATCACGGCGTGCGATCCCGCGAAAAAAATGAATGGGCCGAAATTTGTTTAAGGAGCAAAAAAAAAAAATTTTTAAATACGCACACAAAACCAAAACACACGCGTCGGGGGTATCCAGGAGAGCTTTTGAAATCATTATGGGGGGGGCACACGACCCACGCCTTGGCGGCCATTTTGTGGCGAAGTGCGAGATTTGGCGATTTTCACGTTTTTCCACAATATGGGAAAACGACACTTTGGTTGTTCCGATTTTTACGAAACTTCACACACATCCCGCCAGCCGGAGTCTACAATCACCACAGAAGTTTCATTGACCTTTGACCTTGGGAACTGGCCGCCATCTTGAATTTTTCAAAAAAAGCACGTTTAGTACAAGCTACAAACGAAAACTCGTCCTAGGGATTTTCATCAATCGTCTTGTAACTTCATGAGCAACAATGGCCGGGAACTGTGGACAAAATGTTGGAATTAGAAGTTGTAGAATTTGAATGGCGTGCGCGTGGCGAGCTCGCAACCGCCACGGTTTTAGCTAGCTTGCGCATGTTTTAGCGAAATATCACAAAACGCATATCCACGCGTGCGGTACGCCAGCTGAACGTGGCAATGTAACTTTTGAAACTATAATGTAAAAATTGAGGCCAGGGGAAGCGAAAAACCGACGCAAAAAAAAAGCGCTGACTCGGCGAAAAACGATTTTTTCGGAATTTTTTTTTTTAGAATTGACGAACGAAACCTACGCAACTTTATCGGGGATATCCAAACGAAGATTTAAAATTATTACGCGATGACCACCCGACTCACTCCTTGGCGGCCATTTTGTTTCAAAATCTGACAATTGGCGATTTTCAACTACATCAAAAGTGACCTTTTGTTTTGGCGATCTTAACGAAATTTCGTACAAAGGGTGCTAGCGCAAGTCTACACTGACATGTTGAGTTTTGTTGACCTTTGACCTTCGGAAGGGGCCGCCATCTTGAATTTGCAAAAAAAAGCTAGTTTTAGCACTAGCTTCAAACGAAAACTCGTCCTTGGAATTTTTATCGATCGTCTTGTAACTACTTGGGCATCAAGAGGAAGCAATTGCGAACAAAATGTTGGAATTAGAAGTTGTAGATTTTAAATGGCGTGCGCATGACAACCTTGCAAAAGTGGCGCAGTCTTTATACTCGGCCAATTTTTGATGGATTCTTGTGAAAATTCAATATGTTGAGCCCAGACCAGAACTGGACATGATATAATAGAACCGGATACGAATATATTAAAAATGTGGGCGTGGCTAGCGAATAACCTTCGTTGCTAAGGGGTTTTAAGGGTTAACGTTTTCCGATTTGACTGAAACTGACGTCTATCTGTTCGGTGTCACGGGGGGATCAAAACCTAAAATGGTTGCTATGGCGATTAAACCAACAGAAAAGCCGCCATTTTGAAAAAAGTGCTTTTTTTTCCCATTCATTTCTTATATAGAGCATAATGGGGTTCTTTGAGGGCAGGTTTCTGGGTTAAGGCAATGTATTAGCAACATGCTAACTTTTTCCACTACATTGACTTATAATGGGGTTTTTTGGGCTAATTCTGAGTTAAGCTAACGTTTTAGCAATATGCTAACTTTTTTAGCTAATTTGGCTTATAATGGGGTTTTTTGGGCTAATTCTGAGTTAAGCTAACGTTTTAGCAATATGCTAACTTTTTTCGCTAATTTGGCTAATAATGGGGTTTTTTGGGCTAATTCTGAGTTAAGCTAACAATTTAGCAATATGCTAACTTTTTTTGCTAATTTGGCTAATAATGGGGTTTTTTGGGCTAATTCTGAGTTAAGCTAACGTTTTAGCAATATGCTAACTTTTTTCGCTAATTTGGCTAATAATGGGGTTTTTTGGAATAATTCTGAGTTAAGCTAACGTTTTAGCAATATGCTAACTTTTTTCGCTAATTTGGCTTATAATGGGGTTTTTTGGGCTAATTCTGAGTTAAGCTAACAGTTTAGCAATATGCTAACTTTTTTCACTAATTTGTCTAATAATGGGGTTTTTTGGGCTAATTCTGAGTTAAGCTAACAGTTTAGCAATATGCTAACTTTTTTCACTAATTTGTCTAATAATGGGGTTTTTTGGGCTAATTCTGAGTTAAGCTAACGTTTTAGCAATATGCTAACTTTTTTCGCTAATTTGGCTAATAATGGGGTTTTTTGGAATAATTCTGAGTTAAGCTAACGTTTTAGCAATATGCTAACTTTTTTCGCTAATTTGGCTAATAATGGGGTTTTTTGGGCTAATTCTGAGTTAAGCTAACGTTTTAGCAATATGCTAACTTTTTTCGCTAATTTGGTTAATAATGGGGTTTTTTGGGCTAATTCTGAGTTAAGCTAACGTTTTAGCATTATGCTAACTTTTTTCGCTAATTTGGCTAATAATGGGGTTTTTTGGGCTAATTCTGAGTTAAGCTAACGTTTTAGCAATATGCTAACTTTTTTCGCTAATTTGGCTAATAATGGGGTTTTTTGGGCTAATTCTGAGTTAAGCTAACGTTTTAGCAATATGCTAACTTTTTTAGCTAATTTGGCTAATAATGGGGTTTTTTGGGCTAATTCTGAGTTAAGCTAACATTTTAGCAATATGCTAACTTTGTTCGCTAATTTGGCTAATAAAAGTGGGTTTTTGGGCTAATTCTGAGTTAAGCTAACGTTTTAGCAATATGCTAACTTTTTTCGCTAATTTGGCTTATAATGGGGTTTTTTGGGCTAAAAGTGTGATAGGGTCAATCGTGCACTTTGGGGGCGGTGGGAGGGGGCTCATAGGTGGGCGGTAGGGGCAAGAGTGGTGCGTAGAGGAGGGCGGCAAGGGCGGCGGAGGCGTGAAGAGGCCAGGGCTAGGGCGGCCGAGGTGCGAGGAGGCCAGGGCTAGGGCGGCGGTGGCGTGTAGAGGCCAGGGCTAGGGCGACGGGTAGCGCCTGCGGGCCATCCAACGCCGCTTGCGGCTTTAATTATTATGGCCCGCAGCAGCAGGGGTCCTGTCTGCAAGGACCATATTGTTTTTACACGTACGAAACGACCCAAAAACATACAAAAAGCCTTTGACCGACCTCAAGGAACAGGCCTTTGTGTACCCAGACCTGACCAGTGTGTAGTACAAAAAAAAGCGCACGAACCCACACAGCCCCATAGACGCAAATGTTTCTATATTGTATCTGCTTTGTTTATTATTATTATTATTCTCCTTTCTTACGACACCTGTTTGCCTAAATTTGACCCCCTGAACATACCCGAAAACTCACCAAAATTTCCACAAACCTGGGGAAAATTGTAAAATAATTTTTTTTGAAGTGAACGAACCCCCCCCAAAACGATGACATCACGGCGTGCGATCCCGCCAAAAAAATGAATGGGCCGAAATTTGTTTAAGGAGCAAAAAAAAAAAATTTTGAAATACGTACACGAAACCAAAACACACGCGTCGGGGGTATCCAGGAGAACTTTTGAAATCATTATGGGGGTGCCGCACGACCCACGCCTTGGCGGCCATTTTGTGGCGAAGTGCGAGATTTGGCGATTTTCACGTTTTTCCACAATATGGGAAAACGACACTTTGGTTCTTCCGATTTTTACGAAACTTCACACACTTGCCGCCAGACCGACTCTACAAACACCACAGAAGTTTCATTGACCTTTGACCTTGGGAAGTGGCCGCCATCTTGAATATTTCAAAAAAAGCACGTTTAGTACAAGCTTCAAACGAAAACTCGTCCTAGGGATTTTCATCAATGGTCTTGTAACTTCACGAGCATCAATGGCCGGGAACTGTGGACAAAATGTTGGAATTAGAAGTTGTAGAATATGAATGGCGTGCGCGTGGCGAGCTCGCAACCGCCACGGTTTTAGCTAGCTTGCGCATGTTTTAGCGAAATATCACGAAACGCATATCCACGCGTGCGGTACGCCAAGCTGAACGTGGCAATGTAAGTTTTGAAACTCTAATGTTAAAATTGAGGCCAGGAGAAGCGAAAAACCGACGCAAAAAAAAAGCGCCGACTCGGCAAAAAAAGTTTTTTTCGGATTTTTTTTTTGAGAATTGACAAACGATACCAACGTAACTTTGTTCGTGATAGCAAAAGGAAGTTTTGAAATTATTACGTGATTGCCACGCGACCAACGGTTTGGCGGCCATTTTGTTTCAAAATCGGAGATTTCACGATATTTACGTAACTGAAAACGGACCTTTTGTCGTCGCGATTTTAACGAAATTTTACACAGATGCAGCTAGCGCAAGTCTACGATGACCCGTGAAGTTTCGTCGAATTTTGACCATGGGAAATGGCCGCCATCTTGATTTGAAAAAAAGTCCGTTTTACTCCGATAAAAATCAAAAATTCAGCCCAAGGGTTTTTTTTTCCGATCGTCTTCAAACTTTAATAGCATCATCCAGGGGAAATTTGTGAAATTTTGGTACCAAAACTGTTTCTCTATCTTAAACGGTGTGCGCGTAGCAAGCTCGCAAAACTAGCGCAGTCTTTATACTCGGCCAATTCTTAACGGATTCTTGTGAAAATTCAATATGTCGATCCCACACCAGAACTGCACATGATATAATAGGAGCGGATACGAAGATAATAAAAATGTGGGCGTGGCTAGCTAATAACCTTCGTTGCTAAGGGGTTTTAAGGGTCAACGTTTTCCGATTTTTCTGAAACAGACGTCTATCTGTTCGGTATCATGAGGCGATCAAAACATAAAATGGTTGCTATGGCGATTAAACCAACAGAAAAGCCGCCATTTTGAAAAAAGTGCTTTTTTCATCCATTTGTCATATACAGCTCAGACCAGCCTTACAGAATGAGAAAGGTGGGGGTCAGGTGTGCACTGTGGCTGCTTAACAAGTGTGATAGGGTCAATGGTGGGCCATGGGGGCGGAGTGTGTGTGTGTGTGTGTGTGTGCGGAGGGGGGGGGGGGGGGGGGGGGGGGGGGTGTCTCAGAGCTGGGAGGGTAGAGCAGCAGTGGTGCATAGAGGTGGGTGGGGAGGCTGCAGTGGCGTGTAGAGGGTGCAGTAGCGTGTAGAGGCGGGCGGGGAGGGCGGTGGTGGTGCGTAGAGGTGGCCAGAGAGGTCGGGTAGCGCCTGCGGGCCATCCAACGCCGCTTGCGGCTTTAATTATTATTATTATTATTATTATTCCGGGTTTTAACGCCACCTGTTTGCCTAAATTTGACCCCCTGAACATACCCGAAAAGTCACCAAAATTTCCACAAACCTGGGGAAAATTGTAAAATAATTTTTTTTGAAGTGAACAAACCCCCCCCCAAAATGATGACATCACGGCGTGCGATCCCGCGAAAAAAATGAATGGGCCGAAATTTGTTTAAGGAGCAAAAAAAAAAAATTTTGAAATACGCACACGAAACCAAAACACACGCGTCGGGGGTATCCAGGAGAGCTTTTGAAATTATTATGGGGGGCCGCACGACCCACGCCTTGGCGGCCATTTTGTGGCGAAGTGCGAGATTTGGCGATTTTCACGTTTTTCCACAATATGGGAAACCGACACTTTGGTTGTTCCGATTTTTACGAAACTTCACACACGTCCCTCTAGCCGGAGTCTACAATCACCACAGAAGTTTCATCGACCTTTGACCTCGGGAAAAGGCCGCCATCTTGAATTTTTCAAAAAAAGCACGTTTAGTACAAGATTCAAACGAAAACTCGTCCTAGGGATTTTCTTCAATCGTCTTGTAACTTCACGAGCATCAATGGCTGGGAACTGTGGACAAAATGTTGGAATTAGAAGTTGTAGAATATGAATGGCGTGCGCGTGGCGAGCTCGCAACCGCCACGGTTTTAGCTAGCTTGCGCATGTTTTAGCGAAATATCACAAAACGCATATCCACGCGTGCGGTACGCCAGGCTGAATGTGGCAATGTAACTTTTGAAACTATAATGCAAAAATTGAGGCCAGGGGAAGCGAAAAACCGACGCAAAAAAAAGCGCCGACTCGGCGAAAAACGATTTTTTCGGAATTTTTTTTTTAGAATTGACGAACGAAACCTACATAACTTTATCGGGGATATCCAAACGAAGTTTTGAAATTATTACGTGATTGCCACACGACCAACGGTTTGGCGGCCATTTTGTTTCAAAATCGGACATTCCGCGATATTTATGTACGTGAAAACCGACCTTTCGTTGTCACAATTTAAACGAAATTTCATACACATGCAGCTAGCGCGAGTCTACGATGACCCAAGAAGTATCGTTCCGGTTTGACCTTGGGAAGAGGCCGCCATCTTGAATTTTCAAAAAAATCGTTTTTACTCCTAGCTAAATGAAAAATTCAGCCCAAGGGTTTTTTTTCCCGATCTTCTTCAAACTTTAATAGCATCATCGGGAGGAAATTTGTGAAAATTTGGTACCAATAGTAACTCTGTATCTCAAACGGTGTGCGCGTAGCTAGCTCGCAAAAGTGGCGCAGTCTTTATACTCGGCCATTTTTTGACGGATTCTTGTGAAAATTTAATATGTTGACCTCTGACCAGAACTGGACATGACATAATAAGAGCGAATACGAATACATTAGGAAAGTGGGCGTGGCTACCGAATAACCTTTGTTGCTAAGGGGTTTCAAAGGTTTACTTTTTCCGATCTGTCTGAAACTGACGTCTATCTGTTCGGTGTCACGGGGCGATCGAAACATAAAATAGTTGCTATGGAGATAAAACCAACAGAAAAGCCGCCATTTTGAAAAAAAGTCCTTTTTTAGTCATCATTTTCTTACATAGAGCATAATGGGCTTTTTGGGGGGCAGTTTCTGGGTTAAGTCAATGTAATAGCAACATGCTAACTTTTTCCACTACATTGACTTATAATGGGGTTTTTTGGGCTAATTCTCAGTTAAGCTAACGTTTTAGCAATATGCTAACTTTTTTCGCTAATTTGGCTAATAATGGGGTTTTTTGGGCTAATTCTGAGTTAAGCTAACGTTTTAGCAATATGCTAACTTTTTTCGCTAATTTGGCTTATAATGGGGTTTTTTGGGCTAATTCTGAGTTAAGCTAACGTTTTAGCAATATGCTAACTTTTTTCGCTAATTTGGCTAATAATGGGGTTTTTTGGGCTAATTCTGAGTTAAGCTAACGTTTTAGCAATATGCTAACTTTTTTCGCTAATTTGGCTAATAATGGGGTTTTTGGGCTAATTCTGAGTTAAGCTAACGTTTTAGCAATATGCTAACTTTTTTCGCTAATTTGGCTAATAAAAGGGGCTTTTTGGGCTAATTCTGAGTTAAGCTAACGTTTTAGCAGTATGCTAACTTTTTTAGCTAATTTGGCTAATAATGAGGTTTTTTGGGCTAATTCTGAGTTAAGCTAACGTTTTAGCAATATGCTAACTTTTTTCGCTACTTTGGCTAATAATGGGGTTTTTTGGGCTAATTCTGAGTTAAGCTAACGTTTTAGCAATATGCTAACTTTTTTCGCTAATTTGGCTAATAATGGGGTTTTTTGGGCTAATTCTGAGTTAAGCTAACGTTTTAGCAATATGCTAACTTTTTTTGCTAATTTAGCTAATAAAAGGGGGTTTTTGGGCTAATTCTGAGTTAAGCTAACGTTTTAGCAGTATGCTAACATTTTTCGCTAATATGGCTAATAGTGGGGTTTTTTGGGCTATTTCTGAGTTAAGCTAACGTTTTAGCAATATGCTAACTTTTTTCGCTAATTTGGCTAATAGTGGGGTTTTTTGGGCCAATTCTGAGTTAAGCTAACGTTTTAGCAATATGCTAACTTTTTTCGCTAATTTGGCTAATAGTGGGGTTTTTTGGGCCAATTCTGAGTTAAGCTAACGTTTTAGCAATATGCTAACTTTTTTCGCTAATTTGGCTTATAATGGGGTTTTTTGGGCTAAAAGTGTGATAGGATCAATCGTGCACTTTGGGGGCGGTGGGAGGGGGCTCATAGGTGGGCGGTAGGGGCAAGACTGGTGCGTAGAGAAGGGCGGCAAGGGCGGCGGAGGCGTGAAGAGGCCAGGGCTAGGGCGGCGGAGGTGCGAGGAGGCCAGGGCTAGGGCGGCGGTGGCGTGTAGAGGCCAGGGCTAGGGCGACGGGTAGCGCCTGCGGGCCATCCAACGCCGCTTGCGGCTTTAATTATTATTATTATGGCCCGCAGCAGCAGGGTCCTGTCTGCAAGGACCATATTGTTTTTGCTTTAACCCAAAAAACGAAAAAGCCCTTTAAAAGGCCTCAATCCAAGGGCCTAAGCTTTAACAGACCTGACCAGTGTGTAGTACAAGACAAGATACACAAAAGGACACACTTAATCCTAGACGCAAAAACTTCTATATTGTTTCTGCTTTGTTTATTATTATTATTATTATTATTATTATTATTCCGGGTTTTAACGCCACCTGTTTGCCTAAATTTGACCCCCTGAACATACCCGAAAACTCACCAAAATTTCCACAAACCTGGGGAAAATTGTAAAATAATTTTTTTTAAAGTGAACCAGACCCCTCCCACAACGATGACATCACGGCGTGCGATCCCGCGAAAAAAATGAATGGGCCGAAATTTGTTTAAGGAGCAAAAAAAAAAAATTTTGAAATACGCACACGAAACCAAAACACACGCGTCAGGGGTATCCAGGAGAGCTTTTGAAATCATTATGGGGGGGCCGCACGACCCACGCCTTGGCGGCCATTTTGTGGCGAAGTGCGAGATTTGGCGATTTTCACGTTTTTCCACAATATGGGAAAACAACACTTTGGTTGTTCCGATTTTTACGAAACTTCACACACATCCCGCCAGCCGGAGTCTACAATCACCACAAAAGTTTCATTGACCTTTGACCTTGGGAACTGGCCGCCATCTTGAATTTTTCAAAAAAAGCACGTTTAGTACAAGCTACAAACGAAAACTCGTCCTAGGGATTTTCATCAATCGTCTTGTAACTTCACGAGCATCAATGGCCGGGACCTGTGGACAAAATGTTGGAATTAGAAGTTGTAGAATTTGAATGGCGTGCGCGTGGCGAGCTCGCAACCGCCACGGTTTTAGCTAGCTTGCGCATGTTTTAGCGAAATATCACAAAACGCATATCCACGCGTGCGGTACGCCAGGCTGAACGTGGCAATGTAACTTTTGAAACTATAATGTAAAAATTGAGGCCAGGGGAAGCGAAAAACCGACGCAAAAAAAAGCGCCGACTCGGCGAAAAACGATTTTTTCTGAATTTTTTTTTTAGAATTGACAAACGAAACCTACGCAACTTTATCGGGGATATCCAAACGAAGATTTAAAATTATTACGCGATGACCACCCGACTCACTCCTTGGCGGCCATTTTGTTTCAAAATCTGACAATTGCCGATTTTCAACTACATCAAAAGTGACCTTTTGTTTTGGCGATCTTAACGAAATTTCGTACAAAGGGTGCTAGCGCAAGTCTACACTGACATGTAGAGTTTCGTTGACCTTTGACCTTCGGAAAGGGCCGCCATCTTGAATTTGCAAAAAAAAGCTAGTTTAGCACTAGCTTCAAACGAAAACTCGTCCTTGGAATTTTTATCGATCGTCTTGTAACTACTTGGGCATCAAGAGGAAGCAATTGCGAACAAAATGTTGGAATTAGAAGTTGTAGATTTTAAATGGCGTGCGCGTGACAACCTTGCAAAAGTGGCGCAGTCTTTATACTCGGCCAATTTTTGATGGATTCTTGTGAAAATTCAATATGTTGAGCCCAGACCAGAACTGGACATGATATAATAGAACCGGATACGAATATATTAAAAATGTGGGCGTGGCTAGCGAATAACCTTCGTTGCTAAGGGGTTTTAAGGGTTAACGTTTTCCGATTTGTCTGAAACGGACGTCTATCTGTTCGGTGTCACGGGGCGATCAAAACCTAAAATGGTTGCTATGGCGATTAAACCAACAGAAAAGCCGCCATTTTGAAAAAAGTGCTTTTTTTCCCATTCATTTCTTATATAGAGCATAATGGGGTTCTTTGAGTGCAGTTTCTGGGTTAAGGCAATGTATTAGCAACATGCTAACTTTTTCCACTACATTGACTTATAATGGGGTTTTTTGGGCTGATTCTGAGTTAAGCTAACGTTTTAGCAATATGCTAACTTTTTTAGCTAATTTGGCTTATAATGGGGTTTTTTGGGCTAATTCTGAGTTAAGCTAACGTTTTAGCATTATGCTAACTTTTTTAGCTAATTTGGCTAATAATGGGGTTTTTTGGGCTAATTCTGAGTTAAGCTAACGTTTTAGCAATATGCTAACTTTTTTCGCTAATTTGGCTAATAAAAGGGGCTTTTTGGGCTAATTCTGAGTTAAGCTAACGTTTTAGCAATATGCTAACTTTTTTCGCTAATTTGGCTAATAATGGGGTTTTTTGGGCTAATTCTGAGTTAAGCTAACGTTTTAGCAATATGCTAACTTTTTTCGCTAATTTGGCTAATAATGGGGTTTTTTGGGCTAATTCTGAGTTAAGCTAACGTTTTAGCAATATGCTAACTTTTTTCGCTAATTTGGCTAATAATGGGGTTTTTTGGGCTAATTCTGAGTTAAGCTAACGTTTTAGCAATATGCTCACTTTTTTCGCTAATTTGGCTAATAATGGGGTTTTTTGGGCTAATTCTGAGTTAAGCTAACGTCTTAGCAATATGCTAACTTTTTTCGCTAATTTGGCTAATAATGGGGTTTTTTGGGCTAATTCTGAGTTAAGCTAACGTTTTAGCAATATGCTAACTTTTTTCGCTAATTTGGCTAATAATGGGGTTTTTTGGGCTAATTCTGAGTTAAGCTAACGTTTTAGCAATATGCTAACTTTTTTCGCTAATTTGGCTAATAGTGGGGTTTTTTGGGCTAATTCTGAGTTAAGCTAACGTTTTAGCAATATGCTAACTTTTTTCGCTAATTTGGCTTATAATGGGGTTTTTTGGGCTAAAAGTGTGATAGGGTCAATCGTGCACTGCGGGGGCGGGGGGAGGGGGCTCAGAGGTGGGCAGGAAGGGCAACAGTGGTGCGTAGAGGAGGGCGGCGAGGGCGGCGGAGGTGCAGGGAGGCCAGGGCTAGGGCGGCGGTGGCGTGTAGAGGCCATGGCTAGGGCGACGGGTAGCGCCTGCGGGCCATCCAACGCCGCTTGCGGCTTTAATTATTCTTCTTTTTTCTAACGACACCTGTTTGCCTAAATTTGACCCCCTGAACATACCCGAAAACTCACCAAACTTTCCACAAACCTGGGGAAAATTGTAAAATAATTTTTTTTAAAGTGAACGAACGCCCCCCCACAACGATGACATCACGGCGTGCGATCCCGCGAAAAAAATGAATGGGCCGAAATTTGTTTAAGGAGCAAAAAAAAAAAAATTTGAAATACGCACACGAAACCAAAACACACGCGTCGGGGGTATCCAGGAGAGCTTTTGAAATCATTATGGGGGGGCCGCACGACCCACGCCTTGGCGGCCATTTTGTGGCGAAGTGCGAGATTTGGCGATTTTCACGTTTTTCCACAATATGGGAAAACAACACTTTGGTTGTTCCGATTTTTACGAAACTTCACACACATCCCGCCAGCCGGAGTCTACAATCACCACAGAAGTTTCATTGACCTTTGACCTCGGGAAAAGGCCGCCATCTTGAATTTTTCAAAAAAAGCACGTTTAGTACAAGCTACAAACGAAAACTCGTCCTAGGGATTTTCATCAATCGTCTTGTAACTTCACGAGCATCAATGGCCGGGACCTGTGGACAAAATGTTGGAATTAGAAGTTGTAGAATTTGAATGGCGTGCGCGTGGCGAGCTCGCAACCGCCACGGTTTTAGCTAGCTTGCGCACGTTTTAGCGAAATATCTCGAAACGCATATCCACGCGTGCGGTACGCCAGGCTGAATGTGGCAATGTAACTTTTGAAACTATAATGTAAAAATTGAGGCCAGGGGAAGCGAAAAACCGACGCAAAAAAAAGCGCTGACTCGGCGAAAAACGATTTTTTCGGAAATTTTTTTTTAGAATTGACGAACGAAACGAATGTAACTTTATCGGGGATATCCAAACGAAGATTTAAAATTATTACGCGATGACCACCCGACTCATTCCTTGGCGGCCATTTTGTTTCAAAATCTGACAATTGCCGATTTTCAACTACATCAAAAGTGACCTTTTGTTTTGGCGATCTTAACGAAATTTCGTCCAAAGGGTGCTAGCGCAAGTCTACGCTGACATGTAGAGTTTCGTTGACCTTTGACTTTCGGAAGGGGCCGCCATCTTGAATTTATAAAAAAAAGCTAGTTTAGCACTAGCTTCAAACGAAAACTCGTCCTTGGAATTTTTATCGATCGTCTTGTAACTACTTGGGCATCAACAGGAAGCAATTGCGAACAAAATGTTGGAATTAGAAGTTGTAGATTTTAAAAGGCGTGCGCGCGACAACCTTGCAAAAGTGGCGCAGTCTTTATACTCGGCCAATTTTTGATGGATTCTTGTGAAAATTCAATATGTTGAGCCCAGACCAGAACTGGACATGATATAATAGAACCGGATACGAATATATTAAAAATGTGGGCGTGGCTAGCGAATAACCTTCGTTGCTAAGGGGTTTTAAGGGTTAACGTTTTCCGATTTGTCTGAAACTGACGTCTATCTGTTCGGTGTCACGGGGGGATCAAAACCTAAAATGGTTGCTATGACGATTAAACCAACAGAAAAGCCGCCATTTTGAAAAAAGTGCTTTTTTTCCCATTCATTTCTTATATAGAGCATAATGGGGTTCTTTGAGGGCAGTTCCTGGGTTAAGGCAATGTATTAGCAACATGCTAACTTTTTCCACTACATTGACTTATAATGGGGTTTTTTGGGCTAATTCTGAGTTAAGCTAACGTTTTAGCAATATGCTAACTTTTTTAGCTAATTTGGCTTATAATGGGGTTTTTTGGGCTAATTCTGAGTTAAGCTAACGTTTTAGCAATATGCTAACTTTTTTCGCTAATTTGGCTAATAATGGGGTTTTTTGGGCTAATTCTGAGTTAAGCTAACGTTTTAGCAATATGCTAACTTTTTTCGCTAATTTGGCTAATAATGGGGTTTTTTGGGCTAATTCTGAGTTAAGCTAACGTTTTAGCAATATGCTAACTTTTTTCGCTAATTTGGCTAATAATGGGGTTTTTTGGGCTAATTCTGAGTTAAGCTAACGTTTTAGCAATATGCTAACATTTTTTGCTAATTTGGCTAATAATGGGGCATTTTGGGCTAAATCTGAGTTAAGCTAACGTTTTAGCAGTATGCTAACATTTTTCGCTAATTTGGCTTATAATGTGGTTTTTTTGGGCTGAAAGTGTTATAACGTCAATGCAGCCCTGCGGGGGCGGGGGGAGGGGGCTCAGAGGTGGGCATGAAGGGCAACAGTGATGCGTAGAGGAGGGCGGCGAGGGCGGCGGAGGTGCGGGGAGGCCAGGGCTATGGCGGCGGTGGCGTGTAGAGGTCAGGGCTAGGGCGACGGGTAGCGCCTGCGGGCCATCCAACGCCGCTTGCGGCTTTAATTATGGCCCGCAGCAGCAGGGGTCCTGTCTGCAAGGACCATATTGTTTTTACACGTACGAAACGACCCAAAAACATACAAAAAGCCTTTGACCGACCTCAAGGAACAGGCCTTTGTGTACCCAGACCTGACCAGTGTGTAGTACAAAAAAAAGCGCACGAACCCACACAGCCCCATAGACGCAAATGTTTCTATATTGTATCTGCTTTGTTTATTATTATTATTATTCTCCTTTCTTACGACACCTGTTTGCCTAAATTTGACCCCCTGAACATACCCGAAAACTCACCAAAATTTCATCAAACCTGGGGAAAATTGTAAAATAATTTTTTTTGAAGTGAACAAACCCCCCCCCAAAACGATGACATCACGGCGTGCGATCCCGCCAAAAAAATGAATGGGCCGAAATTTGTTTAAGGAGCAAAAAAAAAAAATTTTGAAATACGTACACGAAACCAAAACACACGCGTCGGGGGTATCCAGGAGAACTTTTGAAATCATTATGGGGGTGCCGCACGACCCACGCCTTGGCGGCCATTTTGTGGCGAAGTGCGAGATTTGGCGATTTTCACGTTTTTCCACAATATGGGAAAACGACACTTTGGTTCTTCCGATTTTTACGAAACTTCACACACTTGCCGCCAGACCGACTCTACAAACACCACAGAAGTTTCATTGACCTTTGACCTTGGGAAGTGGCCGCCATCTTGAATATTTCAAAAAAAGCACGTTTAGTACAAGCTTCAAACGAAAACTCGTCCTAGGGATTTTCATCAATGGTCTTGTAACTTCACGAGCATCAATGGCCGGGAACTGTGGACAAAATGTTGGAATTAGAAGTTGTAGAATATGAATGGCGTGTGCGTGGCGAGCTCGCAACCGCCACGGTTTTAGCTAGCTTGCGCATGTTTTAGCGAAATATCACGAAACGCATATCCACGCGTCCGGAACGTCAAGCTGAACGTGGCAATGTAAGTTTTGAAACTCTAATGTTAAAATTGAGGCCAGGAGAAGCGAAAAACCGACGCAAAAAAAAGCGCCGACTCAGCAAAAAAAGTTTTTTTCGGATTTTTTTTTTGAGAATTGACAAACGATACCAACGTAACTTTGTTCGTGATAGCAAAAGGAAGTTTTGAAATTATTACGTGATTGCCACGCGACCAACGGTTTGGCGGCCATTTTGTTTCAAAATCGGAGATTTCACGATATTTACGTAACTGAAAACGGACCTTTTGTCGTCACAATTTTAACGAAATTTTACACAGATGCAGCTAGCGCAAGTCTACGATGACCCGTGAAGTTTCGTCGAATTTTGACCATGGGAAATGGCCGCCATCTTGATTTGAAAAAAAGTCCGTTTTACTCCGATAAAAATCAAAAATTCAGCCCAAGGGTTTTTTTTTCCGATCGTCTTCAAACTTTAATAGCATCATCCAGGGGAAATTTGTGAAATTTTGGTACCAAAACTGTTTCTCTATCTTAAACGGTGTGCGCGTAGCAAGCTCGCAAAACTAGCGCAGTCTTTATACTCGGCCAATTCTTAACGGATTCTTGTGAAAATTCAATATGTCGATCCCACACCAGAACTGCACATGATATAATAGGAGCGGATACGAAGATAATAAAAATGTGGGCGTGGCTAGCTAATAACCTTCGTTGCTAAGGGGTTTTAAGGGTCAACGTTTTCCGATTTTTCTGAAACTGACGTCTATCTGTTCGGTATCATGAGGCGATCAAAACATAAAATGGTTGCTATGGCGATTAAACCAACAGAAAAGCCGCCATTTTGAAAAAAGTGCTTTTTTCATCCATTTGTCATATACAGCTCAGACCAGCCTTACAGAATGAGAAAGGTGGGGGTCAGGTGTGCACTGTGGCTGCTTAACAAGTGTGATAGGGTCAATGGTGGGCCATGGGGCGGAGTGTGTGTGTGTGTGTGTGTGTGTGTGTGCGGAGGGGGGGGGGGGGGGTGTCTCAGAGCTGGGAGGGTAGAGCAGCAGTGGTGCATAGAGGTGGGTGGGGAGGCTGCAGTGGCGTGTAGAGGTGCAGTAGCGTGTAGAGGCGGGCGGGGAGGCGGCGGTGGTGCGTAGAGGTGGCCAGAGAGTCGGGTAGCGCCTGCGGGCCATCCAACGCCGCTTGCGGCTTTAATTATGGCCCGCAGCAGCAGGGGTCCTGTCTGCAAGGACCATATTGTTTTTACACGTACGAAACGACCCAAAAACATACAAAAAGCCTTTGACCGACCTCAAGGAACAGGCCTTTGTGTACCCAGACCTGACCAGTGTGTAGTACAAAAAAAAGCGCAGAACCCACAGCCCCATAGACGCAAATGTTCTATATTGTATCTGCTTTGTTTATTATTATTATTATTCTCCTTTCTTACGACACCTGTTTGCCTAAATTTGACCCCCTGAACATACCCGAAAACTCACCAAAATTTCCACAAACCTGGGGAAAATTGTAAAATAATTTTTTTTGAAGTGAACGAACCCCCCCCAAAACGATGACATCACGGCGTGCGATCCCGCCAAAAAAATGAATGGGCCGAAATTTGTTTAAGGAGCAAAAAAAAAAAATTTTGAAATACGTACACGAAACCAAAACACACGCGTCGGGGGTATCCAGGAGAACTTTTGAAATCATTATGGGGGTGCCGCACGACCCACGCCTTGGCGGCCATTTTGTGGCGAAGTGCGAGATTTGGCGATTTTCACGTTTTTCCACAATATGGGAAAACGACACTTTGGTTCTTCCGATTTTTACGAAACTTCACACACTTGCCGCCAGACCGACTCTACAAACACCACAGAAGTTTCATTGACCTTTGACCTTGGGAAGTGGCCGCCATCTTGAATATTTCAAAAAAAGCACGTTTAGTACAAGCTTCAAACGAAAACTCGTCCTAGGGATTTTCATCAATGGTCTTGTAACTTCACGAGCATCAATGGCCGGGAACTGTGGACAAAATGTTGGAATTAGAAGTTGTAGAATATGAATGGCGTGCGCGTGGCGAGCTCGCAACCGCCACGGTTTTAGCTAGCTTGCGCATGTTTTAGCGAAATATCACGAAACGCATATCCACGCGTGCGGTACGCCAAGCTGAACGTGGCAATGTAAGTTTTGAAACTCTAATGTTAAAATTGAGGCCAGGAGAAGCGAAAAACCGACGCAAAAAAAAGCGCCGACTCGGCAAAAAAAGTTTTTTTCGGATTTTTTTTTTGAGAATTGACAAACGATACCAACGTAACTTTGTTCGTGATAGCAAAAGGAAGTTTTGAAATTATTACGTGATTGCCACGCGACCAACGGTTTGGCGGCCATTTTGTTTCAAAATCGGAGATTTCACGATATTTACGTAACTGAAAACGGACCTTTTGTCGTCGCGATTTTAACGAAATTTTACACAGATGCAGCTAGCGCAAGTCTACGATGACCCGTGAAGTTTCGTCGAATTTTGACCATGGGAAATGGCCGCCATCTTGATTTGAAAAAAAGTCCGTTTTACTCCGATAAAAATCAAAAATTCAGCCCAAGGGTTTTTTTTTCCGATCGTCTTCAAACTTTAATAGCATCATCCAGGGGAAATTTGTGAAATTTTGGTACCAAAACTGTTTCTCTATCTTAAACGGTGTGCGCGTAGCAAGCTCGCAAAACTAGCGCAGTCTTTATACTCGGCCAATTCTTAACGGATTCTTGTGAAAATTCAATATGTCGATCCCACACCAGAACTGCACATGATATAATAGGAGCGGATACGAAGATAATAAAAATGTGGGCGTGGCTAGCTAATAACCTTCGTTGCTAAGGGGTTTTAAGGGTCAACGTTTTCCGATTTTTCTGAAACAGACGTCTATCTGTTCGGTATCATGAGGCGATCAAAACATAAAATGGTTGCTATGGCGATTAAACCAACAGAAAAGCCGCCATTTTGAAAAAAGTGCTTTTTTCATCCATTTGTCATATACAGCTCAGACCAGCCTTACAGAATGAGAAAGGTGGGGGTCAGGTGTGCACTGTGGCTGCTTAACAAGTGTGATAGGGTCAATGGTGGGCCATGGGGGCGGAGTGTGTGTGTGTGTGTGTGTGTGCGGAGGGGGGGGGGGGGGGGGGGGGGGTGTCTCAGAGCTGGGAGGGTAGAGCAGCAGTGGTGCATAGAGGTGGGTGGGGAGGCTGCAGTGGCGTGTAGAGGGTGCAGTAGCGTGTAGAGGCGGGCGGGGAGGGCGGTGGTGGTGCGTAGAGGTGGCCAGAGAGGTCGGGTAGCGCCTGCGGGCCATCCAACGCCGCTTGCGGCTTTAATTATTATTATTATTATTATTATTCCGGGTTTTAACGCCACCTGTTTGCCTAAATTTGACCCCCTGAACATACCCGAAAAGTCACCAAAATTTCCACAAACCTGGGGAAAATTGTAAAATAATTTTTTTTGAAGTGAACAAACCCCCCCCCAAAATGATGACATCACGGCGTGCGATCCCGCGAAAAAAATGAATGGGCCGAAATTTGTTTAAGGAGCAAAAAAAAAAAATTTTGAAATACGCACACGAAACCAAAACACACGCGTCGGGGGTATCCAGGAGAGCTTTTGAAATTATTATGGGGGGGCCGCACGACCCACGCCTTGGCGGCCATTTTGTGGCGAAGTGCGAGATTTGGCGATTTTCACGTTTTTCCACAATATGGGAAACCGACACTTTGGTTGTTCCGATTTTTACGAAACTTCACACACGTCCCTCTAGCCGGAGTCTACAATCACCACAGAAGTTTCATCGACCTTTGACCTCGGGAAAAGGCCGCCATCTTGAATTTTTCAAAAAAAGCACGTTTAGTACAAGATTCAAACGAAAACTCGTCCTAGGGATTTTCTTCAATCGTCTTGTAACTTCACGAGCATCAATGGCTGGGAACTGTGGACAAAATGTTGGAATTAGAAGTTGTAGAATATGAATGGCGTGCGCGTGGCGAGCTCGCAACCGCCACGGTTTTAGCTAGCTTGCGCATGTTTTAGCGAAATATCACAAAACGCATATCCACGCGTGCGGTACGCCAGGCTGAATGTGGCAATGTAACTTTTGAAACTATAATGCAAAAATTGAGGCCAGGGGAAGCGAAAAACCGACGCAAAAAAAAGCGCCGACTCGGCGAAAAACGATTTTTTCGGAATTTTTTTTTTAGAATTGACGAACGAAACCTACATAACTTTATCGGGGATATCCAAACGAAGTTTTGAAATTATTACGTGATTGCCACACGACCAACGGTTTGGCGGCCATTTTGTTTCAAAATCGGACATTCCGCGATATTTATGTACGTGAAAACCGACCTTTCGTTGTCACAATTTAAACGAAATTTCATACACATGCAGCTAGCGCGAGTCTACGATGACCCAAGAAGTATCGTTCCGGTTTGACCTTGGGAAGAGGCCGCCATCTTGAATTTTCAAAAAAATCGTTTTTACTCCTAGCTAAATGAAAAATTCAGCCCAAGGGTTTTTTTTCCGATCTTCTTCAAACTTTAATAGCATCATCGGAGGAAATTTGTGAAAATTTGGTACCAATAGTAACTCTGTATCTCAAACGGTGTGCGCGTAGCTAGCTCGCAAAAGTGGCGCAGTCTTTATACTCGGCCATTTTTTGACGGATTCTTGTGAAAATTTAATATGTTGACCTCTGACCAGAACTGGACATGACATAATAAGAGCGAATACGAATACATTAGGAAAGTGGGCGTGGCTACCGAATAACCTTTGTTGCTAAGGGGTTTCAAGGTTTACTTTTTCCGATCTGTCTGAAACTGACGTCTATCTGTTCGGTGTCACGGGGCGATCGAAACATAAAATAGTTGCTATGGAGATAAAACCAACAGAAAAGCCGCCATTTTGAAAAAAAGTCCTTTTTTAGTCATCATTTTCTTACATAGAGCATAATGGGCTTTTTGGGGGCAGTTTCTGGGTTAAGTCAATGTAATAGCAACATGCTAACTTTTTCCACTACATTGACTTATAATGGGGTTTTTTGGGCTAATTCTCAGTTAAGCTAACGTTTTAGCAATATGCTAACTTTTTTCGCTAATTTGGCTAATAATGGGGTTTTTTGGGCTAATTCTGAGTTAAGCTAACGTTTTAGCAATATGCTAACTTTTTTCGCTAATTTGGCTTATAATGGGGTTTTTTGGGCTAATTCTGAGTTAAGCTAACGTTTTAGCAATATGCTAACTTTTTTCGCTAATTTGGCTAATAATGGGGTTTTTTGGGCTAATTCTGAGTTAAGCTAACGTTTTAGCAATATGCTAACTTTTTTTCGCTAATTTGGCTAATAATGGGGTTTTTGGGCTAATTCTGAGTTAAGCTAACGTTTTAGCAATATGCTAACTTTTTTCGCTAATTTGGCTAATAAAAGGGGCTTTTTGGGCTAATTCTGAGTTAAGCTAACGTTTTAGCATATGCTAACTTTTTTCGCTAATTTGGCTAATAATGGGTTTTTTGGCTAATTCTGAGTTAAGCTAACGTTTTAGCAATATGCTAACTTTTTTCGCTAATTTGGCTAATAATGGGTTTTTTGGGCTAATTCTGAGTTAAGCTAACGTTTTAGCAATATGCTAACTTTTTTTTTTTTTTTTTTTTTTTTTTTTTTTTTTTTTTTTTTGCTAATTTAGCTAATAAAAGGGGTTTTTGGGCTAATTCTGAGTTAAGCTAACGTTTTAGCAGTATGCTAACATTTTTCGCTAATATGCTAATAGTGGGGTTTTTTGGGCTATTTCTGAGTTAAGCTAACGTTTTAGCAATATGCTAACTTTTTTCGCTAATTTGGCTAATAGTGGGGTTTTTGGGCCAATTCTGAGTTAAGCTAACGTTTTAGCAATATGCTAACTTTTTTCGCTAATTTGGCTAATAGTGGGTTTTTTGGGCCAATTCTGAGTTAAGCTAACGTTTTAGCAATATGCTAACTTTTTTCGCTAATTTGGCTTATAATGGGGTTTTTTTGGCTAAAAGTGTGATAGGATCAATCGTGCACTTTGGGGGCGGTGGGAGGGGGCTCATAGGTGGGCGGTAGGGCAAGACTGGTGCGTAGAGAAGGGCGGCAAGGGCGGCGGAGGCGTGAAGAGGCCAGGGCTAGGGCGGCGGAGGTGCGAGGAGGCCAGGGCTAGGGCGGCGGTGGCGTGTAGAGGCCAGGGCTAGGGCGACGGGTAGCGCCTGCGGGCCATCCAACGCCGCTTGCGGCTTTAATTATTCTTCTTTTTTCTAACGACGCCTATTGCCTAAAATTTCCTAAATTTTGACCCCCTGAACATACCCGAAAAGTCACCAAAATTTCCACAAACCTGGGGAAAATTGTAAAATAATTTTTTTTGAAGTGAACAAACCCCCCCCAAAATGATGACATCACGGCGTGCGTTCCCGCGAAAAAAATGAATGGGCCGAAATTTGTTTAAGGAGCAAAAAAAAAAAATTTTGAAATACGCACACGAAACCAAAACACACGCGTCGGGGGTATCCAGGAGAGCTTTTGAAATCATTATTGGGGGGCCGCACGACCCACGCCTTGGCGGCCATTTTGTGGCGAAGTGCGAGATTTGGCGATTTTCACGTTTTTCCACAATATGGGAAAACAACACTTTGGTTGTTCCGATTTTTACGAAACTTCACACACATCCTGCCAGCCGGAGTCTACAATCACCACAGAAGTTTCATTGACCTTTGACCTTGGGAACTGGCCGCCATCTTGAATTTTTCAAAAAAAAGCACGTTTAGTACAAGCTACAAACGAAAACTCGTCCTAGGATTTTCATCAATCGTCTTGTAACTTCACGAGCATCAATGGCCGGGAACTGTGGACAAAATGTTGGAATTAGAAGTTGTAGAATTTGAATGGCGTGCGCGTGGCGAGCTCGCAACCGCCACGGTTTTAGCTAGCTTGCGCATGTTTTAGCGAAATATCACAAAACGCATATCCACGCGTGCGGTACGCCAGGCTGAACGTGGCAATGTAACTTTTGAAACTATAATGTAAAATTGAGGCCAGGGGAAGCGAAAAACCGACGCAAAAAAAAGCGCCGACTCGGCGAAAAAACGATTTTTTCGGAATTTTTTTTTTAGAATTGAACGAACGAAACCTACGCAACTTTATCGGGGATATCCAAACGAAGATTTAAAATTATTACGTGATGACCACCCGACTCACTCCTTGGCGGCCATTTTGTTTCAAAATCTGACAATTGGCGATTTTCAATTACATCAAAAGTGACCTTTTGTTTTGGCGATCTTAACGAAATTTCGTCCAAAGGGTGCTAGCGCAAAGTCTACACTGACATGTAGAGTTTCGTTGACCTTTGACCTTCGGAAGGGGCCGCCATCTTGAATTTACAAAAAAAAGCTAGTTTAGCACTAGCTTCAAACGAAAAACTCGTCCTTGGAATTTTTATCGATCGTCTTGTAACTACTTGGGCATCAAGAGGAAGCAATTGCAAACAAAATGTTGGAATTTAGAAGTTGTAGATTTTAAATGGCGTGCGCGTGACAACCTTGCAAAAGTGGCGCAGTCTTTATACTCGGCCAATTTTTGATGGATTCTTGTGAAAATTCAATATGTTGAGCCCAGACCAGAACTGGACATGATATAATAGAACCGGATACGAATATATTAAAAATGTGGGCGTGGCTAGCGAATAACCTTCGTTGCTAAGGGGTTTTAAGGGTTAACGTTTCCGATTTGTCTGAAACAGACGTCTATCTGTTCGGTGTCACGGGGCAATCAAAACCTAAAATGGTTGCTATGGCGATTAAACCAACAGAAAAGCCGCCATTTTTGAAAAAAGTGCTTTTTTTTTCCCATTAATTTCTTATATAGAGCATAATGGGGTTCTTTGAGGGCAGTTTCTGGGTTAAGGCAATGTATTAGCAACATGCTAACTTTTTCCACTATATTGACTTATAATGGGGTTTTTTGGGCTAATTCTGAGTTAAGCTAACGTTTTAGCAATATGCTAACTTTTTTCGCTAATTTGGCTTAATAATGGGGTTTTTTGGGCTAATTCTGAGTTAAGCTAACGTTTTAGCAATATGCTAACTTTTTTTTTTTTTATTTTTTTTTCGCTAATTTGGCTAATAATGGGTTTTTTTGGGCTAATTCTGAGTTAAGCTAACGTTTTAGCAATATGCTAACTTTTTTCGCTAATTTGGCTAATAATGGGCTTTTTGGGCTAATTCTGAGTTAAGCTAACGTTTTAGCAGTATGCTAACTTTTTTTAGCTAATTTGGCTAATAATGAGGTTTTTTGGGCTAATTCTGAGTTAAGCTAACGTTTTAGCAATATGCTAACTTTTTTCGCTAATTTGGCTAATAATGGGGTTTTTTGGGCTAATTCTGAGTTAAGCTAACGTTTTTAGCAATATGCTAACTTTTTTCGCTAATTTGGCTAATAATGGGGTTTTTTGGGCTAATTCTGAGTTAAGCTAACGTTTTTAGCAATATGCTAACTTTTTTTCGCTAATTTGGCTAATAAAAGGGGGTTTTTTGGGCTAATTCTGAGTTAAGCTAACGTTTTAGCAGTATGCTAACATTTTTCGCTAATTTGGCTAATAGTGGGGTTTTTTGGGCTAATTCTGAGTTAAGCTAACGTTTTAGCAATATGCTAACTTTTTTCGCTAATTTGGCTTATAATGGGGTTTTTTGGGCTAAAAGTGTGATAGGGTCAATCGTGCACTTTGGGGGTGGTGGGGAGGGGGCTCATAGGTGGCGGTAGGGGCAAGAGTGGTGCGTAGAGGAGGGCGGCAAGGGCGGCGGAGGCGTGAAGAGGCCAGGGCTAGGGCGGCGGAGGTGTGAGGAGGCCAGGGCTAGGGCGGCGGTGGCGTGTAGAGGCCAGGGCTTAGGGCGACGGGTAGCGCCTGCGGGCCATCCAACGCCGCTTGCGGCTTTAATTATGGCCGCAGCAGCAGGGTCCTGTCTGCAAGGACATATTGTTTTTTGCTTTACCCAAAAACGAAAAAGCCCTTTAAAGGCCTCATCAGGCCTAGCTTTAACAGACCTGACAGTGTGTAGTACAAGACAAGATACACAAAAGGACACACTTAATCTAGACGCAAAACTTCTATATTGTTTCTGCTTTGTTTATTATTATGGCCCGCAGCAGCAGGGGTCTGTCTGCAAGGACCATATTGTTTTACACGTACAAAACGACCCAAAAAAACATACAAAAAAGCCTTTAACGACCTCAAGGAACAGGCCTTTGTGTACCCAGACCTGACCAGTGTGTAGTCCAAAAAAAAGTGCACGAACCCACACAGCCCCATAGACGCAAATGCTTCTATATTGTATCTGCTTTGTTATTATTATTATGGCCCGCAGCAGCAGGGGTCCTGTCTGCAAGGACCATATTGTTTTTACACGTACGAAAAGACCAAAAAAAATACAAAAAGCCTTTGACCGACCTCAAGGAACAGCCTTTGCATACCCAGACCTGACCAGTGTGTAGTAGAAAAAAAGCGCACGAACCCACACAGGCCTAAACGAAATTGTTCTATATTGTATTGCTTTGTTTATTATTATTATTATTTGTCTTATTCTAACGGCGTCTTTGAGCGAAAATTACACCCCCGCCACATACCGAAAACTCACCAAAATTTCACAAACCTGGGGAAAATTGAAAATGAATTTTCGGCATAGTGCCCGACATCCCCCCCAACACGATGACATCACGGCGTGCGATACCGCCAAAAAAAATGAATGGGCCGAAAACTGTTTATGGGGCCAAAAAAAAAAATTTTGAAATACGCACACGAAACCAAAACACACGTGTCGGGGGTATCCAGGAGAGCTTTGAAATCATTATGGGGGGCCGCACGACACACGCCTTGGCGGCCATTTTGTGGCGAAGTGCGAGATTTGGCGATTTTCACGTTTTTCCGCAGAATGGGAAACCGACACTTTGGTTCTTCCGATTTTTACGAAACTTCACACACATCCCGCCAGCCGGAGTCTTCAATCACCACAGAAGTTTCATCGACCTTTGACCTCGGGAACTGGCCGCCATCTTGAATTTTTCAAAAAAAGCACGTTTAGTACAAGCTTCAAACGAAAACTCGTCCTAGGATTTTTCTTCAATCGTCTTGTAACTTCACGAGCATCAATGGCCGGGAACTGTGGACAAAATGTTGGAATTAGAAGTTGTAGAATATGAATGGCGTGCGCGTGGCGAGCTCGCAACCGCCACGGTTTTAGCTAGCTTGCGCATGTTTTAGCGAAATATCACAAAACGCATATCCACGCGTGCGGTACGCCAGGCTGAATGTGGCAATGTAACTTTTTGAAACTATAATGTAAAAATTGAGGCCAGGGGAAGCGAAAAAACCGACGCAAAAAAAAGCGCCGACTCGGCGAAAAAACGATTTTTTCGGAATTTTTTTTTTAGAATTGAACGAACGAAACCTACGTAACTTTATCGGGATATCCAAACGAAGTTTTGAAATTATTACGCGATGACCACCCGACTCACTCCTTGGCGGCCATTTTGTTTCAAAATCTGACAATTGCGATTTTCAACTACATCAAAAGTGACCTTTTGTTTTGGCGATCTTAACGAAATTTCGTCCAAAGGGTGCTAGCGCAAGTCTACGCTGACATGTAGAGTTTCGTTGACCTTTGACCTTCGGAAGGGGCCGCCATCTTGAATTTAAAAAAAAAGCTAGTTTAGCACTAGCTTCAAACGAAAACTCGTCCTTGGAATTTTTATCGATCGTCTTGTAACTACTTGGGCATCAAAGGAAGCAATTGCGAACAAAATGTTGGAATTAGAAGTTGTAGATTTTAAATGGCGTGCGCGTGACAACCTTGCAAAAGTGGCGCAGTCTTTATACTCGGCCAATTTTTGATGGATTCTTGTGAAAATTCAATATGTTGAGCCCAGACCAGAACTGGACATGATATAATAGAACCGGATACGAATATATTAAAAATGTGGGCGTGGCTAGCGAATAACCTTCGTTGCTAAGGGTTTAAGGGTTAACGTTTTCCGATTTGTCTGAAACTGACGTCTATCTGTTCGGTGTCACGGGGGATCAAAACCTAAAATGGTTGCTATGGCGATTAAACCAACAGAAAAGCCGCCATTTTGAAAAAAGTGCTTTTTTTCCCATTCATTTCTTATATAGAGCATAATGGGGTTCTTTGAGGGCAGTTCTGGGTTAAGGCAATGTATTAGCAAATGCTAACTTTTTCCACTACATTGACTTATAATGGGGTTTTTTGGGCTAATTCTGAGTTAAGCTAACGTTTTAGCAATATGCTAACTTTTTTAGCTAATTTGGCTATAATGGGGTTTTTTGGGCTAATTCTGAGTTAAGCTAACGTTTTAGCAATATGCTAACTTTTTTCGCTAATTTGGCTAATAATGGGGTTTTTTGGGCTAATTCTGAGTTAAGCTAACGTTTTAGCAATATGCTAACTTTTTTCGCTAATTTGGCTAATAATGGGGTTTTTTGGGCTAATTCTGAGTTAAGCTAACGTTTTAGCAATATGCTAACTTTTTTCGCTAATTTGGCTAATAATGGGGTTTTTTGGGCTAATTCTGAGTTAAGCTAACGTTTAGCAATATGCTAACTTTTTTCGCTAATTTGGCTAATAATGGGGTTTTGGGCTAATCTGAGTTAAGCTAACGTTTTAGCAGTATGCTAACATTTTTCGCTAATTTGGCTTATAATGGTTTTTTTGGCTGAAAGTGTATAACGTCAATGCAGCCCTGCGGGGCGGGGGAGGGGGCTCAGAGTGGCATGAAGGGCAACAGTGATGCGTAGA